>JASPKZ010003857.1:1170000-1890000 GCA_030220185.1 Diploptera punctata
GTGGTTAGCATGTCGAGTCCCCCAGCCGTTATAGCTGGTTCCTCAACCTGGAGCCGCTACTTATTGTAGCTACCCAATTGCCTCACGATGCTGGGTGGGCACCGGTCCCATACTGGCCGAAATACCATGAGAAAATTTCTTCCCCCATGGAGACTCGAACCAGCGCAAGTCCCGTAGCTCTGCGCCAAGGCTTCCTACCTTAACCGCTCGGCTACGGCGCGGGACTTTTACTATTTTATTTACAGTACTAAATTACAGTACCATATTAAATGGTTGCATTATAGATCGTAATACTGTATTATAGATATTATCTTTTTGATCAAATTTTTATTAAATATTTAATATTAGAGTTAATTGTGATTGTTATATTCTGATGTAATATATGCTTATCCTTGGTGAGTGGAAAAGAGGGCCACATGGTCTTAACTCCACCAGGCTAAATAAATCTAATCTAATCTAAATACATATTTAAAATCCAAGAGTCATTTATCTAATTCCCGTGTTAATATTTCTAGTATCCTATTATTATATAATGTCCTAACATTCCATTCCCCTATGAACATAATGTTAGCAGTAAAAATTTGATTATTTGACATAAAGTACTAGCGCTTTCAAACTGGCAATATAAGATGCAAAAGTTGAGAATAAAGTGACTGCAGAAAAGAACATTCTAACAAAGATCGAAAGCATGATTTCAATTGATTTGGACATCTGATGAGAATGAAAGGTATGGAGTGCCTAAAATAATTAATCAATGACAACCTGGTGGAAGACGAAGAAAGGGAAGAGCAAGGGAAAACTTTGAAAATTTAGGTAACGGAAGCAATGCGCTGGAGATATTGAGAACAGAAGATATACAGAATAAAAGACTGTGGAGATTTCAATAGTAAGGCTATAATAATATTGGAATTCCTGACACAGTTAGATAATAAAAAGTAAGTGCAAAAAAGAAAAAAGAAAGAAGGAAACAAATTTAAAAATAGAAATACTAAACAACGAGTTGACAATACATCAAAAGATATATTTACAAAAAACGAATATCTGAAGAATTAACTTAATTACCATTATAAAGTCCACCGCTGTGGTCTCGAGGTAGCGTGTTGCCTTCTCACGTAGTGGACCCGGGTTCGATTCCCGGTCGGGACAAGCTCCTGACTGAGGTTTCTTTCGGGGTTTTTCCTCACTTGCAAGACAAATGTCAGGAAGCTTAGGGCCCAAAGGGTCCCAGAAAATCATCCGACTATCATCATTATCATTATCATCATCATCCTTCACCGGTGTGGAAAGCAACGTGAAGCTACCACCTATAATTCTCTAGTAAAGCTGCAAAGCATAGCATGAAAATGCTATGATTGCAGTGAAAGATCTGCCCTCGGGCAGAATTACTGTGGATGGATGTACCATTGTAAATGCCTACTGTACAAATAAATATAAACGATGGGTAAATGTTAGAATAGTGTTTATATCAATTTGTCACGAATAAAATAATTTGACTGAAACTAAATTTGAACTCATACAAGTACCAGCAGAGAAGAGTAATTTTTAACGTGGAGGACAAGCGATGCACTTCACAAAACAAAATTTGTCGTTTAACTTAGTTTTGTTCCCCTTCAACATTAAATACATTGGACAAAATTTAATTTCACTTTTGTATAAATACTATGGAAAACACGCATTAACACATCAAATGATGCTTTAGTGTCAAAATATTTAAAATCTAATCAAAAAGGTTTTTTATAGTACATTACAAAAACTCGCTTCAACATATCCACCTAAATTTATCCAAAGAATAATGTATCATACATTAACAAGCAACGAAATTAAGAAACGCTGACGAATTAATTTCAATTCTAAATTAAAACGCATTTAAAACAGATATCAAAATAATAATAATAATGATTATTTATCTCATAGACCGATAATTTTACCACTTCCTGGTGATAAAAGTGCCTCTTCCTGTTCATAAAATTGCCTTTTCCTGTTCGTAATGAGAGATATCTCCACAAATTAATTTCTTTGACAAGGATATCGATTCAACAATGTACGATGGATATGGTACAGCAAGAAATGCAAAAAGAAAACAACTTCAAAAATTACAAAAAAAAAGTTAGTTCTGTTGCTGTAGAATATTTATTAAAATGTTGTATAATGAATCTGTATTATTGTTAATAGTTATTTCTCATACAATCATCTGTTATTGATTTTTCCCATGCCCAAAGGGATTTAACAGTAAAGATATGCCATTTATAACTATACAGCCGGCTTAGAAATCACCCGGAAGTAAGATCGGAATACATAACCTCACATTTGGTAAATATTAAACATTATAATTATTTTTAGCATCTGATGTTGTATTATTCGCTAAATAGTCGCTCCAAATTCAACGCGAGGTTGAGTTTTTCATGAGGCAAAATCACTCGCGACTTTTTCGCTCGTAATTTTTTCAGAAAAACACAACCTCTTGTTATATTACTGTTAACCCTTAAATTGGCAAAACACAAATATCTTCTGTTAGTTATTTAAATGTAGAGGACCGCAGTGAAAACGGAATCTTGTATAACTGTTATTATGAGGTATATTGTATAATTATACACACATTTAAGTGGTATATTTTTATTCGTTTTCTTCTGATTTATTTAAAATAATAAATTAACTAAAGCAACTAGTGTATCCAAAAGGATACATTGCGAATTTAAGGGTTAATAATCAGAATTAATGAGAAGAATTACTACTTTATAAATTTTTATTTTAAAATGTAGGACTTTTAGAGTCTATCTAGTTTCAATTACTTAAGTGTAAATCAGTACCCTATACTTATTAGCCAAATATATATCATATAAATATATTTTTGTTTTCAATTTTCGATTAGCTAATGTATTTATGAACAGGTTTACAATGTAATCAAACATATTTCTGTACCCAAAGCTTTTTAAATTTTAATCTTCTTTCTCTATTCTTCTCTGTCTTCCCATTTCAATTCTTCCAGACCTAGCTCCGTCATATCTCTTCTTACATCATCCATTTAAATCTAGGTGGACCTCTCTTTCCTTTCCCAGGTGGAATCCATTCCATAGCTTGTCTGGGTAATCTTGTCTCTGGCATTCTTCGTATATGGCCATACCATTCTACTTGTCTGTATCTCACAAAATCTAATATTGAATTTTGGACTTTCATTTGTTGTCTGATGATTGTATTTCTGATTTTTTTCAAACTAATTAATTAATTAAATATTAAATTATTATTTATAATGACTATTTAACTCATGCCCCAAATGGGAGTCAATGACCAATCACGTTTCAATGATTTCTGTTTTACAACCAATCACAGTCGTGTTTCACGAAATATTTATCAGTGTTATAATTACCATATTAAACAAAGCTCCTCCTTTTAAATATTCTGAACAGGTCTGACCGTTATTTTGCAGTGACTGAGCCTATAAGAAATACGGCTACCAGATTGTATATAATAGTGCATACATGTCAACATTTGTAGCAATTGATTATACCACCAAAAAAAGAAACCACTGTTTGCACTTTCTTAAATGTATTTTTTCCCAGGTAATAATCCAGAAAAATATAAATGTCATATTTACATCATACGACATCAGAAATGAATTAATATACAGATTGATGTGTTTCATTTTTTCTCCACTAGAGAGTATTCTTACAATATTGCGTTCCTTTGGCAATAAATAGTATGATCTGGTTGCAGTGATAAACACCAATTGATATTTCATATTTACGGTTTTCTTGTTTTAGTTAGCAACATTTCAACCATAGATTTAAGGAATGCACCTGCAGCCCCTTTTCGGTCTTTGACAGTTCCATTGTCCCCATCTCAACATACCCCTTCCACCTCAGACCTTTTAAATCACGTTTCTCTTTGAACAGCAATACACTCAAAATAACACATTGTAATGCACAGTCACTCTTGTCCTACTTCTCAGAATTCCAAACTATATTTTCAGCACTAAATCTGCATGCCATTTTAATTTCTGAAACATGGCTGAAAAATACCCTTCCTTCTTCTCTTGTAAACATGCAAAATTACATCTTGATTAGGAATGACAGATTCGGGAAAAATGGAGGCGGCGTGGCGATGTATATACGTTCCGATCTACAACCGAAAATTGTATCCCATTCGCCTAGTGAATACTCGTCTCGACCCGAATACCTATTTATAGAAATTAGAGCGAAAATGCAGAAATGTTTATTAGGAGTAGTTTATAAGCCCCCAAATGTCGGTCACCTGCATGACATTGAAACAGTTCTCCAAAATCTGATACCATCTTATGAACATGTAATTGTACTAGGAGACTTCAACACGAACCTATTAGCCACAAATTCTTACAACACTATACAACTACAGACAATGTTCCAGTCATGCAATATGACAATACTGCCTTCAGAACCAACCCATCATACTAGGTATTCTGACACACTACTAGACTTAATTATAACAAATAATCCTCAAAAAGTTATAACTAGTGGACAGATAGAAGCTCCAGGCATCTCTGCACATGACTTAATATACATTGAATATTCACTCCTTTGCTCTAAACGTAGACCTAGACTTGTAACATACAGAGACTTGAAACATATAAATTATGCGCAATTAATTGATGACGCTGCAAAACTACCTTGGAACAACATATGGACACTTAGAACTGTAGACGAGAAAGTTGAAAATTTTAATGACATGATTTTACAATTGTATGACAAACACGCACCTATCAAGACTAGACGTATAAACAGACCACCTGCACCCTGGATGTCTGATAATATCCGCTTGCTTATGACTGAGAGAGACGTAGCATTCAGGAAATACAGGAGGAACAAAGAACTGACAGACTTACAGACATACAAACATCTGAGGAATAAAGTCAACCAGACTATAAGGAATGCAAAACTAAGATATGCCCATACTATTATTACACAATCTATGTCCAACTCAGCTGACATGTGGAAAAATTTAAAATCAATAGGCCTCTGTCAAAATAAACTACAGGTAGAAACAGCTGACCTACCACTAGATGAGTTGAATGACCATTTTACCCGCCTCCCTTCTGACAACACCTCACAACACAAACGACAGACAATAGATGAACTAATGTCATATTCCCAACCTACCCGAGACAAATTCTTTTTTTCCTATATCTCACCTGATGACGCCAAAAGAGCAGTATTACGTATTAAATCTAAAGCACAAGGAATAGACAATATAACAATAACTCTCCTGCAAAAAATAATAGACATTATTCTCCCAACAATAACCCACATTTTTAATGCCTCTATAATGACTGGGACTTATCCCAGACTCTGGAAAATGGCTCTAGTTCGTCCTACACCGAAATCAAACACTCCCACAACACTCGATGATTATAGACCAATTAGTATTCTTCCCTGTTTATCTAAAGCACTGGAACACATAATACACTCACAGTTAACAGACTACCTCACCACACACGACTTACTTGATGAACATCAGTCTGGTTTTAGAACAGGACATCACACAAGTACTGCACTACTTGACATTGTAGAGGACATAAGAGACTCAATGGACAAAAGCAAACTCACCGCAATAGTCCTACTCGACTACAGCAAAGCCTTTGACACAGTAGATATAGACTTAATGCTAGCGAGACTAAAGACACTACATCTGTCGGAAAACTGCCTTGATTGGTTTGCATCTTACCTCACTAATCGTCAGCAATCAGTTTCTGTTAATAATCGCATTTCTTCCTGGCGCTTGGTGAGGAAAGGGGTACCTCAAGGCGGCGTCCTCGCTCCTCTTCTCTTCTCGATTTATATTAATGACGTGACCAAGAAACTACAAAACTGCAAGCATCATCTTTACGCCGACGACCTACAGATTTACACACACTTTAGGCCTGACGAAATTAATGAATATATTGACAAAGTAAACACTGACCTCAGGCATATATCTTTATGGTCCAGACAATATGGGCTGAAACTAAATGTAAACAAAACGCAAGCAATAATTATCGGACATCCAAGGCTATTACACCTCATAAACAATGGCAATATGCCGGCTGTCATATTAGATAATGAACAAATTCCTTATACCGACGTCGTTAAAAACTTGGGATTTTACTTAGATTCTAATTTAAAATGGCATGAGCAAGTAAAACAAACATCTAAAAGGATCTTCTCCATAATGCATTCCCTAAAGCGACTTAAACATTTTCTTCCTACAACTCTTAAAAGAATTTTAATCCAAACTTTAGTGATGCCGCATTTTGACTACTGTGACGTTCTACTAACTGACATAAGTGACGGATTGTCGGACAAACTGCAGCGTGTCCATAATATGTGTATCAGATTCATATTTAATGTTCGAAAATACGATCACATTTCTCCATTATTCCACGAATTGTCATGGCTACATCTAAAGAGAGAAGAAAATCGCACTGTCTAATTCTCCTATTTAAGATCCTACATACCTCGATTCCCAATTATTTATCATCCCGTTTCCAGTATCTATCCTCAAACCATAACTTAAACACAAGATCACAACATAGTCTCTTACTTAATATACCGCAACATAGGACATCACATCACTCCATGTCATATACCATCTCCACTTCTCGCAACTGGAATTCCCTACCACAAGAAATAAGGGGCTGCCGGACATTGGCATCTTTTAAAAGAAATCTAAATTTATATTTGCTCTAAACTCGACTTCATTATTATCCAGTGTAAGATATATATATATATATATATATATATATATATTAATTGGTGTTTCCCGTATAATGTATCAATTTTATATTATTATTATTATTATTATTATTATTATTATTATTATTATTATTATTATTATTATTATTATTATTATTATTATTATCGTATCATTATTGTTATTACCCTATAAAATGTTGTTTGTACATGACATTTACATTGTTACATTTATTGTATCTTTAAGTGCTTATAATTAGTATAGTGTATATCTATATTTGTCGAATATTTATTTGTATTTGTACTGGTTGAGTGGAAGAGAGGGCCTTATGGCCTTAACTCTGCCAGAATAAAGAAAGTATTATTATTATTATATTATTATAAACAAAAGAAGCAGTAGAAGCGTTCCTATCGTTTCTCATTTGTTTTCAAACATCGCCGTTTGCATTAAATATATAAATATTTTGAAATAACTACAGTTAAATAATGATTTGTGAGTAAATAGCTTAATTTTATTCGTTAAATAGTCCTAACAAATGCCACTCTTGATTTCCATATTCTCTAGATAAATTCACTCCTCACTTCGTGAGTCGTGAATTTATCGATAATTTGGAAATCACTCGTGGCATTACTTATGAAAATCAAATTTATAATTTACCTTGACTATCACTTATCTTCATACAGGTGGGAAGCAAGCCCAGGATATGAACTTGAGACTTACGAAATAGTTGTCAAGCGAACTAGTTCTGACTAAGATTCAAGAAACTATTTTTAAGACGAAGAATATTCTGGAACGCAAAATTCCTTCTTGGCAACCGTCACATTTCTGATAAATAATACCATATGTAGGTGCATGATTCGTGGCATCTCATTAGGTTTGTAGGTGATGTTCAACTAATTAAAAAAAAAAGAGCTTAAACTTGTATTTGGAATTGATGCGATACGAAATTAAAATTAGAAGGTCTCCATTCGTTCTACTCTTCGTTAATATTATAATTTTCCGATACTAACAAACTAACTCACTGCCACTATCGAACCCGTAAGTTCATGACCGCGTGGACATAAGCTCTCCATATATCCCTATCCTGATACAATGCTTTCCAATCATCCCCTGTATAATCTACTTCTCTCAAATCATAGTTAATGTTATTCTCCGACCTCATTCTTGGTCTACCAACAGGGCGTTTTCCCTCTGGTGTTTGTACAAGAATCTTCCATGCGTGTCTTTCATTCCCCATACGTGCAACATGTCGTGCCCATCGCAGTCTACGAGACTTAACGTTCTTATTATATCTGGCTTCCTATAATTTTCCCATGGGATTTAAAATAAAATAAATTTAAAAAATTGTAATAACAACTAGCTACTTACGCCCTTTTAAGTAGAGCACCCCTTCTAACGTAGAATTTCCACGTCACAATTAGATCAATCCTCTCATCGAGCGAAATTTAACAGAGCTTTTTATTATTATTTTCTACATATGTTCTAAAGATTTGTGATAGATTGTCTTTGATTTATGTAATAAATTCAAATGGATATAATTACGTATAAAATGAACATGAATGCAACAGGAGTACATTAACCTCTCAATATAAAGTAAATTGATAAGTAAAAAAGAAAAATAGTAATACATTTATATTGTAATTAATTTTAGATATCCCGTGCTGATTACCCGCCGTTGCCCGGAATTTACATATTGCGATCTTCTTGGTATAAATGAACCGAAAGACAAAAATGGTTATTTGAAAAACAATACCCCCGTGCGCTGCTGCGCTTGCACGGGAATCTAGTCATCCCGATCTTCTTGGCATCAATGAGCTGAAAGATATAAATGGTTATTATGAGTTATCCGTAAAAGATAGACATGTGCTGTCGCGGACTTTTCTGTAGCGTTTTTGAGATATTCAATTCTGTGTATATGTTATGGTTTAGGCAGCGTAAGCCATTTAAATGTCCAAAGAGTACCGAAAACGCGATTTTTACTACAAAGGGTGATTTTTAAGGGTGAAGGGGTCGAGTATTACATCTCTCTCTTAAACCTAAAACTTCCCGGGAAATCCTGAAGATTTTGCAAATCGGATGGACAGTGTGGTAGCGCATAAAGGACAAACTGACAGACAGATAGACATTCGGTTATATATAGGGAAATTCGGGTAATGTGTACTTTTCTGTTTAAGTGGACTCTGTTAATATCTTCTTTAATTGATGCTGCTCTCGAACAGAAAAATGTTTAACTTCTTCTCCTCATCAACTTTGATGGGCTCACGGTCAGTTTCTATTATTCTTTGTGCGAAGAAGGGTTTATTTGTGATATTTATGAAAATAACCACTTTAAAAGTTTTTCAAGCTAAGAATCAATTCTTAATTTCTGCTATTGAATATTACAAATGTTGAAAAAACCCTAAATATGTTATATTATGTAGATCCCGTTTTAATATACTAATGGATTTGGTTTCATATTATCTAACATAGTGGCTGTATAGAATAATTGAACATAACACAGGTATTCGGTTAATGTGGACCCTCCACGAGGACCTGTGTCCATTTTTCACGAATACGTATATTTTATCAATTAGGATGCTATCTGTAAAAACCATTCACTTAATTAATTTTATTTAATATCATTGTAGTTTTACTAAACCCAAAGACAGCCACTTTCTGCAGTTGAATAACGTGTGAATGTTTTAAAAATAATTTTTCAAAACATTAAATAAATATCAATGCTTTTTAATTATGATGAATCATAAATAATTCCAGATTAATTTGTGCCTGTATGTATAAATTAATAGAGTAAATAAACTTAAAATCAAGTAAAAGCTAAGATGGACTCCGGGGTCCACTTTATCCGAATATGGAGGTTAAAGTGGACCTTTCATGTAATGTAAAAAAGTTTATAAATTATGAAGATGCTTCTATATTTTAATAAAATAACATAGCTATTTCATAGTTACAACACTATCATGATAATCACTGAAACTATCTAACTCACTGGCACTATCGAACCCATAGGTTCTTGGGCGCGCAAACATAAGCTGTCCATACATCCCTATCCTGAGCCAATGTTTTACAATCATCCCCTGTATAATCTACTTCCCTCAAATCATAGTTAATGTTATTCTCCAACCCCATTTTTGGTCTACCAACTGGGCTTTTCCCTCTGGTTTTCCTACAAGAAGCTTCCATGCACGTCCTTCATTCCCCATTCGTGCCACATGTCCTGCCAATCGCAGTCTACGAGACTTAACTGTTCTCCTTATATCTGGCTTCCTATAAAGACTATGTAATTCATTGTTATGCAGTCTTCTCAATTCACCTGTCTGTTCATCTCTCTTTGGTCCAAAAACGTTCCTAAGAACTTTATTCTCAAATACTCGTAATCTCCTTTCCTCCCTCAAAGTAGGAGTCCATGTTTCGCATCCATATAATATAACTGGTAGAATAATAGTTTTATACGTTTTCAGTTTAACGATTTTTGAAAGGAATTGAGACATCAAGAGTCCCTGTAATGCGTAATATCACACTTTTCCAGAATTGAGCCCATGTTTAATTTCTTTGTGCATCTGTGATAATCAATTAAACAAAATTAAAAGTCCTTAATTTAAAAAAAAATTCAAAACAGGGGTCCAAATTACCCGAAGATCCTCAATATTAATCGATTTGAATATTATATTGAATAAACAGTTTGTTTTGGGCTAAGTTTCTTGAATGATTTATAATTCTTTGCAATGAACTCTACAAACAGCTCCAAAAGATACCGTGGAGGAGGTAGTTACTGTTATGACATTATGACTCACCTAATACACGGTTGATTCCTCGTAGATATTCACAGAAAGGTTAGGTGTAATTGTAGGTACGTACAGGTCAGCGGGGTAACATTTTTATGCGCATAGGTTACAGATATGGACCCTGGAGGTGTATAAACTATGGGATCGATGATTACATTGCAAAGAATAGTTTTCACCTTGCGTGATCACATCTCAACAAATGTGCACCATCACCTTTGCTCTCGTAAACTTCCAAGATTATAGCAAAACGTGCTGGATTAAGCTTGTTCAAATCTCTCCAAGACGGTTAATGTACCTTTACCAAACATTGGATTAAATTCGGGACCTGAATTCGAAAACATGCTAACTCCAAAATAAGACAAATTGAGTTAAACACAACATAGCTATGGCAATGTCTCAGGCTATGGCCCTGAATGACAAAAACTCCCTAAATCACACTCATTCCCATATGTATTGATATAATAAAAATACTTCAATTCTAGGCCATGATATTTCCATGGAGTTGGTATGAGTTAAATTATTATTTTTTAATTAATAAAGAGTAACTTATTGTTAAACATTTCTTAAAAATGCATATTTATAATTGTGTTCCCTTTCCAATTATTGAGTAACACTAATAAATTAGGACTGGAAGTAAATATCAATAAAACTAAATATATGGTCAAACGTAGAAATACATTATATAAGGGAAATGGACAGCTAACGAAAAATGAGGGAAATTTTGAGGAAGTGGCTGAATTCAAATACCTAGGAACAATAATCACAAATAGGAATGAGATGCACAAAGAAATTAAACATAGGCTCAATTCTGGAAATGTGTGCTATTATGCATTACAGAGACTCTTGATGTCCCAACTCCTTTCAAAAAAGTAAAACTGAAAAAAAATATAAAACTATTATTCTACCAGATATATTATATGGATGCGAAACATGGACTCTTACTTTAAGAGAGGAAAGGCGATTACAAGTATTCGAGAATAATGTACTTAGGAAAAATTTTGGACCAAAGAGAGATGAACAGACATGTGAATGGAGAACACTACATAACAGTGAGCTACATGGTCTTTATAGGAAGCCAGATATAGAGAGAACAGTAGAGTCTCGTAGACTGCGATGGGCAGGACATGTGGCACGAATGGTGAATGAAAGATGTGCATCGAAGCTTCCTGTAGGAAAACCATGATTTGAGGGGAATAGATTATACAGGAAATGATTGGAAAGCATTAGCTCAGGATAGGGATATATGGAGAGCTTATGTCCGCACGGCCATGAGCTACGGGTTCGATAGTGCCAGTGAGTAAGTAAGTTCCCTTTCCAATATCCTGTACCCAATTTATACGTATTTATTGATTACATTTTGCACTTTTTCCATAATTCTGAAGCTACACTATGCCAAGTTCAATTTTAAAATTTGATTTTGAATGACAAAACAACAACCTGGTTGTTCCTTTTTACCTTAAAATACGCCTTTTAGTATGTCTTACTTAACAAAAAATTCAGAATCAAAAACTGAAATAATTAGTTTAAACAGTTTTATGCTTCTTTTGAAAAAAAATGGACATAGCATGTTTTGGATTTCAGGTCCCCTATTATATCAAATCATTTTACAGTATTTAATTCAAAATCATGTTACATTTTGTATAAATCCAAATCCCGTTATAAACTTGGGATCATTTTGTGAAAATTTAGTTTTTTTTATTGTGACTCATTCAATAAAAGATTCTGAGGACATTCCTTTCCAGTTATATTATATGGGTGCGAAACGTGGACTCTTACTTTAAGGGAGGAAAGGAGATTACAAGTATTTGAGAATAAAGTACTTAGGAAAATTTTTGGACCAAAGAGAGATGAACAGACAGGTGACTGGAGAATGCTACATAACTATGAACTACATGGTCTTTATAGGAAGCCAGATATAATAAGAACAGTTAAGTCTCGTAGACTGCGATGGGCAGGACATGTTGCACGTATGGGGAATGAAAGATTGCATGGAAGCTTCTTGTAGGAAAGCCAGAGGGAAAACGCCCAGTTGGTAGACCAAGAATGAGGTGGGAGAATAACATTAACTATGATTTGAGGGAAGTAGATTATACAGGGAATGATTGGAAATCATTAGCTCAGGATAGGGATGTATGGGGAGCTTATGTCCGCGCGGCCATGAACCTACGGGTTCGATAGTGCCAGTGAGTAAGTAAGTAAGTAAGAGGACATTCCTTTCATAGTGAATGTAAGTTTTCAAAACCATTAATTTCATCTTGTTTAATAATTTATAATTTTGTGTTATATGAAATCCTATATCTATCTTCGGTTTTTTTTTTGCAGCTGCTGCCGTCTCCCTGTGCCAAACATCCAAAGCCTACGATCTTGTGCATGCTTAACCCTTTTGCTTGCATTGATATCTTCATGTTTTCCTTCCATGTTAACTTGGGTCTCCCTCTTTTCTTTTTTCTGGTCGGTTGTCATTGATATAGTTGTTTCGGTCATCGCTCATCTTCCATTCTTAAAATACGTCCTAACCATTTCAATTACTTCTCCTTAATTCTTTCAATTATGCTGTCTTCTGCTTCCATTATGTTTGTTGCGTAAGCAAGACCACAATATTGAACGAATTAACAAATCCGCAACACGACTAAATTTAGATTCAATGGTCGAAAAGTCCTCTGGTAGGTCGCTGGGGTTTTTATGTCCAGAAAGAATTTATAGAACGCTTTGGTAACTATAATTAAGTTTTATTACGAGTATTACACTATCAATATTAGAAACAACTTCAGGTCTTTGATCGGAATACTCAAATTCCTTAGAACGAGGGACCACGAGGCATTCAAAGCCTCGGCCTACGAGCAATGCCGTCTTCGTAGACGGTCTGGTTAACAAGCAAGGTATTCAGACCTTTAACAAAACACAACGGTAGTCCTAAAAGGCCTGGCACAGACTGAGGTATTCAACCTCCAATAATCAAAACGATACCATCGCCCACGATGACTCAGCTAACACTGAGAGCGAGTCACACGTGGACACGCAAGACCTGCACACAGCATCAACAATGTTGCCAGCATGACAAGTGCTGCAGCAAGACAGTATGACCAACATAAAATCTATGGTGCTGTACTCAGGCGCCTCCAAGTTGAGAGCAAGTAAACTACATCGGTAGTCGATGCAGAACAGGCAGATACGACTGAGCCAACCGACCCGGCTAACAGTTGCGAGGCAAGTCGCAACAACGTTTCTAAATTATTATTTTGTGACATGTTCTAATTTTGATTTTCTGGCCGCTGCGTAAATAATATATATGAAAATACAAAGACGTTATAAATACCTAAAACTGCTATATTACATCATCAGATTGTTTTTGTTTTATTTAAATGTACAAAACATAAGCTAAATTCATTCTGTATGTTAATTATAAAGACACTTCGGAACAGGCTAGTAAAAAGCCTAATCCGAGACGAAGAAGAAAATTATTATTATTATTTATATTACTACATTATTAAAATAAATTATATTATAACCATAATTATTTTGTTTACGTCACAAATGGGGTATTGATAGGCATACGTCTACATTATTATTAATTTTTACGATAGCTCAACATAGAATACGTAATTTTAAAAATGAATCTACTTTGTCTCATGTTTCCTTTCCTTTGACTTAAATTTTTATTCTTCATTAAAGGTTGTTACGTATTTTCGACTAAAATTCTGACATTTTTGTTTCGTAAATCTGACGCTTTCATATAAGAATATACATATATTTTAGACGTGTTTGCTGTACCTCTAGTCACACGTAACGTTGACACAAAAGCTGATATATTTTAATCATTAGGTGTGCAGTACAAGTCGTCATCATCATCATCATAGTACATTCACGAATTTAGGTCATTTGTTGACCTGTTTCGGCCTCTAGAGAAACACCATCCAGAAGTCTTTTGAGTGGACGTCCTGGTCTTCTTCTTCCTGCAGGTTGATATCTTAGCATTGTTTGGGTATCCTGTGATCTTCCATTCGACTTATAATCAGAAATGTTGTTTTCTAAACTTTCCATGTGTAATTCTTCTAAGATGTCTTCATTTCTTTGTGACCTAGTAGTGTGTATCCTGTAGTCCTCCGAAGGTATCTCATTTCAGCAGATCTAAGTCT
The DNA here is from genome assembly GCA_030220185.1 of Diploptera punctata. Lineage (NCBI taxonomy): Eukaryota > Metazoa > Arthropoda > Insecta > Blattodea > Blaberidae > Diploptera > Diploptera punctata. The sequence continues at coordinate 1,184,618 of JASPKZ010003857.1, forward strand.
CTGTATATCCTTCTGTTTCAACGTCCATACTTCGCTACCATACAAAAGAGTTGGAAGAGCAAGTGTTTTATGCACTTTTAGTGTTGAATGTTTTTGGACTAACTGTGGATTGAAGATCCAATTTATTAACCCTAATTTTTTTTTAATTTAGATATTTTTGCATTTACATCCTTTTCTTCTTCATATGAGATGTTGCATCCTAGATATGTAAAATTATTCACCTGCTCCAAAATTTCTGCAGTGCATGTGTGCATCTTAAAGTTTTGTTTTACGAGATCTTACATTAACAACGTAACAAACATATAAATCTGACACCGCCGAAGGCTGTTGCCATTATAATCATAACCTAGCCCTCCTATAGAACAGGTTAACGGGAGGTTACCAAATTCATAATTAGAGATTCGACCTAGGAAGGTCAGCAAAGCGAAGGGAGGATGAACTGGTCAGGAAATGGTGAAAGTAACATTACAACTTCCCTCCCTCCCACTCACCAAGTATGTTCAAGGAAAAAAAAAAAACAAGAGAGAGAGAAAGAGAGGTGCTAATTTGCGCGTTTTATTTTTACAATGGATTCTTCTGTCTTTATAGTATACAATTTGTAGCTTTAATAAAATCAGATATTGGGACTACAAGTAAATATCAATAAAACTAAACGTATGGTCACACATAAAAACACATTATATAATGGAAATGGGTTGCTAATGACAAATGAGGGAAATTTTGAGGAAGTGGCTGAATTCAAATACCTAGGAACAATAATCACAAATAGGAATGAGATGCACAAATATATTAAACATAGGCTCAATTCTGGAAATGCGTGCTATTATGCATTACAGAGACTCTTGATGTCCCAACTCCTTTCAAAAAACGTTAAACTGAAATTATATAAAACTATTATTCTACCAGTTATATTATATGGATGCGAAACATAGACTCTTCCTTTAAGGGAGAATAGGAGATTACGAGTATTTGAGAATAAAGTTCTTAGGAAAATTTTTGGACAAGAGAAAGATGAACAGACAGATGAATGGAGAAGACTACATAACAGTGGACATGGTGTTTATAGGAAGCCAGATATAATGAGAACAGTTAAGTCACGTAGACTGATATGGGCAGGACATCTAGCACGAATGGGGAATGAAAGCGGTGCATGGAAGCTTCTTGTAGGAAAACCGTAGTGAAAACGTCCAGTTGGTAGACAAAAGATTAGGTGGGAGAATAACATTAACCATGATTTGAGGTAAGTAGATTATACAGGGAATGATTGGTAAACATTAGCTCAGGATAGGGATTTATGGAGAGCTTATGTCAGTGCGGCCATGAACCTACGGGTTCGACAGTGCCAGTAAGTTAGTTAGTTAGTTAGTTAGTTAATGAAGTCAAAATAGAATATTCTTTGTATCCTGTTTTGTATAGGGTCTACTATTGGTTCCGATTGGAAGACAGGCGAAATATACATTGCCTCTTCTTCTTATACAATACATTGTCCATCTCATCATCCCTTTATATTTCTGCTCGTTTCCATTCATTATCTTCCCACCATTACTTAAACACATGTTCGAGATAAAATTTAACTCTAGCTGCACCTATACATCCTTTCTTCCTTGTTTCAGCCACTCGAGTCTGGAATTCAGTCCCTTCATATATCATGAAATATCCGACTAAAATAAAGAGTTAAAGCGCACTAAATATATCCTTATACAATAGGCCTATAATATAAACCGTGTTCTAGGTATATTTTTATTATTGTTTTATATTTTGCACTTTCTTTACCAAGCCAATTACTTAATGAAATTATGGGTCATTATCATTATTGTTATCACTATTTTCATTATTATCATTATTGTTAATATTATTATTATTATTATTAATATTATTATTATTGTCATTATTATTATTATTTGGATGTAAAGAATTTGAGAATGTGGGAGTAAAATTAGATAAAGAGGATAAACAAGAAAGTGATATTAAGAACAGAATAAATAAGATAAAACAATAACAGCAATGATAAATGGAGTCTTATGGAACAGACATATCGCCGCAAAAAATAAGTTACAAATATATAATTTAGTAGTGAGAAGTACTGTCACATATGGAGCTGAAGTTTGGAAATTCAACAAAAACTTAGGTCGATAGAAATGGATTTCTTGAGGTGAGCAGCAAGATATTCAAAATTAGAAAGAATTAAATGCTGTCATACGAGAAAAAATGAATGGAATGAGAACAAGGTGACTGGAGGACATGGAGAGGATTAATAGAGACGAGGGAGAAGGAAAATAAAACTTTAGGCACAGAGAGATGTGTAAACATTGAAAATGTGTATATAAATAATAATAATAATTATTATTTTTTATATTCATTATTTTTTTCTCTTATGGCATCCTCAACCAAAATACACATTGTTTTTCGCACTTCCCGATCTCGTGTGTCTGGTTCTGTCATATTTTTCTTCTTCATGATGTCTTAAATTCCCTTTATCCACATTGGCTTTGGTCTACCACGTTTCCCTTTTCCAGGAGGTAACCATTTCAATACTTCTTTGTTTGTTTCTGTGTCCCTTCTTTTCAGTACATGTCCATACCATCTTAGTTGGATTTCTTCAATCTCTTGTACAACATCCTTTTCTACATTTATAATTTCTCTCATTGAATTATTCTTTATTTTGTCTAATTTTGATATTCTTGCCGATCTTCTTAAAAAGTCAATTTCTGTGACTAATTATATTATTATTATTATTATTATTATTATTATTATTATTATTATTATTATTATTTAATATGTTTTGTCCTGTTGGTAGACCAAGAATGAGGTGGGAGAACAACATTAACTATGATTTGAGGGAAGTAGATTATACAGGGAATGATTGGAAAGCATTGGCTGAGGATAGGGATGTATGGAGAGCTTATGTCCGCGCGGCCATGAACCTACGGGTTCGATAGTGCCAGTGAGTAAGTAAGTAAGTAATATGTTTTGTCCATTCTTTGTAATCTGTGTATTGTGTGGCCTATCATATATTATGGTATTATTAATCAACATGTAGATAATTCATAATTGTTATTATATGTATAATTTAAACCAGATGAAGTGGACGAGAAAATCTTGGATGGCAACCAAAATCTGTGAGGACTATATTGGAACTGTATGTTTGAATTTGTATAAAACGTGTCTATTTTTATTTTTATCCAATTTTTAATAAACGCAGTTCTTACCTGAAATATATATTTTATTTGCCGTGATTCGGTGATATTCGTATTTTATATAAGCTCCAAACTAATTAAGTACATACAAATAGGTTTTCTGATCAAAAGAAGTAAAATATATTATATTTTTTACACTCTTGTAAAGTTAATAATATTTATTTTTTTATTTATAAACAGAATTTTAATGTTTACACATCTTTCTGTGCCTAAAGTTTTATTTTTCTCCTCCACTCGTCTCTCTCCATCCAATCCATGCCCTCCAGTCCTCTTGCTCTCATTCCAGTTCTTATTTCCTGCATCCACGAGTTTCGACGTCTTCCTCACCTCCTTCTTCCAGGTGGACACCATTCCAATATTTTCCTGGGTAATCTTTCTTCTTGCATTCGTCGTACGTGTCCATACCAATTTAATTGATTATACTGTATATAATCTACTATTGAATAACCAATATTAATTTTTTTCTCTTATGACAGTATTTCATAGTTTGTCTAATTTTGAACATCTTGCTGCTCTCCTCAAAAAATCCATTTCCATCGACATAAGTTTTTGTTCTAAGTTTTTTGTTGAATTTCCAAACTTCAGCTCCATATGTGACAGTACTTCTCACTATTGAATTATATATTTGTAACTTATTTTTCCTGGTTATATGTCTGTTCCATAAGACTCCATTCATCATTGCTGTTATTGCTCTACATTTATTTATTCTGTTCTTAATATCACTTTCTTGTTTATCCTCTTTATCTAATTTTACTCCCAGATACTCAAATTCTTCACATCCTCTAATATACCCCTTTTCATCTTCTAATATCAAATCTTCGGTTTCGGCTTCACATACCATATAAAATGTTTTATTAAATTTATTTTAAAACCCCAGTTATCGTATTCGTCTAATAATTTTCTGAACATAAACTCCATGTCTTCATATTCTTGAGCAATTATTATCTGGTCATCCGCAAATAATAATGTATATATTGTATCTGTTGATCCATCTCCAATTGGTACTCCCATTCCTGAACATTTTTTGCTCCATCCAATTATATTCTTAGCATACTTAGAATTAAAAATATTTTTAAGTAAAAAGAATTTTAACGTTATCAAGGCATACTATAGCAACAACTCGATCTTTGATAAGAAGTGTGTGCTGTAAATTGTTGTGGAGTATCGAAATAAATACTTTAAATCGGAGAGCTACTTAATCAACACTTTACTAGGTGGCACACCCCTCTAATAACACTCTGGAAATATGTAATTTTGTTCGCAGCTTAACTATCTCCTCAAAGATTTAACACTGTGTTATTACTGAATAAATCAACGAAATACTAAGTGCTGCTATTTTGGAGTAATACAATGTTTAACTTTTTATTTTCCATAAAATTGCAATAGACCAATATACTGAGCAACAAAAAATAAACTTTTTTTATTGTCTCAGAAAGAAAAATATGTGCTTCTGATAGTATTTTTCTCCTGAATTGAAGTATGATATCGGTTTTTCTACATCACGCAAGGTTTCCGAGAGACAGGCATTTATAATTTGAAACATTTTAATATTTTCTACATTAGTAACTATACAAATCGGCCGCGGTGGACTAGTGGTTATGCTCCTTGCCTCTGATCCCGAGGGTCGCGGGTTCAAACCCCGCCGGGGTCGATGGATTTTTTAGGATGAAAAATCCAAGGAGCAAGTCCTCCGGGAGGGACTTTAGGCCGTGGGTCCCTCATCACATTACGGGTTGTAGGTGCTTTTAAGCAACTTGAAGATGGAAGTGAATTTAAAATATAAAAATTTATGGAACTATAAGAAGAATAGAAAATTAAGAATAACGGGTTTGATTTCTACTCCGTATATTTAATTCAATATACTTAAAAAACTTTTAAACTGGTTTTGGTTAACGTTTTGTATTGGCATATAGTTACGATACATCTATATATAACAACTAAGAGAAACTTACAATTTTAAGAAACAATTAATTCTTGTTTTAGGTTTCATTAGATAAAGCAATGCGAATTCTAACAGAGTTGTACTGTGGAACTTAGCTAATTTCACGCCTCAAGAATTCTGTCTACTTTATTTGTATAAGTTTTTGTTTTGACCATAAATCGTGATTAGAGGGATAGAGGGATGAACAGATTACAGAAGTACAAAGCACGAAAAAACGTGACTCCCTGCAAGACAGACCATGACGGTACTTTAAGGAGTAATTAATACTCACTATATCTTCTCTGTTTAACTATATGCTGTAATGTACTGCTGTACTCGCTAAAATTCGTTTTGTAAAACAATAATGTACTGACCAGGTTCAGTGACTTTTCTAGTTGCTGCCATTATATGAACAGCTCATACAAGCTCATTCATCCGTTCCTCGTTTTTGTAGTCGCAGTTGCGTCCAGGGTTGCCAACACCCAGTGAGAAAAAGTGGCTAAAACTGACTCCTAAAAATGGCTAGAAATTCCTAAAATGTAACTTGCATCCGTGAAGGAATCTGTAATTTATAACTTAAAAATTTAACAGATAGCACACTTTAACTATCTTGGTTCAGATATAACACATAATAAATTAAACCGATATCAAATGATGTGTGGCACCATAAAAAGAACCCTCCGAAAGACTCGAAGAGAAACTCAGTTCAGGTTTTATAAAATTATGGCTGTTCCTGTTCTTTTATATGGATCTGAATCTTGGGTACTTACAAAAAAAGATACCTCACACATTCAAGCCACTGGAATGAATTTTTTAAGATCCGTAAAAGGATGTACACGCATGGTTAGATTACACAATGAATCAATAAGAAATGAACTGGAGATATTTTCAATAGTCGAAAAACTAGAAGAGCACAAATACCAATGGAAAGAACATTTAGACAGAATGGACAATACAAGATTACCCAAAAAGATCAACACCTACAAACCACATGGAAAAAGATCATTGGGACGGCCAAGGAAACGATGGACTTGAGACCGGAACAAGTCGCATTGACTAAATCCTGGAAAGGAAGAAGAAGAAGAATGAAAAACTAACTAACTCCACCATTGCCGGTCCCAAATCCGGATGAGAAACAAGGAGGGGAAGGAGTAACACCTTGTTAAAAAAATCTACGTTCAGCTGACCCGGCTGATAGTACCTAGCCAGGATTACGGTGAAGACCCCAACGGCGGATGCAGCAGAGTAGGAGACCTACGGTATGGTGTAGACGGCGGATGACGCAATAAAGGGCGGATCAGACTCTTAGCTGCAGTGAAAGCAACTGATCTATGGTGGACTCCAGAAAAAGTCTCTGGTCCTCCAGGTTGGGGGTTGATGCTATGGACCAGCTCCTCATACATTGCAAATAATGCTAAAAAACCAAAATATATAGCATCGGACAGGAAATACGTACAACGACAAAGCAAAATAAATAGAACAATGCATATAGAATATTGGAACGCACAGGGATTGATGATAAAACTGACGAAATTCCAACAGAACTTGAAAAATAATACAATAAGAGAAATAATGAATGCAGAAAAGGATATTGTACAAGAGATTGAAGAAATCTAACTAAGATGGTATGGATATATAATGAGAACAAGAGACACAGAAACAAATAAATTGATACCTCCTTGAAAAGGGAAACGTGGTAGACCAAAGCGAACGTGGATAAAGGGAATTCAAGACAACATGAAGAAGAGAAATATGACAGAAGCAGACACGCAAGACCGGAAAGTGTGGAAGAAAAATATTATATATTTTGGTTGAGGATACCTGTGCATATAACAGAAACAATCCTGAAATAAAAAAATATATAACTTTCCAATCTACACTTCTCAAGTACAATTTTGTCAGTATTTTCCTTTTACTGTATTGTAATTGATTAAATTATAACATGGTGACTGAATTATGAATATAAAATACAGTATATTTTAGGAAATAAATATATTATTCATCATCATCATCATCATCATCGCTCCAGGGATTAGGCAATTGCCCGTTACGACTTCATAATGCATCAGCCCAACGTCTTCTAGGTCTTCCAACATCATGCCTTCCTCTTGCTTGATAATTTCTTGCTAACAATGGATATCTCTCCTTACTCATTCCATCCATGTGATCAATCCATTTCTGTCTGTAATTCGTGACTTTATCCAATAAAGGCTGTACTTTCAATTCTTCTCTTATATCCTCATTTCTTATTCTATCAAGTCTTAAATATGAACCAGACGACTCTACTGGGGAAGTTTGACTTAGGTTAATCTCGCTGGTGGGTAAGAGGCGAGGGGAACTAAGTATAGCTCACAACGAAGGAATGGCGTCTGTATCCAAATTGGGCGGCCACATGTTCGCCAAGTCTTCAACGGTCAACAGGGCGACAAGGAATAGCACAGCTAAACTTGTAGGGCTTGAAGAGCGGAAGAAGCAGCCCTCTCTTGGGGGGGTGGATACCCAGAGGAGCATGTTTGGAGGCTCAGAGGAAGCAGCCCTTCCACCATCCTTGTCCTGCGAAGCGCTCGTAACGCTTCCAGGAGACATTTATCTTACTGAGAAGCTTCATGGAAATCAGCCGGATTGTCATAAATATATTATTACAACGAAAGATTATGTAATTCTGAATTTTAAAAAAATATTTCTCTAAATTTATTTTCCTTTGAAGTTTATCTAACTTAAATTTCTATTTTCTTCTCACCAGAAATTCTATTTTTATGCGATGTTGTTTGTTTATTTCTTACTCTCACTGAATGCTGGTTTGAATCAATATCTACTCCCCTCGTATGTGTAGACTTGAGCCTGTTCTGCATTAATATATGGTCTAACTGATTATAATAGTAGTACCATCAAAGGATGTGCACTTCCTATGGGTATGTTCTTTGGATAGAAGGTACTCATTTTGCTTAATTAATTTTTGTAGTCGCAAAATCTATCAATCTTCATCCGTTATTATTAAAAAATGTATACAAAATAATCAAATAATACTAAAAATGGCTAAAGAAAAGGCGACAAATGGCCACAAAAGCTGTTATTGGCTTTTTCACAAATTTGTTGCTAGTTACTTACTTACTTACTTACTCACTGGCACTATCGAACCCGTAGGTTCATGGCCACGCGGACATAAGCTCTCCATACATCCCTATCCTGAGCTAATGCTTTCCAATCATTTCCTGTATAATCTACTTCCCTCAAATCATAGTTAATGTTGTTCTCCCACCTCATTCTTGGTCTACCAACTGGGCGTTTTCCTTCTGGCTTTCCTACAAGAAGTTTCCATGCACGTCTTTCATTCCCCATACGCGCAACATGTCCTGCCCATTGCAGTCTACGGGACTTAACTGTTCTTATTATATCTGGCTTCCTATAAAGGACCATGTAGTTCATTGTTATGTATGTCTTCTCCATTCACCTGTCTGTTCATCTCTCTTTGGTCCAAAAATTTTCCTAAGAACTTTATTCTCAAATACTCGTAATCTCCTTTCCTCCCTTAAAGTAAGAGTCCATGTTTCGCACCCATATAATATAACTGGTAGAATAATAGTTTTATATATTTTCAGCTTAACGTTTTTTGAAAGGAGTTGGGACATCAAAAGTCTCTGCAATGCATAATAGCATGCATTTCCAGAATTGAGCCTATGTTTAATTTCTTTGCGCATCTCATTCCTATTTGTGATTATTGTTCCTAGGTATTTGAATTCAGCCAATTCCTCAAAATTTCCCTCATTTGTCATTAGCTGTCCATTTCCATTATATAATGTATTTCTACGTGTGACCATATATTTAGTTTTACTGATATTTACTTCCAGTCCTAATTTCTTAGTGTTACTCAATAGTGTGTGCGTGTTGGCCTTTAGTATCTCCTCGCTATCGGCCAGTAGTACCACATCATCAGCATAAACTAACAGCTTATTAATATTCAGTTGTAAGCCTTCCTTATTCTCTAAAGATTTAATGGCATGCTCTAGTACAAAATTAAATAGTAGAGGAGATAGTGCATCTCCTTGCTTCAACCCATTCTGGATTTCAAAAGTGTCTGAAAACTGTTTGCCTACACGCACCCTACTCTTTGAGCCATTTAGACACATTCGTATAAGTCTAACTAACTTTTTGGGAATTCCGAACTCCAGCAGGATACTATATAACTTCTCCCTCTTAATTGAATCATATGCTTTTTTGAAGTCTACATATAGTTGATGTACAGTACCATTATATTCCCATTTCTTTTCTAAAATCTGTCTTATACTAAAAATCTGATCTGTTGTAGACCTGTTTCTTCTAAATGCACATTGATGATCTCCTAGAATGTCATCAATATAGGGAGCAAGTCTGCTTACTAATATATTGTTAAAATTTTGTACGAAGTTGAAAGTAATGAGATGCCCCTGTAGTTGTTGCAATCAGTTTTATCTCCTTTCTTATAAATTGGTACGATAATTGATTCCTTCCATTCATCTGGAAGAGCTTCTTTTTCCCAAATCATACTAAGCAACCAGCGTATCTTGTCCATCAATTTTTCTCCCCCTGATTTTATCAGTTCTGCTGGGATCTCATCTGAACCTGATGCTTTATACATCTTCAATTTTTCAATTGCCATTTCAACCTCTAATGCACTTGGCTCTGCGACTAGCATTTCTGCTGTCTGTAACTTATCCTCCTCAATGTCCTGTTCTGTATGTACATTTAATAGCTGATTAAAATAACTTTTCCATCTATTTAATATACTCTTGGAATCTGCAATCATATCCCCATTTTCATTCCGAATTATGCTTGTTCTAGCCTGAAACCCTTTCTTCTCTATACTAATTCCCTGATATAATTCTCTAATGTTCCTATTTTTCGCATTCATTTCAAGATCATTAATCTTCTCTCTCAAATATTCCCTCTTTTTACTCTTTAGTAACTTGGTGGCTTCCCGTCTAACACTACCCAATTGCTCTAAATTTACCTCATTTGGCTCGTGTAACCATTTCATTTTTGCTAGCTTTCTTTTCTTTACAATGACGGCACATTCCTCATCAAACCATTTCTTGTTTTGCCTCTTTTTTAAACAACCAATGCTTTCTGATGCTGACAATTTAATAGTATCTCTTATAGCCTCCCATTCTTTATTTATATCAGTTTCTTCTTCGTTTGCCACATTGTCATCTGAAGATTCCAGTACTTCAAATCTATTAGAAATTTTGATTTGGTATTCTTGCCGCATTTCATCATTTTTCAAGTTTTTTAATTCATATTTTACTGAATCATCTTTAGCGTTTGTTCCTCTCATAAGCGATAGCCATTGTCTGATTTTCACTCTGACCAGATGATGATCTGAATTGCAGTCTGTCCCTCTAACTGATCTAACATCAATGATGCTACTGTGCCAGCGTTTATCCACTAATACATGATCTATCTGGTTCCGAGATTCTCCATCTGGGGACGTCCAGGTGTATTTATGAATATCCTTATGCTGAAATGTTGTGCTCTTAACAATGAGATTCTTTGATGTAGCAAATGTGACTAATCTAACCCCGTTGTCGTTACTATCTTCATGAAGACTGAATTTGCCTATTGTTGGTTTGAATATATCTTCCTGCCCCACTTTTGCATTAAAATCTCCTAAGACAATTTTCATATGATATCGTGAAAGGCTATCAAATAAGCATTCTAATTCTTCATAGAACTCATCCTTGATCTTGTCATCTTTATCTTCTGTGGGGGCATGTACATTTACAATTATAAAATCATGTCGTTTACCCTTTAGAATTATGTATGATATCCTATCACTAACAAACTTAATATCTCGGATAGCGGATAGGATCCTCCTTCTGACTAAAAAACCCGTTCCAAATGCAGGTCTTTCTGCACCCCCATAGTGTAATGCAAAGCTTCCGATTCCTGACTACCTTCTCCTGGCCACCTAACTTCCTGTAAAGCGACTATATCCAAGGGCGATTTATCCAATTCCCGCGTTAATATCTCTAGTGCCCCGCTATTGTATAAAGTCCTAACATTCCATGTTCCTAGGAACATGTCCCTGTGTTTGAGCCTTTGGCATGGGTTCCCTGAAGTAGTCCCCGCCCGGAGAACCGAATGGGGGACTATTTGACATCCGGAAAATTTTACCCCAGTAGAACCCATGTCCGCATTTCTTGACGGTTGTATTTTTACGGTGAAAGATCGTCACTCTTTCGACCAAGGTACTTATTTCGTCTGGCTTATCACCTTCGACCAGTCCGGCATGGGTAACCCTATCGGCAGCAATGCTACCGCCGGCATAGCTCTCAGGATCATTTAAGCACACAAGCCACTCCACCACGACAAGGTAAAGATACCATGGATTTGTTGCTAGTTATGTTTTGAAAATGGCCACATCTAGCTACAAAGTGGCTAAATTGGCAACACTGGTTGCGTCATTCCATCTACTAACGGACGTCATATTTTACCTACATTTGTTCATTTGTTATACTTAATAAATCGGATACATAAATCAATTTTGAAATAGAAAAATCATTAATTTTGTCAAAAAATGAGAACCAACCGAGCATGTTGCTTCAAGTGGTAACGTTTGAGACTGTGACATACTCGGGAGGTCTTAGATCCAAACTGAAATAGACTTTTCCTGACTTTTTTCAGTCATCAAGGCAAAATCTGGGTTGGAAATTCATAGCCATTATTTATTTCATTATCTTCGCAATTTCATGATATTATTGATATAAATAACTAAATTGACGCGATATAATCTTAGATATTGAAACATTTATAAATAATAATGAAATAAAAATGAGTACCAAATCCTGAAATCAATAATGCATGTATCTTCTCTATTGTATATTATAAGTCCACCGCTGTGGTATCGAGGTAGCGTGCTGCCTTATCACGCAGCATGTCCGCGTTCGATTCACGGTCGGAACAAGTTTTCTGGGTTAGGTTCTTTTCGGGGTTTTTACTCATCTGTAAGTCGAATATCAGGAAGCTTTAAGACCAAAAACGGTACCCAAACATCATATGGCCATCATCATCATAATTCATTCGTCTTAGATTAAAATTGGTGTTTGACGGAATTAGAAAATAATAAAATTAGAACAGTTGAATTTGATTATCTTAGACGAAGCCTTCAAAAACAAGACGGGATAAAATGAGAAATGAATTCCATTGGAAGAAATGAATATCACCACATCTGTTGTTAAGAGGATCTAAAAATGGTATAACCATGTACAAAGAATGGAAAATGAAAGGTGGCAAAAAAATATACACCAATGGTCACCCCCTGGAAGGAATAAACGTGGAAAACGATGATGAAAATGGAAAAACTTATGCCAGAACTATAATGGATGATAGCAATTTGGTAGAAGGGGATTGGAATAATAGGAATAAATGGAAACTGAAGACGGCAAATCTATAAATGGTGGAAAGCCGAAGAAGAAGAAGAAGAAGATGATGAAAAGCACCACTACCATAATCAACAACCATAATGTCACCAAGGTAGTGTACCTCGTCTTCTAGGCGCCCCAACCTCAGAAATGGGGTACAAATTGCCAATACCAGGAGAGAACACCAGAAATGTCGAAATGACAAACCAGGGACATTAAATAAAAAATGTACCTACAAGGTATTCGAGAATAAAGTTTTTAGGAAAATGTTTGGACCACAGAGAGATGAACAGACAGTTAACTAGGCCTACATGGTCTTTATAGGAAGCCAGATATAATAAGAACAATTAAGTCTCGTAGACTGCGATGGGCAGGACATGTTGCACGTTGGGGAATAAAAGACGTGCATGGATACTTCTTGTAGGATAACCAGAGGGAAAACGCCCAGTTGGTAGACCAAGAATGAGGTGGGAGAATAATATTAACTATGATTTGAGGGAAGTAGATTATACAGGGAATGATTGGAATAATTTAGCTCAGGATAGGGATGTATTGAGAGCTTATGTCCACGCGGCCAAGGACCTACGGGTTCAATAGTGCCAGTGAGTTAGCAGTAAAGTTATATCTGATTAACTTTAATGCTTATTATTTTCTAAGTTGTCCACCGCTGTGGTGTCGGGGTAGCGTGCTGTCTTGTCACGCAGCGGGCCCTAGTTCGATCCCGGTCGGGACAGTTTTTCTGGGCTAGGTTTTTATCGGGGTATTTCCTCAACTGTAAGACAAATTTCAGGAAAACTTTAAGGCCCAAACGGTCCCCGAAATCATATGGCCATCGCAATCATCATCATTCATATTCATCTCAGGTTAAGTTTAGGATTAGGGACTCTCCTGGCGCACCACTATCATCATCATCACCCATCATATCATCGGGGCAACGTAACCCCGCCTTCCAGGTGCCCCAACCTCAGAAGTGGGTTACAATTATGTCATGCCAGGAGAGAAACCAGGAATGTCGAAAGACAAACCAGGGACATTTGAAAACAAAATTTCTAAGTTTTAATTCCTATCTTTATTCCCGAGAAAGTACTAGTGAAGTTTTTCGGTAAAATAGTATTTTTAAGACTGCACACATTATAGTACAGTACGGTATATTGATTTTACAAAAAGATTATTACACAATCAATTAATCTCGCAAATTCCCTTGAATTGTACGTCAACACAGCTATCTTACACATGTCTGTATGACCATTACTTACGTTTACAATGTGTTATACCCGTCATCACGATCCATTACTATAATTGCTACCATCACTCGGAATGTATATTAATGACTCTGCTATACAAACTTGGAAATCCAAATTGCCCAGTGAGAAAGTAATGTATTCTTAAAAATACCACATTCCGATTTGAGGTATCTCAAGTATAAAATTGTACATCAGCTAAATCATTGATGGACCAGATGATTGATATATAGGGCTAGAATTTTTATGTACTAAAAGTTAATGTTGCAAAGTAGTATAATGAGAAGTTAGACTTCTGACTGTCTTTTTATTTTTTTCTATACATAAACAGTTGAATACTATAATGAGAAGTCAGACTTCTATCTTTTATTTATTTTTTCCGCACACAAACAGTTGAATAGTATAATGAGACGATAGACTTCTGTTTTTTATTTTTTTCCACACACAAACAGTTGAATAGTATATAATGAAAAGTTAGACTTCTGTCTTTTATTTTTTTCCATTCACAAATAGTTGAATACTATAATGAGAAGTCAGACTTCTATCTTTTATTTTTTTTTCCACACAAAAAACAGTTGAAGAGTATAATGAGAAGTTAGACTTCTGTTTTTTATTTTTTTTTTTTTTTCCACACACAAACAGTAGAATACTATAATGAGAAGTTAGGCTTCTGACTGTCTTTTATTTTGGTTTCACACACAAACAGTTGAATAATATATAATACCTGCATTGCAAACCTTACCTTTTATTACATAAATATCCTAGCCCTACCGATGTACAATAATAAAAAATAGAATCCAACCGTTAGTAGACAAATGTATGATACAAGAGACTGATTTTGATTTTTATTTTTATGTCCAAACATATGCAAAATCGCCATTTCCATGCCACAATGAAACGATGTTCAATAATTTAATTCTACTGTAAATCCACTGTATATTTCCCTTATAATAAATCATATTACTTTAATATACATTAAACAGATGCTATATGTATTATTTACGATTATTCTTCTAAAATTATATAATAATTCCCTGAACATGGATGACTATACATTCGGGAAACCAAATGCAGGCTACTTATTGGCTATTATTATTATTATTATTAGAATTACACATGGAATCTTTAGAAAACAAAATTTCTGATTATAAGTCAAGATGGATGCAACATGTTCATCGAATGGAAGATCACAGAATACCCAAACAAATGTTAAGATATCAACCTGCAGGAAGAAGAAGACCAGGACGTCCACTCAAAAGACTCCTGGATGGTGTTTCTCTTGAGGCCGAAACAGGCCAACAAATGGCCTAAATTCGTGAATGTACTATGATGATGATGATGATGATGAAATGTTATAATTTTATTCAACGACTTTTTAAACACCAGATGTAATTAACATTGTAATACAAACTTGGGCTTGATATATCTGTCAAATTTTGCTCAGGTCTCTTTTCAGGTTTTAGTTTCTTGCGGGCCATGAATCTACGACCTGGGACCCATAGCTTTACTTTCTTAAGTCCTTAATCAGGATTTTCACGCCCTGAAAAACCCATTGACCCTCCCGGGAGGTTTGAGTCGTAAACCTTGTAATCAGAAGCAAGTATGGTAACCACCGGTCCTGATGATTTTCATGCAATTAAGGCTGCTAGGGCTATATGACATACGACTTCTAACATAGCCTAACGGAAGAATTTCTGTTGATTAGGCCTATAGGCCTACTTGCCCGAATGTAATATTGATAAGTCTAATATCAAGTGCAAATCTGAGGCCGAAACAGGTCAACAAATGACCTAAATTCGTGAATGTACTATGATGATGATGATGATGATTATTATTATTATTATTATTATTATTATTAACTAAAATAAAAACTGTTAGAGTTTTATACGATTTTCATATTTATTTCGTTGCAAAATCGTTACAGCTGTTTCAGTGCTTTGTACCTCCTTCAGGCGAATGCCATGAATACAAATTAATTTTGTTACTATAAATTATATAATAGGCTACAAATAATTTAGTTATTGCTATTAATTTGTATTCATAGTATTCGTCTGAAGAAGGTACAAAGTACTGAATCATTTGTAACGAATTTGTATTAAAATAAATATAAAAAAGTATACAATTTTAACAGTTTTATTTGTTAATTATAAAAAAAGGATTTTCACCAAGTATAAGCCAAATTATTTTTTTTTATTGCGAATGAGCCCATGTAGGACTACGCAAAGTACTTAGAGGTGTTTCCTTTGAGCCCAAGTTTCTTTCATTCTCTTGCTATGAGCTTGTTTTCTATCATCTGTCCAAGTTCCACTTTTTTTCTTGGGTTTGTCCTCTTGGTCAACTTGCCACTTCTTCACCTTAATTCTAAATATATCTCTGTTTGGGATATCTTCTTTACTAATTCCTGCCAATTTTAAGTCCTTTTTGACTTCATCAATCTACTTCATAGAATCCACTGGAGCTTTACTTCTGTTTTCGTAGAATTCCATTATCTGTTTTGTAAGCCTATTTGAGTTCATTCGTTTAATATGGCCATAACATTTTAACCTTCGTTTTCTAATATCACTGTGAATGTCTGTATATATTTTTATTTCCTTTTTAAATTTATTATTATTATTATTATTATTATTATTATTATTATTATTATTATTATTATTATTATTATGTCCACCGCTGCGGTCTCGAGGTAGCGTGCTGCCTTGTCACGCAGCGGGCCCGGATTCGATCCCCGGTCTGGGCAGTATTTCTGGGTGAGGTTTTTATCGGGGTTTTTCCTCACCTGCAAGACAAATGTCAGGAAAACTTTAAGGCCCAAACGGTCCCCGAAATCATATGGTCATCATCATAATCATTCTTATCATTATCACCATTATCATTATCATCATCCATCACCGGTGTGGAAAGTAACGGGAAGCTACCACACCTACAATTCCCTAGTAAAGCTGCAAGCATAGCATGAAAATGCTATGATTGCAGTGAAGGACCTGCCTTCGGGCAGAATTACTATGGATGGATGGATTATTATTATTATTATTATTATTATTATTATTATTATTATTATTATTATTATTATTATTATTATTATTATTCATCCAGAAATTAAGCCTGTTGGCTCGTTCTGGTTCCATGAAAACTAGAATTGTTAAAATTATTCAGACCATCTTCTGTGTGAGCGTCCAACATTTCTCTTTCCGTGCGGTTTATAATTTAGCAATAATTTTGAAAATCTTTCTTCTGGAATTCTATCAATATGTTCTTTCCAGTCATTATTATTATTATTATTATTATTATTATTATTATTATTATTATTATTATTATTATTATTATTATTACAAGGTGTTGTGGAAGTTATTGAAGAAAGAAGAATGAAATAGTTAGGCCACATAAACAGTACGTCAGGTGACAGGATACCTAAGATGATATTACATTTTGAAGCGGAGGGTAACAGATGAAAGGGGAGACCAAAAGAACAGTAGGTTCAAGGATTGCATAGGAGAATTGTACCGACAGGATTAACAGAGAGTGATATTGATAATAGGGTTTTACAATTGTTGTAGGAAAACTGTATTGTAGAGAAATTCCTAATAAAACATATTATTATTATTATTAATGACTATAATATTATGATGGGGGCACGGCGTAGTGTAGTGATTAAGGCATTGCGCTACAAGCCGGAAGCTCGAGGGTTCAAGTCCCGGTGGGGTCAGAATTTTTAAACTGACCCAAACCTTCTATGGTCCTGGGGTCGACTCAGCCTCTAACGGAAATGAGTACCAGATGCTTGTTCTGGGGGTAAAGACGGCCGTCACGGAGGGCTGACAACCCGGCTGACATCAAGTGTCGATTGTCCAGAAAAAGTTGGAGCCTTAACCTCCTACTACCCCAAGGGCCTCCTGAGGTTTGTAGTAGGACTACTTTACTTTACTTTATAATAATATGATAGTATTAATTTTAATTTACTTACTTACTTACTTACTCACTGGCACTATCGAACCCGTAGGTTCATGGCCGCGCGGACATAAGCTCTCCATACATCCCTATCCTGAGCTAATGCTTTCCAATCATTCCCTGTATAATCTACTTCCCTCAAATCATAGTTAATGTTATTCTCCCACCTCATTCTTGGTCTACCAACTGGGCGTTTTCCCTCTGGCTTTCCTACAAGAAGCTTCCATGCAAGTCTTTCATTCCCCATACGTGCAACATGTCCTGCCCATCGCAGTCTACGAGACTTAACTGTTCTTATTATATCTGGCTTCCTATGAAGACCAAGTAGTTCATTGTTATGTAGTCTTCTCCATTCACCTGTCTGTTCATCTCTCTTTGGTCCAAACATTTTCCTAAGTACTTTATTCTCAAATACTTGTAATCTCCTTTCCTCCCTTAAAGTAAGAGTCCATGTTTCGCACTCATATAGTATAACTGCTAGAATAATAGTTTTATATATTTTAATTTACACGCACAAATTAGGGTAAAGAGGGAATGATTGGAAAACATAAGCTCAGGATAGGGATGTATGGAGAGTTTATGTCCGCGCGGTCATGAACCTACGGGTTCGATAGTGCCAGTGAGTTAGTTAGTTAGTTGTAAATAAAAATGAAATAATCCAGTACTTTATCACTCTCATATTATAACAGTAACATTATTTCCTTTTGTTAAAAATTTAATCAAAATGTATGAACAACAGTCTAGCATTTAATAAGTAGCGACGCAGCGTAGAGGCAAGTTACGTGATGACTTCAAAGAAAACACGTATGTTTTATGAATTGCGTTAAAAATGTATTTCCGAGCGCGTGGGTTCACGAATGCATGACACCATAGTGTTACTTTTACATATTTCTACTAAACCACTGTTGCTGTTTTTGCTTTCAGGCTAAGAGAATAAGTACAAGTGACAGAGCGCAGGCCCACGGAAGCGTGAACAATCTCAGCAGCTTCACAGCTAAAAATGAAGAGATTTCTTGAACCGTAAGGACTACAGATATTACCAAGTTTCTTCTTCGATTTTATTGAACTTAACATCATTTTTAACCTCTATGTTGTATCATTATTTAACTTAGGGTTAAAAGTAGTCCTATTCATAGTAATTCTACCCGAAGGCAGGTCCTTCACTGCAATCATAGCATTTTCATGTTATGCTTGCAGCTTTACTAGGGAATTGCAGGTGTGGTAGCTTCCCGTTGCTTTCCACACCGGTGAAGGATGATGATGATGATAATGATAAGGATAAGGATGATGATGGCCACATAATTTCGGGGACCGTTTGGGCCTTAAAGTTTTCCTGACATTTGTCTTACAGGTGAGGAGAAACCCCGATAAAAACCTCACCCAGAAAAACTGCCCCGACCGGGGATCGAACCCGGGCCCGCTGCGTGACAAGGCAGCACGCTACCTCGAGACCACAATGCTCGGAAATTAATAACTTCGTTGTCGATCGGGTTTCTAAACATTTCCTCGGTTCTGTAAAAACTACATCCCAAACGTATGTTGAACATTATTTTTTTGCGCAATGGTGTTTTAAAAATAATAAATAATAGTAAAATATATAAAACTATTATTCTACCAGTTATTTTATATGGGTGCGAAACATGGGACTCTTACTTTAAGGGAGAAAAGGAGATTACAAATATTTGAGAATAAAGTACTTAGGAAAATTATTGGACCAAAGAGAGATGAACAGACAGATGAATGGAGAAGACTACACAACAATGAACTACATGGTCTTTATAGGAAGCCAGATATAATAAGAACAGTTAAGTGTCGTAGACTGCGATGGACAGGACATGTTGCACGTATGGGGAATGAAAGACTTGCATGGAAGCTTCTTGTAGGAAAGCCAGAGGGAAAACGCCCAGTTGGTAGACCAATAATGAGGTAAGAGAATAACATTAACTATGATTTGATGGGAAGTAGATTATACAGGGAATGATTGGAAAGCATTAGCTCAGGATAGGGATGTATGGAGAGCTTATGTCCGTGCGGCCATGAACCTACGGGTTCGATAGTGTCAGTGAGTAAGTAAGTAAGTAAGTAAGTAAAATAATAACATCTTTGATGGAAATATTTGCGTTCATTATAAATAATTGACAGAAAAAGTTCGGTCAGGATTTTTAAACTGACCCAAACCCTCTGGCGGCACTATGGCCCTGGGGTCGACTCAGCCTCTAACGGAAATGAGTACCAGACGCTTGTTTTGGGGTAAAGGTAAAAAAAAACTATTCTAAAATATAATTCATAATTAAAAGAAATTAGATAAAATATATAATAAGATAAAGTGAAAGTACAATAAATTCCAATCTTAATAATGTAGACAATAAATGTTTTCGACTAACGTTAACAGTGTGGCAATATTTATTAATTGAAACAACAGGAGGCTTTGAGAACAATTATTGATAACATGGCCGCAAGTATGTATTTATTGTTTTATATTGTTTCAAATACAGTTCAGTTCATTTAAAATTCAGTGCTTTTTTTCGTATAATGTAGGCTTATATTAACACTACCTTTTGGATATATTTTTGTACATATATTGTATGTAGCATACATAATGGGCGTCCCGCGCCGTAGCCGAGCGGTTAAGGTAGGAAGCCTTGGCGCAGAGCTACGGGACTTGCGCTGGTTCGAGTCTCCATGGGGGAAGAAATTTTCTCATGGTATTTCGGCCAGTATGGGACCGGTGCCCACCCAGCATCGTGAGGCAATTGGGTAGCTACAATAAGTAGCGGCTCCAGGTTGAGGAACCAACTATAACGGCTGGGGGACTCGACATGCTAACCACATGTCACCCCTACACTGGCTGTTGATCATCTACCTCTGTGATTGACACATGTGGATGTGAAGGGCCAGCAGCCGGCTGGTAAAAGGGCAACCGCTGAAAAGTGGAAAGACCCTCAATCGGAAATACATAATGGGCAGTGGTTTTACTTCCCGCACATGGTTTGTAATATGTAATATTACAGTGTAGTTATTTAGGTTGGCAACCCCGACACGTAGGAAGTTGAACTTTTAATCATGGTCGCCATTGCTGTAAGTAAGACAAAACGCACTATCGCGCAAAAATGTAATTTTTAGTATCAATTTTATTTTAAGACGCTTCTACACCTGTAGTTATATCGCGCCTAAGAATGTTTGTGTGCATCAGTACACTATGTTCATTGGTATGGAAATTAATTTATACAGGGTGTTTCAGAGAAAGTATTACAGATATCTGGAGTTGTACTACAAGTGTGGCTCCACGTGGCGACCCTGTTGTTCCTTGCACAAAGTGTACCTGCGATACATGTTTTCATACACACGACCCACAAGACCTGGTGTGTGCTCAATAATTTCCGCTACCTCCAGGATTCGCGCAAGAAGATCTTCCTCCGAATCGACAGGTGTAGTACAACCCCTAGTAGTCTGTAATACTTATTCTGAAATACAAGACACACGATATCATCCCAATGTGTTTCGTCTTCAAACTTATTTTAGATCGAAATGGTACGTTTCCAGACAAGGGTTACTTATGAAAATTGTATCTACTAAGTTCCCTCTACAACCCCTAGAAGTCTGTAATAATTATTGTGATTCACCCTATGTAAGAAAATGTAAGATATACTTGAAGCAACAGCTACAAAAGTTGTTAGGTTCCATCTGTTATTGAATGTGTAAAATATTGCAAGGAACTGGTAACATTTTTCAATGTTATGAGATAGGAAGTACTGTGCACACTGCAGAGGGGAGATACTGAATCCAGATAAAAACACGGTGTTCAAGTACCATCAAACTTTCATTAGCTTCCAAGCGAACATCGCTTAATAAAATATTTGCACATCTTGAAGCCTACAAGCACATCAGAAAAAAAGTCATTTTCTAGAATTTCACTTTTTGCAATAAAATTTCGATGTATTTCAGTAACATTGAAATTAACCAAACTAAGCTTGGGAGGCGTGATAATGCCAACCAAACTAAACTAAACCCAACCTAACCTAACTTTATCAAACCTAACCTAAGCTTATGTAACCTAACATAACATAAAAAATCCTAAACTAACCTAACTTAACCTTATCTAACCTAATCTAAGCTTATCTAACCTAACATAACATAAAATACCCGAAACTAACCTAACTTAACCCAACCTAACCTTATCTAACCTAACCTAAGCTTATCTAACGTAACATAACATAAAATATCCAAAACTAACCTAACTTAACTTAACCTAACCTAACTTTAACTAACCTAACATAAAATATCCTAAACTAATAACTTAACCTAACCTAACATTATCTAACCTAACCTAAGCTTATTAAACCTAACATAACACGAAATACCCTAAACTAATCTAACTTAACTTAACCTAACCTAACCATATCTAACCTAACCTTATCTAACCTAATCTAAGCTTATCTAACGCAACATAACATAAAATATCCAAAACTAACCTAACTTAACTTAACCTAACCCAACCTTATCTAACCTAACCTAAGCTTATCTAACCTAACATAACATAAAATATCCTAAACTATCCTAACTTAACCTAACCTAACCAAGTTTGTGTGGCGTGACAACCCCAATCATACAAAAAAAAACAATATAAGCCTAACCAAACCAAACTTGGGTAGATTGACCATCACAACCAAACCAAACCTAAACTAACCTAACCTAAACACACCTGGAGGGCGAATATCGGTAGAAAGATCAAGAAAGCGCTGGGCTGAACAGATGTGACATCGGAACAGACAAAGACCTAATCCCTGAAAGAGGTAGAAGAAGAAGATGATGATCATAAACAATATTTAAATTAAGATATACGCCCAAACCATTTATTACTATTGTATAATTTAAACGGTTTGTTATGGCTTTTATGTCTTCTCTTTCACTAAGTAAAATGCAATAAAAGCTAAGTTTTATATTACAAATTAAGTCCTCCGCTGTGGTCTCGAGGTAGCGTGCTACCTTGTCACGCAGCGGGCCCGGGTTCGATTCTCGGTACAGTTTTTCTGGGTGAGGTTTTTATCGGGGTTTTTCCTCACCTGTAAGACAAATGTCAGGGAAACTTTTAAGGCCCAAACGGTCCCCGAAATCATATGACCATCGCAATCATCATCATGCATATTTATCTTAGATTAAGCTTAGGATTAGGGACTCTCCTGGCGCACCTCTATCGTCATCATCACCCATCATATCATCGGGGCAACGTAACCCCGCCTTCCAGGCGCCCCAACCTCAGAAGTTGGTTACAAGTACGCCATACTAGAAGAGAACAGCAGGAATGTCGAAAGATAACCTGAGGCATTTGCAAAAAAAAAATCATATATATAAGCTTATATATATTACAAATTAGGGGGCACGCCGTAGCTTAGTGGTTAAGGCACTGAGCTACATGCCGGAGGGTCGAGGGTTCAAGTCCCGTTGGGGTCAGGATTTTTAAACTGACCCAAACCCTCTGGCGGCACTATGGCCCTGGGGTCGACTCAGCCTCTAACGGAAATGAGTACCAGACGCTTGTTCTGGGGAAAAGGCGGCCGTCACGCAGGGCTGAGAACCCGGCTGACATAAAGTGCCGATTGTCTAGAAAAAGTGGGAGCCTTAACCTCCTACTACCCCAAGGGCCTCCGGGCCTGTTGTGGGATCACTTTAGTTTTATATTACAAATTAATATGTAATTCATGATATTCCCTAAAATTGAACAATAATATTTAAATTAAGGTAACCCCAAACCACCAAATCTACATATCATTGAGTAAAAGTACAAAATATAAATTAATCACATGGCACATGAACACAATAAATTTAACCTAGGATGTCTCGTGAGAGGTTAGTCACCTAAGCATGCGCAGTGCTGTCATATTTTATTGTAATACTTGACCAGATGACAAGTGAATGGGTTGCGTACGTCATATTCGCCGGAAATAATATAGACGTTGACAATTTCACTGGCAGGTAGCCAACAAGAAGGCAATAAATAATAGCACATTTAACAATTAAAGAGGTGAAGAGCCAAGGAAGTTTACGGCAGACGCGAAAAAAATACTTATCCATCCATATATATCCCAATTTTAACGGAAATATAATATAACCAAAATGACAATAAGATCAAGTGAAAGTTGTATCATCATCATCCTGTCAGGTATTAGTCCTAGAAGAACTGTTACGGCCTGAGAAAGCGGTTTTCGTGCCATCTTTTCTTAGGTCGACCAAGTGACCGTTTCCCATTTGGACAGTAGTTCATTATTGCCTTGGGGATCCTGGATCTAGCCATTCTTGAGACATGTTCCTTCCAGTTTAGCTGATATCTGGAGATGTAGTCCAGTATTGGTGACACATTAAGTTCTTGAAGGATTTCTACATTTTTCTTTCGATCCCATTTGGTGTAGCCAGCTGTTCGGCGCATAAATTTCATCTCACAAGCTGTTAGTCTGCTTTCATCTGTCGTCCTTATAATCCACGCTTCACTCCCATAACATAGGACTGGTCGAGCCATTATTTGATAAAGACGAGTAGTAGTTGATTTTTGCACTAATCAAGGTTTTAAAACTCTATTAAAGAAGATGTATTTAAACAATAAAGTATGCATTTGCTAAATTTCAAGAATTAAGGAGAAAGGTATCAGCTTCCAAGCACTATTAATCCAATTAATGGCACCAAATTGTGACAATGTTGAAAAATAAAAAAAATGTTTTTTGTTTATTTGCTTTTTCATAATTCTGTTGTTTTAGAATCATTTTCATATAAACATTTTTATTGTAGGAGCAAAATTAGTCCGTGACGTAAGAGTTTAAACACCCTTGCACGTGATCAGCATTACTACGTAAACTTTATTTTGTGCTTTTGTAGATAATAATAGATATTATTGCAGCCAATGGCCATGTAGAAAGAATTATTTTCATGTCTTACAGAAGTCTGTTGTGGAGGTTCCTATGTTTTTACACTGTAACAGGTGATATCGGTCGCAGTGCGACCCACACAGTTTGCACTTGAATTTTTCTACTGTGAAATGGCGCTTCACTGTTGTGCATAACCGGTAGTGGAAACCATGGACCGCGACTCTTGTCACGGTATATCTGAGGTATCTGGCTGCTGTCCATTCCCTGTAGATCATCGCATCCGTTGCGTAGAACTCAGGCCATATCTGATCTTTCTTCTCGTTGAGTTCCCTCAGCAGTTCTTTGTAGGCATCTGTTGCCGGCAGGAGAAGGTCCAGGTGGAGCTCTTCTATGAAGAAGGGTTCCTTTGTCAATATGTGTGCTAGGCGTGAAGGCGTGTATTTTTATACGTTTATTGCTGTCTTTATAAAGTATGCTTTGACTTTCTCTATTTCCTCTAGGTTTGACTTATTTAGGTTCTTCCAAATATGTGTTTTTTTCTGTTTCCATTCTTTTTTACATTTTCGAAAACTTAAAATGCTCCTTACGATGCAATGTTTATGCCGTCAAAGTGAAATTTTGTGGTTAGACTCTTCAATAGCCTATATGCCAATTCAAAGTGGTTATGCAAGTTACTATTGTCAGAGAGAGAGAGAGAGGAGGGAGAGAGAGGCGAGAGAGAGAGAGAGGAATCTGTGAGAGAGCGAGAGATGAGAGAGGAGAGAGAGAGAGGAGAGAGGAGCGAGAGACCGAGATCGAGGAGAGAGAGACGAGATGAGAAGATGAGCGAGCGAGATCGGAGAGAGTGGAGTGAGAGAGAGACGACGAGAGAGAGACGATTGACGAGGAGAGAGGGCGAGAGTGCGAGGAGGAGAGAGAATGGAGAGGAAGAGATGAGAGGAGGGAGGAGAGAGAGATGGAGGAGAGTGAGAGATCGAGGAGAGGATGATAGAAAGAGACGAGAGAGAGAGACGAGCGATAGGAGGAGCGACCTGTAGAGACAAGAGGAGAGAGAGAGAGAGAGAGAGAGCGAAAGAGCGGAGGAGACAGAGAGAGAAGAGGGAGAGAGAGAGATGAGGGAGAGAGGAGAGAAGAGAAGATTTTCGGAGGAGAGAGAGAGAGAGCCGAGAGAGAGAGGAGAGAGAGGAGAGAGAAGAGGAGAGAGAGAAGAAGAGAGAGAGAGAGAAGAGAGAGAGGAGATGAGAGAGAGAGACCCCGAGAGAGAGAGAGAGAGAGAGATATGGAGATACAAGGGTAGATCATTGACCACTTTAGTCCAGATACAAAAGAAAGAACACACTATGTTGTCAGTTTTCCTCTTCCCCCCT
Source organism: Diploptera punctata (assembly GCA_030220185.1). Lineage (NCBI taxonomy): Eukaryota > Metazoa > Arthropoda > Insecta > Blattodea > Blaberidae > Diploptera > Diploptera punctata. Next base: position 1,210,543 of record JASPKZ010003857.1, read on the forward strand.
TTCCCTATTAACATCTGGTGAAGAAAGATCGACAACACTGGTGCGAGTGAGAGAGGTGAATACAGTTGTCTCATTCTACAAAGTTCTCGTAAAGTTAAACCAGAGAGACTATAGTCTAAGATACATGTGTTATTTTAATATATAATAATAAATAGTAATTTCCTATTAATAAAAATGTATCAATCATTATATTCCATGCCAAGACTGATCTAAAATGTAGCTTTATATCAACGTCTGTCATCCATATGAATTAACCACTATTCAGTCAGTTTAGGGGTGACATGTAGTGGTTTTTTCTAATGTAAGAGTATCGTCATTTATTTATTTACATTTCTATTTTGGTTGTATGATCGGAATAATTTTTTTGTTAATTTGTTTTTAATTCAGACAACTTGTTTATATTAAATGTCATCTTTTAAACAACTTCCCTGCTTCTTCATTAATGTATACGTAGTTGTTTACAATCCTATACGGAAAGTCACTCAAGTAGGAAATTATTTCCAGCTCCCTTGCTATTATGCTGTTTAGCTTTCTTGAATGACAATTATTATCTTTTTCACTCACTCTATGTATTTGAGAATCATTATTTTTCTATGTCAATATATCAGAGAGAGAAAGATGAATCAATTGCTGCCTTCTATGGGCCCAAGGCAAGCAACTTCCTGATTGGTAACCTTGCAGGAAATCAGATCCACGTTAATAGAGACAGCAATAACAAAACCCGATCCCGGATTAATGGTAGTAGTAGCGTGGTTAATAAACGCCACAAATGGTTGCGCAGTAGCGTGGTTCCTAACCCTCACAAATGGGTCGCAGAAGCGTGGTTTATTAATAGTGGTTATTTCGCGCCCCGCGCACTACATATAAATCCCTATGAAGATTCAAACAATAGGACTACAGCTGGACGGCGTTATGCATCAACCAGCTAAGCTCCATTTCAAAATATATACGTGAATTTGATGTCGTGTATTGCATTGGCTCCTGATGTAAGTTTACACACACTTTTAGCACCAAATCTTTAAATATAGCCTTATTATTAATGAAAATGTAAACGTCATTAGTCCTATCGGAGATTCTGTGTTTTGCAACAAACTAAACTGACATGTAAGGACTGCAACAAATTTTATATAGGAAGGACAAACAGGAGTTTTAACATCAGATTCAAAGAACATTTTCGAGACTTCATTCACGCAGAAGGTAAATCAAGCTATGCAAAACACGTTATCCATGAAGGACATCGCATGTTAAATATTGAAAACACCCTAACAGTAATGCACAGAGAAAATAATCCAGCGAAGATAAACGTACTCGAAGAGATGGAAATCATGAAAGCAGCTCACAACGACAGCCAAATAAACGAAAACGAACCCAATACATGCAACCCCCTCTACCAGATCTTCAGTGAAACACCAGTTTTGAATCCTGCCGATGATGGGACAAGTCCCGAAAGCGCTACAGTTAAATGATAATTAAGTTGAGGAGACGGACCTTTCAGGTGAATATTCTATAATTTTATATTAATTTCTATATTGTTAATACACAACTGAGTATTGTTGAATTGGCGTTACAATAAATAGCTGGTTGTTGCATAACTCCGTTCAATTAAAGTTCAGTTTTGTTGAAGAAGATCTACTTTAGGGAGTCTAGAAGATTCAGAAGCGGATATAGAAGTCGCCTGGAGAAATATTGTAGGAAACACAATAGTCGTATAAGTTTGTTGTTGAAGAAGATCTACTTTAGGGAGTCTAGAAGATTCAGAAGCGGATATAGAAGTCGCCTGGAGAAATATTGTAGGAAACACAATAGTCGTATAAGTTTGTTGTTGAAGAAGATCTACTTTAGGGAGTCTAGAAGATTCAGAAGCGGATATAGAAGTCGCCTGGAGAAATATTGTAGGAAACACAATAGTCGTATAAGTTTGTTGTTGAAGAAGATCTACTTTAGGGAGTCTAGAAGATTCAGAAGCGGATATAGAAGTCGCCTGGAGAAAATATTGTAGGAAACACAATAGTCGTATAAGTTTGTTGTTGAAGAAGATCTACTTTAGGGAGTCTAGAAGATTCAGAAGCGGATATAGAAGTCGCCTGGAGAAATATTGTAGGAAACACAATAGTCGTATAAGTTTGTTGTTGAAGAAGATCTACTTTAGGGAGTCTAGAAGATTCAGAAGCGGATATAGAAGTCGCCTGGAGAAATATTGTAGGAAACACAATAGTCGTATAAGTTTGTTGTTGAAGAAGATCTACTTTAGGGAGTCTAGAAGATTCAGAAGCGGATATAGAAGTCGCCTGGAGAAATATTGTAGGAAACACAATAGTCGTATAAGTTTGTTGTTGAAGAAGATCTACTTTAGGGAGTCTAGAAGATTCAGAAGCGGATATAGAAGTCGCCTGGAGAAATATTGTAGGAAACACAATAGTCGTATAAGTTTGTTTTGAAGAAGATCTACTTTAGGGAGTCTAGAAGATTCAGAAGCGGATATAGAAGTCGCCTGGAGAAATATTGTAGGAAACACAATAGTCGTATAAGTTTGTTGTTGAAGAAGATCTACTTTAGGGAGTCTAGAAGATTCAGAAGCGGATATAGAAGTCGCCTGGAGAAATATTGTAGGAAACACAATAGTCGTATAAGTTTGTTGTTGAAGAAGATCTACTTTAGGGAGTCTAGAAGATTCAGAAGCGGATATAGAAGTCGCCTGGAGAAATATTGTAGGAAAGACAATAGTCGTATAAGTTTGTTGTTGAAGAAGATCTACTTTAGGGAGTCTAGAAGATTCAGAAGCGGATATAGAAGTCGCCTGGAGAAATATTGTAGGAAACACAATAGTCGTATAAGTTTGTTGTTGAAGAAGATCTACTTTAGGGAGTCTAGAAGATTCAGAAGCGGATATAGAAGTCGCCTGGAGAAATATTGTAGGAAACACAATAGTCGTATAAGTTTGTTGTTGAAGAAGATCTACTTTAGGGAGTCTAGAAGATTCAGAAGCGGATATAGAAGTCGCCTGGAGAAATATTGTAGGAAACACAATAGTCGTATAAGTTTGTTGTTGAAGAAGATCTACTTTAGGGAGTCTAGAAGATTCAGAAGAGAAGCGGATATAGAAGTCGCCTGGAGAAATATTGTAGGAAAGACAATAGTCGTATAAGTTTGTTGTTGAAGAAGATCTACTTTAGGGAGTCTAGAAGATTCAGAAGCGGATATAGAAGTCGCCTGGAGAAATATTGTAGGAAACACAATAGTCGTATAAGTTTGTTGTTGAAGAAGATCTACTTTAGGGAGTCTAGAAGATTCAGAAGCGGATATAGAAGTCGCCTGGAGAAATATTGTAGGAAAGACAACAGTCGTATAAGTTTGTTGTTGAAGAAGATCTACTTTAGGGAGTCTAGAAGATTCAGAAGCGGATATAGAAGTCGCCTGGAGAAATATTGTAGGAAACACAATAGTCGTATAAGTTTGTTGTTGAAGAAGATCTACTTTAGGGAGTCTAGAAGATTCAGAAGCGGATATAGAAGTCGCCTGGAGAAAATATTGTAGGAAACACAATAGTCGTATAAGTTTGTTGTTGAAGAAGATCTACTTTAGGGAGTCTAGAAGATTCAGAAGCGGATATAGAAGTCGCCTGGAGAAATATTGTAGGAAACACAATAGTCGTATAAGTTTGTTGTTGAAGAAGATCTACTTTAGGGAGTCTAGAAGATTCAGAAGCGGATATAGAAGTCGCCTGGAGAAATATTGTAGGAAACACAATAGTCGTATAAGTTTGTTGTTGAAGAAGATCTACTTTAGGGAGTCTAGAAGATTCAGAAGCGGATATAGAAGTCGCCTGGAGAAATATTGTAGGAAACACAATAGTCGTATAAGTTTGTTGTTGAAGAAGATCTACTTTAGGGAGTCTAGAAGATTCAGAAGCGGATATAGAAGTCGCCTGGAGAAATATTGTAGGAAACACAATAGTCGTATAAGTTTGTTGTTGAAGAAGATCTACTTTAGGGAGTCTAGAAGATTCAGAAGCGGATATAGAAGTCGCCTGGAGAAATATTGTAGGAAAGACAATAGTCGTATAAGTTTGTTGTTGAAGAAGATCTACTTTAGGGAGTCTAGAAGATTCAGAAGCGGATATAGAAGTCGCCTGGAGAAATATTGTAGGAAACACAATAGTCGTATAAGTTTGTTGTTGAAGAAGATCTACTTTAGGGAGTCTAGAAGATTCAGAAGCGGATATAGAAGTCGCCTGGAGAAATATTGTAGGAAAACACAATAGTCGTATAAGTTTGTTGTTGAAGAAGATCTACTTTAGGGAGTCTAGAAGATTCAGAAGCGGAATATAGAAGTCGCCTGGAGAAATATTGTAGGAAACACAATAGTCGTATAAGTTTGTTGTTGAAGAAGATCTACTTTAGGGAGTCTAGAAGATTCAGAAGCGGATATAGAAGTCGCCTGGAGAAATATTGTAGGAAACACAATAGTCGTATAAGTTTGTTGTTGAAGAAGATCTACTTTAGGGAGTCTAGAAGATTCAGAAGCGGATATAGAAGTCGCCTGGAGAAATATTGTAGGAAACACAATAGTCGTATAAGTTTGTTGTTGAAGAAGATCTACTTTAGGGAGTCTAGAAGATTCAGAAGCGGATATAGAAGTCGCCTGGAGAAATATTGTAGGAAACACAATAGTCGTATAAGTTTGTTGTTGAAGAAGATCTACTTTAGGGAGTCTAGAAGATTCAGAAGCGGATATAGAAGTCGCCTGGAGAAATATTGTAGGAAACACAATAGTCGTATAAGTTTGTTGTTGAAGAAGATCTACTTTAGGGAGTCTAGAAGATTCAGAAGGCGGATATAGAAGTCGCCTGGAGAAATATTGTAGGAAACACAATAGTCGTATAAGTTTGTTGTTGAAGAAGATCTACTTTAGGGAGTCTAGAAGATTCAGAAGCGGATATAGAAGTCGCCTGGAGAAATATTGTAGGAAACACAATAGTCGTATAAGTTTGTTGTTGAAGAAGATCTACTTTAGGGAGTCTAGAAGATTCAGAAGCGGATATAGAAGTCGCCTGGAGAAATATTGTAGGAAACACAATAGTCGTATAAGTTTGTTGTTGAAGAAGATCTACTTTAGGGAGTCTAGAAGATTCAGAAGCGGATATAGAAGTCGCCTGGAGAAATATTGTAGGAAACACAATAGTCGTATAAGTTTGTTGTTGAAGAAGATCTACTTTAGGGAGTCTAGAAGATTCAGAAGCGGATATAGAAGTCGCCTGGAGAAATATTGTAGGAAACACAATAGTCGTATAAGTTTGTTGTTGTGAAGAAGATCTACTTTAGGGAGTCTAGAAGATTCAGAAGCGGATATAGAAGTCGCCTGGAGAAATATTGTAGGAAACACAATAGTCGTATAAGTTTGTTGTTGAAGAAGATCTACTTTAGGGAGTCTAGAAGATTCAGAAGCGGATATAGAAGTCGCCTGGAGAAATATTGTAGGAAACACAATAGTCGTATAAGTTTGTTGTTGAAGAAGATCTACTTTAGGGAGTCTAGAAGATTCAGAAGCGGATATAGAAGTCGCCTGGAGAAATATTGTAGGAAACACAATAGTCGTATAAGTTTGTTGTTGAAGAAGATCTACTTTAGGGAGTCTAGAAGATTCAGAAGCGGATATAGAAGTCGCCTGGAGAAATATTGTAGGAAACACAATAGTCGTATAAGTTTGTGTGTTGAAGAAGATCTACTTTAGGGAGTCTAGAAGATTCAGAAGCGGATATAGAAGTCGCCTGGAGAAATATTGTAGGAAACACAATAGTCGTATAAGTTTGTTGTTTGAAGAAGATCTACTTTAGGGAGTCTAGAAGATTCAGCAAGCGGATATAGAAGTCGCCAGGAGAAATATTGTAGAAAGGAAACACAATAGTCGTATAAGTTTGTTGTTGAAGAAGATCTACTTTAGGGAGTCTAGAAGATTCAGAAGCGGATATAGAAGTCGCCTGGAGAAATATTGTAGGAAACACAATAGTCGTATAAGTTTGTTGTTGAAGAAGATCTACTTTAGGGAGTCTAGAAGATTCAGAAGCGGATATAGAAGTCGCCTGGAGAAATATTGTAGGAAACACAATAGTCGTATAAGTTTGTTGTTGAAGAAGATCTACTTTAGGGAGTCTAGAAGATTCAGAAGCGGATATAGAAGTCGCCTGGAGAAATATTGTAGGAAACACAATAGTCGTATAAGTTTGTGTCGGTCCGAAGAACAATAACAAGTGAACGAGAGTTTGATTCAATAAGAAAACTGGAAAGTTTGACAAGACAAATCTGACACCATTCAATAAATCCATCCATAACTGAAATTTATGTGTATACGAGTGTACTTACTAAATCAAAGTTTTTATGCAGGTGTCAGGATTTACACAACACATCATCTTAAAACTATAAGTTTTCATTACAGACATCAAAATATTTTAGTATCTTAATAAAATTAGGTTCGTGGCAATTCATAATATATACGAGTATATACATACATACATAAGGACTTTATTAGACTAAAAGTAAGATACATACAATGATATTTACAAAATGCATCGCACGGGTAGTAAGTCGTAGGTGCTGTTGACAGTCCGTTACAATAAGTTGATGTTTGGTAATAATATACTTAAAACAAAAAAGAAAACACAATAATATTACAATTAGATAACAATATAATTACATTATACACTAACTTAGTTATGTAGAATTATTAAGAATTAATGGTATTGCAATTTGTTAACATATTTATTTATTCATGAATGAGTGTTGTTCTTATTTTCCACGTTTTGTCCAGAAATTTACCGACGGTTATCCACTTTTCTGGGCTTACCAATAACTGGTAGCATGCCAATCTTTCACTATTTGAATTTAAAAATATTTCCGGTAATAACTGACGCCTCAAATACTCTAAATCGTTACATTTTCCTAATATATGTATCTCGTCTTCAAAACTCCCGCACATTGGACATATTCTCATATCGTGATCGTCGCTAATTTTTAAAAATGTCCATGCTCCTAACCTGAACCAAGCAAGCCCTGATCTCTCTTTAAATCCTAGATTGAGTATATACGATTCTTTTCCCCAAACTTGTTTTAGGTGTCTTTATAAAAAGTGTAATCTTTTCCCGCACATTCAACACACACACACACACACACACACACACACACATATATATATATATATATATAATTCTTCTGTACGTGTGTTTGTCACTCTACTCCTCCTCCTAAATTATTGGACCGATTCTGATTAAATGTTTTGTGTGTCTGATTGGATCTTTGAAGGTTTAGATTCATAATTAGATCCTCTAAAACTATTAGGTGTAGGAGTTCACCTGAAATGAAAATTTAAAAATCACTCTAGCTGTCACATTTTTCGGTGTTTCACAACGAAACTCAGTATATTTTATTAAAATAAACAGAAGTATATATTATACAAAAATGAGGGAAATCCGACAATTAGAAGTGGAGGTTTACTTGTAATCCGATATTAAAAACTATCTAAATGACTGGACCGATTTTGATGAATTTTTTTGTATGAATCTGATTGGTTCTCTCGATGATTTAGATTCACAATTAGGGCCTTCAAAACCATTAGGTGTAGGAGTTCACCTCAAATGAAAATTTAAAAACGTCTCTAGCTGTCACATTTTCGATGTTTCACAACGAAACTCAGTATATCCTATTAAAATAAACCGAGGTAGAGATTTTCCAAAAATGAGCGAAATCCGATAATTAGAAGTGGAGGTTTATTTCAAATCCGAAATTAAAAATGTCAAATGGGATCATGCCGATACGTCAGAATCAGTGGCCAGAGGCCAGCCTTGAATCCATTACGAGGAAAACCCAAGAAACTTTCTTAATTATACTTAGGCCTAAATCTGAGAAAATCAACAATGTCATCATCATCAATGGCAGGCATGGATTAGGCCATTGGCCTGTTCGGCTTCAGGAAAGAAATTGATCCCTCCATCTCTTCTTAGGTCTTCCTGGGTCTCTTCGCCCTGTGGGTCTGTATTCAATAGCTGCAGAGGTAGTCTATTGTTTGGCATTCTCGGAAGGTGTTCATGCCAATTATTTTGATATTTTTGAATGATTTCAGTTATTGCTGGTGTGTTGAGAGCTTTGCGGATATGTTCATTACGTATGTGATCATAAAGTGTATAACCCGCTAAAGGTCTTAATAACTTCATTTCAGCAGCTACTATCCTATTTATTTTACTTGTAGTAAGAGTCCAGGTTTCAGAACCATAACGTAGAGTTGGAAGAGCCATTGTTTTATAAAATTTTAGAATTGTATCTGGACGTACTTTTCGGAAAAGAATGCTTTTTATTGTTCCTATATGTTTTTGAAATTTGACCAATTTTATGTCTATGTCTTTACATGTATATATATATATATATATATATATATATATATATATACACTTACTTACTTACTTGCTGGCACTATCGAACCCGTAGATTCATGGCCGCGCAGACATAAACTCTCCATACATCCCTATCCTGAGCTAATGCTTTCCAAACATTCCCTGTATAATCTACTTCCCTCAAATCATAGCTAATGTTATTTTCCCACCTCATTCTTGGTCTACCAACTGGGCGTTTTCCCTCTGGCTTTCCTACAAGAAGCTTTCATGCAAGTCTTTCATTTCCCATACGCGCAACAAGTCCTGCCCATCGCAGTCTACGAGACTTAACTGTTCTTATTATATCTGGCTTCCTATGAAGACCATGCAGTTCATTGTTATGTAGTTTTCTCCATTCAACTGTTTGTTCATCTCTCTTTGGTCCAAAAATTTTCCTAAGTACTTTATTTTCAAATATAGGCCTATATGCTATTATTATTATTATTTTTATTATTTTTTCTTTCTTTCCCTTGTCAAGTTTGATTCGTGTAGCTAATACCTATCATGTTTTATTAATGAACATGTAGATAATTCATAATTGTTATTACAGTAAAACGTGTTTAACCCGGAACGTGAATAATAATGCGGAAATCTGTCCAATGTGAACACATTTATTGGTCCCGACGAAATAATAGTAATTTTACGTGTGTTTATTCAGCATAAAACGGAATCTGTCCAACGCGGAAACGGAAAGATACCTATTTCTACACAAGTCATGAAAAAAATATAAAGTGGAAAGGCATATAGACCTATATTTATTAACCATCAGCAGTTTTTTTTTCTGAAGGCTGGTGACAAGACGCTTTTACAAACAGCAATTCAAAACAAATGGACAAATAAATATCAAAACAAAACAAACCTAATTGTCAATGACCCTAAAGTTCATTGATAAAAGTTGTTGTCCTATTTTACATGCCGATGTGTACTTTGATAAATGCCTCTTTCGCCACGATCGGTATATAATTGTTTCAACTGGTTCGTTGCAATAATTTTGATTGAATAACACGTGTCTCTTGTGCTTTGTTCCCAGTTTATAAATTCGAGTTTAAGGAAAGAAAAATAATCAGTACCGAAGAGAAAAAAAAAAAGAGTGTTGCCGCTTAAAGTAAAAATAAAAATGCTTGACCATTTATACGCGTTGGCAAGTCGTTTGCGTCTATATCACGCTGTTTCAATTTTAATGAATCAAGAAATCCGAAGACAAAATTTGAAATTATATCGCAGAATTCACAGCTGAAAACTAATCTTAATTGAAAGACCTTTTAAAAGCGGCAAAACAAGAAACAATTATTAAGTTCTTTAAGTCCTTGCCTAAACCTGACAGTAATAATTAATATAAATTGTTCAAGATCTCTTATTAATTTATTTTATTTTGACTATTTAACTCATGCCACAAATGCTAGTCAGTGACCAATCACGTTTCAATGAATGTTGTTTTACAACCAATGACAGTCGTGTTTCACCTCGCTCTTTATCGATTTCTCTTTATCAGCTCCTGCTTTTGTGATAAAGAAAGCTCCTTTTTAATGTTCTGAACAGGTCAAAGCATTATTTTTCTCCAACAAATACATTGAAAATAGCCAATAATGAACAGATTCCTTGATTTTACTGAGTTGTTTACTAAAAAAATAAATGAATAACCCGTAATGTTGATTATGATATACAGTTTGATGTGTTTCATTATTTCTCCACATGGGTACATTCTTACAATATTGCGATCTTATTTGGCAATTAATTATATGATCTAGTTGCAGTGAATGAACATAACCTCACATTTCTGATTTGTTTTCAAACATCGCCGTTTACATTAAATACATAAATATTTTAAAATAACTATAGTTAAACAATGGGGGCACGCCGTAGTGTAGTGGTTAAGGCACTGAGCTACAAGCCGGAGGGTCGAGGGTTCAAGTCCCGTTGGGGCCAGGATTTTTAAACTGACCCAAACCCTCTGGCGGCACCATGGCCCTGGGGTGGACTCAGCCTCTAACGGAAATGAGTACCAGACGCTTGTTCTGGGGGTAAAGGCGGCCGTCACGCAGGGCTGACAACCCGGCTGACATACAGTGCCGATTGTCTAGAAAAAGTGGGAGCCTTAACCTCCTACCACCCCAAGGGCCTCCGGGCCTGTTGTGGGATTACTTTACTTTACTATAGTTAAACAATGATTTGTGAGTAAACAGCTTAATTTTATTCGTTAAATAGTCCTAACAAATGCCACTCTTGACTTCTAAATTCTCTAGATAAATTCACCCCTCTCTTCGGGAGTCGTGAATTTATCGATAATTTGGAAATCGCTCGTGGCATTACTTATGATAATTTTTACTTTATTCTGTAACCTTGGAAAGTATCCCATATATATCCATACAAATTACCATTCCATATTCGCGGTTTCTGTATTCACGGCATATTTGCGGAACATATCCCCCGCGAATAAGGAGCTTTTACTGTATATATTGTACCTGTATAGATTCGGCCTCATTGCACACCCGCTATGCGAAACACAGATACCTGTCTTGAAAATAACAATTGCGCTGTTGACTCTTAAATTAGTTAAGTTCTGAGACCGATCTTTCACAGGTACCGTTCTGAATCTCCAAACATTTCCGGACCGATGCTCCAAAGTCAAGCTCTAGCTCTTGTTAAATCCCTAAGAGAATAACGATTTTAATGAATCTTCAGGTTGGCTGGACAGTTTTAAAAGACGACACAATGTAGTGTGGAATCAAATTTACGTGGAATCAAAGAATGTGGACGAAATTGTAGTCAGTGAGTGAAAACTGAAACTGTATACTTGAATTTCAGGATATGAGCCTAAGAGACATTTTTAACGTTGACGAAAGGGAACTGTTGTTTTCGCGCCTTACCGTCGAAGTAGCTCATATATAGCCCTACTATACTTCACTTTCCAACGACAGCGGAACGACAATTAATTTAAGGTACATAAAAATACATATACTGTACTCTATAATATAAGATTATTAACCCATTCGCCTCAGAAGACGAGGTACACTCGCTTAACTCTGTTATATATTTTTAATTTGTTGGACATCCCTTGGCAGGGCAATGTTTTGTTAACATTTATGGATAGTAGAGGAATGTGTCTTGCCTTTCACGCTTATTGAGACCTCAAGTACCCTATCTTTTGTTCGTTTTTTGATCTCTGAAAATAGACAATATAATTTACGGTGACTTAAATCCGGTTTCTGGGGAAATGCATTGAGAGTTTAAACCTGAAATGAATGGGTTAATAAGTTTTAGTTTTTTATAATGCGGAATTTTGCCCAATGTGGATAAAAAAATTGGTCCCATGCAATTCCGCTTTCAGCAAGTTTTACTGTATATATATATATATATATATATATATATATATATATATATATATATAAAATATAACCCTGGTGAAGTAGTAGAGAAAACCCTATGGTCATATCTCCATCACGTAAAATAAATCAATGAAATAATAGAATAATATAATAAATAAATAGAATGTACAGTTACTCGAAATTCTGTTACATTGCATAGAGAGGAAATGTGTTGCCCGACAATTTAAGCCTGACGAAAGAATTTTATAAACGACTAGGTCTCTTACATGAAAATATTTTGAAGATTATAGTTAAGTTTATATCAAGCTGCTTTCTTTTCTTGTTCATAGGATCATTTTTCTAAAGATTAGAATATATAACACACAGTATTTTTGTTGTTAGACATTTAATCTTGTTCTACTGTTTGTTGAAAGTACTTAACAATTTCATGTCACTACCTGGATTTATCTGAGACTATTACAAACTTGGTTATGCTTGCTTAACTTTCTAATGTTTATACATGGAAAACTGAAACTGATAAAAAAGCAATTAATCAGCTTCACCTGGCTGTAATTAATGTCAAACTGCCTGTCCCTCCACAAGTAAACATTTCTTACTTTTAATGAAGCTTTGACATTATCAAAAATGTCCTCCATTTGATATAAAAATTCATTAGACTTTTGGTTAAAACCCTTGGTCTCAATTTGTTGTTGCATTTTTTTTTTCAATGCCGCAGGTTGTCATTTCGTAATTTGTGGTGTACTCACCTGGCATTGTCTTAATTGTAGCCACTTCTGAAGTAGGGGCGCCTAGAAGGCAGAGTTACGTTACACCTGTGATGGGTGATAAATGATAATGAAGCGCCAGGAGAGTTCTTAACCTAAATTTAACCTAAATCCCAGACCATGGGCAACCACAGGAACGATTCTCTTTAAGGAAAAATTCCTATTGTTTGACCGGTAATCGAACCCGGGGCGGACAAAAATAATATAGATTGATGGTGCTTTGAGCAGCATGAGGGGAAAAATGATTGGACGATGAAGATTGGACTGACAGAGAGATGTGGAGGAGAATGACAGTAGATTAATTGTAAAGCCTGCAAAATCCATCCACCCATAGGAATTCTGCCCGAGGGCAGGTCTTTCACTGCAATCATAGCATTTTCTTGCTATGCTACATAGCTTTACTAGGAAATTACAGGTATGGTAGCTTCCTGTTGCTTTCCACATCGGTGAAGGATGATAATGATAGGGATGATGATGATGATGGCCGGATGATTTTCAGCTTCCTGACATTTGTCTTACAGGTGAGGAAAAACCCCGAAAATATCTCACGTAGGAGCCTGTCCCGACCGCGAATCAAACCCAGGCGCGCTGCGTTACAAGGCAGGACCACACCGGTGGACTACCTGCTAACTAACTAACTCGCTGGCACTATCGAACACGTAGGTTCATGGCCGCGCGAATATAAGCTCTCCATATATCCCTATCCAGAGCCAATGTTTTCCAATCATTCCCTTTATAATCTACTTCCATCAAATCATAGTTAATGTTATTCTCCTATCTCATTCTTGGTCTACTAACTGGGCGTTTTCCCTCTGGTTTTCCTACAAGAAGCTTCCATGCACGCCTTTCATTCCCCATTTGTGCCACATGTCCTCCCCATCGCGTCTACGAGACTTAACTGTTTTCACTATATCTGGCTTCCTATAAAGACCATGTAATTCACTGTTGTGCAGTCTTCTCCATTCATCTGTCTGTTCATCTCTCTTTGATCCAACAATTTTCCTAAGAACTTTATTCTCAAATACTCGCTAACTCCTTTCCTTCTCTTGAAGTAAGAGTGCATGTTTCGCATCCATACAATATAATTGGTAGAATAATAGTTTTATATATTTTCAGTTTATTGTATTGTATTGTAAGCCCATGTTTTCCCTTTACAGAGATTTAGGCTCTCTCCCCCTACAGGGAAGGATTTGAACCATACTAATTTAGTTACACTTGTTTTCGTATAGATGTCATTTTTTGAGAGGTTCGTGGTCAGCGTTCCGCCTCATACTGACATCTAGGAAACCAAGGTAGTAATAGAACGGGAAAATTCGGTAAATTTTGCTTAGAGGCCTTTTCATTCAGGGTTAAGGATTTTTTACGAGCCTGAAAATCTTCAGATTCGGGACCCACGGCTTAAAGTCCCTCCCGGAGGACTCGCTCCTTGGATTTCTCCGTCCTAAAAATCCATTGACCCCGACCGGGTATGAACCCGCGACCCTCGGGACCAGAGGCAAGGAGCATAACCACTAGTCCACCGCGGCTGATTTATTTTCAGTTTAACGTTTTTTGAAAGGAGTTGGGAAGCCAAGAGTCTTTGTAATACATAATAGCATGCATTTCTGAAATTGAGCCTATGTTACATTTCTTTGTGCATTTCATTCCTGTCGATGACCATTACTTCCAGCTGCCTGCTAAATAAATAAATATATTTTAATTTGTACTACTTACTTACTTACTCACTGGCACTATCGAACCCGTAGGTTCATGGCCGCACGGACATAAGCTCTCCATACATCCCTATCCTGAGCTAATGCTTTCCAATCATTCCCTGTATAATCTACTTCCCTCAAATCATAGTTAATGTTGTTCTCCCACCTCATTCTTGGTCTACCAACTGGGCGTTTTCCTTCTGGCTTTCCTACAAGAAGTTTCCATGCACGTCTTTCATTCCCCATACGCGCAACATGTCCTGCCCATCGCAGTCTACGGGACTTAACTGTTCTTATTATATCTGGCCTCCTATAAAGACCATGTAGTTCATTGTTATGTAGTCTTCTCTCATTCACCTGTCTGTTCATCTCTCTTTGGTCCAAAAATTTTCCTAAGAACTTTATTCTCAAATACTCGTAATCTCCTTTCCTCCCTTAAAGTAAGAGTCCATGTTTCGCACCCATATAATATAACTGGTAGAATAATAGTTTTATATATTTTCAGCTTAACATTTTTTGAAAGGAGTTGGGACATCAAAAGTCTCTGCAATGCATAATAGCATGCATTTCCAGAATTGAGCCTATGTATAATTTCTTTGTGCATCTCATTCCTATTTGTGATTATTGTTCCTAGGTATTTGAATTCAGCCAATTCCTCAAAATTTCCCTCATTTGCCATTAGCTGTCCATTTCCATTATATAATGTATTTCTACGTGTGACCATATATTTAGTTTTACTGATATTTACTTCCAGTCCTAATTTCTTAGTGTTACTCAATAGTGTGTGCGTGTTGGCCTTTAGTATCTCCTCGCTATCGGCCAGTAGTACTACATCATCAGCATAAACTAACAGCTTATTAATACCATTCAGTTGTAGGCCTTCCTCATTCTCTAAAGATTTAATGGCATGCTCTAGTACAAAATTAAATAGTAGAGGAGATAGTGCATCTCCTTGCTTCAACCCATTCTGGATTTCAAAAGTTTCTGAAAAACTGTTTGCCTACACGCACCCTACTCATTGAGCCATTTAGACACATTCGTATAAGTCTAACTAACTTTTTAGGAATTCCGAACTCCAGCAGGATACTATATAACTTCTCCCTCTTAATTGAATCATATGCTTTTTTGAAGTCTACATATAGTTGATGTACAGTACCATTATATTCCCATTTCTTTTCTAAAATCTGTCTTATACTAAAAATCTGATCTGTTGTAGACCTGTTTCTTCTAAATGCACATTGATGATCTCCTAGAATGTCATCAATATAGGGAGTAAGTCTGCTTACTAATATATTTGTTAGAATTTTGTACGAAGTTGAAAGTAATGAGATGCCCCTATAGTTGTTGCAATCAGTTTATCTCCTTTCTTATAAATTGGTACGATAATTGATTCCTTCCATTCATCTGGAAGAGCTTCTTTTCCCAAATCATAGTAAGCAACCAGCGTATCTTGTCCATCAATTTTTCTCCCCCTGATTTATCAGTTCTGCTGGGATCTCATCTGAACCTGATGCTTTATACATCTTCAATTTTTCAATTGCCATTTCAACCTCTAATGCACTTGGCTCTGCGACTAGCATTTCTGCTGTCTGTAACTTATCCTCCTCAATGTCCTGTTCTGTATGTACATTTAATAGCTGATTAAAATAACTTTTCCATCTATTTAATATACTCTTGGAATCTGCAATCATATCCCCATTTTCATTCCGAATTATGTTTGTTCTAGCCTGAAACCCTTTCTTCTCTATACTAATTCCCTGATATAATTCTCTAATGTTCCTATTTTTGCATTCATTTCAAGATCATTAATCTTCTCTCTCAAATATTCCCTCTTCTTACTCTTTAGTAACTTGGTGGTTTCCCGTCTAACACTACCCAATTGCTCTAAATTTACCTCATTTGGCTCGTGTAACCATTTCATTTTTGCTAGCTTTCTTTTCTTTACGATGTCGGCACATTCCTCATCAAACCATTTCTTGTTTTGCCTCTTTTTTAAAACAACCAATGCTTTCTGATGCTGACAATTTAATAGTATCTCTTATAGCCTCCCATTCTTTATTTATATCAGTTTCTTCTTCGTTTGCCACATTGTCATCTGAAGATTCCAGTACTTCAAATCTATTAGCAATTTTGATTTGGTATTCTTGCCGCATTTCATCATTTTTCAAGTTTTTTAATTCATATTTTACTGAATAATCTTTAGCGTTTGTTCCTCTCATAAGCGATAGCCGTTGTCTGATTTTCACTCTGACCAGATGATGATCCGAATTGCAGCCTGTCCCTCTAACTGATTTAACATCGATGATGCTACTGTGCCAGCGTTTATCCACTAATACATGATCTATCTGGTTCCGAGTTTCTCCATCTGGGGACGTCCAGGTGTATTTATGAATATCCTTATGCTGAAATGTTGTGCTCTTAACAATGAGATTCTTTGATGTGGCAAATGTGACTAATCTAACCCCGTTGTCGTTACTATCTTCATGAAGACTGAATTTGCCTATTGTTGGTTTGAATATATCTTCCCGCCCCACTTTTGCATTTAAATCTCCTAAGACAATTTTCATATGATATCGTGAAAGGCTATCAAATAAGCATTCTAATTCGTCATAGAACTCATCCTTGATCTTGTCATCTTTATCTTCTGTGGGGGCATGTACATTTACAATTATAAAATCATGTCGTTTACCCTTTAGAATTATGTATGATATCCTATCACTAACAAACTTAATATCTCGGATAGCGGATAGGATCCTCCTTCTGACTAAAAAACCCGTTCCAAATGCAGGTCTTTCTGCACCCCCATAGTATAATGCAAAGCTTCCTGATTCCTGACTACCTTCTCCTGGCCACCTAACTTCCTGTAAAGCGACTATATCCAAGGGCGATTTATCCAATTCCCACGTTAATATCTCTAGTGCCCCGCTATTGTATAAAGTCCTAACATTCCATGTTCCTAGGAACATGTCCCTGTGTTTGAGCCTTTGGCATGGGTTCCCTGAAGTAGTCCCCGCCCGGAGAACCGAATGGGGGACTATTTGACCTCCGGAAAATTTTACCCCAGTAGAACCCATGTCCGCATTTCTTGACGGTTGTATTTTTACGGTGAAAGATCGTCACTCTTTCGACCAAGGTACTTATTTCGTCTGGCTTATCACCTTCGACCAGTCCGGCATGGGTAACCCTATCGGCAGCAATGCTACCGCCGGCATAGCTCTCAGGATCATTTAAGCACACAAGCCACTCCACCACGACAAGGTAAAGATACCATGGAGGGAATTTGTACTACACAAATTCAATTTAATACCCATATCTGTAGTGTTGTTTAAAATGTTATTTACATGTTAATTTGTAAACATATCCAAATGAATAAGTTTTATGGTGAAATGTAAGCATTATTTCAAAATATCGTTCCAGGTTTCTTTGGTGTGTGCAGCAGAACAAGGTTCAACAATGTAAAACTTTAGATATTTGTATCATATTGGATTATAAAACGAGAGAAAATGCATATTTTATTTTTGAACAGACTGAAATGATGCATTCAGCGTCAAAATTAATTACTATTGACTATTTAACTCATGCCCCTAATGGGATTCAATGACCAATCACATTTCAATGATTTTTTTTATTTACAACCAATCACAGTTGTGTTTCACCTCGAATTTATCAAACAAGTTTATCATATTAAAGAAAGCTCTTCCTTTTTAACATTCTGAATAGGTCATAGCATTATTTGCAGTGATTGCCTCTCCAAGAAATACGACTACCAGATTGTATATATAATGCATGAATTTCAGCAGATAGCGCATGCGGGGGATAATATAAAAACATTTGTAGCAATTGATTATACCACAAGAATAGAAACCGCTGTTTGCACTTTCTTAAACGAATGATTTTCCAGGAAATGACGTTGCAGAAAAATATAAATGACATATTTACATCATAGGACATCAGAAATTAATTAATACCTATAATGTTGGTTATAAATTTCTCCACTAGGGTGCATTGTTACAGTATTGCGATCCTTTGGTAATAAATAATATGATCTGGTTGCAGTGATGAGCAAATGAAGCGTACCAATCGTTTCTCATTTGTTTTGAAACATCGCCGTTTACATTAAATATATAAAAATTTTAAAATAACTATAATTAAATAATGATTTGTGAGTAAACAGCTTAATTTTATTCGTTAAATAGTCCTAAAAAATGTCACTCTTGATTTCCAAATTCTCTTGATAGATTCACTCCTCACTTCTTGAGTCGTGAATTTATCGATAATTTGGAAATCACTCGTGGCGTTACTTATAATTATTTTAATAAAAAAAATCCATATTATAATTTAAAAAATGAAATAACATGATATCAGTTCGGTCATTTCACATATAATTCTAAAATTGTATAAAACAATGGCTCTTCCAACTCTACTTTATTGTTCAGAAACCTGGACTCTTACTACAGGCAAATTAAATAGAATAGTAGCTGCAGAAATGAAGTTATTAAGACCTTTAGCGGGTTATACGCTTTTAGAAGATATCCGTAAAGCTCTCAACATACCAGCAATAACTGAAACCATCCAAATATACCAAAATAATTGGCATGAACACCTCCTTAGAATGCCAAACAATTGACTGCCTCTAAAGCTATTCAACTGCAGATCCATAGGAAGAAGAGGCCCAGGAAGACCTAAGAAGAGATAAAGGGATCAATTTCTAACCTGAAGCGGAATGAGGCCTATGGCCTAATGCATGACGTAATTGATGATAATGATGATGAAGTATCATGATGTTTTGTGAGGTATCAAATGCAGAATATTTAATTTAATACTAAAACTTGATAAACATATAAATCCGTGACTTTTGATTATGTAAACATATGAATATGAAAATGAAAGTTTTAGTTCAAGCAAATTTACGCTTTAACCCTTAAATTCGTAATGTATCCTTTTGGATACATCAGTTCGTTTAATTAATTTAATATTTTAAATAGATTAGGACAAAACGAACAAAAAAAACCACTGACATGTGTGTCTTATTGTACAATATACCTAATAATAACAGTTGCACAAGATTCCGTTTTCACTGCGGTCCGCCACATTCAAATAACTAACTGAAGAAATTTGTGTTTTGCCGATTTAAGGGTTAATAGTGTAAAAGAGATTATTAAGACACTAGCTAATACCCAGCGTGCGCTGCTGCACCTAAATAAATGATAATGTGTTTTTGCATTTAGTTGAATAAGTAAAAGGAAAAATAAATATAAATTTATATTGTTATTATTTTTATATACCCCGTGTTGATTATCCGGCGGTTGCCCGGGAATCTACGTATCCCAATGTACTTGGCATAAATGAGCTGAAAGACAAAATTCGTTATTTTGAGTAACCATAAAAGAATACCCGCCGTGCGCTTGCTATCCTTACCCGGGAATCTCCTCATCCCGATCTTCTTGGCATCAATGAAAGACAAAAATGGTTACTTTGAGTTATCCTTAAAAGATAAACGTATGCTTTCGCGGACTTTTCTGTAGAGTTTCTTGAGATATTCAATTCTGTGTATAGTAATTTTGTGTATTTGTTATGGTTTAGGCAGGGTAAGTCATTCATGTTTACAAAAAGTGTCTTTTTCATGATTTTTCACTACACAAGGTTATTTTTAAGGGTGAAGGGCTTGAGCATTAAAACTCTCTTATAACTTACAACCTTTCAGGTAAAATCTTAAACATTTTGTAAAAAGCCCCATGACAATCGGATGAATGGTATGGCAGCACATACTTGCCCGGAAATCTACTTATGCTGATCTTCTTGGCATCAATGAAAGACAATAATAGCTATTTGTGTTATCTGTAAAAGATAAACATATGCTGTAGCGGACTTATTTGTAAAGTTTTTTGAGATATTCAGTTCTGTGTACATTAATTTTGTGTACTGATTATGGTTTAGGCAGCATAAGCCATTTATGGGCAAAAAAAGGACTTTTTCACGTTTTTCCACTACAAAGGGTGTTTTTAAGGGTGTAGGAGTTGAGTATCACAACTCTCTTATAGCCTATGTTCATCCCGGGAATCTCCTGAACATTTTGCAAAAACCCATCACAATCGGATCAACGGTATGGCCGCGCATAAAGTACTAACAAACAAACAAACAAACATTCATTTTTATATATTAGATTAGAAGTGTGCCCTAGGTATCCCTCGGTGAGACTGAGGAATTCTCCCCCTAGAGGGGAAAAATTCAACTATAATAATTTAATTTCATACTTATGTATTGCCTGCAGCATATAGTGCACCGGGGAGCGGAACGGGCCAACCGGCCCATACCTTGAAGATGACGATCACTTATGTAAATGTAAAATTTGGAACACCATATTTAGAAGTGTGGATCATTGGCTGTTAATCTAAACTATAATCTTGAAATATTTAAAAAAATAATCTGAAAATGCTTCCATATATCACTTATTCCAGTAAAATTATTTAAGATTAGTGAATGTAAAAACAAAAATCGAAAATAATGATTTTCTTCACATATTTTAAAACAATTTTTTCAGTCGTGTGTTTAAGTTAGCATTATTTATATTCTAAAACACCTTCTTTTTCTTCTTTTTATAATTTGTAAGATTTTCATCTTGTTTATTTGCAAAATCACTCCTCGGAAGAAGACGTATTGGATATTCATTCACTGTCTATCCATCTCTTGGCTGAACTTCATCTTGTCCTTCTCCCGTCCATTTATCTGTCTTCTTTAGCTCTTTTTGCTAGTCGATTGTCTTCCATTCTTTCTATATGACATTTTCAATATTTTCGTCTATCTATAATACATTTGGTTATGTCTTTAATATGACATTTGTCCTTTTTTTTTCTGTGTTGTGTATTTTATCAAGTAATGTTTTCCCCTGAATAGTTCTTAAGATCTTCATTTCACATGTGTTTATCATTTCTTTAGTTTTTGTATCAGCCATAGTTTCTGCTCCATATAGGATAACTGGTCGAACCATTATTTTGTATATGCGGATTTTGCTTTCTATTGACATTTAGTTATTTAGTTCTTTATTTGGACCGGGCGGCCATACTGCCGTGAGCACCGCGAATTAAAACATCTATTGCGCTATCCCAGTATATCATATATGAAATAAATGAAGTACACTCTGAAATGTTACATGAGTTGCAGGTCGTCTTGCGGGTCCGAAATACCAGGTTAGTCTCTCATAACCCATACCACCATTTTTTAATTAGGCCCTTGGCTGCGAGGATTGACTTGAACCCTCCCTTTGGCACCTTATGCCCTTCTCTATTGCTCCCGTCCAGAGTTGCAGTATAAACCACCACTGAGTTTTCCCCATTAGGTCTCCGCAATCAAATATTTTCAACATCTGTGGATGGCCAACCACATTATTTTTTTCCTAATATGTGATGAGGAAATGGATGAAATGATTGAATGAAAAATGAAATTACACGAAGGGAAGGAAGAATGGAAAGTCATGGTGGGATGAAATTCGGAAAATGGAATAAACTAGAGAAAAAACAGAAAATTCTCGCTGTAGCCCAGCACAAATACACTTTTGGAACTACCGCCCGTGAGCTAGTCACGCATATACCAACCTTCCACTTAATGTTTAGTTCTATCTTGTTCTATGCATATTGTAGAAAATAATAAAAATAGGTATTATTTCTACACAAGAACTAAAAGTAGGGGAATTAAACACAACAGTGGAGACATACAGAACAAACTGGAAAGAACACTTGGCAAGGATGACTGAAAATATAATACCAAAAGCAGCATACAACTATTCACCACGAGGAAGAAGAAGTTTGGGAAGACCAAGGAAAATATGGAAAGAGCAGCAATTTGGAGCCGGAACAGGCTAGAAAATAAGCCTAAACCATGAAGAAGAAGAAGATTATTTCTACAGGGTGAACGGTAATTTCACCCACAAACTCCAGGAACTCATTCCTGATAGGAAATGAAGGGAAAAATGTCCTATAAATATGTGTCCAGAAATGAATGATGTGCGTGCAACGACAACAAATCGTCCCGGCACACAGTACATATAGCATAATCGCATCCACGTCACAACAGATGTTCAACATGGCCCCCATGTGATGCAATGCATGTGTTCACACGTCGTATCATGGATTGCCTGACTCTTTCGCATGTTCCGGCCTCTCTCCGAATAGCGTCACAGGCGACGTGGACACGCTGTTGAAGGGTGTGCACATCAGGAACTGGTTCAGCAAACAGAGTACTTTTCAGATGCCCCAGAGGTAAAAATCCAGGGGGTTCAAGTCCGGTGATCTAGCAAGCAATGCAACAGGACCAAGAGAATAATGCTATTCGTCAGTGCCATCTACCGTAGCAACGAAGCATTTATGGACACTTATTCATCGGACATTTTTTTCCTCCATTTACAGTCAGGAATCAAACCCTGCAGTTTGTCGGTGTAATTAGATTTAGAATAGATTTATTTAGCCTGGTGGAGTTAAGGCAATGTGGCCTTTCTTCCACTCACCAAGACAAATATATGTCACATGTAAATACAAAAAAATTACAATAATAGTACATACTAAACAATTAAATTATCTGTCAAATTGAATAATAATGAAAATAATGTCTAATAATACAATAAAATTAAATACAATTAAAATTAAATTAATGATAGAATATATACACAAAGGAATAACAGCTCGAATCTACTATACATAAAAACAAAAGAAGAAAAAATAGAAATAAAGTAATAAACTATAATGAATTAATCTATCGCTTATTATACAAGGCATTAGGAAAATATAGTGACAAATCTTAAAACTATTTTTATTAAATAATGAAAAAATAAATTATTAATTTTTAAAAAGTAATATTAGTGAGTTGTTTCTGTTAATAATTTTATTTTCAATTTGTGTCTGAAATTTGGTAAAGTTTGGCAGTCTCTGACATAGGGTGGAAAGGAATTCCATGTTCTACCAAGATAAACTGTAAAAGATCCGAAAAATAGGTAGTATAATGAGGAGGGATATAAAGGACACTGTGCTCAAGGGATCGCATATCTAATTTATATGTATCAGAGAGTCTAGTGAAGCGGTGTGATAAATAATAAAGTAATGATGTGTGTAATATCTTATACTCACCCTGTATATTAGCTAATGTTTTTATTGTTTTGCTTCTATATTGTCAAGTATACTTTGTCACTTTAGCAAACCCTATTTGAGAAAGCTTGTTAAATAGAAAAATAAATAGTTACAACAATAAGTAATTTAAACACGTAAATAAAAGAGAACTTATATGTTAAAATGTCGCCGAGAAGAAAGAGTGTTCGCGTATTTCAACACCGTACTACAATAACAAACAATATGTTGGGTAGTAAGTAGCTTGTGTCATTGCTCTATATGGCAATATAATGTATCGTACACTTATTTTCTTGGTAACATACAGTCTTTGTGCTGAGGCAGCAAAGGAAGGAATCCTTTTAACGTGGTTGAGTGACCTGGCAGTCCACTGTGGACTTGACACAAATCCAAATATAGTGTTACAATCCTACAGCAACAATGCGAAAAATACACATGTCTGTGCGACTTATCACGTACAGTAGTTAGAAATAACTGAGGCACTACCTCATCACTCATCCTCTAATAATTACAGCTATAAACTTAAATATTTAGGATGTGATATAACTTATAGAGAAAATAAAGATATAGAAAATAAAGTAAATGAATTCCAGGCTATTTGTGGAACCATAAGAAGAACCTTAGGTCGGAAAACAAGGAAAGATACGAAACTTAAATTATATAAAATAATGGCTGTTCCTTTGTTGTGGTATGGAAGTGAAAACTGGATAATGAAATCAAGGGTTAAAAGCAGGATACAGACTGCGGAAATGCTGTTTTTACGTAATGTGAAAGGATGCACAAGAGCGGATAGAATAAGGAATGAAACTATGCGAGAAGAATTAAATATATATAAAATTGAAGATAAAATCAGCGAAAATAATAAAAAATGGACAGAACACTTAATGAGAATGAACAACGAAAGAATACCAAAAAGAACCTTCCTGTATAATCCTAGAGGAACAAGAGATGTTGGCCGACCACGTAGAAGATGGACTCCACTTTTAACTTCGCCGGAACAGGCTGCATAGCCTAAACCTTGTAGTAGAAGAAGAAGAAGAACTTAAATATTCAACCCTTAAATTCGCAACGTATCTTTTAGGATATATCAATTGCTTTAATTTAGGTTAATAGTTTTAAAAAACAGAATAAAGCTAACGATAAGAAATTACATTGGTCAACAGTAGTTCTATTGCCCTTGATATAAGATTAAATTAGGATATATTTTTGCTCACAATTCATGAAACTATCAATGATTTTGGAAGATTTGCTCTGTTTTTTAAATCTTTATTTTCATTGTACACTACAAAAATCGGAAAATATAAAAACATATAACACATATATTTATAATGTCAATTGTTTTTTTTGAAAAATTAGTATACACCGACGTAAATAGAAAGAAAAATATCGAAACCCCATGTTATATTTCTGTGAAACGCCTTTTGTAAGATTTTCTTCTATAATTTTTTGGGGACAATCTCTTTTTAAAGACCTGCAGTAATCTGCCATCATGTGACGGTCCCATCTACCCTGATACCTTTACTCTATTACTTTTGGATCCTAGTGAAAGCGCACTCCCTGTTCGTCGCTATAATTTCCTTAAATTATCCGGAAATCTATGCAGGTGACTGTGGTGAAAGTGTAACTTTATACTCATATTTGCTCCCAGAATCTTGAAGCTTATCAACATGTTTCGCACAATTTCTTTATAATTCGATGCTTTATAGTTACCTAGGAATTCTTCTAATACCAATACAAAACCCTTCCAAGCTTCACTTTCCCGAACAGTCATAACTTTGATAAAATTTGCATCTTTTATCAATTGCCGAATTTGAGGACCATCAAAATATTCCGCCTTTTAACTTTTACATACTGAGCTTAGGAAATGTTTTACAAATGTATCTGAAACATTTTCCTTCCTTGTCCAACGCTTTGACGAATTGTTTTATCATATCCAAATGCACGTCGGGAGTAGTTTAATTTTGTCAAATAACTGAGATCACGGCCGATGTGCGGAGTGAGGGGTGTGAAAAGTGGGGATCACGTAATGTTTGTATACGCGAAAAAAATGCGCAGAAATCAAATCATGACTGGAAACATAAATGTTATTAGTAACAAGTCGTTTAGTGTTTAAGATATAAGATACGCAAAAGCCATAAAAACTAGAGCACATTCAGCACTTTCATGAATATATTCGTAAACTGTGCGCTTGAAAACATAGGAATTCGCTGACATATCCAGGGCGTAAACTGTGCCCTTGAAAACATAGAAATTCGCTGAGATATCCAGGGCAACAAAAAAAACATTTTTGTAGAGCTGTGTTATTTTTAATTTATTTTATTAAACTCAAACCACTCTGCTAAGGTTTTCGGTGGTTTTCCTTAGCGCTAAGACAAATGTCGGAGTATTTCTCTAATTTCCATCAGTAAATTATCAATTTCCCAAATCTTATTATCAAAATTTAAAATTTCGCAACCGATCAGCTTAACCTGAGAAGGGTCGTTTTTGGTAGGGTTTGCGGTGTCAGGCCTCCCGTCCTCGTCTCCTCGGGGAGTTGTCGGCGGCCGTGGTCTTCCTCTTGGCGTCCTAGGATGATGACAATTGACGAAAAACTGAAGACAGGCTTGTTAATGATTAATGACTTGATCTTTGTTTCCTGATCTACGGCTGGGTATGGCTGGCGGCTGAATCATCGCTCAACTATCAACTATAAAACAATATGAATGGGCTGAAGATGACGTTTAAGTAGCTAAAGCAGCCGGAAGAGACAGGCCACGTGCCATGCACGTTGATTCCTCCTGGCTGCCGAGTGTGCACGCGGGTCAAACTGAGTGTGCGCTCGGCGGGCGTATGTATGGGTACATAAAGGGTGGAACTGCTCTTCCAACCTCTATGTCTTGTCTTGTTTTGCCAATTTAAGGGTTAAGATCATTAATCGTTGGTAAAATTTTATTTAATGACGCTCTTTAACTTCTCGGGTAATTAAGGGCTCACTTCAAATCTGGGTTTAAAATGGCCACTTTTTTTCTTGGAATACTCTTATTTTAGGTTTGAATGTCTTCTATAAAAAGTAAATACACGAACGCGAACCACGGTTTTTCTTCCCTTTCGAAGAAGTCATGTTCAGAATTTTTACCGTCTGAAAAATGCATCAAAACTTGTCTCGAATGGGGATTGAACCGAGACCGCTGTATATAAGGTAAAGACGATATCGCTATAACACAGCGATGGACAAAAATAATATAATCAAGAAATCATATTAATATCTCTAATAAAATTCTACAGAGAATTTTAATTTGGTATAGATGATGATGATGATGATGATGATGATGATATTCATGTAGGCCCTAATATTTTTATCCGAAAACATGTAACCCTTATTTATATATAAACATAAGTGTGTGTCTCTTTATTTTTTATTGACTCAAAAACTACTTGAATGAATTGAATGGGGTTTCCATCAATTAGAGAATTTTTCTGGGAGACAACGCATATAACATATTACCCAACGTACTAGTGGCATGGGTGCACTAAAAAAGTAGCTTTTTGGACACTTAAATGGCTTACGCTGCATAAACCATAACAAATACTCAAAATTAATGTACACAGAGTTGAACATCTCAAAAAAAATCTATACAAAAGTCCTGGAAAGCATACGTCTATCTTTTACGGATAACTCACAATAACCATTTTTGTTTTTCAGCTCATTGAAGTCAAGAAGATCGCGGTGAGTAGTTTCCCGGGAAAGCCAAGCAGCATACGGCAGGTAATCTATTACGGATAACTCACTATAACTATTTTTGTCTTTCAGCTCATTTATGGCAAGAAGATCGGGATAAGTAGGTTCCCGGGCAACGCCAGGTAATCAGCACGGAGTATCTAAAAATATGTAATATATAAATTTACAATTATTTTTCTTTTACTTATTCAACTAAACATAAAAACACATTTCATTTATTTATGCGTAGCAACGCACGCCGGGTATTAGCTTGACTATTTAACTCAAGCCCCAAATGGGAGTCAATGACCAATCACATTTCAATGATTTTTATTTACAACGAATCACAGTCGAGTTTCTTCTAGAATTTACCAACTAAAGTTTATCATAATATAGAAGACACCTCCTTTTTTTAACATTCTGAATAGGTCATAGCATTATTTTGCAGTGACTGACTCTCTAAGAAATACGGCTACCAGATTGTATATATAGTCCATGACTGTCAACACGTAGCGCATGCGGGAGTTAATATAAAAACATTTGTAGCAATTGATTATACTACCAAAAAAAAAAAAAAAGAAACTACTGTTTGCACTTTATCAATGTATTTTTTCCCAGGTAATAACATTGCAGAAAAATATAATCGTCCTAGGACATCAGAAATTAATTAATATATAGTTTGTGTGTTTCATTTTTTCTCCACTGGAGTGCATTCTTACAATATTGCGTTCCTGATCTGGTTGCAGTGATGAACAAAAGAAGCAGACGAAGTGTACCAATCGTTTCTCATTTGTTTTCAAACATCGCCGTTTACATTAAATATATAAATATTTTAAAATAACTACATTTAAATAATGATTTGTGAGTAAAGAGCTTAATTTTATTCGTTAAATAGTCCTAACAAATACTACTCTTTATTAAATTTCCAAATTATCGATAAATTCATTACTCACGAAGTGAGGAGTGAATTTACCTAGGGAATTTGGAAATCAAGAGTGGCATTTGTTAGGACTATTTAACGAATAAAACTCGTGCCCAAATGGGAGTCAATGACCAATCACATTTCAATGAATTTTGATTTTCAACCAATTACAGTCATTTTTCACCAGATTGTATATATAGTACACGAATGTAACCAGATTCTGCTTGCGAGATATGATAGAAAAACATTCGTAGCAATTGATTATACCACAGAAAAAAAAACACTGTTTGCTCTTTCTTAAATATATTTTTTCCCAGGTATTAACGTTCCAGAAAAATATAATTTACATCATAGGACATCAGAAATAAATTAATTAATAACATGTAATGTTGATTATAAACAGTTTGATATGTTTCACTTTTTCTCCATTAGGGTGCATTGGTACAATATTGCGATTCTATTTGGCAATGAATATGATCTGGTTGCAGTGATGAACAAATGAAACATAATAAACGTTCTCACTTGTTTTCAAACATCGCCGTTTACATTAAAAATATACACATTTTAAAATAATTGTATTTAAATAATGATAAATTCTAAGTAAACAGCTATCTTTACGCCGACGACTAACAGATTTACACACACTTTAGGCCTGACGAAATTAATGAATATAATGACAAAGTAAACACTGACCTCACGCATATATCTTTATGGTCCAGACAATATGGGCTGAAACTAAATGTAAACAAAACGCAAGCAATAATTATCGGACATCCAAGACTATTACACTCCATAAAAAATGGCAATATGCCGGCTGTCATATTAGATAATGAACAAATTCCTTATACCGACGTCGTTAACAACTTGGAACTTTACTTACATTCTAATTTAAATTGGCATGTGCAAGTAAAACAAACATCTAAAAGGATCTTCTCCATAATGCATTCCCTAAAGCGTCTTAAAAATTTACTTCCTACAGCTCTTAAAAGAATTTTAATCCAAACCTTAGTGATGCCGCATTTTGACTACTGTGACGTTCTACTAATTGACATAAGTGAAGGATTGTCGGGCAAACTGCAGCGTGTCCATAATATGTGTATCAGATTCATATTTAATGTTCGAAAATACGATCACATTTCTCCATTATTCCACGAATTGTCATAGCTGCATCTAAAAGAGAGAAGAAACTCTCACTCTCTAATTCTCTTATTTAAGATCCTACATACCTCGATTCCCAATTATTTATCATCCCGTTTCCAGTATCTATCCTCAAACCATAACTTAAACACAAGATCACAACATAGTCTCTTGCTTAATATACTGCAACATCACATCACGCCATGTCATATACCATCTTCACTTCTCGCAACTGCAATTCCCTACCACAAGAAATAAGGGGCTGCCGGACATTGATATCTTTTAAAAGATATCTAAATTTATATTTGCTCTAACCTCGACCTCATTATTACCTAGTGTAAGGTATATATATATATATATATATATATATATATATACACATATATATTAATTGGTGTTCTCGTATAATTTATCATATTATTATTATTATTATCTTATTATTATTGTTATTATCCTATAAAATGTTGTTTGTACATGAAATTTACATTACTACATTGTATCTTTAACTGTTTATAATTAGTATAGTGTATATCTATATTTGTTAAATATTTATTTGTATTTGTGCTGGTTGAGTGGAAGAGAAGGCCTTATGGCCTCAACTCTGCCAGAATAAATAAAGCGTTATTATTATTATTATTATTATTATTATTATTATTATTAATTTTATTCGTTAAATAGTCCTAACTAATACCACTCTCGATTTCCAAACCTCTAGATAAATTGGAAATCACTTGTGGCATTACTTATGATAATTTGGAGTACAATAGGTAAAAGCGCTAACGCTCTAGACAGAGAATATCTTAGAAGCACTGGGTTCATTTTTCACTTAAACAACATAAAACCTGAGGCAACTACATAAATTCCACCGCATTCTCGTGTTTTAATTTACAAGACCTTGAAAGGTCAACTAAGAACGCGGTAGTCACTTTATAATTGGTGCACAAATTCCTGTTACATCGTGTAATCTGTAAACTGCGCGAAGTAAAAAAAAACAAGATTTTTATTACTACAAAACTTTAAGTACAGCTTTGAATTTCACTTAATAGTTGACCGTAGTAACAATTTCATATAATTGTAATTTTATTGCATTTTCCTTGAAGCATCACAGATCACACTGTGTTTTTAAATTAACAGATCAGAGCTAAAATGAACTAAGCCATTTTACAGCTTTACCAAACGTTTGTATATCTTACATCACATTAGTTATCTACGTCTATCATCATCATCCAGGGATTAAGCCTTTTGGCTCGTTCCGGTTTCGTGGAAGCTAGAATTGTTAAAATTGTTCAGTCCATCTTCTGTGTGGGCGACCAACATTTCTCCTTCTGTGCTGTTTATAATTTAGCAATACTTTTGGAAATCTTTCTTCTGGCATTCTATCAATATGTTCTTTCCAGGCCTTCCTATATTTAATTATTCGGTCTGTAAGTTTGAAAATATTTAGTTCCTTTCTTATATCTTCATTTCTTTTCTTATCCAGCAGAGTATATCCTGCTATATTTCCTAAAAATCGCATCTCAGCTGCTTCCAGTCTTTGTTCTTGTCTTTTAGGGTCGAATGTTTGAACGCATTAGACAGTAAAAGGCGTTCTCTGCTGATAAAGTTTTATTCAAACACATTTTTCTTACTCAGAAATCTATTCACGCGGTAATAATTGTAAGCTACCTGACAAGGTACCTTAAGATCGTAGTTCAAGATATAAATTTATGTGAAAATCCCGAAGGGAACCAATGGTAACCGATGTGGTTTGAAACTTATTCAAGATGTCGGACCTTGAAGACTTCGATCGTGTTTTCGGTATACGCGGAGAAGTGGAATTTGATAGAGTGTCCCAAAGAATTCAACTGGAAGAACAGGGGAATCGGCGTAATATTGCGCGTCGCAGACGTGTTTGTATACGGTATTATTTGCGGGATGCAAGCATAAATGTATTCCTCTATAGCAGACGAAAATAACGGAAGTGGTTTTATCGCTGAGAATTCTGGGTAATTCGTTGCCAATATTACGAAAACGTCAACATTCATGCATGACCGGTTAAGGCGGCCGTTAATTCGATCTCAGCTCACCAGTGATTTGAAGTAATTTGAGTAGAGACTAATGTATTTGCATGCGGCCCAGTGATCGTCCAACATTCTGATCCATATAGTCATTACTTTATAAAATTTCATTTTTGTTTCTTTTCTTTTGTCATATTTTCTGCAAATCAAATTTATATTAATTTTAGCTAGTTATTAAATAATTATAAACTTTGAAATGATTTGTACTACGAAATTTACATCGTTGCACTTACTCACCCCCTATGAGTTGTATGACCTTGTAGTTGGTGGGGGATGCTTGAGTGGTCAGATGATCTTTTGGGCTATACCGGCGGTAGTGTACCTACTAGCAGGTTTCCATGTCGGTCAAGCCAAAAATGAAGAAGCAACTCAGAATATTTGAAGATGGTCTGCTACCACGCGAGCGGAAAAGTCCTGACTTCAAAATAAAATCAAGAGGGTAAATAATTCTCTATAGCCATGGATACGCAGATTCAACGAGAAGAATAACTTCCGAAATTACACCATCTTCAAGACTGGTCTAGCAAACCACCTGAAGAGCGTAATATATTATGTTACAGTTCATACAAACATACAGGAAAATATCGAACTGAATTGTCGGGAGATCGAAAAACAATGGAAAGAAGGATTAATGACATCTAATGAATCATCTCTTGTAAGATGATAAATAGGCCATGAGCCTAGTTACGAAACAACAACAACAACAACAATAATAATAATAATAATAATAATAATAATAATAATAATAATAATAATAAGAAATGAATTTATTTGGTGTTTACTTGATGAAAATTCATGATGTCTATTATTTGTGCGATATTGTGTTTTGTCGTACTTATAGCAATGGCGACCATGATTGGAAGTTCAACTTCCTACATTTCGGGGTCGCCAACCTAAATAACTATACTGTAATATTACATATTACATATTACAAACACGCGTGTGGGAAGTGAATCCAGTGCCGTATCTGTATACTACATACAATGTATATACAAAAATATCTTAAAGGTAGTGTTAATATAGGCCTACTTTATACGAAACAAGTCACTGCATTTTCAATAAACTGAACTTTATTTCAAACAATATAAAACAATAAATATGTACTATCCACCATTTTATCACTAAATTGCTCTCTCACGGCCTCCTATTGTTTCAACTAATAAAAATTGCCCACACTGTTAACATTAGTCAATTGTTTATAATGAACGCAAATATTTCCAACAAAGATGTTATTATTTCAATATTATTCATTTTTTGAAAACTCCATCGCGCAAAAAATAATGCACAATTGTGAAGTGTTTTACAGAATCCCGGAAATTAAATACCTCACTATCCCTCAGTTTTTAAATATTTGCTCGATTCTGTAAAAACCATTTTCCAACCTCGCATGGTAATATACTAAGACATAACTCTTATAGTTTTGTCAATAAATAAATAATAATAATAATAATAATAATAATAATAATTTACTTTTACAACCGAACAGAATCAAAAAATCCAGGATTTGATCTCGTCCAAACGCTATTCTGTGTATAATTGTAAGCTTTCACTGCCGGCGTCTGGATCCCAATTTGGTTCATCTTCCGGACTACATAGCCGTGGACCGGTTTTCTTGTCACTCGACCTAATAAGTAGATTCTGCGTGCTCTCTGTGAACTCCTGAATGCATACTGTTGAGGAGTTCACAGAAAGCACGCAGAATCATCTGATGACGTCTACCACAGAAGTAGACGAAACGCCGAGTGACAAGAAAATCGGACCACAGTCATTTAGCCCGGAAAACGAAGCAAACAGGGATCGCTACTCTCTGTGTTAGTTTGTTCGGAAACTTAACTTAAATTGTACGTATAACGCAAAACTCATATATTGATTTATTTGAGAAACATAGTTATATAATAAGAAATAGTTTTTGTTGGTATTTGAACTGCTGCTGCAATCCCTGAAATGTTATAACTAGGGTTTGCGATATTTAAGGGGATGTGGACTTTCACCGGTGCTTTTCATTATATACATGAATAAATTAATAAATGAATGGAGGAAAACACAACGAGGATATATACCCGTCAATAGGAACCTCAAACTCGATGCTATTCTTTTTGCAGACGATTTAGCTCTTCTGGCACTTTCCGAAAATGATTTGCAACGGTCAATTTATAATTTACAAAAAATAGGTGCCAAATTTAATATGGAAATATCAATTAACAAAACTAAAATTATGGTATTTCATGGGAAGGACACCATACAAAGTAAAATCTGTCTCCAGAATAAAATTTTAGAGAGATCTAATAAATTTAAATATCTTGGATATTATCTCTCTATCTGGGATGAAAAGGATATCCCTGAAAAAGTTACCAGTTATAATACAAGTTTAGGAATTATTAAACAAGTTATCAAACCATCCCTTGTACAAAAAACACCAGATTACGTTTATATAACACTTTGGCTAGACCAGTGTTGACATATGGTAGTGAAGCATGGACACTAAGAAAACAACATGAAAGCAGAATAACGGCTTGTGAAATGAGATTCATGCGCAGAACAGCGGGTTACACCAGATGGGATCGGAAAAGGAACACCGATATCTTAAAAGAATTGAAGACTACACCAATTTTGGAATATATTAAACAGTACCAACTAAATTGGAAACACCATCTTGAAAGAATGAGTTCAAATCGGATCCCCAAAGCTATTTATAATTATATACCAAGAGGACGAAGATCACTGGGCTGTCCTATGAAACGCTGGAGGGAAAATTTTCTATAGGATCGTAACAGGCCTTGGCCTAATACTTGGAAGGAAGAAGATGTAATAAAAGATAGATGGCAAATGCAGATAGTATATATTATTCAACTGTTTCCTGTTGGCTTTGTCTTTCGGGTTAAATGGTCGTGATCTGGTTTCCTTAAAACTCAACGTTTCGTCTACTACGGCGGTAGACATCCTCAGGAGATTCTGCGTGCTGTATGAACTCCTAACTCTTCAACTGTCGGCTGCAGACTGGCTGTCTACCGCAGTAGTAGACGATACGTTGAGTTTTATGAAAACTAGACCACGGCCATTTAGCCCGAAAGACAAAGCCAACAGGAATCAAGACACATGACGAGAAAGCCTACAATTTTACATAATCAAATGTTTGTGTGTGAAACTAAAACAAAAGACAGACAGAAGTCTAACTTCTCATTATACTATTCAACTGTTTGTGTGTGAAACCAAAACAAAAGACAGACAGAAGTCTAACTTCTCATTATACTATTCAACTGTTTGTGTGTGAAACCAAAACAAAAGACAGAAGTCTAACTTCTCATTGTATTATTCAACTGTTTGTGTGTGAAACCAAAACAAAAGACAGACAGAAGTCTAATTTCTCATTATTCTATTCAACTGTTCGTGTGTGTAACCAAATCAAAAGACAATCAAAAGTGTAACTTCTCATTATACTATTCAACTGTTGTATGTGGAATCAAAACAAAAGACAGTCATAAGTCTAACTTCTCATTATACTACATTGCAATCTTACCTTTTAGAATATAAAAATCCCAGCTTTAGTTATAACAAGCCTTAGTCCCTTCTAGCTCTGACCTGATTCGTTTATGTACTTTCGCAAATTCCTTTGAAGAAAAATACACTAATTAGTGGGAGGAAATGGAGCTATTAAAATAATTATCCACCTCTAATGAACTATTAAATTAGTTCAATATAATTCAGGAATACAATTACCACACTGTATTCAAATGCTTATAAACACAAGAATCCTGAGGAAATAAATTACTTAAAAATATGCAATAAGTTTAGACTTGACAACTCTGCTTTTTGCAGACGATCAAGTAATAATGACAGCATCAGAAAATGCTTTACAACAATTCCTTTATACTTTAAATAATATCTCTCTAAAATACAATTTAAGAATATCTACATCTAAAACAAAAATATTAGCTCTGAAAGGAAAATGTGCAATAAGAACAAAAATAATGATAAACGATGTAATTATACACCAAGTTCAAGATTTTAATTATTTGGGATGGTATTTAGGTATTGATAGAAATTTTAGATAAACACACTACAATACAACATTCAATTATCTATGTGGCACAATTAAACTTTATTGAATAAAACTAGAAAAGAAACTATTTTAAAATTTTACAAAGTATTGACAGTTCCATCTCTTATCTACGGATGTGAAACCTGGACATTAACAAAGGCAGATAGTACACAAATAGAGGCTGCTGAAATGAAGATATTGAGAGCAATAGCAGGATACCAAAGGACCGATAAAAAACCAAGATATAAGAACAGAACGTAATATATTTAATCTCTGTGAAAGAATAAATTACTATCAAAATGCTTATCTTCAGCACGTATTACGAATGAATGGAACAGCGCATACGAAAAATAATGTATAATTATAAACAAAACGGGAGAAGATTGTTGGGAAGACCTTTGAAGAGATGGAAGGACCAATTCGACCTATAACGAGATCGGAACAGGCCATTGGGCTTAATCCTTGTTGATGATGATGATGATGAATAAGTTTAGACGCAACACAACTTATGATGGTCTTAAAATATGTATAATTGTTGGGGAAAATAAGTTTATAACTCATTATTTTTATCGAAACTTAAGTTCGAATATGACATTGTAAATTGAAAATAAGATACATTAACCCATTCGCCTCAGAAGACGAGGTAGACTCGTCAGCAGTTAAATGACCTTCAACTCAGAAGACGAGGTACACTCGCTGTTATATATTTTGTACATCCCCTGACAGGGCAATCTTTGGTTAACATTTATGAATAATAGAGGGATTTTTGTTTTTGTCTTCACCCTTATTGTGATCTCGAGTACCGTTATATTTTGTTTGTTTTTGAATGTCTGAAAATATACAATATAATTTATGGTAACTTAAATCCGGTTTCAGAGAATATTCATTGAGAAATAAAACCTGAAGCGAATGGGTTAAAGAAGGAACAACCATGGAACAGATACATTTTAATTACGTTTGTGATTTTTATTTCACAGGTAGAAACGTGATAATACTCCTCCTATATAGCCTATACAACATATTCAATAAAACCAAATATTCTTGTAGTTTCAGAAAGAAGAGCTCCATAACTTGTACTGTTGTCTTAATATTGCCAGGGTCATTAATATTGTAATGGACCGATCATACTTCGAACGGGTGACAGTAGAAATGCTTTTAAAGTTTTTATTTGGAAATCATTGATCATAAAACTATTAGAATTCTAATTGGTAGGCAGATAATATTTGAATGGATCTTAGGGAAATGAATATCGCTAGTTAGAAGTGGTTTCATTTGGCTAGGGTATAGGGACCAGTAGAGGACCTTTGTGAAACGGAATTGAGTTTGAGGGTTCCACAAACCATAAGTATTATTATTATTATTATTATTATTATTATTATTATTATTATTATTATTATTATTATGGCTATTCTACCCCATCGTGCCACTTGTGAATATTCTATGGGAGAAAAAGTACTGTTAGCGTCATGTTGGCCAATGTGATAACACATGTTCCCGCTACAGCCAGTTGTCAAAAAGTTTACTTTTTATAAGGAGATAATATCCGAGGATATCACCTACATCAGTGGGTAAGCTAGGGCGAGAAAATGGGGAAGTTTGCGTTAGATAGGCAAGTTAGGGTGAGAAAATGGGCGAGTTAATACCAGATTAGTTTAGCGTTCACTTGTTTGTTGGAGCGTTTTTGTGATAAGTTGGCTACACTGTCTGAGCAACGAGTAATACACGTTTTGCATTGAAAAAATGGCGATTTTTAGGTTACTTTGAGCTTACGTTGTCAGTTAATTTTAAGGTATTTATTTAATTTTTTAGGAAAAGAAAATCAATGTACAGGCCTACATTTTTCTCAGGTAAATATTCACTTACTCCAACAGTAAATTGTTATTCCGTTTTCATTTAAATTTATATAGCTGGCATGATAGCATAGAATCCCCATTATTATTCTTATATTTCTTATTATTATTATTATTATTAATATTATTATTATTATTATTATTATTATTATTATTATTATTATTAATAGCGGGCCCGGGTTTGATCCCCGGTTGGGGCAGATTTTCTGGGTAAGGTTTTTATCGGGGTTTTTCCTCACCCGTAAGACAAATGTCACGAAAACTTTAAGGCCCAAACGGTCCCCGAAATCATATGACCATCACCATCCTTATCACTATCATCTTCATCGTCATCCTTCACCGGTGTGGAAAGCAACGGGAAGCTACCACACCTACAATTCCCTAGTAAAGCTGCAAGCATAGCATGAAAATGCTATGATTGCAGTAAAGGACCAGCCCTCGGGCAGAATTACTATGGATGGAATATTATTATTATTATTATTATTATTATTATTATTATTATTATTATTAAATTTAGAATATTGCTAAATATATATGTCCACCGCTGTGGTCTCGAGGTAGCGTGCTGCCTTGTCACGCAGCGGGCCCGGGTTCGATTTCCGGTCGGGACAGACTCCTGGGTGAGGTTTTTTCGGAGTTTTTCCTCACCTGTAAGATAAATGTCAGGAAGCTTAGGACCCAACGGTCCCCGAAAATCATCCGGCCATCATTATTATCCTTATCATTATTATCATCATCTTTCACCGGTGTGGAAAGCAACGGGGAGCTACCACACCATAATTCCCTAGTAATGCTGCAAGCATAGCATGATAATGCTATGATTGCAGTGAAGGACCAGCCCTCGGGCAGAATTACTCTAGATGAATGGATGGTATATATATTCTAACAACCAAGCGTCGAACCAAGTTACTGTACATTAATTATACAACTCCATTTTAAACCAGTTTCCAGCGTCAATCCATTATTTTTCGTCTAATGGTTTTTTCCTTAATTTCCTTTCTTTATGTTGTTATCAAGTCCACCGCTGTGGTCTCGAGGTAGCCTGCTGCTTTGTCACGCAGCGGGCCCGTGTTCGATCCCCGATCGGGACAAGTTTTCTGGGTAATGGTTTTTTCGGGGTTTTTCCCCGCCTGTAAGGGTCAGTTGCACCAAAAGAGGTAACTGTATTACGCCAGTTTCCCTATATATAATGCATACCTTAAACTGGCGTAATACAGTTACCTCTGTTGGTGAAAGCGATCCTAAAACGATTGTCAGGAAAATGTAAGGCCCAAACGGTCCTCGAACATCATCTGGCCATCATTATCATCATTAACATATTCATTAAGTTTAGGATTAGGACTCTCCTGGCGCATCATTACCATCATTATCACACATATATATATATGTCATCGGAGCAGCGCCTTATAGGGCCCCGACCTCAGAAGTGAGTTACAATAACGCCAAGCCAGGAAAGAATACCAGAACGTCGAAAATAATAATGTGGTGGCATTGAACAAAAAAAATGTTATCAACATTGATTACTTTTCGCTTCTACAAGTGTTCATATATAATTAAAATATTAATAACAAAATTACGCGGTCTGAAACTTTTGGACAATGCTGTTAACTGTCTTGGATCCTACCTTCATGGTCGCCAGCAATGCGTATCCAATGCAGAACTTTCCTCATCCTGGCTATCACTGAAGGGTGGCGTCCTACAAGGTTCAGTGTTAGGTCCACTTCTCTTCTCTATCTATATTAACGACATATCCACTAGACTTACTTATTGTCGACATCACCTGTACGCTGGCGATTAGCAAATTTACATTCACTCCCATCCTGACGATGTATATGACACACTAGACAAACTAAATAGTGACCTTGACCAATTTCCCAATGGACTTAATCTAAATGCTGACAAGACACAGTGTATATAGGATATCGGCGAATCCAAAGCATTATAAATTACGAAATTTTCCCTACCACTCTCCTAAATGACAAAAACATCCCCTACAGCTCATTAGTAAGAAATCTGGGTAACTACATGGACCGACACCTAGACTGGAAAATCCAGATGAATAATACCCCCAAGAAAGTGTTCTCAATTCTTCACTCCCTAAATAGTTTTAGAAACTTCCTTCCTACAAAATTAAAACAAATTATTGTACAGACTCTTATAATGCCACACTTCGACTACTGCGACGTATTACTGACAAATCTGACAACTGATCTGTTTGACAGACTACAGCGTGCTCGTAATGCGTGCATTCGATTTATATTCAATCTCCGTCGTTATGACCACGTGCCTCCTTCATTTCAGGCCTTATCATGGCTACGCCTAAATGACAGAAGAACTTTACATTCACATACCTTACTATTCCAAATTCTGCACACATATTTACCAACTTATTTAACAACACGTTTTCAAAATTTATCTGCTCATCACAATTTAGGAACAAGATCACAAGACTCTTCTTTACTTTTGATACCACAGCACAGGACATGTCTATACTCTAAATCTTACACAATATCTATGACTAGAGCATGGAACTCACTTCCCAGTCATGTCAGGGACTGTCAATCGCTATCATTATTTAAATCCAAATTAACTGATATCTCAAGTTCGACACAATGAAAACATTAACTGCATAACAACTATATAGAGCATTCTATAAATAATCATCTTGGAGGCTACTTACTTTATTTTATATCATTTTAATTTTATTATATTCTATGCCTTTGTTAGTATTAACAAGTAGTAGATCACATCATCATTGTATTTTGTTTAGTCTGTATTTTAATAGTATCTTAAAATTGTAAGATGTTTGTAATTTTTGTATAATTCTACTATTCGCTGGTTGAGTGGAAGAGAAGGCTTCATGGTCTTAACTCTACCAGCTAAAATAAAGCATTTTTATTATTATACGTATTTTACAGTCTATTTCTTACAACCTCATCAATTGATCAAATAAATTTATTTTCTTCACTATCAAACAATCAAGACTTGTATTCATAATTTAGTTTATAAAGATGTATTTTATAGGAACGTAACACTCATTCCTTTATTATTTAATACTTCTTCATAGCAAGTCTAGAAAGACTTCACTTAATCTAGATAAAATGTAGACAAATGTTCTTGGTAACAATTCCAGAAAACAGTATCTTGTAAGATGAAGTTACAGACGAAACGAAATTCAGATTATATCATGAGAATAGCAATTTATAAAACTTTCCATGATAGAAAAATAAGAAATATATAACTGATAATTGTATGTTCTGATTTATTTTCTCGTGATGTTCTCAAAGATTTGCAGTTACAGATAACATTAATTTATCACTAGCTAATATCCGGCGAGCACTGCTACGCCTAAATAAATGAAAATTAATGTGTTTTTATATTTAGTTAAATAAGTGAAAGGAAAAATAATTATAAATTTATATTTTTGGATACCCTGTGCTGATTAAACGATCTTCTTGACATAAATGAGCTGAAATACGAAAATTATTGTGTTTTATGTTTAGTTAAATAAGTTTAATGGAAAATTGATACAGTAATTATTTTTAGACGCACCGTGCTGTTTACCCGGCATTGTCCGGGAATCTACTCATCCCGATCTTTTTGGCATAATTTACGTCTTATGATTAGTTGAATAAGTAAGATGAAAAATAATTATAAATATACATCGTAATTATTTTAAGATTCCCCATGCTGATTACCCAGTGTTTCCCGGGAATCTACTTATCTCGATCTTCTTGCCATAAATGAGCTAAAAGACAAAATTAGTTATTGAGAGTTATGCGTAAAAGAATACCCGCCATGTGCTCATATGCTTGCACAGGAATCTACGTACTTGTCTGGATCTTCTTGTTAACAATGAAAGACAAAAATGGTTATTGTGAGTTATCCGTAAGAGATAAACAGTATGCTGTCGCGCACGTTTTTGTAGAGCATTTTGAGGTATTCAATTCTGTATACATTAATTTTGTGTATTTGTTATGGTTTATGCAGCTTAATCCATTTAAGCGTCCAAAGAACAATTTTTTCACGTTTTCCACTACAAAGGACGATTTTAAGGGTGTAGCAGTTGAGTATCACAACTCTCTTATACCCTATGTTCAACCCGGGAATCGCCTGAACATTTTGTAAAAAGCCCCGTCACAATCTGATCAACGGTATGGCCGCGCATAATGTACGAACAAACAAACAAACAAACAAACATTATTTTTATATTTTAGATAAATATACTCATAATTTATTACTACTGCAGTACTTAAAAGTATTGACTTCACTTAGTAATGCAAAATAAACTAATTCTGTCCCCTGATTTAAACTGTGTAAATGTTACTAATTTATGAAGGATTGTCATAAGTAATGCCACGAGTGATTTCCAATTTATCTAGAGAATTTGGAAATCAAGAGTGGCATTTGTTAGGACTATTTAACGAATAAAATTAAGCTGTTTACTCACAAATAATTATTCAACTATAGTTATTTTAAAATATGTATATATTTAATGTAAACGGCGATTTTTTAAAACAAATGAGAAACGATAGGTACGCTTCATCTGCTTCTTTTGTTTATCACTGCTACCAGGTCATACTATTTATTGCCAAAGGAACGCAATATTGTGAGAATGCTCTCTAGTGGAGAAAAAATGAAACACATCAAACTGTATATTAATTCATTTCTGATGTCGTATGATGTAAATATGACAATTATATTTTTCTGGATTATTACCTGGGAAAAAATATATTTAAGTAAGTGCAAACAGTGGTTTCTTTTTCTGGTGGTATAATAAATTGCTACAAATGTTTTATATTAACTCCTGCAAGCCCTATGTGCACTATATACACAATCTGGTAGCCGTATTTCTTATAGGCTCAATCACTGCAAAATAATGGTCAGACCTGTTCAGAATATTAAAAAGGAGGAGATTTCTTTAATATGGTAATTATAACACTGATAAATATTTTGTGAAACACGACTCTGATTGGTTGTAAAACAGAAATCATTGAAACGTGATTGGTCATTGACTCCCATTTGGGGCATGAGTTAAATAGTCATTGTAAAAAGTTGATAAATTTATGTTTATTTGCACACTTCAAACGTAGAGATATGGAAGAATATATTATCATTAATACACTCAGTATTATTCAACAGTAAAAAATGGCAGTTCAAATAATCATAAAAAAACTATTACTAGACTCACGGGGTGATTTAAGACTGCATCGAAGTTTATCACGGGTCGACGATATGTGATGACACTGATGACAGATCATTCTAACCATGTTACCCCCGCTCTCGGTAAAAACAGATCACGTAAACATTAGTTGCTATGCCCTTGCACATAAAACACATCGCAGTGCGTTATTTAACAACCTCTGGCACTCTCGAACCCGTAAGTTCATGGCCGCGTCGACATAAACTCTCCATACATCCCTATCCTGAGCTCATGTTTTCCACTCATCTCCTGCATAATCTCCTTCCCCCAAATCGGGGGTAATGTTATTCTCCCACCTCATTCTTGGTCATCCAACTGGACGTTTTCCTTTAATTTTCAACAACAATTTTCCATACCCTTCTTTCATTTCCTATTCGCGCCATATGCCCTGTCCATCGCAGTCAAAAGACTTAACTGATCTTAAGTGCATTACATAGTTTATATTTATATTTCGTACAAACTGTTTTCATACTTACTAAATTCAGAAAGAAACATTGTTTAATTTATATTCAAAATTTGTTCTTATAGTGTGCTTCAAAATCGATACAGCGCATGCGCAGATAACTTCATAGTTTTTCATCCTGGTCCCTGTCTACTAATAAGTTCTTAACATATCAATTTCATTGAAGTAAATTCAATATTCTTAAGTCTTGGCTTAATCTTTAACAAATAAGTAATTACATACAATCCAGCGTATAATATTTAAATTATTATGTACTACTTAACTCATGCCCCAAATGGGAGTCAATGGCCAATCACGTTTCAATGAATTTTGTTTTACAACCAACCACAGTCGCGTTTCATCTCGATATTTACCTACTTCTGTTTATCATATTAAAGAAAGCTCCTCCTTTTTAATATTCTGAACAGGTCACAGCATTATTTTGTAGTGACTGACTCTCGAACAAATACGTTGAACATAACAAATAATGAACTCGATTCCTTAGAAATACGTATTTGATAATTGTGTGTTCAATAGTTGTGTTTTTAAATAATGATTTTACAAAAAAAAAATTAATAACCTATAATGTTCATATTAATATACAGCTTGTTGTATTTCATTTTTTCTCCACTAGGGTGCATTCTTACAATATCGCGTTCTTATTTGGCAATAAATCATATGATCTAGTTGCAGTGGATGAATAAAGAAGCATAACAAAACATTTCTCATTTGTTTTCAAACATCGCCGTTTACATTAAATATATACATATTT
This sequence comes from Diploptera punctata, assembly GCA_030220185.1. Lineage (NCBI taxonomy): Eukaryota > Metazoa > Arthropoda > Insecta > Blattodea > Blaberidae > Diploptera > Diploptera punctata. Next base: position 1,253,978 of record JASPKZ010003857.1, read on the forward strand.
TAAAATATCATCATCATCATCATCTTCATTCATGGATTAGGTCTGTTGACCCGTTCCGATTTCAGCCCATCTCTTTCTAGGTCTGCCCACATCTCGGGTGCCTTTAGGTTTGTATTTTGTTATTTGTTTTGGATATCTGTCTTCATTCATTCTGTCTATGTGTTGCTTCCATTTTTGTCTATATGTATCCATTTTATCAGTTATTGCAAATATTTCAAGTTCCTGTCTTATTTCTGTGTTCTTGATTCTGTCTTCCTTAGTGCACCCTTTAACAGATCTCAAAAATTTCATTTCTGCCGCCGTTATCCTACTTAGGTCTTGTTTTTTATGTATCCAGGCTTCTGAACCATAGAGCAGTACCGGTACTGCCAACATTTTATAAAATTTCAGTTGGGTCTCTCTTGTTGTTTTGTTATTTAGTGTTCGTTTTATCGTACCACATATTCCCTGGAATTTTGCTATTTTATTATTTATATCATTATCATAATTAAATGAAATGTCACATCCTAGATAATTGAGATGGTTCACCTGTTCTATGATTTTGTTTCCTATTACTATTTTCGATCTGATTTGATTTTTCCCTTGGAATGCCATTACCTTAGTTTTTTCTATGGATATTTTGAGATTATATTGTTCACATATATTATGTAGTTTAAAAATATTCCTCTGAAGTTCGTCTTCTGTATTTGCTATTATTACCTGGTCATCAGCGTATAATAATGTTTTCAAGTAGTGTGTTTTATCTAATTTTATTCCTTTATTTGTTTCTTCGTTCCATTTTTTTATTATATCATTGATGTATAGGTTAAATAAAACTGGAGAGATACTGCATCCTTGTTTAACTCCTTGATTAGTATGAATTTTATTTTTACTTACTTCATTTCTAGTTTTTATAACAAAATTTGTGTTCCAGTACAAACTCTTTATAGCTGCTATTAAGTTTTTCGGAATTCCTTTTTCTTTTAAAATTGTCCAGAGTTTTCCTCTGTCTACTTTATCAAATGCCTTGACAAAATCAATAAAAGCTATGTGTGTTTCTATGTTATATTCTCTTCTTTTGTTTATAAATTCTTTTATCGTAAATATATTATCCATACATGAACGCCCTGGTCTGAATCCACTTTGTTCTTCTGTTAACATTACCTCTGCTATTTGTTTTAACCTAAATGTTAAGATTCTTGAGTATATTTTATAGCCTGCAGTTAAAATGCTTATTCCTCTGTAGTTGTTGCAGTCGTTACGTTCTCCTTTCTTAAAAATAGATTGTACTATTGCTGTTGTCCAGGTTTCTGGTATTGTTGCTTGTTTCCAACATAAATTTAAAAAATGTAATAATCTCAGTTTAAAAAAAAAATCCTCCATATTTTATTAATTCCATATTAATTCCGTCTATTCCAGCTGCCTTTCTGTTCTTTGTTGTTTTCAGTACTTCTTCTAATTCTTCCATTGTTATCATATCTATTCCTATCTCACACTCATATATGTTATCTTTAGTTATTTTATTTTCATTATACCACAGTTTTTTATAATGTTCTTCCCATTGTTTCTCCTCAATTGCATTGATCTGTATTGTATCTTTTTCTTGTTTATTTAGATGTTTCATTACTTTATAGGCTATTTTTTGCTGCCCATGTATATCGTATTCTAGTCTGCTTATATATCTATCCCAACTGACTTTGTGTGCTTTTTTAATTTCTCTTTTGGCTATTGCACTTTTATGTTTGTAATCAGCTCTTAATTCTGGTGTTCTATTCTGTAAATATTTGTGATAAGCCTCTTTTTTTATCTTTTATTATCCTCTCTAATTCTTCATTCCATATTCTTAAACCCTTCTTGTTATATATTTTATATTTTGTTCCTAATGCCTCATATGCTGCTTTATCAATGCTTTCTTTTATATTATCCCATTCTCGGTTTATTTCTTCGGAAGTAGGTTTTAATATTAATTGTTCATTTAGCCTATTCTGATACAGATTTTGTATACTTTTATCTTGTAATAAATGTACTTTGAATGTGGGTCTCTTTATTTCTATATTTGTTTTTAGTTTTCTTCCATCTCGCTAATATATTTATTTTTGAGATTACTAAATAGTGATCTGAATAGATGTCACTTCCTCTAAATACTCTCGTATCTGTTAATAATGATGATGCTTTCTTATTGATTAACACATAATCTATCAGTGAACGAAAACCTCGTGCTGACCATGTGTATTTGTGAATATCTTTTTTCTTATAAAATGTATTTGTTATTTTAAAATCATTAAAAATTGCAAATTGTTTTAATTCTTGTCCATTTTTATTTATAACATTTTCTCCATGGATCCCAATTACATTTGCCACTGGTTGATTCCCCACTCTAGCATTAAAGTCTCCTAATAATATTATTATGTCGTTCTTGTTTATCTTATTTATTTCCTTTTGTAGAGTAGTATAAAATGTTTTTGTTTCTTCATCTCTCCCTTCCTCCGGTGCATATATTGCTATAATTGTCATATGTCCTCTATTATGCTTAAATCGCATTGTCATTATTCTTTCGTTAATACAATTATACGTGTCTATTTTGGATCCCCATTTCTTATCCACAAATATCGCCACTCCTGCTTTCGCTCTTTCTTTCTGACTTACTCCACTGTAAAACATCATCATATCATTTATCATTTGTGATCCTTTCAATTTTTTCTTTGTTTCTGAGGCAGCTAATATATTTATACTTTTATTTTTCATTTCTTTTGTTAGTTCGAATTCTTTGCTTCCCAAGCCTCTGACATTCCAAGTCGCTATTTTAAGCTGGTCATGTATTCCAAAACTCTTTTTATACTTTTTCTTGCTGTGGTCGTCATAAGGTTTATCAATCCGGCTTTTCTTCTGCTGAAGTTTATGAGTAAGTTATTTTTTACTAGTAGAGGTTACCAGCCTCTAGCCAAACCCCTCTTCCTGGAGGGCAGGGAACTGGAATTTCGGAGTGTTCGCCTCCTAGAGAAGTTGCCTTCACTACGGCTTTGGGGACTTCTCTTCTCCCCACGTAACCCTGTGGACGGGGCCCTGCCCAGGTACTACCCACTGGGCGAGTGGGACCTGGAGCTCACAAAAGGGCAGGGGCGCCTACTCCCTGGAGTGGACCTCTATCAAGGGTTCCACTCTGTTACCCTCTATTTTAAAATAACTGTATTTAAATAATGATTTGTGAGTGAACTGCTTATTTTATTCGTTAAATAGTCCTAACAAATGTCACTCTTTATTTCCAAATCCTCTAGATAAATTGGAAATCACTTGTGGCATTACTTATGATAATTTTTATATCCAAAATCAGATACCGCTGTGTTTCAACGATACACAATGTTGTTCAAATGGCATTCTATTTGAACTGAGTCCCAAATTAAAAAGATTAACGTTGCAAGGTTTAATATATTTTTTATTAGGAAATGTGCACTCAGTTGAGCATTAGGGACAGCACACACACCCAGACCCAAAGTGGAGATTACACGGTTTAATAATAATAGCAGACTTCCTGTTCGATAATTTACACTTTTTTAATATCTCTTAAATGTTTACAAATGTATAAATAACTATCTTAACTACTTATAAACAAATAGTGGAAACAATAGATTGTAAAGTGTTGTAAGTGGGTCACCAAAAATCTAACATTTAAACAAGTTTCACTTTCATGTGTATCAGTGGAAATATATTTCCACTGATATGTATATTGTTTTAAAATGTTGAGTAGCAGGCAAACTGTACACCCGATCTCAAGAATTGCAATATTTGTTGCTTTTTGATTGCCCACTTCAGTTTTATAGCTCTGATTTCTTCATAGATTACAACACACAAAAGCTGGTTTAAATGTTACCATCTCGTTCCCTCATTGCGTATTTGTGGGATTGAATGATTTTCTTTCTCTCATTGAATGTCATTAACCTATTTTTTAAGAGTAAAACACATTTATTGGTGAGATATGTTTTTAACTTACAAATACAGGGTGATTACAAATGATTGGAGCGATTTCATGATTTTATGGTAGCTGTAGTATTCGACATATTTTCACGAACTTTTACAGATACATAGAGCAACTTCCCAGGTTTTTTTTGAGATGTTACAGGTGCTCCATATGCTCCCCCTTGGTGATTCTGCAGATATCAAGTCTGTAATCAAGTTCGTCCCATACTCGACGTAACATGTCCCTATTAATTTGTTCAAAGGCATTGATTATGCGAGCTCGCAGTTCTGGTAAGTCTACTGGTAAAGGAGGCACAAACACTGAATCTTTCACATACCCCCAAACAAAAAAATCGCACGGCGTCAAATCGGGGGAGCGTGGAGGCCATGACAACAATTTCTGATCATTCTCTCCACTGCGACCGATCCATCGGTTTGGCAATCTCATGTTTAAAAATTCACGAACATCGTGATGGAAGTGTGGTGGAGCACCATCCTGCTGGTAGATGAAGGTCTCACTGTCGGTCGTCAGCTGCGGCATGAGCCAATTTTCCAGCATGTCCAGGTACACGTGTCCTGTAACGTTCTGCTCGCAGAAGAAAAAAGGGCCATAAACTTTGAACTGAGAAACCGCACAGAACACACTAACTTTTGGGGAGTCGCGAATGTGCTGCACAATAACGCGGGGATTTTCTGTGCCCCAGATTCGCACATTGTGTTTGTTCACTTTGCCATTCACAAAGAATGTTGCTTTCGTCACTGAAGACAAGTTTCTCACAAAAACCATCCTCATCCATAAACTGCTGCATTTGTGTACAAAATTCAAACCGACTCACTTTGTCAATGGGCGTAAGGGCTTGTAGAAATTGCAAGTGGTAAGGTTTATGCTTCAATCTTTTCCGCAAGATCTTCCAAACGGTCGGTTGTGGAATGTTCAGCTCTCTGCTCGCTTTTCGTGTTGATTTCTGTGGGCTACGTGTGAAACTCATCCGCACACTCTCAACCTTTTCTTCACTCACTGAAGGACGACCCGTTGATTTCCTTTTACAGAGGCATCCTGTAGCTTTAAATTGCGCATACCATCGCCGAATGGAGTTGGCACTCGGTGCATCTTTCTCGAACTTCGTTCTGAAGTGTCGTTGCACAGTTATCACAGATTGAGTTGAATGAAATTCAAGCACAGCATATGCTTTCTCCTCGCCTGTCGCCATCTTTGATAACTGCTGCGCTCTCGGTTTAAAGCTGAAACACGGCTGCGAGAGAAAACAAAAAAAAAACCTTATGAGTTTTTATACATAACTTTAAAGTTCTGTGAAGATATGTCAAATAAGATCGCTACAATAAAATCATGAAATCGCTCCAATCATTTGTAATCACCGTGTACTATTACAGGAGACGCAGTTCACAGTAAATTAAGATTGAAGAATTTCAAAATTCAAGCGGTATTTGTTAGAATATAATAAAGGAATCAGGCCATTGTTCATCATTATCATCTTCATAGTACATTCACGAATTTAGGTCATTTGTTGACCTGTTTCGGCCTCAAGAGAAACACCATCCAATAGTCTTTTGAGTGGACGTCCTGGTCTTCTTCCTGCAGGTTGATATCGTATCATTTGTTTGGGTATCCTGTGATCTTCCATTTGATGAACATGTTGCATCCATTTTGACTTATAATCACAAATTTTGTTTTCTAAAGTTTCCATATATAATTCTTCTAAGATGTATTCATTTCTTTTTGTGATCTAGTAGTGTGTATCCTGCAGTCCAGGTATCTCATTTCAGGTGATCTAAGTCTCTGTATATCCTTCTGTTTCAACGTCCATACTTCGCTACCATACAAAAGAGTTTGAAGAGCCAGTGTTTATATACTTTTAGCCTTGAATTTTTTTTTGGACTAACTGTGGATTGAAGATATAATTTATTAAGCCTCAATTCTTTAAAATTTAGATATTTTTTTAATTTTCATCCTTTTCTTCTTCATATGAGATATTGTATCCTAGATATGTAAAATTATTCACCTGGTCCAAAATTGTATTGTCAAGTACAATTTTACTTCTGACTGGATCTACACCTTCAAATACCATAATTTTTATTTTCTATGTAGTAATCTTCAATCCATATTCTTCTGTAATTTTGCCATTATTTACTTATTTAATTATCAGAATTCGGTCGACAGTGTTTCCTCTGCCATTTAGAACCTAGTTGTAATTATTTCCACTATCGCCAACACTGTTTAATATTTACATTAATGAAATAATTTCTAAATGGAACCTAATTATACATCAGGAATCATATTAACCAGTACCTTAAAATTAAATACCTTACTCTTCGCAGATGATCAAGTTATAATTTCCAATTCAGAGAATAACTTTTAAATATGAATATATACACTAAATAAAAAATTAAGATCTTGGAATGGAAATGTCAGTACAAAAGTCAAAAGTAATGGCATTAGGAGAAGATCTAATCAGAAGTAAGATAATACACAATAACCAATGCCTAGAACAAGTACAACATTTCAACTATTTGGGTTGTGAAATATGTTATCAATATGAAAAATATGTGAACAAGAAAATCACCAAATTTACACAAGATAGTACATAATAATAGATCAGCATCATCATCATCAACAATCACGGATTAAGCCCATATGGCTTCTTCCGGTCTCATAGATTCTCATTAAAAAAGTTCAATCAATCTCTTTTTCGGTCTACCAACATTCCTGTCTCCTTTTGGTTTTATTATTATATACAACTTTCCTCATTAGAGGATTGCCTCAAGGACAAAGTGATACAGACAATTGATTTTTGGAATTGATGAAATACATTTTGTAAATACATTAAAAAAATTTCAAACTTTAGGCCTAATTGAAGTATAGTTTTTGGAATCCGATCATCTTTCATTCTTTGAACATGTTCTTTCCAGTTTTCCCTAGATTATTTTATTTTATCAAAGTTTAAAATATTTAGCTCATTTCTAACATCTTCTCTTCTTCTTTTATCTAGAAGTTTGCAGTCAGCCACGCTTCTCAGAAATCCCTAAAAGATGTTTCTATGATATTTTCTTCTCTTTTAGTTAAAATCCAAAATTCAGTACCATACAACAGTAAGGGGATTGCCACTGCATTATAAAATTTTAATTTTGTTTCCTTTCTTGTGTATTTAAATATTCTTTTAATTGTGCCACATATATAATTAAAGTTATTAAGTTTGTTAAACAGATCTTAATTTTTAAAATAGGACATTTCTTAACCCAGGTATTTAAAATCATTCACTTGTTCAATGGGTTCTCCTGCAGAATTATTTTAGCTCTAACGGTATCTGATCCCTTAAAAGCTAAGATTTTCGTTTTGCTAATTGATATTTTTAAATTATAATAATAAATAATATATAAAAAGCTAAATTAGTACAAAAATCCAATAGAATAAAAATATATAATACTTCAGCATTGCCCTCCCTTTTATACGGAAATGAGATTTAGACATTAAGATAAAGAGAAAGGAGCAGAATCTAAGCAACAGAAATACAATTCTCAGAAGGACAGCAGGATACACACTTTTAGATCGAAAAAATAATCAAGAAATTTTTTAACAATTAGAAATAGAATCAGTAGAAGAAAAACTCGACAGATAAAATTAAACTGGCTAGACCATGTAAAAACAATGGATAATTCAAGAATCCCAAAAATGATGCAATAGAAGCCCTAAGGACATCGTCGAATAGGAAGACCTCTTAAAAGATTTCTATATGAGGCCGAAACAGGTCAACAAAGGCCTAATTCGTTACGGATCATGGTGATGATTGTAATTCTTTTGGTTTTTCAGTAAAGAGAAAACGTCTCCAGAGTAGATGACAAGTCCATGGTGTTAGCGCGAAGTCGTAAAATAACCTAAACATGCACGCTTTCCAGTAGGCTACGTTAAAGGTTCAGTTTTGAGGCGTATCCGCCTTCTCTGCTGTAGTTTAGTGTAGGTAAATAGTATTTTTTCTTATTCTTCTTCTTCTTCCAATATAGGTTTACACCAGTTATTTCTTCAATTCTTGTTGCTCATCTTAGTTCGTCATACAACCACTTTCAGGGACGTCCCTGTTGTCTTTTGCCCCTAAGAAGATTATCCCTTGTAGTCTTGACAATTATATTGGTGTCCATCCTGCTTAGTATGTACATGCCATTCTCGTTTTCTCCTGTATACCCATACTTTAATATCTTCGACTGCACATGTTTCTCTGACAAAAAAGTTAATTTTGAAAAATTTGGCACTTAGATCACTTTGCCCCGTCACTCTACAATTGTACAAGCGTGACTTAAAAGTGTCAAATATGCAACAAACCCTGATACCTTGAGGGAGGTAATTCCGGGAACGGGCAGAGGCTACTGTGAAAGAAATAGAATAAGAGGAAGCGCTATGAAGAGGGATTGTTAGCAGACTGTTATCTTTTGACCTAGTGTCAACATTGTGGTAAGAGGGTAACTTCTCAAATCTAGACGCCAGGTAAGTAGGAGTATAAGAATTAAGAAGCTTGAAAAGAAGTGAAAGAGAGTGAAATTTACGTCTTTCGCTAAAAACGGAGACAAGACAGATTACACTAGTCGACAAGGTTTTCTTCACAAGAAATCTGATTAGTGAATCTAGTGCATTTTTTCATAATGAATTCAGATATGTAGTCAGAATTTTTCCATCAGGGACAGTTTTTTTTTGTGACAGCTACTTTTTTTTTAAAAATTGACTTTAGCATTTTGTTTGACCTGTTACAGGAAACTTTACCTTATATTGAATAGTTCCCTGCACCAGTATATGCAGATATGACCTTAACTCATAACTCTGATTCTGACCTAGCTCAAACTGAAAATGATTCAGATGGAAATAAAAATTATCTTACATAAAATATGCCCGAAAATCACTATCTACCACTTTCTAGGTAAGTCAGAAAGAGTTAGAGTTAGATGGATTTTATTAAAAATTATAAAAATTATAAAAAAAAGTAAATGAATATCACAGAAAATTCTTGCCTGGTAGGAGAAAACTGGAATGATATTTAAATTCAAGATGAAAGATACTTCTAAAATCTTACATTTTTATTCTTGTGAAAGAAAAAAAGTTAATTTTGTCGACAGTGTTATTGAAGTGATTGGAAATAGGATCACTATTCTGCAATAGTGCAAATAAAGTTTCAAAAGTAATCTGTATTCATAACAAAAAAGTCATTCTTAAAATTCTAATGAATTTATATTACTAAATTGAAACACTATTCAAAACAAGTTCTTCATGATAAGAATATGTCAAACTGTTGTATACGAATCAATCTTCTACATACGAAATAGAGAGACATTAATTCAGTTACATTGAAAGGGGAGACATTTAGCAATTCATGTGTTAAGATTTAAGTAGCCAATGGTGGCGTGAGTTTCTAAACTAAATGCGTATTAATGTACTTTCGCTTAATGCTTAGCTACACGCACGCCATGTTAATGCTAATCTGTTGCCCAGTACGTGCCTTACTTTTGCAAATATACGTTTATTGTTCTGTCCGAGGGACATATAATTTAACACCGTGAGTAACATTAAAAGTAATTTCAATTGGCAAATGGTTGAACGTGTCATTGACTTACAACGTGTTCATGCCATCTTATAAGTACAAGAGAGTAAACAATTCGTAGGTTTGATAGCAAAGAATAATACCCATTCGGGTGAATCTTTCACCCTTATAGTTTAAATGTCCTAGCTTTTCACCATATATTGGGAGTATAATCTAATATATAAACATTAATGTTTGTTTGTTTGTTCGTACTTTATGCGCGGCCATACCGTTGATCGGATTGTGAAAGGGCTTTTTGCAAAATGTTCAGGAGATTCCCGGGATGAACACAGGCTATAAGAGAGATGTGACATTCAACTTCTACACCCTTAAAAATCGCCCTTTGTAGTGGAAAACTTGAAAAAAGTAGCTCTTGGGACTCTTAAATGGCATATACTGCCTAAACCATAACAAATATACACAATTAATGTACACAGAATTGAATATCTCAAAAGCTCTACACGAAAGTCCGCGACAGCACATGTTTATCTCTTACGGATAACTCACAATAACAATTTTTGTCTTTCATTGATGCCAACAAGATCGTGACAAGTACGTAGATTCCTGTACAAGCATAGCAGCACATGGCGGGTATTCTTTTACGGATAACTCACAATAACGAATTTTGTCTTTTAGCTCATTTATACCAAGAAGATCGACATAAGTAAATTTCCAGGCAACACCGGGTAATCAGCACGGGGAATCTTAAAATAATTAACATACACATTTATAATTATGTTTCATTATACTTATTCAATTAATCATAAGAAGTACATTAATTTTTGTGTTTCACCTCATTTATGCCAAGAAGATCGGGATGAGTATATTCCCGGACAACGCCGTGTAAACAGCACGGGGTATCTAAAACTGATTATGATATAAATGTTTCCTCTTAATTATTTAACTAAACATAAAACACATTAATTTTCGTAGTTCAGCTCATTTATGTCAAGAAGATCGGGATAAGTAGATTCCCGGGCAACGCCGGGTAATCAGCACGGGGTATCTAAAAATATAAATTAATAATTATTTTTGCTTTTATTTATTCAACTAAACATAAAAACACATTAATTTTAATTAATTTAGGCGTAGCAGCGCACGCCGGGTATTAGCAAGTTTGGTATAATTTAGACCAGACGAGACTTTGCTGTGAAAATCAACATTTACTAGGGACAAAGCAACACACCTCGTGTGTATTCCGAACCTTTAAAAATGTAATTCTTCTGTAAAGCGAATTGTCAATATTCTAAGTACGTACGTATTGAGTACTTTTATGCAGACATACTTCCTTTCATATTCAGCTTATCCCAAGAGCTTTTCAATTTAAGTTCCCTAGATACAATAGGTCATGTAGATAGAGTATAAACAAAGAACTTTGAATGAATTAATAAAATGCGGAGGGAAGCTTTTCCAACTTAAGTTAGCGGATTGTGAAGGTAAGTTACAACTAGTTTGATTTGTTTTATGTACACTAGTGTATTATTACATCGCTTTAGATTCCGGCAGCATAATTAACGTCTTGAACACTACCTATACGCAAACTGAAGCCCTCGGGTGACGTTCTCACAAACGTTACTTTGAATGGGCCGCCATCACTGTGTCTACATCCATTCACTCCACTTTTTATACTTTTACTCCTTCCTTATTTCAACTCTGAATAATTCATACCGTTTTCCTAATTCATCATATAACGCAGCTCTATAGGATATATTTTTATAAGGAACCCATGTCTATAAATGTACTATTCCGATACTACAAGTCATGATACGATTAAATATTTAAATCCATCCATAGTAATTCTACCGAAGGCAGGTCCTTTACTGCTATCAGCATTTTTATGCTATGCTTTGGAGCTTTACTACGGAATTGTAAGTGTGGTAGCTTCCCGTTGCTTTTCACACCGGTGAAGGATGATGATGATAATGATAAGGATGATGATGATGATGGCCATATGATTTCGGGGACCGTTTGGGCCTTACTGTTTTCCTGACATTTTGTCTGACAGGTGAGGAAAAACCCCGATAAAAACCTCACCCAGAAAAACTGCACCGACCGGGGATCGAACCCGGGCCCGCTGCGTGACAATGCAGCACGCTACATCGAGACCACAGCGGTGGACTTATATTAAACTGAACCGAAAGTGCATTTTTTCGGTTCAGTGTGGTATCTTTGTTCTCCTCCCTACACAGGAACATTTGTGAAATATGCCAATATCCATGTTCTCCTAGTGGCTACCTCTTCCCTCTTCATCCTTCCTGCCGCGCATGTCTACGGCGCATTCCCCCTCTACCTCGGAACCTTTATATACATAGTGCACCTACAGAACTATATCATTCGATCATCCTAGCAATCGGCGTTTTGGTTGTATGAACGGATTCAAGAGTGGAATCCGGTTCCAGGTCAATATGCGACTGGAAAGTTAAACATGGAATTCAACATAGACAAGTTGTCCTGAGGCCAAGAAGAGGCCTGTTTGAGTTGGTCCGACAGTCTAGGGAAGAGGATATCCCCGAAACTCGGACACATGTGTGAGTGTTGTGTGATGTATGGTATGTTACTTATTTATTTTTCTGTACGGCTACTTTGATCGTTTGATCGAATGCCTTCATTTTTTTGTTAATTTACTTTTACTCAGCCAACTTGTTTATTAAAAGTTATCTTTTAAACAACGCCCCTCTTGCTTTGTTTAAGTATAAATAGTTATTCACTATCCTGTTATGGAAATCACTCACGTAAGAAACCATTCCGAGCTCCTCAACTATCATGCTGATTAGCATTATTAAAACACAATTATTTTGTTCACTCACTGTATGCATTTAATAATCAGTACTCTTATATATATATATGTCAGAGAAAGAAAGATGAATCAACGGTTACCTTCTATGGGCCCGAGGTAAGCCATTTTCCTGATAAGATATCCTCTTTGGAAATCAGATCCACTTTAATAGAAACAGCAAATTACAAAACCCGATCCCGGACAAATGGTAGCAGTCTGCGTGGTATTAATAGTGGGAATCGTAACCCCCACAAATGGTAACAGAGCGCTGGCATCTTGCCAGCACAAATGGTAGCAGTCAGCGTGGTTTGGGTATCGTAACCCCCACAAATGGTATCAGAGCGCTGGTTTCTTGCCAGCACAAAACAGTGTTTATTTATTTAGTAAGATATATTACAATAATAATAATAATAATAATAATAATAATAATAATAATAATAATAATAATAATAAAACTTTTATGGAATGTGTGGCAGTATAAAACGGACACTGAAAAATAAAACTATGAGGAGTACACAATTAAAATTTTACAAAATTATGGTAGTGCCTGTCTTAACACATGCAAGTGAGAATTGGACTCTTAACCGTTCAGACAGAAGAAACACAAAATCTGCAGAAATGAAGTTCTTATGTTCAGTAGCAGGTGTGACGATTTTGAATACAAAAAGAAATTAAGATATTAGAAAAGACTTACATATTTTTAATTTAACAAAGAGAATTGACAACATGAGAAACAACTGGTATGAACATGTTAAAAGAATGCTTACAGATAGAATCCCTCAGCTGTTATTAAAGTACAAACGCCGTAGCGTAGTGGTTAAGGCACTGCGCTACAAGTCGGAAGGTCGAGGGTTCAAGTCCCGGTGGGGTCAGGATTTTTAAACTGACCGAAACCTTCTGGCGGCCACTATGGCCCTGGGGCTCGACTCAGCTTCTAAACGGAAATGAGTAGTATCAGAAACTTGTTCTGGGGGGTATTAGGTGGTACAGGCGGCGGCCGTCACGCAGGGCTGACAACCCGGCTGACATCAAGTGCCGAATGTCTAGAAAAAGTGGGAGCCTTAACCTCCTTCTACCCCAAGGGCCTCCTGAGGCCTGTAGTGGGACTACTTTACTTTGGGGCACGTCGTAGCGTAGTGGTTAAGGCACTGAGCTACAAGCCGGAGGGTCGAGGGTTCAGACGCTTGTTCTGGGGTAAAGACGGCCGTCACGCAGGGCTGACAACCCGGCTGACGTAAAGTGCCGATTGTCTAGAAAAAAGTGGGAGCCTTAACCTCCTACTACCCCAAGGGCCTCCGGGCCTGTTGTAGGATCACTTTACTTTACTTTACTTAATGAAGCGTGTTGTTTTAATTTTCTAAAACTATTATGCCTATTTATTTTTTATTTTGATTTTCTAATAAAGCGTGTTGTTTTAGTTTTAAGCTGTTACTTATTTTTTAAATCTTTCGCTTAATTGATTGTCATAAACCGGAATCCCATGAAAATTTAATTGCTTACGACATTTTTAGTGTCTAGGTACGAATATAATTATATTTTTTTAAATTATTATTATCTAACATTATTATAATATCTTCTAAAAAATCCTCCGGACCGGATTTGAACCAGCGACCTGTGGATTACTGAAATTATGTACCACTACAGTCCACCGCTCTACCAACTGAGCTACCAGAGGATATAATATTAATTTCTTACAACGACGGACTAAAAATTCGATACGTCCACAACCTATTATATATTATTTATGAAATTGTTGTATTGTCATTGGTCCTATACAAGTATACAAAGTTTCAAGTCGATCCAATGTTTTTAAGTGGGTGAAAATCGTGTTGAAAGATTCCGTTACATAGAGAGATACGGGTCAAGCTAATATAAAGCGTGTAAAATAAACAGATATTGGTAAAAGTAAGCTCTCTAAGAAGAAAATGTACAAAATCATAAAAATCACCCCACGCTTTTGATGGTAAAATTATTTTCTTTTTGTTGATAACTCTAATTTTATTGTATATGTGTTGGAGATGATTTTTTTGTTGACCACTTTATTTTACCCTAAGCGTACTGGAAATTAAAATTATTTTTCATTTTTTAGCTCTCTAATAAACCGTGTTCTTTTGGTTTTTTAAAACTATTTTTTATTTTTTAGTTTTAATATTTTACAGAATAAGATAAAAATGTAAATATCTTTAAATTCGATACTATTGTAGTATGAGCTAAAAGTAATACTCTTCTATAAAAAAACCCCTCCCATCCGGATTTGAACCAGCGACGCATGGATTACTGAAATTATATACCACTAAGAGTTCACTGCTCTACCAACTGAGCTCTTACAACGATTGACTAAAAACTCGACAAGTCCGCAACCTATTATACCAGTTTTAATTTTTTTTAATTTTCGGATGATTCTGGCCAGGATTTTTTAAACAAATTATGAAATTATTGTATTGCCACAGGTCCTCTACACGTATACAAAGTTTCAAGACGATCAAATGTTTCTAAGTGGGTGAAAATCGCGTTGAAAGATTCCGTTACATTGATACAAAAACACGTTTTTTGATTTTCTGATGATTATGGCCAGAATTTTAGAGAATAAATATAAATTATTGTATTGTCACGGGTCCTCTACAAGTATACAAAGTTTCAAGTCGATCCAATGTTTGTAAGTGGGTGAAAATCGCTTTGAAAAATTCCGTTACATTTATACAAAAACACTTTTTTTTGATTTTCTGATGATTATGGCCAGGATTTTAGAAAATAAATATGAAATTATTGTATTGTCATGGGTCCTCTACAAGTATACAAAGTTTCAAGTCGATCCGATGATTTTAAGTGGGTGAAAATCGCGTTGAAAGATTCCGTTACATAGATTGATAGATAGATAGATAGATAGATAGATAGATAGATAGATAGATAGATAGATAGATAGATAGATAGATAGATAGATAGATAGATAGATAGATAGATACAGGTCAAGCTAATATAAAGCGTGTAAAAACTAATCCTCTTTTCTTTCAAGTAAAGTAAACATCCTCAAGATAGGGATGTATGGGGAGCTGATGTCTGCGCGGCTATGAACCTACGGGTTCGATAGTGCTAGTGAGTTAGTCAAAAGATATGAAAGAGTATGGACATGTGTACTATATTTCCCGATTTTTGTAAATTTTAGTATTTCACAAGGAGATGTGCGTAGCTTATAGCGAATCGTAACCATAGCTAAGTTAAAATATCAGAATTTATAAAATAATTGAAGATTGTGCCAGTGGCATGTTATATATATTATTCTTTTACTAAAAAATATGGTGTCTACAATCTTGTTAGTGATAGCATTACACACTGCTCATTATAACAATGATTTATAATGTAAAATGATACACCCTAAACCAGGAAACATTACCAACCTTTGCATGCTACATAATGGGGTTACTATATACTCTAATTAGAGAATTTCAGCTTACCCTGGAACGATTCTAAGATCATATTACAATTTACTGCAGCGAAACTTTAAAACTCGTAATCTTGTCACTAGAGAAATTTCCATGAGCAATAATTTACATAAAAATATTAAAAAGTAACCGTACATTTCATAACTATTTTATTTATTTTGTATATTTTTATTAAAGGAAAGTTACAACTCGAATATACACTAAATTTAAAACTAAATTTTCACTTCAAAAGCTACAAATGCAGTGGATTTTGGTTAACAGAACTTCCAGTTAGTAACTCCAAATGACACATTGTCATTATTTTTTCGATATGCCGAGAATGCGTGGACAGCGTGGCGACTGGAAGAAAGGTCTTGGCCGGTGAAGTCTCATATACGTAACCCAACTCACGCACACGGATTTCTAAACTTAAACTGCAGTTAAAATAATCAGATTTTTATCACAAAAGTCCTGAAATCTTGAGTTTTACCTTCAATTTTTTACCTTTGATTTTTTAAAGAAGGTTTGAATTGACAAGAAGAATAACTTAGTGTAGGGTTTTGAATGGTGAACTTCGGAACAAGAGACAATCATGATAACCAGGTAGGCCTATCAGATTTTTATGTAATTTCAATTATGCCACTTTGAGAAGAAACGGAAATAAATTGGATTTTATAAAGCATTATATTACGAAATTATTTGTACAATAAAGGGGTAACTTTTTTCTTCTTTAACTTACTGTTATGTAAACTACGCAAAAGGCAAAATATAAATTTTAATATACGGTGTGAATCATAAATATGGCTATATGTTTGATCGCGTTCAGTGATGAAAATATTACCATTACAGGAAATATGAAATTGCTGTTGTAAAGGCAATTAATCAAATTACAACAATTAAATAAAACAAAACAGTGTAGAACTTACGTCATTAGTCAAAATGGCGTTGAATATGCAACAGCAAATTACAATTGCTGTATGGGCAATAACGTATGCTAATGATCGTGAGGCCGCAAGACGGGCAAGACGTGAGTTTAACGTAGAATTGCAGTCGTCGACTGTGGGAAAGTGGAGAAAACGACTGCTGGAAACGGGAAGGATGCAGAAAATCAAACCTCCTGGCAGGCCTCGCATTAGCATGGATGCAGAAACAACGAAGAGAATTGTGGAAGCGTTCGACTCTAGCCCACAAAAATCAACCCACCAAGCTGCACGTGAGCAGTGACTTGTTTTGTTTTGTTCTATTGTTGTAATTTGAAGGATTCCCTTTCCAATGATAACATTATATTTCCTTAAATAATAATATTTTAGTCACAAAATGCGATCAAACGTACAGCAATATTTCTGAATCACTCTGTAAATATCACTGATTATTTCCATTTCTTCTCAAAGTGGCATAGCTACCTCTCTCACTAAACCCCTGAACTGGTGTATAAGAAGTGTACAACTTAATATGGGAATTGTAACATGTTTCCCTCCTTGTATAAGGATTGTATAACAAAACAAATGCCGGATTCTATGATGAGCAAACAACTGTGATCTTCGGTTAGTTCTGAAGAAGATTTAATACATTGTTGTATTTAACAACTTAATAGTATATTACGATGCGAGGTTGGGAAGTGGTTTTTACAGAATCGAGAAAAAATGTTTAAAAACCGATCGATAGCGAGGTTTTTAATTTCCGAGATTCTGTAAAACACTTCACAAACGTGCGTTGTACATTATTGTTTTGCGCGATGGTGTTTTCAAAATAATAAATAGTAGTAAAATAATAACATCTTTGTTGGAAAAATTTGCGTTCATTACAAACAAACTGACTAACGTTAACAGTGTAGGCAAAGTTTATTAGTTGAAACAACAGGAGGCCTTGAGAACAATTATTGATAACATGGCCGCAAATACGTATTTATTGTTTTATATTGTTTCTAATAAAGTTCAGTTCATTTAAAATGCAGTGATTTGTTTCGTATAATGTATATTAACAATACCTTTTGGATATTTTCTGTATATACATTGTACATAGTACACATAGAGGGCAGTGGTTTCACTTCCCGCACGTGGGTGTAAATGTAATATTACAGAATAGTTATTTAGGTTGGAAACTCCGAAATATAGGAAGTTGATTGCTGGTAAGTACGACAAAACTCACTATCGCGCAAAACACAATCTAACTGCATCATGCTATATTTTAGTGTAGATCTGGGGAAACGGAGATGGGTTTTAGACATAAACAACTTTAAGTGTTGGAAAATCATTCAGTACAACAAACAAATCATCATTATCATCATCATTGTCATTTCAGGTATTGGGCCTAGGGGTTTGATATTATACCTTGCAAAACCTTAAACAGTCTTCCCAAAGATTTATTGGTTATGGGAAAGTAATTAAGACTTAGGTATGGTATTCTAGATGGATACATTCTGTCAATTTGTAATTTCCAATTTTTTCAGAAAGTTTATAGGTAATCTACAATTAATTCAATTTTCAAATATTTGATATTCTCTTCCTCTCTTCTTGCAAGGATTAAACATTTTTGATTCGATTCGGTTCCAAGTATTATAGCTGCTGTGTCCATCCCTTTCGTGGACGTCCCCGATCTCTTTTTTCTCCTCTTGGTTGATAGTTCAGACTTTTCCTAGGCAATCTGTTGGTATCCATCCTGCATACATGTCCATACCATTTTATCCTATACTCTTCTATTTTATCTGTCAAACTGAATATCTGTAGTTCTTTACAAACATCTTCACTCCGATTTTTATCCATTAACCTTTTCACGCTGAGATATTTCCAGCCTTTAAAACCCTCCTTGCTCAATGCAGGGAGAAATATGGAAAAAGTTTATTTAGGTTCCTAGGAGATGGCAGTATATGCCTGCTTAGTTTGAAAGCAATGCAATACGTATTATATAACTAGCAGGCGTTTGGAGTTGAGAATGGATATACACACCGTAGCAAGCATTTTCTTTGCCAACGGATATACTCGTTCGTAGCAGTGTAAAGGTTAAAGTATATCCTGCCACAAATCGTAAATATTTCATTATATTTGATATTATACTTTTGTAATTTCATTAATCTTTCTGGTGTAAACAAAACAGGTAATTGTGAAAAACGTCCATTTTGCTTCTTAGATATTTCAGTTATATTAATAGGAATGTATTCACTTATTTTGTTCAATTAAATACAATATTTGTGTATGGAGAAGATTTCGAATATTTGAGAATAAAGTTCCCAGAAATTTTTTGGACGAAAGAGAGATGAACAGATAGATGAATGGAGAAGATTAGGCAACAGTGAATTACATGGTCTTTATAGGAAGCCAGATATAATAAGAACAGTTAAGTCTCGTAGACTGCGATGGGCAGGACATGTGGCACGAATGGGGAATGGAAGACGTGGACGGAAGCTTCTTGTAGGAAAACCAGAGGGGAAACGCCCAGTCGCTAGACCAAGAATGAGGTGAGAGAATAACATTAACCATGATTAGAGGGATGTAGATTATACAGGGAATTATTGGAAAACATTAGCTCAGGATAGGGATGTATAGAGAGCTTAGAGGTATGGTTAAAAAAATAAATCATAAATAAATTTGGAATACATTAAATATTATTAAATTACAACTGTCCTCGCGGCCATGAACCTACGGGTTCGATCGTGCCAGTGAGTTAGTTGTGGTCTGAAGTAGCTACTTTTTATAATTTTCAAACTGCCATTTCTATTAGAGCAAAGCCTCGCCCGCCCGAGTGCTGAGCAGCAGGTAGCGTGAGTTGTCAACCATCGCTAATCATTGTCCAGCACGCAGGTTTTCTTTTTAATTTGTAGACGATGTTTCTTAGGTTGGCAAATAACCTCGTTCACACGTCTGATATGGCGTGATCCGGGTCATACCTTTATATCTTTCATGCAATACTCCTAATTAAATATTTGCTTCAATATTTGACACAACTGTGATTCCTAGAAATGTAATGAGAAATTGCAAACACATTACGTAACAAATCAATCATGCATACTCAATATCCTATTACTAGAGGGCGGATTTATCACCATCATCATCATCTGCATTCATGGATTAGGTCTGTTGACCCGTTCCGACTTCAGTCCATCTCTTTCTAGGTCTGCCCACATCTCGGGTGCCTTTAGGTTTGTATTTTGTTATTTGTTTTGGATATCTATCTTCATTCATTCTATGTGTTGCTTCAATTTTTGTCTGTATGTATCCGGCTTTTCTTCAGCTGAAGTTTATGAGTAAGTTATTTTTTTACTAGTAGAGGTTACCAGCCTCTAGCCAAACCCCTCTTCCTGGAGGGCAGGGAACTGGAATTTCGAAGTGTTCGTCTCCTAGAGAAGTTGCCTTCACTACGGCTTTGGGGACTTCTCTTCTCCCCACGTAACCCTGTGGTACTACCCACTGGGCGAGTGGGACCTGGAGCTCACAAAAGGGCAGGGGCGCCTACTCCCTGGAGTGGACCTCTATCAAGCGTTCCACTCTGTTACCCTAAGGGCGGATTTATATGCACTAAAAACCATAAATATATTCATGCAACTATGCATAAAAAAAGTTGAAAATATGCTCTTAAAATTAAAAAAAAGTGCACAAAAATTAATTTTCTTCATATAGTATAAGATACACTATTTTTTCACATAATTTTATTTATTTTTTATGAAGCAACAATTGTATTTTTTTCGCTCCTAATTGAAGTTAATAATTGTATTTTATAGAGTCATTCTCATTAATCTTGTCTGTAATATCACCTTACATTATTGTATATGAAAAGACATTCAGTGCGGAATTATAATGAACTGATAATGTGATTAATTGATGGAAAATGTCGGTTGTATGTGGCAGACGAATTTTTGTAAGTTCCACAGAATCGCAGTGCGCATGCGCGAGTTGCGGGAAATGCCGTAATGGTTAATATAGCCTCCGGTAGATGGCTCTGCAGTCGACGTTACCAACTTTGGGAATCAATTTCCAAATGCAAAAAAAAAAAATGGACGTTAACTAACTTGCCATTTTCTAACTAAAGAAAACAATTTACATGCATATTATTTATTCCCAAATGCTTAAAAAAAATGGACGTAAACCAACTTCCCATTTTCTAACGTAACAAAGCAATTTACATGCATACTATTTAATGAATTATAAACAAATGTTATGTACACTAACACTAAATATGGTTTCAGATTATTTTCAAATTGTGGCAACGTTGGAACAACATGGGAATGTAGCAAGCAACTAATTTATCCACGATCATGTTTTACGTAAATATATAAATATAAAATATTGTAAAGAAAACTTGAAGATCATTGGAAAATGTTTAAAACAGTACAAAACGTGTTTACAAGTGTTTAGTGCATCAGTGGCATAAGATTGTAAGTGTAGAATTGTGAGAGACATAAAACCTATCACATCCAAATTGATAATAAGTTATTTAAAATACATGTTTGTCGCAGACTTAGCTTAGGACAATTGTTCCATTTGTTGTTAATGTACGATTCCCACCAATCCATTGATGAAGCAAAGATATTTCACTGGATTTTTCCTTCGGCATTGAAAACACTTGTCTTGGTCCACAAACACTCACAAAATGTTATTTCAGAAAATAATTGAAACTTTGATTCCCGATTTGTTTTGTCACCGTGGTCAATAATGTATAACAGGCTTCCTTTGTGTGAAATGAAGTATATTTTGCACACATGAAAGAATATTTCAGGAATGATTTTTGAGTCTTTGTCGTGTATGCCGACAGTCTCAATAAAGCTTATGTTCAAACTTCAAAGAATATCACCGGCTGTAAGCGAAAACAAGGAAATTACCACCAATAAACTGTCCATTGTTTGCAAGCACGTTCATCTCTTTCGAAATATTCCTTTCAGGAAATAGTTTAGGCCACATTGCTTTATTGACCTGTTAAGATTTAAAACTGTAGACCCCCTGCTTGGCATTGCCACTGTTGTGCGAAAATGCGAAATAGGGATGCTGGCTTTCTATGAACACATGATTGTCTTCATTTGCAAAAACATGACAGTAAAGCAAAAACTTGTCATTTTATGGGGTTACAAACTAATATTTTAATACTAAATAAAGAAAAAAGTATAATAAATGCACCCATATGCACATATTAGTGAAATATGCACTAATCCCATGAATATGCATTTATATGCACTATAGAATTTTGCCAATTGATTCCAAATAGCATGAAACGCATTTTCCTCTTCTATGCATATGTTTATCTTCGAAGGAATAAAACATGCAAATATGCACAAATCCGCCCTCTACCTCTATGGTATATTGAAACGTGACTTAGCTATCTATACAGGGTGTAAATGAATTATCCGATCCGATTAAGGGTCTTTCCACTTTTCAGCGGTTGCCCTTTTACCAGCCGGCTGCTGGCCCTTCACATCCACATGTGTAAATCACAGAGGTAGATGATCAACAGCCAGTGTAGGGGTGACACGTGGTTAGCATGTCGAGTCCCCCAGCCGTTATAGCTGGTTCCTCAACCTGGAGCCGCTACTTATTGTAGCTACCCAATTGCCTCACGATGCTGGGTGGACACCGGTCCCATACTGGCCGAAATACCATGAGAAAATGTCTTCCCCCTTGGAGACTCGAACCAGCCCAAGTCCCGTAGCTCTGCGCCAAGGCTTCCTACCTTAACCGCTCGGCTACGGCGCACAAATTTAATTACGTATAGAGGGTTATTATATAAGCATTTTGCGGTAATGAACTAATGACCTACGAATAATAATGTCCAAGTTATGAAACAATTTGTAAAATGGTTGGCACGCCACTGATTATTTCAAATTAAAATGGGAATAATATGATACAGAGAATCTAACTTGCTACAAACATGCGCCTTTAGCTCAGTGGTTATAGCAGACTTACTGCCAACGCAAATGTAAGATTGATATATCACGTTCGAAACTGCCTACAGTATGTGTACACTTCCCCCCCTTTTTTTCCTTTATTATGTACGTACTGTAAATTAGTTACGTACGTAGATTTACTTCAGGTTTAATTATTTATTCATTATTTTACAGAATACTATATTGGAATGTCGGCGCAGTACACGAGTTACAAAACTATTTATGTACGTATTATACAGATAATTGTTTGAAGGGTTGTAATAATAATACACATACTGTAGAGTACGATAGGTTTCGCAAATAAAATGTGTAATTGCACTGTACAATACTTATGTACTTAGATAATGAAAGCGCAGTGATCACAAGAGTAATAACATGAAGAGGTACAGTGTATGTACACATGACATACATAATGTTATTGGGAAATACAGATAAATGCATATCGAGTAAACCAGAAAAAAAAAGTAAAGCACCTGCAGACTCATTAGAAGAAATTGTTCAAATTGGCCACCTCCATTCTCATCACAACACAAACGACATCGGCGACTAAAGGATTCTCGTACCCCGTTCAAGATACCAGGTGTCTCGCTGATTACATCACATGCTACGATTATGCGTGCAACTAACAGTTCATCTGTATCAACAAGGGTCGCATACACTAATGTTTTCAGGTGTCCCCACAATAATAATCAAGCGGACAGAGATCTGGAGAGCGAGGTGGTCACTCTACAGATGAACTACACCTCTTCCTATATCCAACGACCAGGATACACTTCATTCAAACGATTTCGCACACTCCGTAAGAAATGGAAAGCAGCCTCAGGAACTTCTTCTAGTAATCTAGGTAGGACGTGCTCTAAAAATGACTTATAAATGACACAATTTGATCTCTGGGGAAGAAGGTGCGGGCCAACGGATTGATGGTTAGCTGGTAAAAATACAGAAGATGAAACATTGTTTTTGAAAGGTCTCCATATTGGAAATACTTAATGAAGTTTAATAATTTAGTTGAGGACGACTGATCAACCAGGTGCTAATTTCATATTTAATATCTTCTTACATAACCTCAACGGTGCTTTAATACGAATTTTAAAAGTGTTGAAAGTTCAGCATATCTGTGTTGAAAGTTCAGCATATCTGTGTTGAAAGTTCAGCATATCTGTGTTGAAAGTTCAGCATATCTGTAAAGGTGTTCCATGGTGCTTTCATGTAATGCAACTGATACTGAAGTAACTTCTAATCAGATGTTAATGTGATAACCAATATGAGAATAGGTATTTTGCGCATGCCTATACTGAACAAATTTCAGTGTCAATATATCACAGTACTCACGCAGGAATGGGGGAAAAAAAGAAGAAGGAAAGAAAAAAGTGGCCTGCCATGATTTAAACCATCAGTGTTCGAACTAAAATCTATCGCTTTAACCATTAAGCCACACGTTAACTACTCAGGTTCTGCGTGTTTCACTCTCAGCTAATCTCTCATTGTACCGGTGCTACTTTAACCACTGCAGTGGCGTACAATCATCTGTTAGGTTCGAAATTTTAAGGAATTTGATAACCCAATATTTCATAAATGTTGTTGATGAATTATTAGCAAACAGGATCTCGGAATTATTACCAATATCTGAAGTTATTCTAGTATAATTTTCTCTCCTACTTTGCTCTCCAATTCGTTTATCAGCGTTAATTGTCGATTAATTTATTCCCTATAACTAGCCCATTTTCCCTTATAAATTGGTTCCCTATTTCAAATTACATGTATAAATCGCCTCTGTAAGCAGTTAAATTTAAGCGGTATAATTCATTTACACCCTGTATATATATATGAAAAGAAATATGAATGCTTGAGTCGTGATTTGAACCCGAGTCTCTAAACTCTGTACATTTAGCGCTCTAACGACCTGAGCTACCCAAGAATTCCAACACAAACATACATTTTTCTTATACATATAGTATTCTCAATTCACACAAGAGGTAGGAGATATTTGTTCCAGCTGACATCTAGTGGCTAACATAACAGTTAAGCAAATTTTTAAAGAGAATATTTACTTTATAGCAGTAACACTTGTATATGTAGATGTTATAACTATATTTTTGACACTTGGCAATGAAGGCAAATATGATATGAAAAGAAAAATGAATGCTTGAGTCGGGATTTCAACCCGAATCTCTAAACTCTGTACGTTTAGCGCTCTAACGACCTGAGCTACCCAAGAATTCCAACACAAACATATACATGCTTATGTTCGCGCGGCCATGAACCTGTGGGTTCGATAGTGCCAGTGAGTGAGTGAGTGATTATATATATTATAGTTTGTCCTTTATGGACTCAAAAACTACTTGACCGATTTAAATGGGGCTTTTCCATCAGTTAGAGAATTTTTCTGGGACAATTAACGTATATAACATATTTTTGGTTGTAATATCTACAGTTAGATGTGTATAATTTTTTTCTCCAATAGGGTGCATTTTTACAATATTGTGCGATCTATTTGGCAATAAATAATATGATCAAGTTGCAGTGAATAAACAAATAAAACATAACCGAACATTTCTAATTTGATCTAAAACATCGCCGTTTATATTAAATACATAAATATTTTAAAATACCAGTAAATACAGTTAAATAATGATTTTTTAGTAAGCAGCTAAATTTTATCGTTAAATATTCCTAACAAATGCCACTCTTGATTTCGAAATCCTCTAGATACATTGGAAATCACTCGTGTCATTACTTACGGCAATTTAAAATTCATACCAGAGTGTTAAATTACTGTTGTTCAGATTCGAAATTAGGTAGATAAGGTTTAAATCAACATTTAAAATGATTTTCAATCATGTTTATGCATCCGTGATCGATTTTAAGTTAAAGCTAATCGTAATAATTGTATTTACATTTTGGTCTCATGAACGAAATAGTTTAACTTCATTCCAATCTTTTCTACTCAACAGGATAAAGGTGTCCCATTAACCTTTAAATTGGCAAAACACAAATTTCTTCTGTTAGTTATTTAAATGTGGCGGACCGCAGTGAAAACGGAATATTGTGAAACTGTTATTATTATGTATATTGTATAATCAGACACACATTTAAGTGGACTCTTTTTGTTCGTTTTCTTCTGATTTATTTGTTTATTTTTTTATCCCACTAGAGGCCTCAAGAGGCCCTTGGGGTAGTAGGAGGTTAGGGCTCCAACTTTTTCTAGACAATCGGCACTTGATGTCAGCCGGGTTGTCAGCCCTGCGTGACGGCCGCCTTTACCCCAGAGCAAGCGATAAAATATTAAATTAATTAAACCAACTGATGTATCCAAAATGATACATTACGAATTTAAGGATTAATGAGCCATGAATAAGCATGGGGGCAAGAACGCAAGGATCCTTAATTCGTAGCCAAAGACATTAGAGGGAGGCAGAGTTACTAGTCATACGGTCCGGCAGACTCGATTCCCAGGGAAGTTTACCAACGAGGTTGACAAGATTAATCTGGACACGAATGTATAAAAACACATCTCCATCTTTCCGCTGCCTTGAAACGAAACCGGACGTACATCTCATAGTCAGACATCTTGACGCCTGAACTATCTGCGCCACTTCTAATCAATTACCTTAAAGTTTTAAAAAAAATTAATAATTTTAGAAATAAAGGTTTACGAAAAATAAATCTGAAATTCATTACATTCCTGTAAGATCTTCGTGCAGTCTCAGTGCGATAGGGTAAAGCATTGTTTTCTCTTAGAAGTTTTGAACTTGTAAGGAAACTTTTAGATGTCTTGGAAGAGTTCGAAACTAATTTTTCCAACTGAGTAATGAAGGAGTTTGATCTCGCTTCCGATTCAAACAAGAGGACCAAATAAAATAAAGGCAAGTTGTGAAAATATAATTAAGTAACTCTCATAGAAAATACTAAGACATACATCTCAAAACAAAATCAGGAAAATGTTAAAATATTCCAACATGTTTTATTGAGTTAAAAGTCTAGAAACTATACTTGTAATACAGAATGTTCCAAAATGATGGACGGGGTTTCAAAGTTCTTCAATTTCCCTTACATGATACATTTAACAACAAAATTTACATTGGATTAAAGAGAAACTCTTCGAGTTTTCATAACATACTTTATAAGTATTCGATGTGAGCACCTTTCGTTACACGGCACATATCTAGTCGATAGTCGAATTCCTCTCAAACATTGGTCAGCATATTTGGAATAATGGATTCAACAGCAGCAACAATCCTTCTTCTCAAGTCTGGAAGGTCGACCGGAAGTGGTGGTACATACACATGGTCCTTCACATAGCCCCACAGGAAGAAATCACAAGGTGTGAGATCGGGAGACTGTGGAGGGTAGGCCTATGGGAATGAATCATGTTATCCGGACCGATGCATCATTTGGTGTTCGTGGATGTCCTGGACTTTTCCTTTTACAGATACATCTAGTTGTTTCTAACTGTTTATACCATCGACGGATAATTTTATCTGTTAGAGGATCAATTCCAAATTACCATCAGAAAGCTCGCTGCACTGCAACAATGGAACCAGACCTCGCAAATTGCAACACACAGAATTACTTCTGTATAGGAATCGCCATTTTCACTAAATTAACGCTGACGACGTAATAATGACAAGAAACAAATTACTGCATACAGGATATCAAACTTTCACAGTTTTTCTTTCATTATAGCAAATAATCACGCATCCAATTTCGTTTGTAAAGCTATACCAACTACTTAAAACCCCATCCATCATTTTTGAACACGGTGTATTTATATAGGTGTATATATATATATATATATATATATATATATATATATATATATATAACGACGACATACGACTGTCAAAAATAATCTCGTACAAGAAATTTGTGTAGGTATTTAGAATATGGTGAAAATTGTATAATTTGAAAAGCTACATAGTATATTAATAATAATAGTAATAATAATAATAATAATAATAATAATAATAATAATAGTAATAATAATATAATGTATTTATATATAGATTTTCAATATTTACACATCTTTGTGTTTCAAAAATTTTATTTCAACCGTACATTTCTTATTTACTTTCAAACATCGCAGTTTACATTAGATATATAAACATTTTAAAATACCGGTAACCATATTTAAATAACGATTTATGAGTAAACAGGTTAATTTTATTCGTTAAATAGTCCTAACAAATGCCATTATTCATTTCCAAATCTTCTAGATAAACTTGGAAATCACTCGTGGCATTACTTATGATAGATTTAGAGTTTCTGTTTGTTATTATTGTAAGAATTGTGTTTTTGTTTAACACACTAGGTACATTACGTCATCTCATTAATAACAAAAATGTCGTTGTAATTCTAAAAATAATTATAATGTAGTATTATGAACGTTTCTTGGAGATTTATAAGACACACTTGATGCTTTTACTCTGCTTTGGAGAAATATCTTGGAAGTCCCGGAGTACAAAGCATTTTGTTTGATATAAAGGAGACATCTCTATAGAAGTAGCATCAAAGGAACGGCGTACGTTCAATAAACCAGATTGTAGTGCAGCAACTTGGACAGTGTTTTCCAAGAACCAATACCGCAAAGAACATTCTCGTAGGCTCAACTACGAGTAAATTAACATCATCAGACTGAATATTTCATTACATTTAACACACAGATTACTAACTAACTCACTGGCACTATCTAACCCATAGGTTCATAGCCGCGCGGACATAAGCTCTCAATACATCCGAATCTAGAGCTAATGTTTTACAATCATCCCCTCTATAATCTACTTCCTTCAAATCATGGATAATGTTATTCTCCCACCTCATTATTGGTCTACCAACTGGGCGTTTTCCCTCTGGTTTTCCTACAAGAAGCTTCCATGCACCTCTTTTATTCCCATACGTGCCACAGGTCTTGCCCATTGCAGTCTACGAGACTTAACTGTTCTCATTATATCTGACTTCCTATAAAGACCATGTAGTTCACTGTTATGCATTCTTCTCCATTCACCTGTCTGTTGATCTCTCTTTGGTTCAAAAAAAATCCTAAGAACTTTATTCTCAAATACTCGTAATCTCCTTTCTTCCCTTAAAGTAAGAGTCCGTGTTTCGCATCCATATAATATAACTGGGAGAATAACATTTTTATATATTTTCTGTTCCCTCCATGGTACCTTTACCTTATCGTGGTGGAGTGGCTTGCGTGCTTATGATCCCGAAAGCTATGCCGGCGGTAGCATTGCTACCGATAGGGTTACCCACACCGGACTGGTCTAAGGTGATAAGCCAGAAGAAAAAAGTTCCTTGATCGAAAGAGTCACGATCTTTCACCGTAAAAATACAACCGTCAAGAAATGCGGGCATGGGTTCAACTGGAGAAAAATGTTTCGTAGGTCAAATAGTTCCCCATTTAGTTCTCCGGGCGAGGACTACTTCAGGGAACCCATGACAAAGGCTATGATTAGCTCAGGATAGGGATGTATGGATAGCTTATGTCCGCGCGGCCATGAACCTATGGGTTCAATAGTGCCAGTGAGTAAGTAAGTAAGTATATATATATATATATATATATATATATATTCAGTTTAATATTTTTTTAAAGGAGTTGGGACGTTAAGAGTCTCTGTAATGCATAATAGGACGCATTTCCAGAATTGAGCCTATGCTTAATTTCCTTTTGCACCTTATTCCTGTTTGTGGTTATTGTTCCTAGGTTTTAAGAAGATCAGCTGGAAAATCTAAAATGGATAGAATACGAAATAAAGAAATAAGAGAAATTATGGGTGTACAAGAGGAGTCGGACATCATAGACATTATAGAAAAGAAAAGATTACAGTGGTATGGCCATGTGAAAAGAATGCCAGAGCAAAGATCGTCTTATTATGGAATGGATCCCAATGGAAAGGAGGAAAAGAGGAAGACCGAAGAAAACTTGGATAGAAGGGATACAGGCAGCTATGAATATCAGAGGATTGGAGGAAGATCAATGGATGGACAGAGAGGAATGGCGTTTGGTTTCCGGAAGACGGCGGCAGCTGCCATGATACCGGATGATGATGTTCCTAGGTATTTGAATTCAGCTACCTTCTGAAAATTTCCCTCATTTGTCATTAGCTGTCCATTTCCAGTATATAATATATAATATATTACTATGTGTGACCGTATATTTAGTTTCTTTGATATTTATTTCCATATAATAATAATAATAATAATAATAATAATAATAATAATAATAATAATAATAATAATAATAATAATAATAATAATAATAATAATAATAATAATAATAAAATTATAATCATCATCGTCCGGTCTCATGGCAGCTGCCGCTGTCTTCCGGAAACGAAACGCCATTCCTCTCTGTCCATCCATTTATCTTCCTCCAATCCTCTGATATTCATAGCCGCTTGTACCCCTTCTACCCATGTTTTCTTCGGTCTTCCTCCATCCCATTGAGATCCACTCCATAACAATTTTAGACTATATTTGCTCTGGCATTCTTTTGACATGGCCATACCACTGTAATACATTTTTTATATAATGTCTATAATGTCCGGCTCCTCTTGTACATCCATAATTTCCCTTATTTCTTTATTTCGTATTCTATCCATTCTAGATTTTCCAGCTGATCTTCTTAAAACATCCATTTCTGTACTTAAATTATTTTCATTTCCCTGGTAGGAATTTGCCATACTACAGCACCATTTGTTAAAATGCTCTGAAGTATGGTTAGATATATTTGTAATAATGATAATAATAATAATAATGATAATAATAATAATAATAATTTATTTATATATAGAATTGTTTACACATATTTATGTGCGTAAAGTTTTATTTTTCTTCTCCACTCGTCTCTGTCCATCCAATCAATGTCCTGCAGTCCTCTTGCTCTCATTCCAGTTCTTATTTCCTGCACCCACGAGTTTCGAGGTCTTCCTCTCCTCCTTCATCCAGGTGGACACCTTTCCAATGTTCTCCTGGGTAATCTTTCTTCTTGCATTCGTCGTACGAAACGTTCGGCTTTAAATCTTTAGGCTTTTTAGCATTGTTACTTTTTTGTGACTAACAGGGAGCTGGTCTGATGCATCAACCCCCAACCTGGAGAACCAGGTAATTTTTGGTCAAGGTTTTCTTCCTCTAGCCTTTGTCAAACCAATGACGAACTGCAAGTCAGCAGTATCTGTACCCTAGATAAGCGGCCCTCACAGGGTACTATCAGCCGGGCCTACTGAACCCTGGTTTTTTAACGAGGTTGTTACTCCTCCCCCTCACCGTTTTCTAACCTGGCTTAGGAGAGGCTTTGGCGGGTCTATAATAATAATAATAATAATAATAATAATAATAATAATAATAATAATAATAATAATAATAATAATAATTGCCAGCAAATATAATATGAAAATTTCCACTTCAAAATCCAAAACAATGGCAATGTGTGGAAAAAACGTACAACGGGTGAAAATTGAGATTGATGGAAAAATTATAGAACAAGTGTCAGATTTCTCTTACTTAGGAAGTATTTGCAGAGTATAAGAGTGACATTGATTCAAAATTACAAAAATATAATAAAATGAATGGGGTAATACGAAGGCATTTTGGTAAACAGATGAGGACAGAGACAAAACTAAGTTTACATAACATCACATCAAAAGCTGCTCTAAAATACTGAAGTGAAATCTGGATTTTAAATAAAAGAAATGCTCACAAACTTCAAGTAAGCCAAATGCGCTTCTTACGATCATTCTTAGGAGTTAATAGACTGGATCACCAAAGGAACACTATTATCAGAGGAAAACTTGGAGTAACAAGTTTAAATGAAGATATACAAAGATACCAACAAGAATGGAAAAATCATCTGAGGAGAATGGCAAGAAATAGACTTCCAAAATTGGCATTCCAATATACCCCAACTGGACATAGGGACCAAGGAAGACCAAGACCATCTTCGCTAGGTTTACCGTACTGGCCACATGGCCTAAAACGAATTTGTTCATGATGATGATGATGATGATGATGATGATGATGAATAATAATAATAATAATAATAATAATAATAATAATAATAATAATAATAATAATACATTTTAATTCAACAAGTTGTAAAGTGCGTGAAAAATAATTTCGACGAGAGAGTTAAAATAAATTTTAATTAGTGTTGTAATTTTGTTATTCACTTAAAACAGACGAGAATGTTCGTCATGCTATAAAAACAAGAAGTGGTGCAAATTGTAGTAATTACTGTTCTAATTTCCCGGAGAAGGTTGGTAGAGTGTAATCAGTGCGGTTATTACTGAGTTTTAGCCGCTTCTCTATCTCCCCACAAGCACAACACTTAAAACTAAGCTCTCCCCTCAAATTGTCAGTCCTCGTATTGTACACGATTTACGCATTCCAGCCTCAAAACAATGTTAAACATCTTATACTACTTTGCGATTTAAAAAATATGTTTTTACGCGGTAGTGCGTCTTGTCGTACTTACAGCAATGGTGACCATGATTCAAAGTTCAACTTCTACTTTTCGGGGTTGTCAACCTAAATAACTATACTGTAATATTATATATTACGAACCACGTGTGGGAAGTAAAACCACTGCCCTCTATGTATACTACGTAGAATGTACAATCAAAAAATATATCCAAAAGGTAGTATTAGTTACTATGTCCCGCGCCGTAGCCGTGTGGTTCAGGCAGGAAACCTTGGCGCAGAGCTACGGGACTTGCGCTGGTTCGGGTCTCCATGGGGGAAAAATTTTCCTCATGGTATTTCGGCCAGTATGGGACCGGTGCCCACCCAGCATCGTGAGGCAATTGGGTAGCTACAATAAGTAGCGGTTCCAGATTGAGGAACCAGCTATAACGGCTGGGGGACTCGACATGCTAACCTCATGTCACCCCTACACTGGCTGTTGATCATCTACCTCTGTGATTGACACATATGGATGTGAAGGGCCAGCAGCCGGCTGGTAAAAGGGCAACCGCTGAAAAGTGGAAAGACCCTCAATCAATAGGAAATCGAACCACGTGTGGGAAGTAAAACCACTGTCCTCTATGTATACTACGTACAATGTACATTCAAAAATATATCCAAAAGGTAGTGTTAGTTAATATGTCCCGCGCCGTAGCCGAGTGGTTAAGGCAGGAAACCTTGGCGCAGAGCTTACGGGACTTGCGCTGGTTCGGATCTCCATGGGGGGAAAAAAATTTCTCATGGAATTTCGGCCAGTATGGGACCGGTGCCCACCCAGCATCGTCAGGCATTTGCGTAGCTACAATAAGTAGCGGCTCCAGGTTGAGAAAACCAGCTACAACGGCTGGGGGACTCGACATACTAACCACATGTCACCCCTACACTGGCTGTTGATCATCTACCTCTGTGATTGACACATGTGGATGTGAAGGGCCTGCAGCCGGCTGGTAAAAGGGCAACCGCTGAAAAGTGGAAAGACCCTCAATCAATCGGAAATCGAACCATGTGTGGGAAGTAAAACCACTGCCCTCTATGTATACTACGTACAATGTATATACAAAAATATATTCAAAAGGTAGTGTTAATTACTATGTCCCGCGCCATAGCCGAGTGGTTAAGGCAGGAAACCTTGGGGCAGAGCTTACGGGACTTGCGCTGGTTCGAGTCTCCATGGGGGAAGAAATTTTCTCATGGAATTTCGGCCAGTATGGGACCGGTGCCCACCCAGCATCGTCAGGCATTTGGGTAGCTACAATAAGTAGCGACTGCAGGTTGAGAAAACCAGCTGACCACATATCACCCCTACACTGACTGATGATCATCTACCTCTGTGATTGACACATGTGAATGTGAGGCCAGCAGCCGGCTGGTAGGCTAAGGGCCTTCTAGGTCTGTCGCTCCAGCAGTTTTGTTTAGTGTTACTATACATTATACGAAACAAATCACTGCATTTTAAATGAACTGAACTTTATTTGAAAATGTAAAACATAAATATGTACTTGCCGCCATTTTATCACTGCCTTGGTGTCACGGCCTCCTGTAATTTTAACTAATTAACATTGCCCACACTGTTAACGTTAGTCAATTGTTTATAAAAGTAAAGTTATCCCACTACAGGCCTCAGGAGGTCCTTCGGTAGTAGGAGGTTAAGGTTCCCACTTTTTCTCAACAATCGGCACTTGATGTCAGCCGGGTTGTCAGCCCTGCGTGACGGCCGCCCTTACCCGCAGAACGGCCAGCGAATTATACAAAAATTACATACATATTACAATTTTAAGATATTATTAAAATACAGACTAAACAAAATACAATGATGATGTGATCTAATACTAGCTAATGCTAACAAAAAAATAGAATAGGCTATAATAAAATTAAAATGATATAAAATAAAATAAAGTAAGTAAAGCTTCCTAGATGAATATTTATAGAATGCTCTGTATGCAATTTATATTTTCATTGTGTGGAACTTAAGATATCAGTTAATTTGCATTTAAATAATGATAGCGATTGACAGTCCCTGACATGACTGGGAAGTGAGTTCCATGCTCTGTCATAGATTACTTAATTACTTACTCACTGGCACTATCGAACCCGTAGGTTCATGGCCGCACGGACATAAGCTCTCCATACATCCCTATCCTGAGCTAATGCTTTCCAAAAATTCCCTGTATAATCTACTTCCCTCAAATCATAGTTAATGTTGTTCTCCCACCTCATTCTTGGTCTACCAACTGGGCGTTTTCCTTCTGGCTTTCCTACAAGAAGTTTCCATGCACGTCTTTCATTCCCCATACGTGCAACATGTCCTGCCCATTGCAGTCTACGGGACTTAACTCTTCTTATTATATCTGGCTTCCTATAAAGACCATGTAGTTCATTGTAATGTAGTCTTCTCCATTCACCTGTCTGTTCATCTCTCTTTGGTCCAAAAATTTTCCTAAGAACTTCATTTTCAAATACTCGTAATCTCCTTTCCTCCCTTAAAGTAAGAGTCCATGTTTCGCACCCATATAATATAACTGGTAGAATAATAGTTTTATATATTTTCAGCTTAACGTTTTTTGAAAGGAGTTGGGACATCAAAAGTCTCTGCAATGCATAATAGCATACATTTCCAGAATTGAGCCTATGTTTAATTTCTTTGTGCATCTCATTCCTATTTGTGATTATTGTTCCTAGTATTTGAATTCAGCCAATTCCTCAAAATTTCCCTCATTTGTCATTAACTGTCCATTTCCATTATATAATGTATTTCTACGTGTGACCATATATTTAGTTTTACTGATATTTACTTCCAGTCCTAATTTCTTAGTGTTACTCAATAGTGGCTCTGTCATAGATATTGTGTGAAATTCCGGGTATAGACATGTCCTGTGCTGTGGTATCAAAACTAAAGAAGAGTGTTGTGATCTTGTTCTTAAATTGTGATAAGCCGATAAATTTTGAAAATGTATTGTTAAATAAGCCCTAACTTGGCGAAGACTAGCCTATAGTAATGAAAGCTATTTGGCCGAAAACTACATATCGGCACATAAGTGAAGAATGAAAACAAAGACACATATAAAGTTAGATTACTAAAATACATAAATAAAGGATCTACACTATCATATAGTATTACACAACTATATAATGTAATCACAATATATTAATTTTATGATGAATGGATAAATATAAAATGCTGTATAAGACAATGCTGCAGAAAATCAGTGGGAAAAACAATCAATTTGGAAGAGACGAAAAATACTGTAGATATTTTTTTTCACTAATTAAAGAAACAATTAAAGACAGACAAAAAGCTTTGAAATTTATCTCGAAGGGCGTAACAATTCTAAGAATGGGTTTCTTCGGTATGGACTTTTATGTTATATGTTATGCGTCACTAAAATAATCTCAAACCAAAAATAAGCCTCTGACAAAATTTGTCGGCAATTGACGTCCATATTTGAACCGCAGGCTAAAAAAAATGAGTTGTCAAAGACCGAAATTAAATACTATTTTAACTAATCAACACATAGGCATATAAAACAAATGACAAATATATATTTTTGCAAAAATATAACAAATCAATTTAATAAAAAAATTGTTACCCAATACTAACATTTACGTTTTAAGAATTTCGACATTATTGGCGGTTTGAAATATCTCGAATTTCCTTAAATGAATAAAATATATCTAGAAATCAACTTGTATTGAAAAGCCTCCTACACACTGATGTAATTTATAGAAAAAATAATCTTTCTCACTATAAAATAAACACGGCCATGTAGAATCTTTGAAAATACAGTTTAATAAGAATCTTAACTTCACACCTACGTTTCTCAAACGTTGGTAAGAAACTGTAATCTTCTTAAAGCGCGTGGGAATATTATGCTTTCCTATCGAAACAGATTTTATATAGAAAATTCCTGTAAAACTTTCCAAGTATACTTTTTTAAAATGTTCTTGCTTCAGTTTTATGTAGGCCATGATACAATTTTACTCGTGTAACTTAGGCCTAAACCAACACCTTGTAAGAATTCTCTTTATATCAAACTATCATTATAAAATACAATTATATTTATGTTCATAAGGTATGATTCTGTCTACGTAAATGAAAGGTGAGGTCAAATGCAAAGTGATGACCAGCTTCATGGTCTAGTGGTTAGCATTTTTGACTACAGTTCATAAGGTCCCGGACTCGATTCGCGG
Organism: Diploptera punctata; assembly: GCA_030220185.1. Lineage (NCBI taxonomy): Eukaryota > Metazoa > Arthropoda > Insecta > Blattodea > Blaberidae > Diploptera > Diploptera punctata. The sequence continues at coordinate 1,290,203 of JASPKZ010003857.1, forward strand.
TCAAACCATAGGAATGTTTCCTTAAAAGGAACATTTCTTGTGGTAGCACATGGTCTGGAATTTAAAATAAGTTTTGTTTAAGAACTCTCCTGGCAGTTCATTATCAGTTATCATCCATCATATCATAGGGGTAACGTAACTCCGCCTTCCAGGTGCCCTAACCTAAGAAATGGATTACAATTCCGAAAATACTATAGAGAAAGCCAGAAAAGTCAAAATGACATTGAAAAAAATGTAAAGTGATCCTATTACAGGCTACAGGAGGCTACGGATGTAGTAGGAAATTACGGGCCCCTGCCTTTCATAACAATCGGCAGGAGATGTCAGTAGGATTGTGAGTCCTGGGTGGCGGTTGCCTTTACCTATAGAACAAGCATCTGGTACTCATGTCAGTTAGATTCAGAGTCACTCCAGGAACATATTGCAACCAGAATGTTTAAGTCAATTTAAAAATTTTGACCTCAGAGAAAATCTACACCTTCCTCCTTGTAGCTTATTGCCTTAACCAATAACGCTACTATAGTACATTAACTATGATTTGAGGGAAGTAGATTATACAGGGAATGATTGGAAAACATTAGCTCAGGATAGGGATGTATGGAGAGCTTATGTCCGTGCGGCCATGAACCTACGGGTTCGATAGTGCCAGTGAGTAAGTAAGTAAGTATAGTTAGATACCTGCCCATAAAAGGTAGATAGAGACGTTATCTATTGTTTTTGTTAGAATTATTTTCCACTTTAATTAACTAACTAACTCACTGGCACTATCGAACCGTAGGTTCATGGCCGCGCTGTCATAAGCTCTCCATACATCCCTATCCTGACACAATGTTTTCCAATCATCTCTTGTATATTCTACTTCCCTCAAATCATAGTTAATGTTATTCTCCCACCTCATTATTGGTCTACCAACTGGGCGTTTTCTCTGTGGTTTTCCTTCAAGAAGCTTCCATGCACATCTTCCATTCCTCAATCGTGCCACATGTCCTGCTCATCGCAGTCTACGAGACTTAACTGTTCTTATTATATCTGGCTTTCTATAATGACCATGTAGTTCACTCTTATGTAAGTCTTTTGCATTCACCTGTCTGTTCATCTCTCTATGGTCCAAAAAATTTTGCTAAGAACTTTATTCTCAAATACTCGAAATCTCCTTTCCTCTTTTAAAGTAAAAGTCTATATAGGCCTATATATTTTTTTTATTGTTTGGTTGAAGAAAACAATTAGAGACAAAGATAAATTATACGAAAAAAGTGAGGGTTTTACGCCCTTAAAAATCCATCAAAACTGGTCGACTTTCAATTCAGGAACCTCCGAAGTAGAGACCGATCCGATTGAGGGTCTTTCCACTTTTCAGCGGTTGCCCTTTTACCAGCCGGCTGCTGGCCCTTCATATCCACATGTGTCAATCACAGAGGTAGATGATCAACAGCCAGTGTAGGGGTGACATGTGGTTAGCATTTCGAGTCCCCCAGCCGTTATAGCTGGTTCCTCAACCTGCGAAGAGACGGGCATCTTATTAATCTACCGGAACCAAAAGAACAACAGACCTACATAATTATAAGAGTAGGTAATGTCGTGTCACACTTTCTTCTGTTATTTATCTCATTTAAATGAATTGACATAAGAAATTGAATATCACCAGTTTAAGGGTTCTTTTGAAATACGTTTTTGCGCGATAGTGCGTTTTGTCTACTTACAGCAATGACGACCACGATTGAAAGTTCACCTTCCTACATTTTGAGGTTGCCAACCTAAATAACTATACTGTAATATTACATATTACCGACCTCGTGCAGGAAGTAAAACCACTGCCCTTTATATATATTACGTACAATGTATATACAAAAGTATATCCATAAGGTAATGTTAATATACATTGTACGAAACAAATCACAGTATTTTCTCTGAACTGAACTTTATTTGAAATAATATAAAACAATAAATTCGTACTTGCCGCCATTTTATCCTTCATTGATGTCACGGCCTGCTGTAGTCTCAACTAATAAACATTGCGCACACTGTTAATATTAGTCTATTGTTTATAATGAACGCAAATATTTCAAACAAAGGTTTTATTACTTTACTATTATTTATTATTTTGAAAATACCATCGCGCAAAAAAATAATGAACAACGCACGTTTGCGAAGTGTTTTACTGAATCTCGGAAATTAAAAACCTCGCTATTGCTCTGTTTTTAAAGATTTTCCTGGATTCTGTAAAAACCACTTTCTAACCTCGCATCGTAATATACTGTTATGTGATGTACATTGGTTGTAAATGGTGAGGTAATGCATATTAAACACGTAGCAGAGCAATCTACATGAACTTGTAAATATTTCTGTTCTGAAAAGAAAATGTTACATTTTCTCTCGACCGCTTCCAGGAGATAAAATAATCAATGCAAATTACCAACTCGGCGTGCGGTGGAAAGATAGCCTCGAGACCACTGCTCGATAAATACAAGGTTTTAAAAAGTAATTTTACCGTAAATAATAATAATAATAATAATAATAATAATAATAATAATAATAATAATAATAATAATAATAATAATAATAATAATAATACTTACTTACTCACTGGCACTATCGAACCTGTAGGTTCATGGCCGCACGGACATAAGCTCTCCATATATCCCTATCCAGAGCTAATGCTTTCCAATCATTTCCTGTATAATCTACTTCCCTCAAATCATAGTCAATGTTATTCTCCCACCTTATTCTGGCTTTCCTACAAGAAGCTTCTATGCAAGTCTTTCATTTCCCATACGTGCAACATGTCCTGCCCATCGCAGTCTACGAGACTTAACTGTTCTTATTATATCTGGCATCCCATAAAGACCATGTAGTTCATTGTTAAGAAGTCTTCTTCATTCACCTGTCTGTTCATCTCTCTTTGGTCCAAACATTTTCCTAAGTACTTTATTCTCAAATACTTGTAATCTTCTTTCCTCCCTTAAAGTAAGAGTCCATGTTTCGTACCCATATAATATAACTGGTAGAATAATAGTTTTATATATTTTCAGTTTAACGTTTTTTGAAAGGAGTTGGGACATCAAGAGTCTCTGGAATGCATAATAGCATGCATTTCCAGAATTGAGCCTATGTTTAATTTCTTTCTGCATCTCATTCCTATTTGTGATTATTGTTCCTAGGTATTTGAATTGAGCCACTTCCTCAAAATTTCCCTCATTTGTCCATATCCATTATATAATTTATTTCTACGTGTGACCATATATTTAGTTTTATTGATATTTACTTCCAGTCCTAATTTCTTAGTGTTACTCAATAGTGTGTGCGTGTTGTCCTTTAGTATCTCCTTGCTGTCGGCCAATAATACTACATCATCAGCATAAACTAACAGCTTATTAATACCATTGAGTTGTAAGCTTTCCTATAATAATAATAATAATAATAATAATAATAATAATAATAATAATAATAATAATAGTATTAATAATAACGTGTCTAAATGGGCAAAGCGTAGGATGCGTGTAGACAAGCAGTTTTCGGTATTTTTTGAAATCCACAATGGGTTGAAACAAGGACATGCACTACCCTCTTACTATTTAATTTAGTCGTAAAAGGAATCTTATACTCAATCTAGGATTTAAAGAGAGATCAGGGCTTGCTTGGTCCAGGTTAGGGGCATGGAAATTTTTAAAAATTAGCGACGATCACGATATGCGAATGTCCAATATGCGGGAGTTTTGAAGACGAGATACATATATTAGGAAAATGTAACGATTTAGAATATTGGAGGCATCAGTTATTATCCGAAAATTTTCTAAATTCAAATCATGGAAGATTGGCATGCTACGAGTTACAGGTAAACCCAGAAAATTGGATAAACATGGGTAGATTTTTGGACAAAACGCGGGAAAATAAGAACAACACTTATTCATAAATAAATAAATATGTTAACAAATTCAAATAGCATTGATTCTTAATAATTCTACATAACTAAGTTATTGCATAATGTAATAGCATTGATATGTAATTATAATATTATTGTGTGTGATTTTTTTTAAACATCAACTTATTGTATCTGACTGTCAACAGCACGTACGGCTTACTGCCCGTGCGATCCATATTTGTAAATAACATTGTATGTATCTTACTTTTTGTTTAATAAAGTCCTTATGTATGTAATTTAGTCCTAGAGCATGCCATCAAATCTTTAGAGAATGAAGAAGGCCTACAATTCAATGGTATTAATAAGCTGTTAGTTTATGCTGATGATGTACCATTGGCCGATAGCGAAGAGATACTAAAGGCCAACACGCACATACTACTGAGTAACACTAAGGAATTAGGACTGGAAGTAAATATCAATAAAACTAAACATATAGTCACGCGTAGAAATACACTATATAATGGAAATGGACAGCTAATGACAAATGAGGGAAATTTTGAGGAAGTGGCTGAATTCAAACACCTAGGAACAATAATCACAAACAGGAATAAGATGCACAAATAAATAAAAACATAGCCTCAATTTTGGAAATGCGTGCTATTATGCATTACAGAGACTCTTGAAGTCCCAACTCCTTTCAAAAACGTTAAATTAAAAATACATAAAACTGTTATTCTACCAGTTATGTTATATGGATGCGAAACACGGACTCTTACTTTAAGGGAGGAAAGGAGGAGATTACGAATATTTGACAATAAAGTTCTTAGCAACATTTTTGGGCCCTAAAAGCATGAACAGACAGGTGAATGGAGAAGACTGCTTAACAGTGAATTACATGGTCTTTATAGGAAGCTAGATATAATAAGAACAGTTAAGTATCGTAGACTGCGATGGGCAGGACATGTGGAATGATAGACGTGCATGGAGTTACTTGTAGGAAAACCAGAGGGAAATCGTCCAATTGGCAGACCAAGAATGAGCTGGGAGAATAACATTAACTATCATTTGAGGGAAGTAGATTATACAGGGAATGATCTGAAAGGATTATCTCAGGATACGGATGTATGGAGACCTTATGTCCGCGCCCCCATGAACCTATAGGTTCGATAGTGTCAGTTAGTAAGTAAGTAAGTAAGTTTGTATATAGCAATATGAACAATGTTAAGAGAATGTCTACAGATAGAATCCCTCAGCTGTTATTAAAGTATAAACCAATAGGATATAGAGGTTTTGGACGCCCATTTACTAGATGGGAAGATTCATTAAATCCCACTTTACGTGAGAACAGGTCAAAATGCCTAATTTTGTGAAGTCGAAGAAGAAGAAGAACTATCAATAAGTCACAGATATAATGGAATATATGTTGGAAAACATATAAAGATTGCAGGCCTAACATATTTTTTCTTGAGATACTCAAACAATATCGTAATAGTATATTACGATGCCAGGTTGGGAAGTGGATTTTACAGAATCGAGGAAAAGTTTCCGAGATTCTGTAAAACACTTCACAAACGTGCGTTGTACATTACTTTTTGCGCGATGGTGTTTTCAAAATAATAAGTAATAGTAAAATAATAAAATCTTTGTTGGAAATATTTGCGTTCATTATAAACAATTGACTAACGTTAACAGTGTGGGCAATGTTTATTAGTTGAAACTACAGAAGGCCGTGACACCAATCAGATAAAGTAGCGGCAAGTACGTATTTATTGTTTTATATTGTCTCAAATAAAGCTCAGTTCATTTAAAATATAGTGACTTGTTTGGTATAATGTATATTAACACCTTTTGGATATTTCTTGCATACAGATTATAGAGGACAGTGGTTTTACTTACCACACGCGTGTTTGTAATACGTAATATTACAGTATAGTTATTTAGGTTGGCAATCCTGAAACATAGGAAGTTGAACTTTCAACCATGGTCGCCATTGCTGTAAGTACGACAAAACGCACTATCGCGTAAAAAGCTAAGGATAGGAACGTATCAGAAGTTTATGTACACGCGGCCATAATACCAGTGAGTTAGTTAATTATATTTCATAAATAGCAATAAAATCATTATACAAAGGATCTTTTTTCGAAAATAAAAATTGGTAATCATATAACACAGGAATTACTTTAAGTACCTGGGAGTGACGCTGCAGACCACTGGAACCACGTTCACCATGCATATACAAGACAGGACCACAGCGGCAATAAATTCGATGTTCGACATCCCCAAGCTTGAGAGACTGTCCCTGCCAACGGCGATGGCACTGTTCCAACTCAAGGTAGCACCAGCGGCCACATACGGTATTCAGATAATTTGGACTCACCTAACAGCGAAAAACCTCAAGAAATTGGAGAATGTCAAAGCCAGATATCTCAAGAGGGCCTTGTCACTCTCAAAGTACCCAAGAAACAGCTACGTCTACAGAATAGCACATGAATCCTACTTCATTGAGGACATCAAGCTTCGCTACAATCTACCAGAAACCCAGGCATATAAAGACGCCATCAAAGAGAGACAAAACAAAGCCAATGCAATACCAATGGAAATAATGGACACAGAAACGATGAAAACCGATGTGTGGAAAGGACCGAACTTCCAACTTCGCCACCTATACACACGCTTCGCCGCGCATGGTTTCCACTGGAAAATATGTCAGAATCCGTCATACCACGACCCGAAGGAGGACTGCAGATGTAAGCTTTGCGACGAGCCATGCTCCAGGTACCACCTAATGAAATGCCAAAGCAGAACTCAGCCTCTCACCAAAATTACAAAAGACTGGTGAAAACTCTAAATGTACACATTGTGTTTAATAAAATCAATTAAATATAACACAGGAATTTACTATTACAAAAGGTTTAAGGCAGGGTTGCAGTTTATCTCCAACTCTATTCAAAATTTATCCCGAAAGAGTACTAGAAGACTGGAGGAAAAAATGTCAAAAATGGGCACACCAATCTAAAACACACATGTATATTCACTCAATTTTGCAGAGGGCCTGGTATTAATAGCACAAGACCACGATGACATAGAATACATGGATAAAAAACTAAAATAAGGATATGAAAAATGGGGACATTATATAAACATTGAGAAAACTAAATACCTGTGTATATGAGAAGAAATGGAAAATATAAATTTCAACAGTGGAGGAGAACTAAAACCTAGTATTGAATGCACTTACTTAGGAACAAAATTAGACCATTCAGGCGATAACACAGTGGAAATTAAAAATAGAATCGCACAAACAAAACAAGCAATAAATGCTTTAAACTCTGTTTGGTGGAGCAAAAATATTACAAAAAATAGAAAATTACAAATATATCAAACCATAATTCAGAGCATTTTAACATATGGTGCTGAAGTCTGGCAAATTCCTACCAGGGAAATCAAAAGAATTTTAAATACAGAAATGGATGTTTTTAAGAAGATCAGCTGGAAAATCTAGAATAGATAGAATACGAATTAAAAAAATAAGGGAAATTATCGGCGTACAAGAGGAACAGGACATCACAGACATTATAGAAAAGAAAATATTACATGTCAATAGAATGCCAGAGCAAAGATTAACTAAAATTGTTATGGAATAGATCCCAATGGAAAGAAGGAAGAGGGGAATACCGAAGAAAACTTTGATAGAAGGGGTACAAGCGGCTATGAATATCAGAGGATTGGAGGAAGATCAATAAATGGACAGAGAGGAAAGGCGTTTGGTTTCCGGAAGACGGCGACAGCTGCCATGATACCGGATGATGATGATGAAATAACAATATTAAACGACACTTATAAAGCTATATATCTAGGAAAAGAAACAAAGATTGTTAGGCCTAACTTTTTTCAGATGTTTAAACCACATTGAGAAGTGGTCTTACTGTTATTTTCATCTTTTTTAGTTTAAAGCACGAATAAAGTACTAACTCTGTCTTATTCCGTTACGATATATTGAATTCGACACTTTTGTTCTGCAGTTGTGGCTAAATCTAATTTATACCCACGAGTCTTTCAACCGCCTTTCAAAGTGATTGTGGTCGCGAGGCCTAATCCACACGACCAAGTACCTAGTTCTTTCCTGCCATTTCTATTGGAACAAATTGAGAATTAAATAAAGAAAGTTAGATCAAAGAAACTGGTACAGGCTAACAATTTCTATCTGAAAAATATGTTTTTTAACAATTGCTGTCCCTGTCCTTTTGTATGGGATTTAATCTTAGATTACCACTACCAAACAAGAAAGTAAAATCCAAGCAGCCGAGATGAAATTTTTAAGAAGAGTAAAAGGCTGCACTAGAATGGACCAGATAAGTAACGAGGATATCCGTGAAGAACTGCAGATCTACTCCATAAAAGAAAAGATATTTAACAACAAGATACAGTGAAAAGAACATGTAGAAAGAATGGAAGAAAGTAGATTACCAAATAAAATCTTCCATTATTTTCCAAGAGGAAGAAGAGATGTCGGACGTCCTCGGAAGAGATGGTCTTAGATTTATTAGTGAAGACGGAACAGGCAACTCTTGCCTAAACCAGGAAGTGAAGAAGAAGAAGAAGAAGAAAATATGTTTTTATTCCAGCATTCCAATAATAAATCCGCCAAAGTCTGTCCCAAGCCAGATTACAAAAGGATGAGGGGGAGGAGTAACATCCTCGTTAAAAAAAAACAGGGTTCAGTAGCCCGGCTGACAGTACCCTGTGAGGGCTAGGGTTACAGGCAGTTCGTCATTGGTTTCATAAACGCTAGATGAAAAGAACCTTGACCAAAAAGCATCTGGTCCTCCAGGTTGGGGGTTGATGCATCAGGTCAGCTCCCTGTTAGTCACAAAAAAATAACAATGCTATAAAGCCCAAACATTTAAAGCCGGACGGAAATAGAACTGGAATAAGAACAAGAGGGCTTGGAGGAAATGGAGTGGATGGATAGAGACGAATGAAGAAGGAAAATAAAACTTTAGGCACAGGAAGACGTATAAACATTGAAAATCTGTATATAAATAAAATTCCAATATTGTCAAACTATATTCGTATTGTCCACCGCTGTGGTCTCGAGGTAGCGTGCTGCCTTGTCACGCAGCGGGCACGGGTTCGATCCACGGTCGGAGCAGTTTTTCTGGATGAGGTTTATTTCGGGGTTTTTCCTCACCTGTAAGACAAATCTCAGGAAATCTTTAAGGCCCAAACGGTCCCCGAAATCATATGGCCATCATCATCATCATCATCCTTATGATTATCATTATCATCATCATCCTTCACCGGTGTGGAAAGCAACGGGAAGCTACCACACCTACAATTCCCTAGTAAAGCTGCAAAGCATAGCATGAAAATGCTATGATTGGAGTGAAAGTTTCCCTCGAGCAGAATTACTATGGATGGATGGAAATTCGTATTACGCTTTGCTACCAATTTTTTTTTTTTTTTTTGGTACTAAGTATAGGATTAGACATAGAATTTGACAGACCGACAAAAGAAAACTCCTCTTTGTGCAAAGTAGATTGTTATACAGATATTTGCTACGATATAAATTGTTTCTATTCGTACCTAACTTCACAGCTTCGGAGCTTAGAAAAATTTACTCTTCAAAATACAGGTCAAATTCATGGTACAAGGCTGTACATTACACATTATTAACTAACTAACTAACTAACTCTAATTCACTGACACTATCGAATCCGCAGGTTCACGGCCGCGCGGACATAAGCTCTCCATACATTCCTATCCTGAGCTAATATTTTCCAATCATTCCCTGTATAATCAACTTCCCTCAAATAATTGTTAATGTTATTCTCCTGCCTCATTCTTGGTCTACCAACTGGGCGTTTTTCCTCTGATTTTCCTACAAGAAACTTCTAAGCACGACTTTGATTCCCCATTCGTGCCACATGTCCTGCCCATCGTAGTCTACGAAACTTAGCTGTTATTACATCTTGCTTCATATAAAGACCATGTACTTCACTGTTATGTAATTCTTCTCCATTCACCTGTCTGTTTATCTCTTTTTGGCCCAAAAATTTTCCTAAGAACTTTATTCTCAAATAGGCTACTCGTAATTTTCTTTCCTCCCTTAAAGTAAGAGTATATGTTTCGCATCCATATGATATAACAGGTATAATGGAAATGGACAGCTAATGACAAATGAGGGAAATTTTGAGGAAGTGGCTGAATTCAAATACCTAGGAACAATAATCACAAATAGGAATGAGATGCACAAAGAAATTAAACATAGGCTCAATTCTGGAAATGTGTGCTATTATGCATTGCAGAGACTCTTGATGTCCCAACTCCTTTCAAAAAACGTTAAACTGAAAATATATAAAACTATTATTCTACCAGTTATAATATATGGATGCGAAACATGGACTCCTACTTTAAGGGAGGAAAGGAGATTACAAGTATTTGAGAATAAAGTACTTAGCAACATTTTTGGACCAAAGAGAGATGAACAAACAGGTGAATGGAGAAGTCTTCATAACAATGAACTATATGGTCTTTATAGGAAGCCAGATATAATAAGAACAGTTAAGTCTCGTAGACTGCGATGGACAGGACATGTTGCACGTATGGGGAATGAAATATTTGCATGGAAGCTGCTTGTAGAAAAGCCAGAGGAAAAACGCCAATTTGGAAGACCAAGAATGAAGTGGGAGAATAACACTAACTATGATTTGAGGGAAGTAGGTTATACAGGGAATGATTGGAAAGCATTAGCTCAGGATAGGGATGTATGGAGAGCGTATGTACGCGCGGCCATGGACCTACGGGTTCGATAGTGCCTTTGAGTAAGTAAGTAAGTATAATTTAAATGTATTTATTGATAAAGCCGAATGATTACCTATATCTAGAAGGCAAAAATGTTTTAAATTTATTTCATTCTGGGGGATTAGGGCCTATATGCTGCAAAAATAACAAGTGAATCATTACTATTGTAAAAATAACGAAGGGTAGAATAAATAAATAAATAAAAATTAATAGATAAATGTACTTATAACCGAATACCTAAAAACACAGCCGTTCTTCTAGTTATAATTGATATTTACGAAATATGAAATCTTCTTTTTAGAAAAAAAAAAAAGAAAAGAGATTTGCGATTAAATTGCTTAGGATAATTTCTGAACCAAAAAGGGACAAAAAGACAGATTAATGAAGAAAACTTCGTAAGAGCAAGATATATATTTTCGATGTTGATGATAAAAAAAGTTAAGTATCGTAGACTACAAACGGTTCCTTGCTATAAAATTAACTAATTTAAAAACTGAAACATGAACTTCGCATTTCGGCCCTATAATCCTTATATCAGAAATGTTACAGTTAGATGTCTTCTATCATACATCCAATTTTAACCCAAACATTGAAGACACCCTGTATAGGCTACATGTTAAAGTGTCGCTAGTTAAACAGTACTAATATATTTTTCCCAGTCATGTCAGGGACTGTCAATCAATCTAAATTAACTAATATCTTAAGTTCGACACAATGAAAACATTAACTGGACAACAACTAGGCCTATATACAGCATTATATAAATATTCATATAGGAAGCTTTCATACTTTATTTTATTTTATATTAGGCCTATTTTATTATTAACCATGTTTTGTTAGTATTAGCTAATATTAGATCACATCACAATTGTATTTTGTTTAGTCTGTATTTTAATAATATCTTAAAATTGTAGTAAGTATGTAATTTTTGTGTAATTCTACTATTCACTCGTTGAGTGGAAAAGAAGGTCTCATGGTCTTAACTCTGCCAGCTAAAATAAAGCATTATTATTATTGTTTTTTATTTATGAATATTCCACAATACACTGTCTCTCCTTCAACCCAAAGTGATTTGTCCCCAGAGGTTCTGTCTAAAGCATCTTCTTCTCTCAAATCTCTAGTTTCCATACTTATCTTCACTCCATCCATTCATCGTTCTCTAGGCCTGCCTGTTCCACTTCTTCCATTAGCTTTCCAATGAAGGATCATCTTTGGTATCTCTCTCCTTCTATTCTTATGAGGTGTCCATACCATTTCAAACTTTTCTTTTATTTTTCCTAATACATTTTTTCAACTTGCATAATTTCCCTTATTGTGCTCTTAATGACATTATCCCTTCTTGAAATTCCTGTCGATCGCCTCCAAATATCCATTTCTACTGCTAACAGCATTATTATTATTATTATTATTATTATTATTATTATTATTATTATTATTATTATTATTATTATTATTACATTCATGTATATATATACACACAATTTGGTTAGAGCGCTAAACGCACAGAGTTAAGAGACTCGGGTTCAGATCCCGACTCAAGCATTCATTTTTCTTTTCATATCATATTTGCCTTCATTGCTAAATGTCAAAAATATAGTTATAACATCTAAATATACAAGCGTTACTGCTATAAAGTAAACATTATCTTTAAAAAAATTGCTTAACTGTTATGTTAGCCACTAGATGTCAGTTGGAACGACTTCCTGCTACTTCTTGTGTGAATTGAGAATACTACATATATAAAAAAGGGGGGCACGCCGTAGCGTAGTGGTTAAGGCACTGAGCTACAAGTCGGAGGGCCGAGGGTTCAAGTCCCGTTGGGGTCAGGATTTTTAAACTGACCCAAACCCTCTGGCGGCACTATGGCCCTGGGGTCGACTCAGCCTCTAACGGAAATGAGTACCAGACGCTTGTTCTGGGGGTAAAGGCGGCCGTCACGCAGGGCTGACAACCCGGCTGACATAAAGTGCCGATTGTCTAGGAAAAGTGGGAGCCTTAACCTCCTACTACCCCAAGGGCCTCCGGGCCTGTTGTGGATCACTTTACTTTACTTTACATATATAAAAAAATGTATGTTTGTAATGGAATACTTGGGTAGTTCAGTTGGTTAGAGCGCTAAACGTACGGAGTTTAGAGACTCGGGTTCAAATCCCGACTCAAGCATTCAATTTTCTTTTCATATATAGCCTATATATATATATATATATATATAGGCCTATATAGGGCCAGTATTCTTGATTCCGACATTTACTGTATATGGAGACATTATGTATTATTGAACAATCCTGGTCAAGGATGAAAATAAAATTGTAATTACTTAAAGATAGTTGAAGAAAGGCTAATTAAGAAGTTGTTTGTCGACTAGGTAATGAAAACGACTGAGTAATTTAGTGGGTCGTTCCGAACAACATACAGATAATCCGTAAGGGTCGACGATCAAAGAAACCGAAACGTGTTTACGTTATCATAAGGCACGTTATTCCCTTGCAATTATCTGTTTACTTTCTGTGTTGGGAACAAGCATGGAAGTTCACTTAAAAACACATTAACTTACTTTACAACTCTACACGTTTCCACGTCAGTCAGCACCTCAGCAATCAACAAAATCAAAAAGTTAATAATATACGAACATCTTTATGCTAAGTCGAATTTACAATATGAGGTAATATATCACAAACGTTACGTACTTAACTCACTGGCACTATCGAACCCGTAGGTTCATGGCCGCACGGTCATAAGCTCTCCATACATCCCTATCCTGAGTAAATACTTTCCAATCATCATCATCATCATTATAGTACATTTACGAATTTAGGTCATTTGTTGACCTGTTTCGGCCTCAAGAGAAACACCATCCAAAAGTCTTTTGAGTGGACGTCCTGGTCTTCTTCTTCCTGCAGGTTGATATCTTAACATTTGTTTGGTTATCCTGTGATCTTCCATTCGATGAACATGTAGCATCCATCTTGACTTATAATCAGGAATTTAGTTTTCTAAAGGTTCCATGTGTAATTCTAAGATGTCTTCATTTTTTTTTTGTGATCTAGTAGTGTGAATCCTGCAATCCTCCGAAGGTATCTCATTTCAGCAGGTGATTTGCAATCATTCCTGGTGTAATCTACTTACCTCAAATCACAGTTAATGTAATTCTCCCACCTCATTCTCGGTCTACCAACTAGGCGTTTTCCCTCTGGCTTTCCTACAAGAAGCTTCCATGCACGTCTTTCATTACCCATTCGGCCACATGTCGTGCCCAACGCAGTCTACGAGACTTAACTGTTCTTATTATATCTGGCTTCCTATAAAGACCATATAGTTCACTGTTGTGTAGTCTTCTCCATTCACCTGTCTGTTCATCTATCTTAGGTCCAAACATTTTCCTAACAACTTTATTCTCAAATACTCGTAATCTCCTTTCCTCCCTTAAAGTAAGAGTCCATGTTTCGCACCCATATAACTCATTAACTCCATTAACTGATTTACGAGAAAGATGCCCCCTTTCACCAACCCTCTTCAATTTATATATTGACGAAGTTGTCAGAAAATGGCAAGTAACATTAAATTCTAATAATAAAATCCGTGTTGACCACTCATATTAGCTGATGATCAGCCTATAATGGATTCTTCAGAGAAAGATCAATTTTTAAATCAAATAATATTGCACAAGATTACAACCTAGACATTTCTTCAACAGAAACTAAAGCAATGGCCCAGTGTGGCAGAGATATGGAAAGAACAAAAATAGTACTAAACGACAAAACGCTAGAACAAGTAAAATATTCCAATTATATAGGTGTATATTTAGATTGTAATAGAGAAAAATACACAAATAATAAATTACAAACATGTCAATATTTATGTGGCACCCTTAAAAGAACGCTGGGAAAGAAAGTAAGAAAATAAACATATTTGAAACTTTATAAAGTACCGGCTGTACCTGCAATATCGTATGGCTCAGAAATATGGACTTTGACAGTTAATTAAAAGAATAGAAGCCGCAGAAATGGAATATTTACGATTTGTGGCGGATACACTTTAATACATAAAAAAACGAAGTGAAGATATCCGTAAAGAACTACAAATATTCAGTTTGACTGATAAAATAGAAGAGTATAGGAGAAAATGGCGTGAACATGTCTGCAGAATGGATATCAACAGATTGCCTTGGAAAAGTCTAAACTATTAACCAAGAAGAGGAGAAAGACTTCGGGGACGCCCACGAAAGATATGGGCACAGCAGCTATAATATGTGGGGCCGGAACGAACCAAAAAAGTGTAATCCTTGCAAGAAGAAGAAGAAGAAGAAGAAGAAGACATTAACTTCAGTGATAAAGCGTTGATATATAGCCTACGTCGAGAATTATTTATACATATACTAGCGGACTCGGCAGACGTTGTCTTGCCCGAACATTCAATTCTCGTGTCATGGCCGAATGATAAAAATGTAAGTTACTTTTTTACCATAAATTTAACTAATTAATAAGTTCACAAGAAATCTCCTCACTGCCATCTGTTGTTCCTCAAGAAGCGTTCATTATGAAGTCACATTGTTGAATATGTCAGTAATTATATACCAAGAGGACGAAGACCTCTGGGCCGTTCTATGAAACGCTGGAGGGAAAATATTCAATAGGATCGTAACACGCCTTGGCCTAATACTTGGAAGGTAGAATATAAATAAATATATATATATATATATATATATATATATAGATTATGGTAAAAGTAGGCCTAATAGTTGAAGTAGGAACTTTATTAGATTAGAAGTAAGGTACATACAATGTTATATAATTATGTGGAACGCAAGCCGCATGCGCGCGCATGTGATTTTTACAGTTCGTAGCAATATCTAGTAATAATAATAATAATAATAATAATAATAATAATAATAATAATAATAATAATAATAATAATAATAATAATAATAATAATAATAATAATAAAACAAATAAACTACACAATAGATGACAATACATTATACATTAATTAAATTACACTTTGCTTACATATTTATTTATTCAAGATGTTCTTATTTTCCGCGTCTTGTCTCAAATTTACCCCGTTTATCAAGTAAGGCAACGAAGGACCCGGATTCGGTACGAGTTTGGGTGGAGCTTCATTAACAATCAAAATTATAAACAAAGAAAGCTTTGATCACTATTTTTTACAAAACTTTTACTTGTGACAATTTTGGACAGAAAAAGAAATACATACACGAAAAACTTAAATATTTTTTAATTTAACAAATAGAATTGACAACATGAGAAACAACTGGTATGAACATGTTAAAAGAATGCCTACAGATAGAATCAGAAAGCTGTTACTAAAGTACAAACCAATAGGACATAGAAATGTTGGACGCCCATTTACTAGATGGGAAGATTCGTTAAATCCCACTTGATGTGAAAACGGGTCAAAAGGCCTAATTTCATGATGTAGAAGAAGAAGAAGAAGAAGAAGTCTTTTACTTGTGAGTTCTCCACCATATATGCTTAGTTTCCCCGGACAGCTACAATTATTCTACTGGTAAATGTAGAATTAACATGTTTGTCTGCGAGCTCTGGAAAACCCCAGCTCTATGAAAATTCATTACGTACGGTAAAAGCAGTGGAATAAGTTACAATTCACATAATATTCATAATTATAAATTTGCATGTCTCTCGGAATTACCAAAGTATTGTTAATTAACCATTACTTTTGCCTGAGGTGGCACGCCTACAATTTTGCATAAGAAGTTACTTAATAGCGAATAACATTATAATTTCCCCCGAGTATTCAAGCGTTCACAAATTAATGTTAATTTCTCTAGTGTCAATAAACATGTACACAATTTAAATATAACTTTGACTAAGAAAGCAAAAACAAGTTGTGTGAATATGAAATCTGAGGTACGTCACGTCAAGAATATTTGGTTACCCGGGAAGATGTGTAGTTTGGGTAGTCATGTGTTATTGTGACAGTTCACCAATTTTAATTATTTTAATATCATAAGAGCACTAGACCACGATGACGTAGAATATATGGCTAAAAAAACTAAAAGAAGAATATGAAAAATGGGGAATTTATATAAACACTGAGAAAACGAAATATCTGTGTATAGAAGAAATGGAAAATATAAATTTCAACAACGGAGAAGAACTAAAACCTAGTATTGAATGGTTGAATGCACTTATTTAGGAACAAAATTAGATCACTCAGGCGATAACACAGTGGAAATTAAAAATATAATCGCACAAACAAAACAAGCAATAAATGCTTTAAACTCTGTTTAGTGGAGCAAGAATACTAAAAAATACAAAATTACAAATATATCAAACCATAATTCAGGGCATTTTAACATAAGGTGCTGAAATCTGGCAAAATCCTACCAGGGAAATGAAAATAATTTTAAGTACAGAAATGGATGTTTTAATAAGATCAGCTGGAAAATCTAGAATGGATAGAATACGAAATAAAGAAATAAGGGGAATTATGGGCGTACAAGAGGAGCCGGACATCATAGACATTATAGAAATTAAAAGATTACAGTGGTACGGCCATGTGAAAATAATGCCAGAGCAAAGATTGCCTAAAATTGTTATGAAATGGATCCCAATAGAAAGGAAGAAGAGAGGAAGACTGAAGAAAACTTGGATTGAGCTATGAATATCACGAGGACTGGAGGAAGATTAATGGATGGACAGATAGGAATTGCGTTTGGTTTCCGGAGGCGGCGGTAGCTGCCATGATACCGGATGATGGTGATCATAAGATATTGAATAAAACATTCAAATAATAACTAACTAACTAACTAACTAACTCACTGGAACTCTCGAACCAGTAGATTCATGGCCTCGCAGACATAAGCTCTCTATACATCCCTATCCTGAGCTATTGTTTTCCAATCATTTCCTGTATAATCTACTTTCCTCAAATCATGGCTAATGTTAAAAGGTTGAAATAATAAAATCATTAAATATCTACGATTTCTTACTTTAAGGGAGGAAAGGAGATTACGAGTATTTGAGAATAAAGTACATAGGAAAATTTTTGGACCAAAGAGAGATGAATAGACAGGTGAATGGAGAAGACTACATAACAGTGAACTACATGGTCTTTATAGGAAGCCAGATATAATAAGAACAGTTAAGTCTCTTAAACTGCGGTGGGCAGGACATATAGCACGTAGGGGAATGAAAGAAGTGCATGGAAGCTTCTTGTAGGAAAACCAGCGGGAAAAACGCTCAGTTGGTAGACCAAGAATGAGGTGGTAGAATAACATTAACCATGATTTGAGGGAAGTAGATTATACAGGGAATGATTGGAAAACATTATATCTGGATAGGGATATATGGAGAGCTTATGTCCGTGCGGCCATGAACCTGCGGGTTCGATAGTGCTAGTTAGTTACTTAGTTATATCTATGATCTCAATGGTCCTAAAAAAAGTAACATTTGTGTGAATATAATTACATTCGTTCTTGGTAATGAAATCCTAATCCAGCAATTGACTTGACGCAATGGACTAGAGGTTGTGCTCCTTGCCTCTGATCCCGAGGGTCGCGGATTCAAACACGACCGTGTTGATGGATTTTTTCAGGATGGTAAATTCCAAGGAGCAAGTCCTCCGGAAGAGACTATGAGACGTGGGTCCCGAGACTGAATATTTTCAGGCTCGTACAGGTTCTTAAAGCTCAATAAAATTGTCTGATCATCATCATCATCATCATAATCCAGGGATTAAGCCTGTTGGCTCGTTCCGGTTCCATGAAAGCTAGAATTGTTAAAATTGTTCAGACCATCTTCTGTGTGGGCGCCCAACATTTCTCCTTCCGTGTGGTTCATAATTTAGCAATAATTATGGAAATATTTCTTCTGGCATTCTATCAAGATGTTCTTTCCAGGCGTTCCTATATTTAATTATTCGGTCTGTACGTTTGAAAATATTTAGTTCCTTTCTTATTTCTTCATTTCTTTTCTTATCCAGCAGAGTACATTTTGCTATATTTCTTAAAAATCTCATCTCAGCTGCTTCCAATCTTTGTTGTATATTTTAGTGATCGCCCAACATTCTGATCCATACATCAATACAGGAACATCCATTACTTTATAAAATTTCATTTTTGTTTCTTTTCTTGTGTTTTTAAGGGTTCTTTTAATAGTGCCATACATTAGATTAAATTTATTTATTTTGTCATTAATAGCTTCAGTTTCAGTCCACCGCTGTGGTCTCGAGGTAGGTAGCGTGCTGCCTTTTCACGCAGCGGGCCCGGGTTCGATCCCCGGTCGAGGCAGTTTTTTTGGGTGAAGTTTTTATCGGGGTTTTTCCTTACCTGTAAGACAAATGTCAGGAAAATTTTAAGACCCAAACGGTCCCCGAAACATATGCAATCATCATCATCATCATCTTTATCATCATCATCCTTCACCAGTGTGGAAAGCAACGAGAAGCTATCACATCTACAATTCCCTAGTAAAGCTATAAGCATAGCATGAAAATGCTATGATTGCAGTGAAGGATCTGCCTTCGGGCAGAATTATTACGGATGGATCTTCAGTTTTAAGATATAATAAATTGAAACCTAGATATTTAAAACTATTAACTTGCTCTAAAATTTTATTATCATTTACTATTTTTGCTCTTTAGATATCATGTCCTTTAAATGCTAAACGTCTCTAAACAAAATGTAGGCCTACCACCTCAACGTCCTAGAAATAGCTTAGTTGCCTGTTAGATGTCTCATTGTGTTGGTGTGTTAACCGCATGCCATTCATGACATCTATTTGTGTAGAAGGTAACTAAATTAACTGTCAGGATATGGTTTTATCTCTGTATCGCGTATGGGGCACGTTCTAAAGATTAGTAGAGGATAAGTACAAGTATTAGAGCATCCTAATGGAAACTTGTAATTACATCTTACAAACAATTTTATCATAAGTAATGCTCACGTGAATTTATCGATAATTTGGAATTGAAGAGTGGCATTTGTTAGAATATTTAACGAATAAAATTAAGCTGTTTACTCACAAATCATTATTTAACTGTAGTTATTTGAAAATATTTATATATTTAATGTAAACGGCGATGTTTGAAAACAAATGAGAAACGATTGTTATGTTTCATGTTCCATCACTGCAACCAGATCATATTATTTATTGCCAAAGGATCGCAATATTGTAAGAATGCACCCTAGTGGAAAAATCTATAACCAACATTATAGGTATTAATTAATTTCTGATGTCCTATGATGTAAATATGTCAATTATATTTTTCTGCAACGTAATTTCCTAGGAAATAGTTCGTCTAAGAAAGTGAAAACAATGTTTTTTTTGGTGGTATAACCAATTGCTACAAATGTTTTAAATTATATCCCGCAAGCACTGTGTGTTTACATTCGTGCACTACATATACAATCTGGTAGCCACTTGTAGTCACTGCAAAATAATGCTATGACCTATTTAGAATGTTAAAAAGGAGGAGCTTGATTTTAATATGATAAAATTAACTGATAGAATCGAGGTGAAAATCGACTGTGATTGGTTGTAAATGAAAATTTATTGAAATGTGATTGGTCATTGACTCCCATTTGGGACATGAGTTAAATAGTCATAAGTAATGCCACGAGTGATTTCCAAGTTATCGATAAATTCACGACTCACGCAGTGAAGAGTGAATTTATCTAGAGAATTTGGAAATCAAGAGTGGCATTTGTTAGGACTATTTAACGAATAAAATTAAGCTGTTTACTCACAAATCATTATTTAAATATAGTTATTTTAAAATATTCATATACTTAATGTAAACGGCAATGTTTGAAAACAAATGAGAAACTATTTGTACGCTTCATTTGCTTCTTTTGTTCATCACTGCAACCAGATCATATTATTTATTGCCAAAGGAACGCAATATTGTAAGAATGCACTCTAGTGGAGAAAAAATTAAACACATCGAATTGTATATTAATTCATTTCTGATGTCCTATGATGTAAATATGACAATTATATTTTTCTGGAATGTTATTACCTGGCGAAAAAATACATTTAAGAAAGTGCAAACAGTGGTTTCTTTTTTTGGTGGTATAATCAATTGCTACAAATGTTTTTATTTTTACCCCCGTATGCGCTATGTGTTGACATTCATGCACTATATATACAATCTGGTAGCCGTATTTCTTAGAGAGTCAGTCACTGCAAAATAATGCTATGACTTATTCAGAATGTTAAAATCGAGGTGATTTCTTTATTATGATAAACTTTAGTTGGTAAAGTCTAGGCGAAACACTACTGTGATTGGTTGTAAATAAAAAGTCATTGAAATGTGATTGGTCATTGACTCCCATTTGGGGCATGAGTTAAATAGAACAAATAAATTAATACTTTTTCCCTTCACCCCCAGCTACTCAATTTAGCCATTAATAAACCGGAGTTTAATGTTATAAAATTAAGTTGACAAAGAGAACAGTGAAGTTTTATTTTGTAAAACGTAAAGAATTTTTTTAAGTAGGTCTGCGTGATAATACAATCGCAGAGCGTGTACATGATTATTGTAAGAAATTGTGAATGTGATATCAGCTTTACAACACGCTATATACTTATCAATTTACATGATACAGGCCGGAAACATTAAAGTGTATACATACATGTGGTTATTGCAGGTAATTCGTCTTCATTACTAGCCCCAAAAATCGTGTCAAACTTCGTAATTTCAAACAATGTGTAATTTTTGTTTATCGAGATTGAATTCACCAACATGAAATTATGAAATGTAAAAAAAAAAAGTTAACCAATGTTTTTTATACGAATGTGTCTAAATGGCACAAAGAGTTGGCAAACAGTTTTCGGACACTTTTGAAATCCAGAATGGGTTAAAGCAAGGAGATGCACTATCTCCTCTACTATTTAATTTTGTACTAGAGCATGCCATTAAATCTTTAGAAAATGAGGAAGGCTTACAACTCAATGGTATTAATAAGCTGTTTTTATGCTGATGATGTAGTATTATTGGCCGATAGCGAGGAGATACTAAAGGACAACACGCACACACTATTGAGTAACACTAAGAAATTAGGACTGGAAGTAAATATCAATAAAACTAAATATATGGTCACACGTAGAAATTCATTATATAATGGAAATGGACAGTTAATGACAAATGAGGGAAATTTTGAGGAAGTGGCTGAATTCAAATACCTAGGAACAATAATCACAAATAGGAATGAGATGCACAAAGAAATTAAACATAGGCTCAATTCTGGAAATGCGTGCTATTATGCATTGCAGAGACTCTTGATGTCCCAACTTCTTTCGAAAAACGTTAAACTGAAAATATATAAAACTATTATTCTACCAGTTATATTACATGGGTGCGAAACATGGACTCTTACTTTAAGGGAGGAAAGGAGATTACAAGTATTTGAGAATAAAGTACTTAGGAAAATGTTTGGACCAAAGAGAGATGAACAGACAGGTGAATGGAGAAGACTACATAACAATGAACTACATGGTCTTTATAGGAAGCCAGATATAATAAGAACAGTTAAGCCTCGTAGACTGCGATGGGCAGGACATGTTGCACGTATGGGGAATGAAAGACTTGCATGGAAGCCTCTTGTAGGAAAGCCAGAGCGAAAACGCCCAGTTGGTAGATCAAGAATGAGGTGAGAGAATAACATTAACTATGATTTGAGGGGAGTAGATTATACAGGGAATTATTGGAAATCATTAGCTCAAGATAGGGATGTATGGAGAGCTTATGTCCGCGCGGCCATGAACCTACGGGTTCGATAGTGCCAGTGAGTAAGTAAGTATACAATGTAATAATAATATACATAAGATGGAAGTATTAATCTTATATCTACTTAATCTAAACTTAATATTACAATTAATCAAGTATACATATTGATATATTCTAAGTTCTAATTCTACTTATTCTATCGTTGATTTCCTCGTCTTCTCTTCTCTTCTTCAGCTCGTGTGCATAGAGCTTTTTGGGTATACTCCGCGATCAACTTGTAGTTATCTTTCTGCATCCAGAACCGCAAAGGAGGAGGCCAATAACAATTAATTTGCATTACCTATCTTCCGTTCTGCAAAAATTTAATGGGATTTCGCCTCTAAGGGTCGGTTTCACCAACATATTACGCCAGTTTAAGCTATCCATTATACACGGCAAAACTGGCGTAATACAGTTACCTCTGTTGGTGAAACTGACCCTAAATCGGTTATCAAGACTTTAAAATCTCTCTTTCTGTCCGTCGCTGTGGCGTAGTCGGTAGAGTCCCTGCCTTCCACTCCGGCGATCCGGGTTCGATTCCCGGCAGGGTAACGGATTTTAAAATTTCAACCTTGAGACTGGGTGTGTGTAGTGTCCTAGTTGTACCCATTGGGTTTAATTCCTCTAAGAAGAAAAAAAAAACTCTCTTTCTGTTTCTCTCTTCCTCTCTTTTCCCAAATACATTTCTCCCGTGGTAGGTACGTTTGCACGCCTCATGCCACCAGTTTCAGATACTGGAATGTTATAACTTAGGTAATAATGCTTAAAATATCAGTTTTTGCACGATAGTGTGTTTTGTCATACTTACAGCAATGACGACCATGATATAAAGTTTAACTTCCTACATTTCGAGGTTGCCAAGTTAAATAACTATACTGTAATATTACATATTACAAACCGCGTGTGGGAAGTAAAACCACTGCCCTCTATGTATACTAGGTACAATGTATATACAGAAAATAGCGAAAATGTAATGTTAATATATATTATACGAAACAAATCACTGCATTTTAAATGAGCTGAACTTTATTTGAAAAAATATAAAACAATAAATGCGTAGTTGCCGCCATTTTATCATTGACTGATCTCACGGCCTGCAGTAGTTTCAGCTAATAAACACTGCCCACAGTCTTAACGTTGGTCAGTTGTTTATAATGAACGCAAATATTAAATTATGTACAACGCACGTTTGTGAAGTGTTTTACATAATCTCGGAAATTAAAAACCTCGCTATCGCTCGGTTTATAAACATTTTCCTCGCTTCTGTAAAAACCATCCCTCCATGGTATATTTATCTTCTCGTGGAGTAGTAACTTGCGTGCTTAAATGATCCCGAGAGCCATGCCGGCTCGGCGGTAGCATTCCTGCCGAAAAAGAGAGTGACGATCTTTCATCTTAATAATACAACTGCCAAGAAACACGAACATGGTTCCACTGATGGAGAGACTATGTCGTGCGGCCATGAACCTACGGAATCGATATTGGCAGTGAGTTAGTTAGTTATAATCGCACCTTCGGAAGAAGAGGGCCACAAATGTAAAAATATCATGAAATGAGTTAAGACTACTGTCTGTTAGAAAAAATGGTTACAAATGTATTTCTTTATGGTCAAAAGTCTTGTGTAAAAAAATTCAGACGGGATAAAATTATGTCCATATCAAAAATTGAATATAATAGTTTTTTTTTAACTTTCATTGCGACTCGGAACTAAACTTTTTACATCTGTGGACGTCTTCCTCCCAGGGTTGCAATATATCAATAAATATTCCTTTGATACAATGTATTAGTTTATTATAAAATTTATAGCAGATGCACGATCTTGATTTGCATTAAAATGTATGCTTAGATTATAAAGTCGTATTAAATCCTACCAACAATTAAAAAAAGTAATTTATTTGATTATTATTTTCAATCAATAAACTTAAGGAAAGAGATCGCAATATTTTCAAGCAACTGTAGTTTCAAAACAGTATTGTAGACGCGCCTGACATCTGTTGGACAGTTGTAGAGCTTCTTCCATTTGCCTTCTAGTATTAGAAAGTCCGACGCCGTGGCGTAGTCGGTAGAGTCCCTACCTTCCACTCCGGCGACCCGGGTTCGATTTCTGGCGGAATTTTTAATCTCCACCTTAGGTCTGGGTGTGTGTGTTTCTTGTCCTTGTGTCTATATGTGAGAATAACAGAAAGTTAACAAAAATGTAAAACAAGAAGGAAAACAGTGTAAACGAAAAGAGGGAAAAAAAGGACTTCTTCTTCTTCTTCACTTCCTGGTTTAGGCAAGAGTTGCCTGTTCCGTCTTCACTAATAGATCTAAGACCATCTCTTCCGAGGACGTCCGACATTTCTTCCTCTTGGAAAATAATGGAAGATTTTATTTGGTAATCTACTTTCTTCCATTCTTTCTACATGTTCTTTCCACTGTATCTTGTTGTTAAATATCTTTTCTTTTATGGAGTAGATCTGCAGTTCTTCACGGATATCCTCGTTTCTTATCTGGTCCATTCTAGTGCAGCCTTTTACTCTTCTTAAAAATTTCATCTCGGCTGCTTGGATTTTACTTTCTTGTTTGGTAGTGGTAATCCAAGATTCACTCCCATACAAAAGGACAGGGACAGCCATTGTTTTATAAAATTTTAATTTTTTTGTTTATGGGCTTTATTATTCAATGTTCTATTTATTGTACCACAAATAGCTTGAAACTGATCTGTTTTGTGTTCAATATCATTATCATACCCATAGCTGATGTCACATCCTAAATATTTAAAGTGGGATACTTGTTCAATAATTTCGTCTGTAATTACTATTTTTGCACGCAGAGTATTTCTTCCACAAAATGCCATTACTTTTGTTTTACGTATTGAGATTTTAAAATTATAATTGCTACATATTGCATTTAGTTTGTAAGCAGCCAATTGTAACAGATCTTCATGGTGTAGTAAGACTAAATCATCGGCGAAAATTAAGTTATTAATACTTGAGTTATTGTTCAATCTAAGGCATTTGTCCATTATAATTATCAATTGTTACATAATGTCGTCGATATATTAAAAAAAGACAATATTTCAAAATACAGTCAGTAAAAATAGAGAAAGTTTACTTTTGATATTGATTGTGCTATGTATTTCATGGCTGCTGGACATCCTGCCACAGAATATGACAATCTGTACGTGCAAAGCTGTGGAAACACCCATGCCTATACCATTTACACGGACGGATCAAGATTACTGCAGGAGAAGAGGAAGTACAAGTTGGATGTGCTTATGTAGTTTATTGTGAAGACAGTGAAGTTTTCTTCAAACTATTCAAACTTTCCCCAACCTGTTCTGTTTTCCAAGCTGAACTATATGCTATAAAATAAGCAGTACAGTGGTGTCTCCAACATAAATGTAGTGCACGCATTTTTAGTGACTCGCAGGTTGCACTTCAATCGATCTCAGATAAATTTAATTTAAATCCGAACTCAATAGAAATCAGAAATAATACAAAACATTGCAAAAAAACCTGTGCCTGTATTGGATACGACGGCACCAGGGAACTGTGGGAAACGAACGTGCTGATCAATTAGCTAAATCCGCAGCATCTTCTGAGCTTCATTATTCATTTTCAAAGTGTCCAATATCCTTCGTTAAAAAGAAACTGTTGGATTATATCATCACTGATTGGAATGAACAATGGATAAGGAGTTACAAATGGCGCTTTGACTAAAGAGCTCTTCTTTCCTACAGTACGCCATAGGCTTAAGGCTAAACATTTTATTCCAAATTTCATTTTAACACAATTTATGATTGACCATGGAAAATTTGGAAGTTATTTTAGGAGATTTAATATTAACCCAGACAGTGGTCATAATTGTAAATGTCAAGAATCAATACAATCTGCAAAACATGTTTTATTTGATTGTCCTATATTCGATAGACAAAGATTCTGGTTAAACTTACTTTTAAATGATGATGAGGCTTCTGCGTCAATGTGTGAAGTGATTTTTAAGAACCAAAATTATTATAAACATTTTATGGACTTCATAACACACATTCATAACAATATGTAACATTTTCTAAGACACTTATAGACGATTTATGTAATTCATAATACTCGTACAAAACCGAGGAGTAATCCATACATTACAATGTATAGTATGATATTGTTATATAAGCTACAACCCTAACATGCCTTTGTGGCGAAATAGGGTTTAAAAATATTTGTAGATTCAATAATAGATAATAATAGAGAAAACAGTAACAGAAATCCTTTCTAATTACAACAGAAAACAGTATCTATAAATAAGTGATTTTATCAAATTAATTGGGCGGATCTATAACCGATATGAAGAAATTATATTTTCCGAAAATGAAATTTGTAGATGCTCCCGACATCTGGTGGTAAGACATAGACATTTCTCTCTGCAATTACCTGCCCTCTAGTAGCGGATACGATACTTCATTGCACAGTCGGTAATACAGACGGCTTCTAATACCGAAAGAAAGGAGTTTTATAAATTTAATAGGTTTATCTTCTATATATAAATAGGTAAAGATCCAAGCACTTTTTTTATTAGTAGCTATTGATCAATAAAAAATTTTAAAACAGTTTTTTTTTCCCCTTACCTTTGACACAAATCAAGTACCTTTCCCCCCACTGTTTGTTAACCGACTTTCTTTCTTTCTTTCTTTCTTTTTTTTAGTGGCTAGTGACAAGATTTGGTGTTATTAATAAAAACATTTGGAAACGCATTTTTTTTCCATCTTCGACGTAGAGTCGAACCTTTATTTAGAACTCTCTATTCGTCATACTTTAGAATTAATTATATCTGTTTCATATCACTTTTATATTATTAAATTATTATTATTGTTATTATTATTATTATTATTATTATTATTATTATTATTATTATTATTATTATTATTATTATTATTATTATTATTATTATTATTATTATTATATAAATAACAAAACAAACGGAAAGAAGAAGGAATGTCAAGAACAAAACAAAAGAGAAAATGTAATTCATCAAATGAATGTCAAAGCAAAATAATATTAATCTTAAAGTGTCAGTCACCCATTTCCAACATCATAATCATCATCATCATATTACAGCACTACAACTTCAAAACTGAATGTTTTGCCCTTCTCAATAAACTTCCTCCAGACTCTTCTACCTTCTGCCAATTTCAGGTTCATCGCCCTCATCTTCTTCAAATCCTTGCAAACATCGTCCTGCCATCTCATCTTAGGTCTACCAACAGCTCTAGTTCCTGATTTATAATACGTCCAGTACAATGTCAAATAAAATAAAATACAATTTAAAACTAACAATATCTAATATAATATAAAAAGAGACAATAAGTGCGGTCACGTGTTATTCGTGGTCGAATTTCGACCAATGGGCGAACACTAGTTTATTGAAAAAAGGATCCCGGATAAATATTTCTATATTTTTAAAACAATTTTTTCTCTATTTAAAACAACATAGGTTCGCCATTAAACCAATTTGATTTTATTTTGTTAGATATTGGGTGGCAGCACTTTATTCAGTCTCTCTCACTTCCTGTCTCTTCTTTCTTCATTCTTATTTTCTAGACGCTTTAACATACAGTAATATCGCGTCTATTTATTTTTCATGTTTAAGGGAGGAAAGGAGATTACGAGAATTTGAGAATAAAGTTCTTAGGAAATTGTTGGTCCAAAGAGAGATGAACAGACAAGTGAATGGAGAAAACTGCATAACAGTGAATTACATGGTCTTTATAGGAAGTCAGATATGAGAACAGTTAAGTCTCGTAGACTGCGATGGTCAGGACATGTGGCACGAATTGGGAATGAAAGACTTGCATGGAAGCTTTTTTGTAGGAAAACCAGAGGGAAAACGCCTAGTTGGTAGACCAAGAATGAAATGGGAGAATAATATTAACTATGATTTGAGGGAAGTAGACTATACAGGGGATGATTAGAAAACATTGGCTCAGGATAGGGATGTATGGAGAGATTATGTCCGCGCGGCCATAAACCTACGGGTTTGATAGTGCCAGTGAGTTATTTGTTTATTTTTCATGTTACTGTGAAAAAGTGAATAAGATGAAATGGGTTCTGCTAAAATTCCAACTCAAAATTAACTACATATAAAAAAAATCAGTCATTTTGTTGGGTTCCGGGTTTTGAATTCAGGGCCTCTCGAATATGAGTCTTGAACGCTATATCTCGTCGCTTTCTCTTTCTCTCTCTCCGTCTCTCTCTCTTTCTCTCTCTCTCTTTCTCTCTCTTTCTCTCTCTCTTTCTCTCTCTCTTTCTCTCTCTCTCTTTCTCTCTCTCTCTTTCACTCTCTCTCTTTCTCTCTCTCTCTTTCTCTCTCTCTTTCTCTCTCTCTCTCTTTCTCTCTCTCTTTCTCTCTCTCTTTCTCTCTCTCTCTTTCTCTCTCTCTCTTTCTCTTCTCTCTCTCTTCTCTCTCTCTCTCTTTCTCTCTCTCTATCTCTCTCTCTTCTCTCTCTCTCTCTCTCTCTCTCTCTCTCTCTCTCTCCGTCTCTCTCTCTCTCTCTCGTCTCTCTCTCTCTCTCCGTCTCTCTCTCTCTCTCTCTCTCCGTCTCTCTCTCTCTCTGTCTCTCTCTCTCTCTGTCTCTACGTTTAAATTTTAAACTTTTTAACTGAGTGCTATTAAATTTACATTGATCAATTATATCCATATTACATATTTCATTATCAGTTTTTTTTTGTAAGCCCATGTTTTCCCTTTACAGAGATTTAGGCGCTCTCCCTCTACAGGGAAGACTTTGAACCATACTAATTTAGTTACACTTCTTTTCGTATAGATGTCATTTTTGCGTGGTCCGTGGTCAGCGTTCCGCCTTGTACTGACATCTAGGAAACTAAGGTAGTACTAGGACGGGAAAATTCGGTAAATTTTGCTTAGAGGCCTTTTCATTCAGGCTTAAGGATTTTTTACGAGCCTGAAAATCTTCAGACTCGGGACCCACGGCTTAAAGTCCCTCCCGGAGGACTTGCTCCTTGGATTTTTCCGTCCTAAAAAAAATCATTATTTACAAAACACAATTATTGAACACACAATTATCAAATGTCTAGTTCAAAAGAATCTGTTCATTATTTGCTATATTCAACGTATTTGTTCGAGAGTCAATCACTGCAAAATAATGCTCTGACCTGTTCAGAATATTAAAAAGGAGGAGCTTTCTTTAATATGATAAACAGAAGTAGATAAATATCGAGGTGAAACACGACTGTGATTGGTTACTTACTTACTTACTCATTGGCACTATCGAACCCGTAGGTTCATGGCCGCTCGGACATTAGCTATCCATACATCCCTATCCTGAGCTAATGCTTTCCAATCATTCCCTGTATAATCTACTTCCCTCATATCATAGTTAATGTATTCTCCCACCTCATTCTTGGTCTACCAACTGGGCGTTTCCCCTCTGGCTTTCCTACAAGAAGCTTCCATGCAAGTCATTCATTCTGTGATTGGTTGTAAAACAAAATTCATTGAAACGTGATTGGTCATTCACTCATAATTGGGTCATGAGTTAAATAGTCCCAGAGAATTTCTATCCTCTTCTTGTTACTTTACATGGACCACCTATCACCAAGACTTCAAGGAATGCACGTATTATGTATCTTTTGATCAGAAGTAAATACGAAAAATAACTAAATTAAATAATTAGAACTGAAAATATAAATAACGTAAAATAAGTTATATAAATGTTATGAATTAAGATTAGGATAGGTTTGCCAACTAAAATTATGTTAGCTATATCTAACATTGCGGAGGATAAATCACCATCAGTGTCGATTTCCTCTTCGGTAGGATATCCAAAAGTAAGGACATCTTTCTATTGCAATGTAACGGAAGCTAAATGTATATATATATATATATATATATATATATATATATATATATATATGTTTTAATTAAGTGTTTAACATTGAGCAATGCAAGCTTAATATGGTATGATAAGAAAAATAAATGCCTGGACGGGATTCGAACCCGGATCTCTGAGTCTGTACCTCAGCGTGATATCCATTACACTACCAGGCGAATCCAATTCAAACACTTATTTTTCTTATATATGTATTATATTTTCCATTATTACTAGATGCCGCGAGAACTCAGTCTTCACTGCCATCTAGTAGCTGACTATAACAAGTAAGCAAATTAAAGAGAATATTTTTACCTTATAGCAGTGACGCTTTATAGATGTTATAATTAAATGTTTAACATTCAGCAATGCAAGCTTAATATGGTATGATAAGAAAAATAAATGCCTGGACGGGATTCGAACCCGGATCTCTGAGTCTGTACCTCAGCGTGATATTCGCCTGGTAGTGTAATGGATATCACGCTGAGGTACAGACTCAGAGATCCGGGTTCGAATCCCGTCCAGGCATTTATTTTTCTTATCATACCATATATATATATATATATATATATATATATATATATATTTATTTTGGCAGCCTGAGGTATAATTGGAAGATATCCATCCATAGTAATTCTGCCCGAAGGCAGGTCCTTCACTGCAATCATAGCATTTTCATGCTATGTTTGCAGCTTTACTAGGGAATTGTAGGTGTGGTAGCTTCCCGTTGCCTTCCACACCGGTGAAGGATGCTGATGATAATGATAAGGATGAGGATGATGATGGCTCTATGATTTCGGGGACCGTTTGGGCCTTAAAGTTTTCCAGGTGATGAAAAACCCCGATAAAAACCTCACCCAGAAAAACTGTCCCGGCCGAGGATCGAACCCGGGCCCGCTGCGCGACAAGGCAGCAAGCTACCTCGAGACCACAGCGGTGGACCTTAGAAGATATAATGAAACATAAATCATAACAACCGAAATAGTTTCCAACCCGTAGACCGCTGTACCATATAAACCAGCAATTTCCCTACAATAGCGAAAATCTGTGTAATTTTCTCTTATCGATATTATTATTATTATTATTATTATTATTATTATTATTATTATTATTATTATTATTGTTATATTATTTTATAATTATTAAAATTAGAACATGTCACAAATAAGGAAATTAGAAACATAGTGGAAGCAGAATAAAGCTTAATTGAAATAATTGAGGAGAAGGAATTAAAATGGTTAGGACATATTTTAAGAATGGAAGAAGAGCGAAGGCCCAAACTACTATATCAATGGCAACCGACCAGAAAGAAGAAAAGAGGGAGACCAAAGTTAACATGGAAGGAAAACATGAGGATAGTAATGCAAGCAAGAGGGTTAAGCATTGAAGATGCTCCAAGATCGTAGGATTTGGAGGTTTGGCACGGGAAGACTTCAGCAGTTGTAAAAACCCGAAGCTAGATAGATTATTATTATTATTATTATTATTATTATTATTATTATTATTATTATTATTATTATTATTATTATTATTACTTGCATTTGTTTTCCTCAATGGAATATTGTGGGATAAAAATACAAGTAATAAAAAAAAATAGTATGGATCTATATGATACAATTGTTGAAAGTATCATTAGGAGCAGAACTTCGGTCATTAGCAACAAAAACAAATAAGTATGTTCTGGACAATTTAAATTGATTTTAAATTTCAAGAATTTCAAGAAGAGAAAAAATTGCAATCTCAGTTGAAAGGGAGACAATGAAGATTGAAGACACTATTTTAGATTATATTAAAACTTAACAATTGAGATGGTACGGACATGTCCAGTGAATGGAAGAGGATCGGCTACCAAAATATGTTTTGGAATGGAAACCTGAAGGACGATGAGGCAGAGGAAGACCTAAAACCTGTTAGAGTTCGGGAATATATTTATACATCCATCCATAGTAATTCTGCCCCAGGGCAGGTCTTTCACTGCAATCATTGCATTTGCATGCTATGATTTGCAGCTTTACTAGGGAATTGTAGGTGTGGTAGCTTCCCGTTGCTTTCCACACCGGTGAAGAACGATGATGATGATGATGATTATAATGATAAGGATGATGATGGTGATGATGGCCATATGATTTCGAGGACCGTTTGGGCCTTACAGTTTTCCTGACATTTGTCTTACAGGTGAGGAAAAACCCCAATAAAAACTTCATCCAGAAAAACTGTACCGATCGGGAATCGAAACGGGACCCGCTGCGTGACAAGGCAACACGCTACCTCGAGACCATAGCGGTGGACATATTTATACATGAAGGAGGAAATCTACATCCGGGGGATTGGATGGACCGACAAAATTAGCTGTTAGGAAACGGATTATGTCGAAGACACTAAACAATCGATATATATATATATATATATATATATATATATAATTATTATTATCGTTATTATTCTTCTTCTTATTATTATCATTATTATTATTAGGCCTATCATTATAATAATAATAATAATAATAATAATAATTATTATTATTATATTATTATTACTATCATTATTATAATTATTGTCCACCACTGTGGTGTCGAGGTAGCGTGCTGTCTTGTCATGCAGCGGGCCCGGATTCGATCCCCGGTCGGGGCAGTTTTTCTGGGTGAGGTTTTTATCGGGGTTTTTCCTCACCTGTAAGACAAATGTCAGGAAAACTTTAAGACCCAAACGGTCCCTGAAATCATATGGCCATCATCATCATCCTTATCATTATCATCATCATCCTTCACCGGTGTGGAAAGCAACGGGAAGCTACCACACTTACAATTCCCTAGTAAAGCTGCAAAGCATAACATAAAAATGCTATGATTGCAGTGAAAGACCTGCCCTCGGACAGAATTAATATGGATGGATTATCATTATTATCATCATTAGCATTATTATTATTATTATTATTATTATTATTATCATTATTTTTTTTGCACTTCTTTATAAAGCACTCGAATAAACGATGCCACTAGAAGTGAAATCCTGTATCATTACCATGTTGAAAAATTGCCTTTAATCTGAAACTTCTTGTGTTAGCTTGTGTGGGAGTATATTGGATCTTCCCGAGTCTTTTTTCTTTTTACCGTTATCCCAGTTTCAGTTTCTTGTTTCTCACATCGTTATTTCTAGTAACTTTGAACGTAGTTTACAACTCCTGCCTGGGCTTGAAGTATAAGTTTTAACAATAAATACAATAACATTTATTTCATTCCATTAACAGACGTAAGTATGTCTTAAGGCTTTGGCCATTGTAGTTCATACCTAATGCATACATTTAAACATCTGTCAAATATCGGTTGAAATAATATTAATTTGTTCACTTCTATACTAATCCATAGTAATTCTGCCCGAAGGCAGGCCCTTCACTGCAATCATAGCATTTTCCTGCTATGCTTGCAGCTTTACTAGGGAATTGTGTAGGTGTGGTAGCTTCCCGTTGCTTTCCACACCTGTGAAGGATGATGATGATGATAATACTGATGATGATGGCCATATGATTTCGGGGACCGTTTGGGCCTTAAAGTTTTCCTGAGATTTGTCTTACAGGTGAGGAAAAACCCCGATAAAAACCTCATCCAGAAAAACTACCCCGACCGGTAAAACCGGATATTTATCCCCATATAAAAATAATAAGGGTTTTTGTTTTGTTTATAATAATATTTATTTATATGAAGAATGGACATCAGATTGATTTATAGAATTCAAATTTTTTTATAAGTATATAAAAAAAAATAACTGGTCAATATAAACTGTTAATACAGTTAGATGTTTTTATAACTGATGCAGTATGTAAAATACTTCAAATATTCAAATTGATAATTTTTATAAAGAAATAAATGGGATTGGTGGAATGGGATAGAAGTTAACTTGAAAATACTCCTTCCTTTTCTGTTGGACCAATCAGACCATAGAGGTTATAACTGAAATAACAAGATGGCTACAATACTTGAAGATGGTCGGTCATGTTCAGCGACTGCTCCTTAAAGAATAAGGAAATAATTGTTTATTTTATTGATGTTGGTTGAAAGAAATAGTGTTAAAAGTATGAAAGATTATATAATGATATAATAGTCATCCATCTTGGTAAAAAAACAGTTTCTAAGTGAAAATAATGGATAATAATGACTGGATTGACCGTTAGCATTCGTCATCCATTAAATACATAAAATGGTAATCTTCTAGAAGTGAAAAATATCAACCTAGCCGGAATCTTTTGGAACTTTTAAATTACAAGATTCATCTTGACCAAAGTGAGAGTTTTAAATAAACTAACTTATCGTTCAACTGTTAATAAAGTGTTGTTATTTGTGTAAGAAACTTTTCCTCATTCCCCTGAAGAGAGTTATTAGTGCCGTGGCAGATTTAAAGTGGTTTAAATTATATCACAAATCTTCAACTTCGAATATCTCACCGAGAAACCCAACTTTAAATGTCTCCACAACGAGGGGTATAAATTAAAACACAGCTTCACCGGGGATCGAACTCGGGCCCGCTGCGTGACAAGGCAGCACGCTACCTCGAGACCACAGCGGTGGACTCTATACTAATAATGGCCTAATTTTTTATTTATTTTCACTGAAGTTGAATTTATCAGAGAAGCTTTGGTATCCATTGACAGCGGCATGTAATTCGTCAACTTACTTCCCTAACTAACTAACTAACTCACTGGCACTATCGAACCCGTAGGTGCATGGCCACGCGGACATAAGCTCTCCATATATCCCTATCCTGAGCCAATGTTTTCCAATCTTCTCCTGTATAATCTACTTCCCTCAAATCATAGTTAATGTTATTCTCCCATTCTTGGTCTACCAACTGGGCGTTTTCCCTCTGGTTTTCCTGCAAGAAGCTTCCATGCACCTCTTTCATTCCCCATTCGTGCCACATGTCCTGCCCATCGCAGTCTACGAGACATAACTCTTCTCATTACATCTGGCTTCCTATAAAAAATATGCAATTTACTGTTATGCAGTCTTCTCCATTCACCTGTCTGTTCATCTCTCTTTGGTCCAAAAATATTCCTAAGAACTTTGTAATACTCGTAATCTCCATTCTTCGTTTAAAGTAAGAGTGCATATATCGCATCCATATAATATAATTTTCCCTCTCGGAAAATAATGTAAGATTTTATTTGGTAATCTACTTTCTTCCATTCTTTCTACATGTTCTTTCCACTGAATCTTGTTGTTAAATATCTTTACTTTTATGGAGTAGATCTGTAGTTCTTCAAGGATATCCTCGTTTCTTATCTGGTCCATTCTAGTGCATCCTTTTACTATTATTAAACATTTCATCTCGGCTGCTTGGATTTTACTGTCTTGTTCGGTAGTGATAATCCAAGATTCGCTCCCATACAAAAGGACAGGGACCACCATTGTTTTATAGAATTTTAATTTTGTTTGTTTATGAGCTTCATTAAACAATGTTCAATTTATTGTGCCACAAGTAGTTTGAAACTGATGAGTTTTATGTTTAATATCTTTATCATATCCAAAGATTGCATTTATATTAATTATATGTATTCTGTCCACCGCTGTGGTCTCGAGGTAGCGTACTGCCTTGTCACGCAGCAGGCCCGGGTTCGATTCCCGGTCGGGACTGGTTCCTGGGTGAGGTTTCTTTTTCGGGATATTTCCTCACCTGTAAGACAAATATCAGGAAGCTTAGCGCCCAACGGTTCCCGAAAATCATCCGGCCATCATCATTATCCTTATCATTATCAGCATCGTCATTCACCGGTGTGGAAAGCAACGGGAAACTACCACACCTATAATTCCCTAGTAAAGCTGCAAAGCATAGCATGAAGTGCTATGATTGCAGTGAAACACCTGCCCTCAGACAAAATTACTATGGTTGGATGGATAATTATTCTATCAATTGTATGTTAATGACTTACCAGAACTTTTATCTGCCACTTTCGAAATTACAACAACTATGTTACTTCCAATAAATGTCAGGTTACGATTAATCTTGTATTTTGTAAGCCCATGATTTCGCTTAACCGAGATTTAGGCGCTCTGCCCCTACGGGGAAGAATTTGAACCATACTAATTTAGTTACAATTGTTTTCGTATAGATGTCATTTGAGTGGTCCGTGGTCCGCGTTCCGCCTCATACTGACATCTAGGAAACCAAGGTAGTACTAGGACGGGAAAAATCGGTAAATTTTGCTTAGATGCCTTTTCATTCAGGCTTAAGGATCTTTTACGAGCCTGAAAATGTTCAGACTCGGGACCCGCGGCTTAAAGTCCCTCCCGGAGGACTTGCACCTTGGATTTTTCCGTCCTAAAAAATCCATCGACCCCGGCCGGATTTGAACCCGCGACACTCCGGAACAGAGGCAAGGAGCATAACCACTAGTCGAGGATTACGATTAAACAGTTGAAAATTCAAGGAATCTGTTCTCTTTGTACATCACATTTACTAGTTTATATTAATTTCAAATTGTCGTATTGTGGTATTTTTCTGACTATTTAACTCATGCCCCAAATGGGAGTCAATGACCAATCACGTTTTGATGATTTCTGTTCTATAACCAATCAGAGTCGTGTTTCACGAAATATTTATCAGTATTATATTTACCATATTAAAGAAAGCTCCTCCTTTTTAATATTCTGAACAGGCCTGACCGTTATTTTGCAGTGACTGAGCGTATAATAAATACGGCTACCAGATTGTATATAGGCCTATAGTGCATGAATGTCAACATTTGTAGCAATTTATTATACCACCAAAAAAAGAAACCACTCTTTGCACTTTCTTAAATGTATTTTTCCCAGGTAATAATCCAGAAAAATATAATTGTCATATTTACATCATACGACATCAGAAATGAATTAATATACAGTTTGATGTTTTTCATTTTTTCTCCACTAGAGAGCATTCTTACAATATTGCGTTCCTTTGGCAATAAATAGTATGATCTGGTTGCAGTGATAAACAAAAGAAGCAGATGAAGCGTACCTATCGTTTCTCATTTGTTTTCAAACATCGCCGTTTACATTAAATATATAAATATTTTAAAATAACTATAGTTAAATAATGATTTGTGAGTAAACAGCTTAATTTTATTCGTTAAATAGTCCTAACAAATGCCACTCTTGATTTCCAAATTCTCTAAATAAATTCACTCCTCACTTCGTGAGTCGTGATTTTATCGATAATTTGGAAATCACTCGTGGCATTACTTATGAAAATGTAACATATAATTATTTATCTTTGGCTAATTCAAAGAACAAAATCCTGTTAGTCAACTACGTAAAAACAAGAGAATACTGATAACTATGTTGTTGAATATTACGTACTCATATTTCATTATCTTATAACAACTTTTACTTTGAAGATGAACGAATAATGAGCTTCCCTCTTGTGGACTCAAAGCTAAACTTGCACCACGCCTTAGTAATTTCACATCAAAGGATAAAAACTCTGCCGAAAAAATGCAATGCCCTCAAAGACAAGTTCATTTTATTGAAGAGTGATGTGATAGTTAAGGGCATCGTTAAAAATGATTTATTTCTTTTTTGCTTCAAAATTCGAAAAAGGCCTGTTTTATCGATGTGTAATATTATTGTCGATTTTGGACATTTAAACTCAAACAAATATGTTTTTAAAAATGCCGTCTCTATGTTCTGCTAATGTGCACATTTTTTGTTTTTTCCATTTTTCCCATAACTTGTATTTTTTTCATATTTTGGTTCACTTTTCTCTGAAACTATGAAAGATAGGAGAACAATTTTTGACATGGATATGTAGTTTAAAGGGCTCTATAATAATAAGGTAAATTTATCGTTGTGCTATTGATAGTGTTTGAAATTTTAAAAAAATGTATGCAAACGTTTTAACAAAAAAAAACATGTTTGGTCTTTGATTTTTTTAAAATAAATCACAAACCATATCTGAACAGAAGCAAATATTATTTTCGCGTGAACTATGGACAATAACACAAATTTTGGAAATAATTGGATAAGTAGTTTTTTGAGAAAATATAATACAATACTCTTAAGAAGTTGGATTTTTATTTTCATGTTTTTTTGTATTATAAATTACTCATGAAGAAATATGTGTAAAAAGTTAACCAGAGTGTCATTATGTTCAGGAAGACTTGTTTAATTAGTGGCATAATGTTCCTGCACATAAGTTAAGAATGAGCTGAAAAAATGGTTTTTGTACATTGCATATTTTTAAACCACATTACAAGGAAATCAGTACCGGGTGTCCTTAATCACGTAAGAGTACGTGATAAATTTAGTCCAAACGAAAAACACATATCACAATAAGGGATACGAAACAGTCGCATTAATAAACTGTGTATCCCTCTCTGAGTGCATTCTCGCATGAAAAGGTCATAAAGGTGCTGAATTGTATCCTTACATTGTCCAAAGAATCGTGCACCTATTGTCACAATTCGGCAATGGTTGCTGCAGAAAGACCAAGTTTCAGTTTCATCATATCCCATAAGTGTCAAAATGGCGAGAGATCTCGGGATATTCCTGACTAGAGAAGTTGTATGATATCTAAATAAATGAATAGGTCCTAACTCTTGGCAGCGGAGTACACTAAGGTTTTCTACGATATATTTGTGACTTGTTCCCTTTTTAATAGCTCATCCAATTTAGTCCTGCATGAGGAAAATTCGAGTGTCCCATTCAAACCTCCCACTTTTTAATTAATCATAACTAACCAAGTATGCAGAATTATGAAATGAGGCCGCTATTAAACGAAACAGAAACTCAAAGAATTTTCATTGCCACACACTAAAACATCTCTATAAGTGCACCATCCTGCTCAAATTTCTTCAATCTTGTCTCCTGAAACACGTGTACAAACACCTCCTGATGATTTTTTAACGCTTCCAGTCGCCAGAAACTTCTCAAGCCATGCCTTAATGGTCTTCCCATCAGGTGCATTTCCTCCATATTCTCTAAGGTAATTTCTTTGCACTGTAATTATTGACTTCGTCTCTGCATACTAGGAAACAGTATGTGCTCGTTGCTGAGGAGTCGCCATTTTGTTTTATGTCATTATTGTCCAACATGAGACAGATGAATTAACTGCAGCAATGAAAACAAAAATTCTTTGAGTATCTCTTTCTTTTAATAACTAACTAACTAACTCACTGGCACTATCGAACCCGAAGGTTCATGGCCGCGCGGACATAAGCTCTCCATACATCCCTATCCTGAGCTAATGCTTTCCAATCATTCCCTGTATAATCTACTTCCCTCAAATCATAGTTAATGTTATTCTCCCACCTCATTCTTGGTCTACCAACTGGGCGTCTTCCCTCTGGCTTTCCTACAAGAAGCTTCCATGCAAGTCTTTCATTCCACATACGTGCAACTTGTCCTACCCATCGCAGTCTACGAGACTTAACTGTTCTTATTATATCTGGCTTCCTATTAAGACCATGTAGTTCATTGTTATGTAGTCTTCTCCATTCACCTGTCTGTTCATCTCTCTTTGGTCCAACAATTTTCCTAAGTACTTTATTCTCAAATACTTTTAATCTCCTTTCCTCCCTTAAAGTAAGAGTCCATGTTTCGCACCCATATAATATAACTGGTAGAATAATAGTTTTATATATTTTCAGTTTAACGTTTTTTGAAAGGAGTTGGGACATCAAGAGTCTCTGCAATGCATAATAGCACGCATTTCCAGAATTGATCCTATGTTTAATTTCTTTGTGCATCTCATTCCTATTTGTGATTATTGTTCCTAGGTATTTAAATTCAGCCACTCTCCTCCTCAAAATTTCCCTCATTTGTCATTAGCTGTCCAGTTCCATTATATAATGAATTTCTACGTGTGACCATATATTTAGTTTTATTGATATTTACTTCCAATCCTAATTCCTTAGTGTTACTCAACAGTGTGTCCTTTAGTATCTCCTCGCTATCGGCCAACAATACTACATCATCAGCATAAACTAAGAGCTTATTAATACCATTGAGTTGCAAGCCTTCCTCATTCTCTAAAGATTTAATGGCATGCTCTAGTACAAAATTAAATAGTAGAGGAGATAGTGCATCTCCTTGCTTCAACCCATTTTGGATTTCAAAAGTGTCCGAAAACTGTTTGCCTACACGCACCCTACTCTTTTTGCCATTTAGACACATTCGTATAAGTCTAACTAACTTTTTAGGAATTCCGAACTCCAGCAGGATACTATATAACTTCTCCCTCTTAATTTAATCATATGCTGTTTTGAAGTCTACATACAGTTGATGTACAGTACCATTATATTCCCATTTCTTTTCTAAAATCTGTCTTATACTAAACATCTGATCTGTTGTAGACCTGTTTCTTCTAAATGCACATTGATGATCTCCTAGAATGTCATCAATATAGGGAGTAAATCTGCTTACTAATATATTTGTTAGAATTTTCTAAGAAATTGAAAGTAATGAGATGCCCCTGTAGTTGTTGCAGTCAGTTTTATCTC
This sequence comes from Diploptera punctata, assembly GCA_030220185.1. Taxonomy (NCBI): domain Eukaryota; kingdom Metazoa; phylum Arthropoda; class Insecta; order Blattodea; family Blaberidae; genus Diploptera; species Diploptera punctata. Next base: position 1,330,952 of record JASPKZ010003857.1, read on the forward strand.
CTTTCTTATAAATTGGTACGATAATTGATTCTTTGCATTCATCTGGAAGAGCTTCTTTTTCCGAAATCATACTAAGCAACCAGCGTATCTTGTCCATCAATTTTTCTCCCCCTGATTTTATCAGTTCTGCTGGGATCTCATCTGAACCTGATGCTTTATACATCTTCAATTTTTCAATCGCCATTTCAACCTCTAACGCACTTGGCTCTGCGACTAGTATTTCTGCTGTCTGTAAATTATCCTCCTCAATGTCCTGTTCTGTATGTACATTTAATAGCTGATTAAAGTAACTTTTCCATCTATTTAATATACTCCTGGAATCTGCAATCATATCCACATTTTCATTCCAAATTATGTTTGTTCTAGCCTGAAATCCTTTCTTCTCTATACTAATTCCCTGATATAATTCTCTAATGTTCCTATTTTTTGCATTCATTTCAAGATTATTAATCTTCTCTCTCAAATATTCCCTCTTTTTACTCTTTAGTAACTTGGTGGTTTCCCGTCTAACACTACCCAATTGCTCTAAATTTACCTCATTTGGCTCGTGTAACCATTTCATTTTTGCTAGCTTTCTTTTCTTTACAATGTCGGCACATTCCTCATCAAATCATTTCTTGTTTTGCCTCTTTTTTAAACAACCAATGCTTTCTGATGCTGACAATTTAATAGTATCACTTATAGCCTCCCATTCTTTATTTATATCAGTTTCTTCTTCGTTTGCCACATTGTCATCTGAAGATTCCAGTACTTCAAATCTATTAGCAATCTTTCTTTTAATACCAACCTTTTTTCATAATTCTGCATACTTTTAGAGTTATGATTAATTAAAATGTGGGAGGTTTGAATGGGACACGGTGTATACTAACAAGTTGTGGGCTCGGGATAAGACAGAGTACTGTGCCGAGCAGCAGGGAGGGGAGAGCTAATTTCAAATTAATCGATTCCTTCGACGATAAAGAACAGGTCCAAAAGGTTTAACTTGGCGTTGACGAATAATAATTTAATTATTTATAATGATTTTACTTATTTTTTACTCGCTTTATATTAGCTTGACCTGTATCTATCTATGTAAGGGAATCTTTCAACACGATTTGCAACCACTTAAAAATATTGGATCGACTTGAAACTTTGTATACTTGTAAAGGACCAATCATAAACAATATATAATATATAACAGGTTGCGGACTTACCGACTTGTTAGTCCATCGTTGTAAGAAATTAATATTTTGTCCTCTGGTAGCTCAATTGGTAGAGCGGTGGACTGTAGTGGTGTATAATTTCAGTAATCCATAGGTTGCTGGTTCAAATCCGGCCCGCATGATTTTTTTAGAAGAGTATTACTTTTAGGTCATACTACAATAGTATCGAATTTAAAGATATTTACATTTTTATCTTATTCTGTAAAATATTAATGACAATTTTGTAGACGTGCCATATTGTAATTTATCCAAAAATATGAGGATACGATTAACTGTAATATCTATCTACATTAAAATATTCAAACATATTATAATAATGTTAGATAATAATTTTAAAAAATGTATAATTATATTCGTGCCTAGACACTAAAAATATCGTAAGCAATTAAATTTTCATGGGATTCCAGTTTATGACAATCAATTAAACTAAAAATGAAAAAATAAATAATAGTTTAAAAAACTAAAACTACACGCTTTATTAGAAAAACAAACTAAAAATTAAATAATAGTTTAAAAACTAAAACAACACGCTTTATTAGAAAACCAAACTAAAATAAATACATAATAGTTTAAAAAACTAAAAAAACACGCTTTATTAGGAAACCAAACTAAAAAATAAAAAATAAATAATGATTAAAAAAACTAAAACAACACGCTTTATTTGAAAAGCGAACTAAAAAAATTAAAAATAATTTTAATTTCCAACACTCTTGGGATAAAATTAAAGTGGTCAACGAAAAAATCATCTCCAACACATCTAGAATAAAACTAGAGTTATCTACAAAAAAAAATAATTTTACCATCAAAAGCGTGGGGTGCTTTTTATGATTTTCTTCTTAGAGACTTTACTTTTACCATTATCTGTTTATTAACAAATATATTAATTGATATAGGGCACCACACGGTTTCGATGGTAAAATTATTTTTTTTGTAGAAAACTCTAGTTAAATTCTAGATGTGTTGGAGATGATTTTTTGTTGACCACTTTAATTTTATCCCAAGCGTGTTGGAAATTAAAATTATTTTTTCATTTTTAGTTCGGTTATCTAATAAAGCGTGTTGTTGTAGTTAAAACTATTATTTATTTATTCTACCATGAATTAACATTTTAGGTTTTACCTCAAAGTATGGGTATAATAATAAGCTCTTTATTTCAAATTCCAATTAATATTTAGAGTCACTAGGTGGCAGTTACCTGGCTTTTTTAGCCTGTAAGTACCATTGCGTTTAAGCAAATGTGATTTTTTGTTAATGTGTCTCAATATGTAAAACAGAATATAATATTATAAGGAAAAACGCGAACACGCAAACAGATAATAGACATGTAAAAAGGAAAATTATAGCCACTTTAACCAACCTTTCGCATTATTTATAAGCAGAATGAACACTTTAACATAACGTAACATGCAAAATTTCCCTCCTATGGCATCTTTAACTTGTGATTCCGTAACTTACGTGCTTAAATGATACAGAGACATATTAACCAATTCATTGACAATATCGAACCAGTAGGTTCATGGCCGCGCGGATATAAGCTCTCCATACAACCCTATCCTGAGCTAATGTTTTCCAATCATTCCCTGTATAATATACTTCCCTCAAATCATAGTTAATATTATTCTCCCATCTCATTCTTGGTCTACCAACTGGGCGTTTTGTCTCTGGTTTTCCTACAAGAAGCTTGCATGGTCACCTTTCATTTCCCATTCGTGCCACATGTGCTGCCAATCGCAGTCTATGAGACTTAACTTTTATTATAATATCTGGTTTCCTATAAAAATCATGTATTTTAGTGTTATGTAGTCTTCTCCATTCGACTGTCTGTTCATCTCTCTTTGATAAAAATGTTTCCAGAGAACGTCATTCACAAATACTCGTAATCTGTTCTCCCTTAAAGTAACAGTCCATGTTTCGCAATTATTATTATTATTATTATTATTATTATTATTATTATTATTATTATTATTATTATTATTATTATTCCAGTAGTGTGGAAAAGTGTCAATGTTGACTTTCAAGGTGGTTGGAAACTGTGTAAAAGTTGTCGCTCAGAAACTTTCTTAGATCCGAGTGTGATTTAACCACTATTGTGTGAGAAAGATCAAGAATAGAAAATGTGAATATTGTAGGAGCATACAAAGTAAATAAACTCTGTGTAGTGAATTCGATTTACTTTGCATGCAGTATTTGCCATCCGCCCAATGCCCTTCTCTGTGCAAATATGGGTAGAATACGAAATTCTAAAATGAATATCGGGACGAAGTGCGATTTTGAATTCAGTGATCCTGCTACAAATTCATTATTTATTTGTCCATATCATAATATACTTTGTTTCGTATAAAAACAACAGAAACCAGAAGTTCTAAATAATTCGAAACTCGATAGAAAGGACGATACAAATTTTCTTTTTAATGCGATCGCGGTTGTAAAGTCATAAATAACTGCTTACAAAAGTAAAAAAGAAATCAAATCAGAATCTTCGACAATTATAAAACTAACGACAAACATATAAACTCGAACGAAACTTTTTCAGAGAATGTTAAGGTAAGATTTTTTTAATGCCCCAGATTGTCATTTCGACATTTCTGGCGTTCTCTCCTGGCATGACGTACTTGTAACCCACTTCTGAGATTGGGGCGCGTGGATGATATGAGAGTTGATGATGATGGTAATGATGCGCCAGGAGAGGCCTTAAACTAAACCTAATCTAATTAGGCGAATATGACATTGATGGTAATGATGACCAATTGTTGTTCGGGGACCGTTTGTGACTTTTTTTCGTGACATTTATCTTACAGGTGAGGAAAAATCCCGAAAAACTCACCCAGGAAACTTGTCCCAACCGGGGATCATACCCGGGCCCGCTGCGTGATAAGGCAGCACGCTACTTCCAGACCACAATTGTGGACATGTTAAGGAAAATTGAATCAGTGTTTTCATTTAAGTAATTCATTATCTCCGATCTTGTATGCGTCATACATGACTGTACTCTTAATATATTGGGATGTAGTAATCTAAATTAAAAACATGTTATTTAAGATTATACAACTTATTTTTTGTATTTTATTGTTTATTGTAACATTATCAAATTATTATAAAACAGGTAGAGTTTATTAAAATATAATAATAATAATAATAATAATAATAATAATAATAATAATAATAATACTAATAATAATAATAATAATAACAATCCATCCATAGTAATTGTGCCCGAGGGCAGGTCTTTCCCTGCAATCATAGAATTTTTTTTCATGCCATGCTTGCAGCTTTACTAGGGAATTATAGGTGTGGTAGCTTCCCGTTGCTTTCCACACCGGTGAAGGATGATGGTGATGGCCATATGATTTCGGGGACCGTTTGGGCCTTAAAGTTTTCCTGACATTCGTCTTACAGGTAAGGAAAAACCCCGATAAAAACCTCACCCAGACAAACTGCCCCGACCGGGGATCGAAACCGGGCCCGCTGCGTGAGAAGGCAGCACGCTACCTCGAGACCACAGCGGTGGACAATAATAATAATAATAATAATAATAATAATAATAATAATAATAATAATAATAATAATAATAATAAGGGGCACGCCGTAGCGTAATGGTTAAGGCACTGCGCTACAAGCCGGAAGGTCGAGGGTTCAAGTCCCGGTGGGGTCAGGATTTTTAAACTGACCAAAACTTCTGGCGGCACTATGGCCCTGGGGTGGACTCAGCCTCTAACGGAAATGAGTACCAGACGCTTGTTCTGGGGTAATGGCGGCCGTCACGCAGGGCTGACAACCCGGCTGACATTAAGTGCCGATTGTCCAGAAAAAGTGGGAGCCTTAACCTCCCACTACCCCAAGGGCCTCCTGAGGCCTGTAGTGGGAATACTTTACTTTAATAATAATAATAATAATAATATTATTATTATTATTATTATTTTTATTATTATTATTATTATTATTATAATACTCTGCTGGATAAGAAAAGGAATGAAGATATATGAAAGGAACTAAATATTTTCAAACTTACAGACCGAATAATTAAATATAGGAACGTCTGGAAAGAACATATTGATAGAATGCCAGAAGGAATATTTCCAAAATTATTGCTAAATTATAAACCACACGGAAGGAGAAATTTTGGTCGCCCACACAGAAGATGGTCTGAACAATTTTAACAATTCTAGCTTTCGTTAAACCGGAACGAGCCAACAGGCTTAATCCTTGGATGATGATAATATGCATATAATATAATTCATAAGTGTATGTACAGATGGGAATTCAAAGCAGTGCGTAAAATATTTTACATCGTGTTTGTTTACCTCGTTCTTACACAAGGTATTATTCGTGCTATTGATTCTGTAACGATCATCAGTGTAAGAAAACTCATCGTAAGGTTACATAATCACTAGGGAAAGAATTTTGAGGTGCGGCACCTTTCAAAAAATATAGCTGATTTGATACCAATAGTTCAATATATGTATTTGGGGGGATGAAATGAAACAAAATTAAAACAATTTGTTACAACTTTTTGCACATTTTCGTGACATTACTACATTTCGCCCCTTTTTCCCTCTTTTTTATGCTTGAACGCCTTTTCCTCCACTCATCTCTGCGATTTTAAAATATAGGACAGATTTCTTCTAGAAAGGCTTTTTAAAATCTCAATCAGAAGTCAACAATTGTGGAATGCAGGCTTTCACGGCCGGTAATCATGGTATTAAAAGATTCCGGGCTATGTGGCCGTGGTCTATAACTGGCGTTTCTTCCAGACGTTTCTCCCTCAACTGCGGAGGGCATCTTCAGTTCGCAGTCGAGTCTACGACAGGGAAACAACAGCTGGAAGCGCTCGCCACTGAAGATGCCCTCCGCAGTTGAGGGAGAAACATCTGGAAGAAACGCCAGTTATAGACCACGGCCACATAGCCCGGAATCTTTTAATACCAGAAGTCAACAATATTAAAAAAAACAATAAATAATAATTGGTGTAATTTATATCCCAGAAACAATAGCCAATCTACAGTGTGAAGTCAACAGTAAATAATAAATATTAAAATATAATTTATGTAAACCACCAGTAATTTATATGCCAGTAATAATAGCCAATCTGCAGCTGTGAAGTCAAATTTAAATTCGAACAGTGTTGCTGTAACAGTTTAAAATAAGTACAGTATTACTGACAATAATTTAACAGTTTTCTATCTACCGACTTGTTGTTGGCTGTGTTTTACTAGTCTGAATCACAACGTATTTTATTAGTATTACAACTGGGTTTTCACAACAATAACATGGCGAATGTTAAGAAGGATAAGTTGTATGCACTTTCAGAAGAATTCAAAACGCAATTTATGAAAACTGATGCCATCATTCTTCGATGTCCCATCTGCGAAGTAAATATTGCAATAAACTGAAAAACTATGAATTACCTCTTATGGACTCTATAAGGAAGAAAAAATTGGTGCAAAATGATATGCATATTATATAATCTGAGTTCATGTAACTGGTTTAAATCTTAATTCAATTGTTTCCGCAGCTCCTTTTTTGCACCTTTTTGTATACATTTTCAGAACCGTTTTTCCCCGTTTTACGACCAAAATTTGCACCTTAAAATCCTTCCCTTAATTATTACTGTAAAACTCTATAAAACATTTCTGAACTTGTCGACAGGCTTCGATCAACAGTTCAAATAGTTATTTCTATAGTCCTTTATATTAGTCATTCAAAATATCTCTGCAGGCGGAAGAATCACGAAGCTCTGCTTGTAGCTACACGTGACGTCATATAAGGCAGTGTACACTGTCAGCGTCCCACGTCTCATTCCTCTCTGCACTCATAGATAACAGTGTCACGTGTTCTATTCCTGCATAAACACGACTGCAGTGCCCTCCGTCAACAACTGCGCTTACTCCTTAAACGGGTAATATATAGTAATTCAAAATCCCTCAAAGTCCTCCTAAAAATGGCGACTAAAGTAGATTAGTGAACGTGCTGAAAGAAATATTATCAAGACTGTAAACAAAACTCCCAGAGCCTAAGATACTTTCCGGACTGAAAAATAATTTCAAAATGGATGTACGTGTTACTACTTGAAAAGACACCTAAGTCGAATGGCTGCCACTGCCGAAAATGCTATTATACGACACAGAGGAACGTTTACCTCCAGTCATAGCAGCACTGTGATGGACGTAGATACTAACCATGTATAGTCAGAAACAAATTGCAAATGAAGCACTTACATTGTTACATTAATGTAAACTTTCAGACTTACGGGAACCGAGTGTACGCGGGATGATACATTTATTTATTTATTTATTTATTTTACCTGATGGAGTTGAGACAGTAAGGTGTTCTCTTCCACTTCACCAGGGTTAAATTATACATATAATAACAATTGTGATTTATCTACATGTTGATTAATGATACATAATCGACTTTTTTGTCTAATGTCACCAGGTTGTCTTTTATGACATTTATGGCTTTCTCTCCTGGCATTGGCGGAATTTTAATCCATTTCTTAAGCTGGGGCACCTGGAAGGCCGAGTTACGTTACCCCGATGATATGATGGGTGATAAATGATAATGAAGCGCCAGGAGAGTTCTTAACCTACATTCCAGACCATAGACCACAGGAATAATTCCCTTTAAGAAAAAAATTCTGCGGTCTGACTGGAAATCGAACCCAAGACCTCATGAACAGTAGTCAGTAACGCTGACCACTTGCCCATGAGACTGGTCACATAATAGATTTAGGCAGGCTATACAATATAAAGTTGACAATGGAAATAAATAAAAATTGTTCATACAAGAAATCGACCCCAAATATAACATACAGCGCAGCGACTAGGCTTTGGGTTCTTTACAATACCGAAACATATATTAAAATCTCCCGACATTAACCCAATAGGGTACGTTTTGGATTAACTTAAAATGAAAATTGGAATAGGTATCCTGTTACCCAACAAACGCTTCTCAATTTTTTGGAAGATATTGCCATAAAAAACACAAGTTAATAACTGCTCTATACATCACAAAATATGTTACACAAATAAAGGTACCTTATACAGAGGCTAATTGAGACTACCGGATCTTTGATCTGGTCAAAAACCCTGATGGAACTGGGGTGAATTTTGGTGAAGTCCGGAGGGCCTAACGTAGCGAAATCCACCTCCAAGTTGGGGCCCCTCGGGACCTTCATAAGATCTTTTAAGATTTTAAGATGCAAAAGAGAGACTGGGGTGTGGAAAGAAACGGGAAGCTACCGCACCTATATATCCCTAGTAAAGCTGCAAACATGGCATGATGAGTCTTTCCACGGTAATAGGAAGATCAATCCATCCATAGTAATTCTGCCCGAAGGCAGGTCCTTCACTGCAACCATAGCATTTTCATGCTATGCTTGCAGCTTTACTAGGGAATTGTAGGTGTGGTAGCTTCCCGTTGCTTTCCACACCGGTGAAGGATGATGATGATGATGATGATGATGATGATGATAATAAGGATGATGATGATGGCCATATGATTTCGGGGACCGTTTGGGCCTTAAAGTTTTCCTGACATTTTTCTTGCAGGTGAGGAAAAACCCCGATAAAAACCTCACCTAGGAAAAACTGCCCCGACCGGGGATTGAACCCGGGCCCGCTGCGTGGCAAGGCAGCACGCTACCTCGAGACCACAGCGGTGGACAGGAAGATCAATAAGGAAAAGAAATTGGATTGGCCACTGGCTAAGAAGAAACTGCCTGCTGACGGATGCCCTAGAAGGAATGGTCTACGGAAAGAACGTTAGAGGCAGAAAAAGACATCAGATGATAGACAATATTAAAATAAATGGTTTGTATGCGGACACAAAAGGGAAAGCTGAGTTAAGGAAATAGTGGAGAATGCTGTGTTTGCAGTGAAAGACATGCTCTTGTACAGAACACAATGTATGTATAAATGTATACGCCTACACTTAAATTGAATATAACATTGACGTATTTTATATACTGTACATGTATTCAATTGATCGCTTATACGCGCAATTCGATATGAATTACAACTGTTGTTACGATTAAAACGTGCTAGTCCCACAGTGTTCCGGAGTATCGACACAGGAAAAACGAACACAGTGTCTCGATATCATATGATAAACATGGACTGTGATTGGTCACCAGTAAGACAAGCCTCAACACCTGCTCGTTTGCCCACGCGCTATCAATCCCTTTCTTGCATCTCACGCACTCTAGTTATCCAAATGTTGAATTTACGTAATACATTACATTCCTATTGTAACTTACTTACTTACTTACTCACTGGCACTATCGAACCCGTAGGTTCATGGCCGCACGGACATAAGCTCTCCATACATCCCTATCCTGAGCTAATGCTTTCCAATCATTCCCTGTATAATCTACTTCCCTCAAATCATAGTTAATGTTGTTCTCCCACCTCATTTTTGGTCTACCAACTGGGCGTTTTCCTTCTGGCTTTCCTACAAGAAGTTTCCATGCACGCCTTTCATTCCCCATACGCGCAACATGTCCTGCCCATCGCAGTCTACGGGACTTAACTGTTCTTATTATATCTGGCTTCCTATAAAGACCATGTAGTTCATTGTTATGTAGTCTTCTCCATTCACCTGTCTGTTCATCTCTCTTTGGTCCAAAAATTGTCCTAAGTACTTTATTCTCAAATACTTGTAATCTCCTTTCCTCCCTTAAAGTAAGAGTCCATGTTTCGCACCCATATAATATAACTGGTAGAATAATAGTTTTATATATTTTCAGTTTAACATTTTTTGAAAGGAGTTGGGACATCAAGAGTCTCTGCAATGCATAATAGCACGCATTTCCAGAATTGAGCCTATGTTTAATTTCCTTGTGCATCTCATTCCTATTTGTGATTATTGTTCCTAGGTATTTGAATTCAGCCACTTCCTCAAAATTTCCCTCATTTGTCATTAGCTATCCATTTCCATTATATAATGTATTTCTACGTGTGAGCATATATTTTGTTTTATTGATATTTACTTGCAGTCCTAATTTCTTAGTGTTACTCAATAGTGTGTGCGTATTGGCCTTTAGTATCTCCTCGCTACCTGCCAATAGTACTACATCATCAGCATAAACTAACAGCTTATTAATACCATTCAGTTGTAAGCCTTCCTCATTCTCTAAAGATTTAATGGCATGCTCTAGTACAAAATTAGATAGTAGAGGAGATAGTGCATCTCCTTGCTTCAACCCATTCTGGATTTAAAAAGTGTCTGAAAACTGTTTGCCTACACGCACCCTACTCATTGAGCCATTTAGACACATTCGTATAAGTCTAACTAACTTTTTAGGAATTCCGAACTCCAGCAGGATACTATATAACTTCTCCCTCTTAATTGAATCATATGCTTTTTTGAAGTCTACATATAGTTGATGTACAGTACCATTATATTCCCATTTCTTTTCTAAAATCTGTCTTATACTAAAAATCTGATCTTTTGTATACTGTACATGTATTCAATTGATCGCTTATACGCGCAATTCGATATGAATTACAACTGTTGTTAGGATTAAAACGTGCAAGTCCCACAGTGTTCCGGAGTATCGATAGGAAAAACCAACACAGTGTCTCGATATCATATGATAAACATGGACTGTGATTGGTCACCAGTAAGACAAGCCTCAACACCTGCTCGTTTGCCCACGCGCTATCAATCCCTTTCTTGCATCTCACGCACTCTAGTTATCCAAATGTTGAATTTACGTAATACATTACATTCCTATTGTAAGCCTATCATATTTATGATATTTAATGCATTTTTGTAACGATTGTGTAATTTTTGTATTCCATTTTTTTACAAATTTGAGTTATTGTATTTCAATATATAAAATATATAGATGAAGTTATGTTAAAGTGGCAGATTAATTTAAATAAACATTCTAAAATAAATAATAAATTGTTGGATACAATATTATGTGCCGATGATCAAATAGTGACTTCCAGTTCAGAAGATGATCTACAAAGAGCTATTTTTAATTTGGAAAAATTAAGTGCCAATTACAATTTTAAAATTGCAAAGAATAAAACTAAAATGTTAGCATTTAAAGGACATAATACCTTAAGAGCAAAAATAGTAATTGATGATAACATTTTAGAGCAAGTGAACAGTTTTAAATATCTAGGTTTCAATTTATTATGTTAAAATTGAAGATATTAATGATAAAATAAATAAATTTAATCTAATGTGTGGAACTATTAAAAGAAGCCTTAAAAACACAAGAAAAGAAACAAAAATGAAATTTTATAAAGTAATGGCTGTTTCTGTATTGATGTATGGATCAGAATGTTGGACGATCACTAAACGACAAGAACAAAGATTGGAAGCAGCTGAGATGAGATTTTTAAGAAATATATCAGGATATACTCTGCTGGATAAGAAAATAAATGAAGATATAAGAAAGGAACTAAATATTTTGAAACTTACAGACCGAATAATTAAATATAGGAACACCTGGAAAGAACATGCTGATAGAATGCCAGGAGAAAGATTTTCCTATATTATTGGTAAATTATAAATTATCAAAATGCTTATCTTCAGCACTTATTACGAATGAGTGAACAGCGCATAGCAAGAAGAATGTATAATTACAAACCAAAAGGGAGAAGAATGTTGGGAAGACCATTGAAGAGATGGAAGGACCAATTTGATCTATAATGAGATCGGAACAGGCCATTGGGCTTAATCCTTGTTGTTGTTGATGATGATGATAAATTGCACAGAAGGAGAAATGTCGGACGCCCACACAGAAGATGGTCTGAACAATTTTAAGAATTCTAGCTTTCATGAAAACCGGAACGAGCCAACAAGCTTAATCCCTGGATGATGATAATGATGATGATGATGATGATGATGGTGTATTTCAATATCATCGTCAAATTACAATGAATAATAAATAAATATATACTCGTAATCTACAAAAAGAAGAAAAACGTTTGAAATGGTCACGTCATAAGAATGAAAGAAGAGAGGATAGCAAATAAGATCCTTAATTGGAAAGCGAATGAAAGAAGTGGAAGAGGCAGGTCTAGAGAACGATGGATGGATGTAGAGAAGTATGGAAGCTAGAGATTTGAGGGAAGAAGATGCTTTAGACAGGAACCTCTGGCGACAAATCACTTTGGGTTGAAGGAGAAACCCTGTATTGTGGAATATACCTAAATGAAAAAAAAAAAACTACATTAGGTATCCCAAGACATAAATGAGTTTTTTTTCACAAAATCAAATATGCATACCCTCTATTTTTTCTGTTTCGCCTTAATAATTCAAATAACAAATATTACTGTAATTGGATCATGATAACCCGTGCCAAACACAACGCACGAACATTTGTACTGGGTTAGTGTAGAAGAATTCTAGAACTAAAAGTTTATTTAGTAAATAAAACATCAATATGCCCTAATCGTGTAACTATTTACTATTTTACAATAAATAGAACATCACTGTTCAAATTTCGCTCGCCTTAGTTAGCAAGTACTGACATGTTTGTCGGCACGGGTTGCCGTGTACCTACGTACACCAAATTATACTTACAATTGTCTTAACATTATACAAATAAATTAAGAGGGTGTGTGTTAAAAATAAAATACTTCCTTTCTTGGGGCTCCCTAACCTAAATACAATAATTAGAAACATTAATGATTTTATAAAAGGTAAATTTTAAAAACACGACAGAGTTCTGTTTTCTGTCTATTTTTTATTTCGAAACTATAATATAAATACTAAAATTTAATTTTTTTACATTGGATTATGGGTCCACCGCTGTGGTCTCGAGGTAGCGTGCTGCCTTGTCACGCAGCGGGCCCGGGTTCGATCCCCGGTCGGGACAGTTTTTTCTGGGTGAGGTTTTTATCGGGGTTTTTCCTCACCTGTAAGACAAATGTCAGGAAAACGTTAATGCCCAAACGGTCCCCGAAATCATATGGCCATCATCATCATCCTTATCATCTTCATCATCACCACCATCCTTCACAGGTGTGGAAAGCAACGAGAAGCTACCACACCTACAAGTCCCTAGTAAAGCTGCTAGCATAGCATGAAAACGCTATGATTGCAGTGAAGGACCTGCCTTCGGGCAGAATTACTATGGATGGATTGAATTATGGATATCAAATGTAAAATTCTTTAATAGTCAACATTAATAAGATTCATGATAAGTTCCCCTGAGGTATTATTCAAAATTAAAATATAAAATTATGGAATATTTACCTAAATGGTCCCTCTCCTTAATTTTATTAGTTATTTATATGTAGCGTTTTCGGGACTAGTCCCATCATAAGCAGGATTCAATCCTGCTGATGATGGGACAAGTCCCGAAAGCGCTACATATAAATAACTAATAAAATTGAGGAGAGGGACCTTTTAGGTAAATATTCCATAATTTTATGTTTTAAGTCTTTAATAACTGATAACTTAGTTAAAAGTCTTAAGGAACTCTGATAAATATATATATGTATATTCTGATTTATGTTGCAGTTTATGCTATCCGTCGTTAACGTATGTAAAAAAGATACATCATAAAGCGTCACAAAAGTTTGAACTATTATTTTGAGACCAGAAGATGCAACATCTTGGAAGACATTTGTAGGATTATAAAACTTACTTTCTAGGTTTGTTTCATTGAGAAATTTTATAGACTATTATAACTGAATAAAGATAAGCCTAAACTTTTAACAACGGATTAATAAGAGATTGCTTTATCATGTAGTTTTAATCCATCTAATATTTGTGTTGCATATGTATGGATCTAACAAATTCGAGCAAGTGACACATTCAAAACACTTACTTGAATGTGTTTTGAGATAACATGCGCGGGGAAGTAATATTAAGATTTCCACTGTAACTTATTATCGAGGATAAAACCACACTATATTAAAATAAATAATAACAGATTTCCTTACCTATGTGCAGTTGCTCATGGTAGAATACAGGAACATTTACACTTTCATCCGCTACAAAAATTATACAACAAAATAACACACAAGAGTTGATAAAATAAACAAGAGTTACCAAGTGGTATCGCACCGACATCTTGCTTATCGCGCAGAAAACCCCGTACTGATGTGTTGAGTACAAAACTGTCGCATAAAACATTGTTACCAACATTGCCATCACCCCACGAACACCTGCAGCTTTCAAGGCCGATTAAAAAATCTATTCGTTTGGCAGAACACTTTCCTTTAAACTCTTTTCTCTCTTCTTTCACTTGTTTATTTTATTCTTAACTTTCAATTTATTTTGTTTACTCTTTATATTTCTAGTGGTGGCGAAATTAAGAGTATATTAACCAAAAATGGTCAAATTTTTGTTTAAAATATTTGGGTTAGAAATGCTAACAGAATTATCTGTGTGTAAGAGTTCATCTCGCAGATGTAAAGAAGTACTGTAAAAAACACCAATGGACATTTTTATATTAGTTATAAAAAATTTTCTGACAGGTATAAAAATAGAAAATCTGTTCTCATGTATTATTACAATGCATGCTGTAATGAAATTCTTTGGTACTGTGAAGGCAACTGAACATATATTGTTACGACCCTACGACTTGTTAAAACAATTAAACAAATATTATTATTAAAATTACATTTTTTGTGACTCTTTTGAATCACAATAAGAGAAACCAATCACCACAAATATTTTCCAACACACTTGTATTTACGCATATTCTGTATTTTTACTGTAAAAATAAAACGAAAGAACTAATTCCAAGTACGTAGCTAAATGAAAAATAATTGTATACCTAATAAATAAATGCATTTCATACCTACCTACCTAATACACGCTTTCCACTTTACAGCACTTCGCCCTTGATTCCTGCTTTCCAGAGATTCCTATCTTCCCATTGTCCGTCTTCTATACCCCTCATCGTCATGGCATCATATATTCCCTCATACCATGTTCTTCTACTTCTCCCCCTGTTCCTTCTGCCTGGTACCATCCAATCTAACACCTGTTTACGCCACTGATCTTCCGACATCCGTTGTACATGTCCATACCACTGTAAAGCTCTCTTCGATAACAGTTTCTTGTGCCTCCATTTCTTGTCTGATATATGTATTTAGAATATGTTGTAGCCTGGATATTCTCATACTTCTCCGTAATCCATCCATTTCTGTCGCCAAGATACTTTTCTGCATTCTTTCGTTTATTGTCCAACTGTCTGATCCATATGTAAGTATACTTTCTATTATTGTCTGTATAATCTCTTTTTTGTTTTTCTGGTCTAATTTCTTCTTCTTCTTCTTCTTCTTCACTTCCTGGTTTAGGCAAGAGTTGCTTGTTCCGTCTTCACTAATAGACCTAAGACCATCTCTTCCGAGGACGTCCGACATCTCTTCTTCCTCATGGAAAATAATGGAAGATTTTATTTGGTAATCTACTTTCTTCCATTCTTTCTACATGTTCTTTCCACTGGTCTTTCCTTCTGGTCCAATTTCTGTTCAATAAAAGACCATTCAGGGATCTAATCGCCTTCCTTGCACAATTTACTCTGTTAGTAATATATTTTTCACAAGTACCAGATTTATCAATTATATACCCAAATATTTAAATTCTTCAACACGTTTAATTATCATATTATTTATTTTTAGGTCTTCTGAATTTCCTCCGATTATCATATATTCTGTTTTAATATATTTTATCTTCAGTCCGCCTTCCTCAAATGCATCGACCAACTTTCTGATCATATATTCTATATCTTCTTTATCATGTCCTATTATAATCTGGTCATCAGCGAATAATAAACTGTGCAGTAAATGACCATTAATTTGATTCCCATTCCCCTGCATGACTTATTCCAGTTCATTAATACATCTTCTAAATATATCTTGAACAATGTTGGTGACATCCCACATCCTTGTCTTAATCCTTTTGTTATGTCAAATTCTGAGGATACTCTATTTCCAACCTTAATACTTGCTTTACAATCATACATTCTTTTTACAAAAGTATAAGAGATTTAGGTATTCCAAACTTCTCCATTCGCAACCATGCCAAATAAACAAAATAATAAAAACTGTATTTCAATCAAACTAAAGTTAATATGTGTCATAAATGGTGAGAATAAATACTACTACTACTACTACTACTACTACTACTACTACTACTACTACTACTACTACTAATAATAATAATAATAATAATAATAATAATAATAATAATAATAATAATCATCACTCCAGGGATTAGGCAATTGCCCGTTCCGACTTCATATTGCATCAGCCCAACGTCTCCCCCCCCAGGAGCTATCACCTTGACGTGGTGGGGGGGCTTAGTACCCGATGAACCAGACGACTCTACTGGGGAAGATTGACTTAGGTTAATCTTGCTGGTGGGTAAGAGGCGAGGGGAACTAAATATAGCTCACAACGAAGGAATGGCGTCTGTATCCATATTGGGCGGCCACATCTTCGTCAAGTCTTCAACGGTCAACAGGGCGACAAGGAATAGCACAGCTAAACTTGTAGGGCTTGAAGAGCGGAAGAAGCAGCCCTCTCTTGGGGGGTGGATACCCAGAGGAGCATGTTTGGAGGCTCAGAGGAAGCAGCCCTTCCACCATCTTTGTCCTGCGAAGCGCTCGTAACGCTTCCAGGAGACATTTATCTTACTGAGAAGCTTCATGGAAATCAGCCGGATTGTCAATAATAATAATAATAATAATAATAATAATAATAATAATAATAATAAACATAATCAAAATCATAATAATAATAATAATAATAATAATAATAATAATAATAATAATAATAACTCACTGGCACAATCGAACCCATAGGTTCATGGCCACTTGGACATAAGCTGTCAATACGTCCCTATCCTGAGCCAATATATGCTAATCATCCCCTATACAATATACTTCCCTCAAATCATGCTTAATGTTATTCTTCCGCTTCATTCTTGACCTACCTACTGGTCACTTTTTCTCTGATCTTCCTACAAGTCGTTTCAATGCCCCTTTTTCATTCCCCATCCGTATTACATGTCCTGCCCGTCGCAGTCTACTAGACTTAAATCTCGTTACTGTATCTGATTTCACTTAAGGATCGTGTAGCTCACTGTTTTTCAGACTTCTCCATTCGCCTGTCTCTTCATCTCTATTGGTGCGAACATTTTCCTAAGAATTTTATTCTCAAATACTCGTAATCTCCTTTATTCCCTTAAAGTAAGAGTCCATGTTTCGCAAACATGTAATACAACTGGTAGAATAACAGTTTTAGGTATTTTCGGTTCTTTTAGAGAAGTTGGGACGACAAGAGTCCCTGTAAAGCGTAATAATATAAATTTTTAGAATTGAACCTGGTTTATTTCTTTTTGCATCTCTTTCTTGTTTCTAATTTTTGTCTCTAGGTATGTGGAAACAGGTCTATGGCCTAACTCTATGACGTAGAAGAATCAAAATAAGGCATTTTAATTCATCTACTTCAAATTTCCCTCATTTGTCATTAACTGCACATTTCCGTTATATGATGTAAATAATAATAATAATAATAATTATTATTATTATTATTATAAGTTGTTTTCACCGCGGTACGACAAGTTTAAAGAAACTGGCATGTAAATTTGAATTCCATCATTAGCATCAAAATTCAAAACTTGATCTGTAAACATTAAATCAGCCCTTCTTATTAGTTAAGAAATACAGTTTAATACGATCGCTCTCTCTCTTTATCTTAGTTGAACCTCCCCATTATAGGTACCTTTACACTCCCCACACCACCCGCGGCTCACAGAGATACTACCTGTCGAGAGAGGATTTATAATTCTGAATCAGCCATATTTTATTACCACACAAGGACATGAAGGGCCTTCCTGGATAAGTAATTGATTAACTCAATGCTAGTGCCACCTCCGAGACACTCATTCATTCATATTGAACAAGGTGAATATGATATCTATGATTATTATCATGGCAAAATGATGTTCGGAGACCCGACATTTCTCTTACAGGTGAGGGAAAAACCGAAAAACCTCATCTAGACCGTATCCGCTCTCAGAGTGATCCTAACATAAACAAACGCCAATTGTATCCTTCCGCCATTCGCGACACAATTACCATCACATTTGACAGGGAGCACGTATGAAATATATAAGACACGTGATCGTTGAATGAGGTAGATTACAAGAAAAATAGTGACTTTTTTCACTGAATTTGTGAAACACATTTAGAATAACTCTTTTTGATCGCTATTGAAACACAAGTCTTTGTTTTAAAAATTTAGAAGGCGATACTTTCAGCCATTTTGTTGCATCAGAATTGATCAAATGCATAATCCATATGTAATCAACTATTTTAAATTGACTAATTAATAATTACATATATATAATTAATTGACTAATTATTAATTATATATATGTAATCAACTATTTTAAATTGATTAATTATTAATTACATATATATAATTAATAATTAGTCAATTTAAAATAGTTGATTACATATGGATGATGCATTTGATCAACTGACTAATTATTAATTATATATATAATTAATAATTAGTCAAATTAAAATAGTTGATTACATATGGATGATGCATTTGATCAATTCTGATGCAACAAAATGGCTGAAGGTATCGCCATCTAAATTACTAAAATATATATTAGAATATTTTATATGTTTTTAATATTATTATTATCATTCACGAAGAATAACAAGTATATTCGGAGGACATATTTTTAATTTAATGAAGGGAACTACCTTTTCGCGTACTTACTGCTTCTACATCGTATGTTGGTGTCCATAACCAATGAGAAGCGTGCAAATCACATGGTTTTGTTTTGATGTGGACCACATTGAGAGCTGATAGCCTTTAGGAAACTTGTCTCAACCGGGGATCGAACCCGCTCCGCTGCATACAAGGCAACGACGTAACCCCAATAGTGGTCCCTTTAATGTGGTGATATTTCGAATTAGTAGCCCTTCATTATATTAATTATCTCCGTGCAACAAGTGTATATGTGTCAGTACTGTAGTTCTATGAATTATCGGAGCGGATTAAGTGATGCTGCAATGTATTCTATATGTCCCATTCCTACTTTGAAGAGCAAATAATTCTGTACACAAAGGAGAGTTTAAATGGGACATAACAGTGACAGCACATATGTATCACCGTTTACACAAGTGTGATATTACGTAAGTAGAGTGTACACTAAAGTCAGATACCTGAAGAGGATTACATACCAATTTACTTTCATTCATTCCAATTACATTGAGCAACAAAAAGGAAACTTTTTTTGTCTCAGAAACAAAAATATGTGATTCTGATGGCATTTTTACTCCTGAATTCAAATATGATGTCGGGGTTTCTCCATCATGCAAGGTTTCCGAGAGACAGGAATTTATAATTTCGAACACTTTAATATTTTCTACATTCGTAACTACACAATATTCGAACATTCGGACTCACCTAGAAATGACGATTTTCTGCTATATTTCGCCTATGGAGTATCCCTCTTGATGGTCAAACAATAATCGGCCAGCATATTAGGATTCCATTTGCCTTGATATCTCTTTTCCATAGCTGAAATCTCCTGAGTTAGCTAGGCCTAATTTGGTTTTATTTTACAATGAACAAATGGACGAAAAAAGTTTATTAAAAATAATTATTTAAATCCATTAATTGAAATCGAAATAAAAAAATTGTGGGTGATGGAGAAATTCCGAATACATATTTGAAAACACGATAAAAACTGCATCAAGTACAGCTATTGGTACTCATGAGACAAAAATCATGTTGACCAGTGTTATTTAATTCAGAAATACGTAAACAGGGTGATTCACAATAAGTATTAAAGACTTCTATGGGTAGTAGATCAAGTTTTGATTGTAACGCGTGTCCGGAAATGTACCATTTTGATGTAAAATAAGTTAGAAGATCGAAAACACAATGGGCTGATATCGTGTGTCTTGTGTTTCAGGGGTTGTAGAAGTTACTTGTAGATAATGGTTTGATAGGAACCCATGTCCGAAAACGTACCATTTTGATGCAAATAAGTTTCAAAATCGAAACACAATGGGCTGATATCGTGTGTCTTGTATTTCAGAATAAGTATTACAGACTCCTACGGGTTGTAGAGGGTATTATATACAAGTTTTGATAGGAATCCATGTCCGGAAACGTACCATTTTGATGTAAAATAAGTTTGAAGATCGAAACACAATGGGTTGATATCGATTGACTTGTGTTTCAGAATAAATATTACATACTTCTGGGGGTTGTACTACACCTATCGAGTTGGAGGAAGATCTTCTTGCATATCGGCCGTGATCTCAGATATTTGACAACATTAAAGTACTCACGACGTGCATCTGGATATGATAAAACAATTCGTCAAAGCGTTGGACAAGAAGGAAAATGTTTCAAATACATTTGTAGAACATTTCCTAAGCTCAGTATGTAAAAGTTAAAAGGCGGAATATTTGATGGTCCTCAAATTCGGCAATTGATAAAAGATGCAAATTTTATCAAGGTTATGACTGTTCCGAAAAGTGAAGGTTGGAAGGATTTTGTATTGGTAGTAGAACATTTCCTAGGTAACTATAAAGCACCAAGTTTTAAATAAATTGTGCAAAACATGTTGATAAGCTTTAAGATTCTGGGAGCAAATATGAGTATAAAGTTACACTTTCTCTACAGTCACCTGGATAGATTTCCGGATAATTTAGGAAATTATAGCGACGAACAGGGGGTGCGCTTTCACTAGGATCTAAAAGTAATGGAGAAAAGGTATCAGGGTAGATGGAACCGTCACATGGTGGCAGATTACTGCTGGTCTTTAAAAAGAGATTGTCCCCTAAAACATTATAGAAGAAAATCTTATAAAAGGCGCTTCACTGAAGTATAACAAGGGTTTTCAGTATTGATCTTTCTGTTTACGTCGGTGTATACTAATTTTTCAAAAACACAATTTACATTATAAATATACCTGTTATATGTTTTCATATTTTCCGATATTTGTAGTGTAAAATGAAAATAAAGATTAAAAAAAAACAGAGAAAATCTTCCAAAATCATTGACGGTTTCATGAATTGTGAGCATAAATATATCCGAAATTAATCTTATATCAAGGGCAACAAAACCACTGTTTACCAGTGTGATTATATCCAATTTTAAGAAAAGACTGGATAATGCAGAGTTTGCAGTGAAAGACCTGCTCTTGGGCAGAACACCATGTATGTATCATCCGATTTTTTGGAGCTACCGTGATTACAATGGTGGTGCCTGGTTCTGATGTTTGCTGGTTCAAATCCACCTGGAACTCATTTATTTTTTGGAGCATAAAATCTAGAATATGGCTTTAATCAAAAGAAGGAAATATCGATATCCCCTGTAAGTTTAATTGTATTTACCAAGTTAGAGGAATATGGAAATAGTAGTATTAGTTTGCCTACAATAATTTATGTATCTATTCATTTATAAACAGGTTTACAATGTAATAAAATATCTTCCTGTGCCCAAAGCTTTTTAAATTTTTATCTTCTTTCTCAATTCTTCTCTATCTTCCCATTCCATTTCTTCCAGACATATCTCCCTCATACCTCTTATTATATCATCCATCCATTTAAATGTAGATCGACCTCTCTTTACTTTCCCAGGTGGAATCCATTCCAAATATTTTCTGCAATTCTACGTATACGACAATACCATTCTAAGTACCTACATTATTTGTCCCGCGCCGTAGCCGAGTGGTCAAGGTAAGAAGCCTTAGCGCAGAGCTACCAAACTTACACTGGTTTGAGTCTCCATGGGGGAAGACATTTTCTCATGGGATTTCTGCTAGTATGGGACCGGTGCCCACCCATCATCGTGAGGCATTTGGGTAGCTACAATAAGTAGTAGCTCCAGGTTGAGAAAACCAGCTATAACGGGTGGGGGCCCCATGTCACCCCTACAGTGGCTGCATGATCATCTAGCTCTTTGATTAACACATGTGGATGTGAGACCAGCAGTCGGCTGGAAGGCAAAGGGCCATCTAGGCCTATCGTGCAATGAAGTCATTATTGTTCTTACAACTATTAGTTACTAATACTATTCTAATTACTCTTATTGTCGTTGTCATTATTATTAATATTATTTTACTATTTTACTATTATTTTTTAATTATTTTTAGTATTACACATTATTTAAATACCATCACCTTCACCATTAATATTTTTAATTATTGTCATTATTATCTTCTTCCTTCCAAGTATTAGGCCAAGGCCTGTTACGATCGTATAGAAAATTTTCCCTCCAGCGTTTCATAGGACGGCCCAGTGATCTTCGTCCTCTTGGTATATAGTTATAAACAGCTTTGGGGATCCGATTTGAACTCATTCTTTCAAGATGGTGTTTCCAATTTAGTCATTATTATTATTATTATTATTATTATTATTATTATATTATTATTATTATTATTATTATTATTATTATTATTATTATTATTATTATTATTATTATTATTATTATTATTATTATACTACATATTTTATAGGTCCACCGCTGTGGTCTCGAGGTAGCGTGCTGCCTTGTCACGCAGCGGGCCCGGGTTCGATCCCCGGTCGGGGCAGTTTTTTCTGGGTGAGGTTTTTATCGGGGTTTTTCCTCACCTGTAAGACAAATCTCAGGAAAACGTTAATGCCCAAACGGTCCCCGAAATCATATGGCCATCATCATCATCATAATCATCCTTTATTGGTGTAGAAAGCAACTGGAAGCTACCACACCTACAATTCCCTAGTAAAGCTGCAAAGCATACCATGAAAATGCTATGATTGCAATGAAGGACCTACCTTCGGGCAGAATTACTATGGATAGATATATTTTATAGAACGAGGTAGTTCGTGTTTTAGAGCCCCACGCCTGTGGCTACAAATTGAAATCGTAGAGACAAACAGCCAATCACATTTCTTTCATGGTTTCTCTCAATTGTCAAGGCAAGTGCTGGATTGGAATTTCTTTGTCAAAAGTTCATGTAACCCTCACCATTTGGTTATTAATTAAAAATGTTTAACGAGTTTGGTTAAGACGCACGAACAAAAATTATATAATCATCTGGTATCATGACAGCAGCCGCCGTCTTCCGGAAACCAAACGCCATTCCTCTGTCCATCCATTGATCTTCCTCAAATCCTCTGATATTGATAGCTGCTTGTACTCCTGCTATCCACATTTTCTTCGGTCTACCTCTCTTCCTCCTTTCCATTGGGATCCATTCCATAACAATTTTAGGCAATATTTGCTCTGGCATTCTTTTGACATGGCCATACCACTGTAATTTTTTCTTTTATATAATATCTATGATGTCCGGCTCCTCTTGCACACCCATAATTTCCCTTATTTCTTTATTTCGTATTCTATCCATTCTAGATTTTCCAGGTGGTCTTCTTAAAACATCCATTTCTGTGCTTAAAATTATTTTCATTTTCCTGGTAGGAATTTGCCGAACTTCAGCACCATATGTTAAAATGCTCTGAATTATGGTTTGATATATTTGTAATTATCTATTTTTGTAATATTTTTGCTCCACCAAACAGAGTTTAAAGCATGCATTGCTTGTTTTATTTGTGTGATTCTATTTTTAATTTCCACTGTGTTGTCGCCTGAATGGTCTAATTTTGTTCCTAAATAAGTGGATTCAGTACTAGGTTTTAGTTCTTCATTGTTGAAATGTATATTTTCTATTTCTTCTCATATACACAGATATTTAGTTTTCTCTATATTTGTATGAAATAAATAAATAAAATCATAAAAAATGAAACTAGAAATTCGCCATCTCTTGTTAAAACAGACGCGGTATGATCAAAGCCATTCAAGCGTCTGAAATAAAACTGATGTGAATGGAAAATTCTTTTAATATTTTGTTGATTTTCAATGGTTATATATTCTGCTATATTCTGATGAGAAACATGGTCATGATTTCCTGTTAGGAAAAAGCAAGGGTAATTTCTGTTTACCGACAAGAAAGGGATGTGCTGAAATTACTGGCAAGAGAAAAAAAAGTTGCCTTTCAGAGAGTATTTAACATTCATATTTTTTCGAGGAACTTAAATTCATTCCAAAATAAAATAAAAATAGCGTTGCTAGGAAAAGCAAAAGAATGTTGCTCGCAGCTATGTGTATGTGAGAGAGAAAACTGTAGTATTATTTTATATAAAAAATAATTTTATCTGTTGTAACTGGAGGCAATTCTTCAATTAGAATAGAGATATTTTCTTCAAAATCGCCTTGCACGTGGAGGATGGAAATTATCTCTATCTATCTTCGGGTTTTTACAGCTGCTGCTGTCTTCTTGTGCCAAACCTCCAAAGCCTACGATCTTGGGCACCTTCAATGCTTAGTCCTCTTGCTTGCATTAATGTCTTCATGTTTTCCTTCCATGTTAACTTCGGTCACCCTCTCTTCCTCCTTCTGGTCGGATGCCATTGATATAGTTGCTTTGGCCATCGCTCATCTTCCATTCTTAAAACATGTCCTAACCACTTTAACTCCTTCTCCTCAATTCTTTCAATTATGTTTTCTTCTGTTTCTATTATATTTCTAATTTCCTTATTTGTGACATGTTCTAATTTTGACTTTCTGGCACTTCTGCGTAAATAATCCATTTATAGAGCTATTAGTCTATTCTTGTAGTACTATTGATTGTCCATACCTCACTTCCATGCATAGCAACAGATTCCACCAATGTTTTACCAATAGGTCCTATATTTTTTTGTGTCTTTCCAAATATGCTTATCCCGACATGGCCGGTCCCAAGCCCGGATTAGAAAGGTGGATGGGGAGGAGTAACAACCTCGTTAAAAAACCAGGGTTCAGTTGGCTCCGACTGATAGTACTCTGTAAGGGCCCCTAGCCAGGGTTACGGTGAAGACCTCAACGGCAGAGTTGGCGCAGTAGGAGTCCTTCAACACGGCGGATCTGGCGGAAGAGGCAACCCTATCTCTAAGGGAAATAGAGAAACGCTGCCTTGCGGTGAAGAGGGATCTTCAAAGGCTATGGGAGGAAAACCAAGAAAGAAATTTTTCTGGTCCTCCAGGTTGGGGGTTTATGCTGTGGGCCAGCTCTCTACACATTAAAAAAACATAAAATGCTAAAAGACCAAATCAGTCAAAGCCGGACAGAAAAAAGTACGAAAGACTAAAGCAACGAAAACTGACATTGAATATAAGCACATCGAATGTACGAGGAATAAGAATCAAAATTAATGAAGGATGTAAATTAAATTTGATAAATATATGCACCTCCACATCTTCATTAAAATGGACTAATTAGAGGGGGAAAAAGTCTAAGAAACAACTTCTCATGAATGTAGCAAATCTTTGAAAATCTGATGAAATCTCACATCAAAGAAAATAAGAAATATGAATATTAATTTAATACACAAGTGATCTTCTTGGTGATAAAATATTAAAATATATATACAGTCAATATGCCCATTTCACCAATTAATGTTTTAAAATGGTCAACAAGTTTCCACAGCCAAGCTGTCATTCTCAAGACCAGATATTGACTGAAGACAAAATTGATAATAAATAAATAAACAAATTCGTTTTTCACTGAATTTGTTTATTTATTTATTATCAATTTTGTCTTCAGTCGTTTTTCACTGAATTTGTTTATTTATTTATTATCAATTTTGTCTTCAGTCAATATCTGGTCTTGAGAATGACAGCTTGGCTGTGGAAACTTGTTGACCATTTTAAAACATTAATTGGTGAAATGGGCATCGTTTTTCACTGAATTTGTTTATTTATTTATTATCAATTTTGTCTTCAGTCAATATCTGGTCTTGAGAATGACAGCTTGGCTGTGGAAACTTGTTGACCATTTGAAAACATTAATTGGTGAAATGGGCATCGTTTTTCACTGAATTTCTTTATTTATTTATTATCAATTTTGTCTTCAGACAATATCTGGTCTTGAGAATGACAGCTTGGCTGTGGAAACTTGTTGACCATTTTAAAACATTAATTGGTGAAATGGGCATCGTTTTTCACTGAATTTGTTTATTTATTTATTATCAATTTTGTCTTCAGACAATATCTGGTCTTGAGAATGACAGCTTGGCTGTGGAAACTTTTGTTGACCATTTTAAAACATTAATTGGTGAAATGGGCATCGTTTTTCACTGAATTTGTTTATTTATTTATTATCAATTTTGTCTTCAGACAATATCTGGTCTTGAGAATGACAGCTTGGCTGTGGAAACTTGTTGACCATTTTAAAACATTAATTGGTGAAATGGGCATCGTTTTTCACTGAATTTCTTTATTTATTTATTATCAATTTTGTCTTCAGACAATATCTGGTCTTGAGAATGACAGCTTGGCTGTGGAAACTTGTTGACCATTTTAAAACATTAATTGGAGAAATGGGCATCGTTTTTCACTGAATTTGTTTATTTATTTATTATCAATTTTGTCTTCAGTCAATATCTGGTCTTGAGAATGACAGCTTGGCTGTGGAAACTTGTTGACCATTTTAAAACATTAATTGGTGAAATGGGCATCGTTTTTCACTGAATTTGTTTATTTATTTATTATCAATTTTGTCTTCAGTCAATATCTGGTCTTGAGAATGACAGCTTGGCTGTGGAAACTTGTTGACCATTTTAAAACATTAATTGGTGAAATGGGCATCGTTTTTCACTGAATTTGTTTATTTATTTATTATCAATTTTGTCTTCAGTCAATATCTGGTCTTGAGAATGACAGCTTGGCTGTGGAAACTTGTTGACCATTTTAAAACATTAATTGGTGAAATGGGCATCGTTTTTCACTGAATTTGTTTATTTATTTATTATCAATTTTGTCTTCAGTCAATATCTGGTCTTGAGAATGACAGCTTGGCTGTGGAAACTTGTTGACCATTTTAAAACATTAATTGGTGAAATGGGCATCGTTTTTCACTGAATTTGTTTATTTATTTATTATCAATTTTGTCTTCAGTCAATATCTGGTCTTGAGAATGACAGCTTGGCTGTGGAAACTTGTTGACCATTTGAAAACATTAATTGGTGAAATGGGCATCGTTTTTCACTGAATTTGTTTATTTATTTACTATCAATTTTGTCTTCAGTCAATATCTGGTCTTGAGAATGACAGATTGGCTGTGGAAACTTGTTGACCATTTTAAAACATTAATTGGTGAAATGGGCATCGTTTTTCACTGAATTTGTTTATTTATTTATTATCAATTTGTCTTCAGTCAATATCTGGTCTTGAGAATGACAGCTTGGCTGTGGAAACTTGTTGACCATTTTAAAACATTAATTGGTGAAATGGGCATCGTTTTTCACTGAATTTGTTTATTTATTTATTATCAATTTTGTCTTCAGTCAATATCTGGTCTTGAGAATGACAGCTTGGCTGTGGAAACTTGTTGACCATTTTAAAACATTAATTGGTGAAATGGGCATCGTTTTTCACTGAATTTGTTTATTTATTTATTATCAATTTTGTCTTCAGTCAATATCTGGTCTTGAGAATGACAGCTTGGCTGTGGAAACTTGTTGACCATTTTAAAACATTAATTGGTGAAATGGGCATATTGACTGTATATATATTTTAATGAATATTAATGTTAAAGATAGATCGTGCATATTATACATTTTTATTTCTTTACAATTTTAAAAGTAATTTGGCCCCCTAGAGACTGATGATCTTGTCGTTGAACGGGGTCCTTTCGTAACACAATGCTCCTTTGGGCTATGCCAGCGGTAGCTTAGCTACCACTATCATCATCACCATCCATATAATAATCGGGGAAGCGCCCCAACCTCAGAAGTGGGTTACAATTATACCAATGTCAGGAGAGAACACCAGAAATGTCAAAATGACAACCTGGCGAATTGAATAAAAAATTTATTTTTGGGCATTTTATTCTGAAATATTGCGTTATTTAACAGTTATATCAGAGGAACTAAAATAACAATTTTCATTATATATATTTATTTAATAATAAAGAAATAAAATTAGATAAAACACACTACTTGAAAACATTATTATACGCTGATGACCACATAATAATAGCAAATATGGAAGACAAACTTCAAAGGAATATTTTTAAACTACATAATATATGTGAACAATATAATCTCAAAATATCCATAGAAAAAAACTAAAGTAATGGCATTCAAGTAAAGTAAAGTGATCCCACTACAGGCCTCAGGAGGCCCTTGGGGTAGTAGGAGGTTAAGGCTCCCACTTTTTCTTGACAATCGGCACTTGATGTCAGCCGGGTTGTCAGCCCTGCGTGACGGCCGCCTTTACCCCAGAACAAACGTCTGGTACTCATTTCAGTTAGAGGCTGAGTCGACCCCAGGGCCATAGTGCCGCCAGAAGGTTTGGGTCAGTTTAAAAATCCTGACCCCACCGGGACTCGAACCCTCGACCTTCCGGCTTGTAGCGCAGTGCCTTAACCACTACGCTACGGCGTGCCCCAAAGTAATGGCATTCCAAAGGAAAAATCAAATCAGATCCAAAATAGTAATAGGAAACAAAATCATAGAACAGGTGAACCATCTCAATTATCTAGGACGTGACATTTAATTTAATTATGATAATGATATAACTAATAAAATAGCAAAATTCCAGGGAGTATATGGTACGATAAAACGATCACTAAATAACAAAACAACAAGAAAGACCCAATTGAAATTTTATAAAACGTTAGCAGTACCGGTACTGCTCTATGGTTCAGAAGCCTGGATACATAAAAAACAAGACCTAAGTAGGATAACGGTGACAGAAATGAGATTTTTGACATCTGCTAAAGGGTGCACTAAGGAAGACAGAATCAAGAACACAGAAATAAGACAGGAACTTGAAATATTTGCAATAACTGATAAAATAGATACATATAGACAAAAATGGCAACACATAGACAGAATGAATGAAGATAGATATCCAAAACAAATAACAAAATACAAACCTAAAGGCACCCGAGATATGGGCAGACCTAGAAAGAGATGGGCTCAAGTCGGAACGGGTCAACAGACCTAATCCATGAATGCAGATGATGATATATTTATTTATTTATTTATCAAATTAATTTATTTAAATTTAAATACAACAGAACTTGAGTTCTGCATAAACCATACAGAGAGTCATACAGTTATAATATTGTTTATCAACAATTCAATGATATTTTATGAATTTAATATGATTGTGCATTGGAATAAGTATTCATATGGACGATTTATATTGAAATAACGTTACGTTTCAAATTATTTCAAGAACTTGTTTGTTCAATGCAGTTGCAGAGAAGGAATCCAATGTAAGTCATGTTGAGGTATTGAACATGGACAGTGCAAGTTTCATGTATTATACATTTATTTAATTATTCTAATGCAAGGAATTCAATTTTGAAGGCACGTCGTATTAATATTGTGCTATTCTACAGAATTTACAGTGCGATATGATGTAATTATTTATACGAAATAGGCAATTGCGGCGGTGCTAAAAATGAGATGCGTGTTTTAAATATCCATTAAAATTAAAAATCTGTTCTGTAATTAAAAAATGGCTACACTGGTAGCACTGACCAGAAAAACAAAGAAACGCACAATTTTAATCGTTGAGATAGGATAGCAAGAGCAGAATGTCAAGGAAATAAAGCGAAATATTTTCCCTAGCTATGAGTTGTGAACTCTTCAGAGATTAGGAGGGAAAGAGATACGAGAGTCCAATTTAAACGAAACAATCCGAGTCGATCTTTGTGTTCCCAAACAATAGTACCATGGAGGCTGTGAAATCTGCAGTATAATGGAAATATTTGACGCAAACTTACAGACAGCATATTAAACGTTTGCGTTTCTACACCACAATTAAACTTGACTTAGGCAATCATGGCCGGAGTTATTGTGATGATCTTGTAGAATATTTCCGGGCTGTTGGCCGTGGTCTTGAGGCTTGTAGTTCCCCGACGTTTCGCTAGAGACTGCGTCCGGCATCCTCAAGGATTGTCTTGAGACTGGCAATTTTGTCGATTACCTGCCCTTTATACATTACAATTTATAAATAGGGCACATAGATGACAAAATTGCGAGTCTCAAGACAACCCTTGAGGATGCCGGGCGCAGTCTCTGGCGAAACGTCGGGGAACTACAAACCTCAAGACCACGGCCAACAGCCCGGGAATCTTCTACAAGAACATCATAATTAAACTTGTTGGAATAGGTAGGTTCTTATATTGGATTCCTTAAAAATAAGAATTTGGTTCACACAAGCGACATTAAATGGACTAGCATTAGAGATCTGTGCAATTAATTTATGTTATAAAATGTAAAATACGTTTATTATATATCTTCCAGAATTAACACCCTCTATAATAAAACAATTATTTAAAATTAATAGAATTTTAAATTTTGTATTAATGATACCTTCTATATTATTTTCCAGATAGATACCACAATGAGTTTCATGATTACAACCTACTGTACAGGGTATCAACAAAGTTCCGCTACCGAAATAATGTAACTTAGCTCGTAAACTACTTGAGATTGAGACATGCGGTTTTTTTGCAACGTATTCTACATCTCTCAAAGTTTTGTTTACATTTGTTGCAGATTGTGATTTAATCGACAATGACGACATCACAGGAAAAGACCCAATGTGTATGGTGGTATGCTGAGTCTTGTAAATCACCAGTAGGCCTAACTGTTCAGCGAAATTTCCGCCGGCAATATGGAAGAGATCCTCCATCCAAATAATCCATAATTAGATGGGCCGAGAAATTTCTAGGGACTGGCAGTGTAATGGACTTGCCACGGAGTGTACGGCCATGTGTGAGCCAAGAAACTATCAACGATGTGCAACTTGCATTTCAATGCAGCCCTCAAAAATTTGTTTGTCGTAGCCTGCTTCACGGGAACTGCATTTACCAAAATCAACCATTCATAAAGTCCTCCATGAGTGGCTATATCTTCAGGCACTATAAAGTGCAAATTACACAAGCGTTGCTGCCAACTGACTTCCCTCTGCATGCTGAATTTGCTGATTCCATGATGAACACAATTGATGAAGACTATGAGTACCTGCAGAAGGCAATGTTTCTCTGATGAAGCGACTTTCTTTATGTCTGGACATCTTATCCGCCATAACTTTCGGATATGGAGGGTACTGGTGATTTACCAGACTCACCATACCACTATACACATTGGACCTTTTCCTGTGGTGTCGTCATTGTCTTTTAAATCACAATCTGCAACAAATGTAAACAAAACTTTCAGAGATGTATAATAGGTTGCAAGAAACCGCATGTCTCTATCTCAAATAGTTTACGAGCAAAGTTACATTGTTTTGGTAGCAGGGCTTTATGGACACCCGTATAGAATGATACAATTGACCCAGGTCAACGGAATAAATAGGTCTAAAAACCAAGCAGAATGATTTTAAAAATTATTCATGTCCATATGCACCATACATAGAATAAACAAGCTTTAATAAATTCAACATTTTGTTCTGATAGCCTAAATGAGATCATTTCAAAATATTGTTACCTCTTTTCATAAACACAATTCATCCATATCACTATCACCACCTTTCCGTGTCTCTCCAGGAGAAACATAGAGTTCTGTTGTGACGTCTCCATTGTCAGTGTTGTTGTGCCTTCTGATAGGTCCACGCACAGACACGCCGCGGTAGAAAGTATTTGAACTATTGTTAGCGGGTAACAGTGCACATTGTTGTGTCCTCGCTGAATACGCTCTTCGCCAATCGTACGTGCTGTTGCTGCCATAGTAGGAAGACAGTCGAACAGAAGCTCGTGTCTGCGATGTTTGCGACTTATCGAAGTCAGCACTATCTGTTGTTTGTGTGCTGGAGTACCAGCCTCGAGATCGGAATGGAAAACGTTGCTTGAATTCCCTTTTGAATTTCTCCTGTAAATGTCATAAAAAGAAACATTTCACAGAACAGTTCGTAGAGAATATTTTTCGTTCAATCCAAATCATTCTAATGAATGAACGATTCAAATTTAGTAAAAATTAGGTTATGTTACGTGGAAGCCATCCCTAACTGCCACCACTAAAAGAAAATTCCATATATATATACACACAGTAAACGCTCCTTATTCATGGGTTAAAACATTACGACACAGTTCCTTATTCGCGGCAAAAAAATTCCTTATTCGCGGATCCAGTTGGCATATTGGAAGGATTAGTGTCCTTTATTAACCATCAGCAATTTTTTATAGTGATTCAAAGCAAAAAGGACAAATAAATATCAAAACAAAACAAACCTTATTGTCGCTAAGCCTAAAATTCATTGTTAAAAGCTGTTGTCGTATTTCACATGCCGATATGTACTATGATAAATGCCTCCATCGCCACGATCGGTATATTATTGTTTCATCTTGTCATTCTTTGCAATAATTTTGATTGAATAACACGTGTCTCGCGTTGTTTGTTTCAGTTTTTAAAGTCGAGTAAAAGGTACGGAAAATTAGTACGAGAAAAAAAATAGCGTTGCAGTTTAAAGTAAAAATAGAAATGCTTGACCGTTTATACGCGTGGGTCAGTCGTTTGCGTCTATATCACGCTGTTTCAATGTTACTGAATCAAGAGATCCGAAGAAAAATAAGGAATTCTATCGAAGAATTCACATCTGAATATCAATCTTAATTGAAAAGCAGCAAAACAGAAAAAAAAAATACTAAGTTCTTTAAGCCCTTGCCTAAACGTGACAGTAATAATTAGTAGAAATTGTTCAAAATCTCTCATTATTGATTTTATTTTGATATTTTTTATTTTATTCTGTAATCTTGGAAAGTATCCCCTATATACCCATACAAATTACCATTCCACATTCGTGGTTTCTGTATTCGCGGCATATTTTCGGAACATACTCTCGCGAATAAGGAGCTTTTACTGTCTTCTTCTTCTTGTCAGCCCATGTTTCCCTTAACAGAGATTTAGGCGTTCTCCCCCTAGAGGGAAGAATTTGAACCCTACTAATTTAGTCACACTTGTTTTCGTATAGATGCCATTTGAGTGGTCCGTGGTCAGCGTTCCGCCTCATACTGACATCTAGGAAACCAAGGTAGTACTAGGACGGGAAAATTCGGTACATTTTGCTTTGAGGCCTTTTCATTCAGGCTTAAGGGTCTTTTACGAGCCTGAAAATCTTCAGACTCGGGACCCACGGCTTAAAGTCCCTCCAGGATGAATTGCTCCTTGGATTTTTCCATCCTAAAAAAATCCATCGATTCCGGCCGGGTTTGAACCCTAGACTCTCGGGACCAGAGGCAAGGAGCGTAACCACTAGTCCACCGCGGCCGATGGTTTTACTGTACACATGAAAATCAAAGCCACCTAAGTCCATCATCTTGATACCAATAGTATTTATAGTGACGTAACACCAATAGACATTAATTTTTTACGAGTGTCAATTTGAAACACTGGTGAAATTATTTAAGTTATTCAAACGAGTTACCCATTTATTATGAACGATATTAAGATTAAATAAATGTAATAAATCTTCATTTTTACTGTAAGAGTATTAAGGACAAACACCCGAAACTTGAATCCAGAAAATGAACAAAATAAAAGCAGCAGAGAGTAATTAGGGACAAGAACAGACCTTGGGATATGGGCATTAAGCGCAAGGAAACCCAGGGGGTAAGAACATTGGGCGCACGTCGTAGCATAGTGGTTAAGACACTGGATTACAAGCCGGAAGGTCGAGGTTTCGAGTCCCGGTGGTGTCAGGGTTTTTAAACTGACCCAAACCTTCCAGCAGCACTATGACCCTGGGGTCGACTCAGCCTCGAACGGAAATGAGTACCAGACGCTTGGTCTGGAGGTAAAGGTGGCCGTCATGCAGGACTGTCAACCCGACTGACATGAAGTGCCGATTGTTCAGAAGAAGTTGGAGCCTTAACTTTCTACTATCCCAAGGACCTCCTGAGGTCTGTAGCGGGATCACTTTAGCTATACTATAAGCCAGAATTCAACCTTACAAATAATATAGGCTACGCCAGACACAAACTGACTGTTTTTTGTTTCACTTTTAAGTAATATTTAGAACTAATCGAAATGTGACTTAATGCTTAGTGTTCAATTGTTGTATCTATATTTATAATGGAATAGTTCACTACTGAAATATTTAATTGAAATAATAAACAAAGGAACTGTTCAACGACGTACTATGATAAATACCGTAGTCTAATATTAATTAAAATTTATTTAAAATTAATTTTATAAAAAATCCTTAGGTATCATATTTTATTTCTGAAATTTCATTACATTGTCTTTCTGACTTACCTAATGTTTTGTCAAATTGTTTTTTTTTTTTTTCAATTTGGATACTTAGAATTGTAAATTGTAATAAGTAGAAAATTTAATTTCACTGACAGACGTAAACTGCA
Source organism: Diploptera punctata (assembly GCA_030220185.1). Taxonomy (NCBI): domain Eukaryota; kingdom Metazoa; phylum Arthropoda; class Insecta; order Blattodea; family Blaberidae; genus Diploptera; species Diploptera punctata. Next base: position 1,365,501 of record JASPKZ010003857.1, read on the forward strand.
CTCTCTTTCACTACTTTTCTAGTTTCTGAATTCCTACACTCCTAGTTACCTGGCGTCCAGATTTGAGAAGTTATCCTCTTACCACAATATTGACACTAGATCACAAGATAACAGTCTGCTAACAATCCCTCTTCATAGCACTTCCTCTTATTCTACTTCCTTCACAGTATCCTCTGCTCGCTCCTGGAATTTCCTTCCTCAGGATATCAGGGGTTGCCGCACACTTGGCACTTTTAAGTCACGCTTATACAGTTATCTGTTGTCTAATAATTAATTTTTCTCCATTTATTAAAATTATACTATGTCAATAATTTTTTCTCGTTTTTTATATATCTTGTACATATTATATATTTAATTCGTTAAATCTAGTGTAAATCAAAACATATTATAAATATTAATTTATTGTATTTATAACATTTAATCGATTATGTTTATTGTAATTTAGATATAAGACTGTTTTGTTGTTGTTGTGTTTTTTAAAACATGGTTGAGTGGCAGACAAGGGCTTAACTCTGCCAGGTAAAATAAAGCTATTATTATTATTATTATTATTATTATTATTATTATTATTATGCCACTTGCCTCTGGTCCCGAGGGGTCGATGGATTTTTTAGGACGGAAAAATCCAAGGAGAAAGTCCTCCGGGAGGGACTTTAAGCTGTGGGTCCCGAGTCTGAAGATTTTCAGACTCGTAAAAAATCATTAAGCCTGAATGAAAAGGCCTCTAAGCAAAATTTACCAAATTTTCCCGTCCTAGTACTACCTTGGTTTCCTAGATATCACTATGAGACGGAATGCTGATCATGGACCACTCAAAATGACATCTATACGAAAACAAGTGTAACTAAATTAGTATGGTTCAAATTCTTCCCTGTAGGGGGAGAGCGCCTTAATCTCTGTAAAGGGAAAACATGGGCTTACAATACAAAATTATTATTATTATCATTATTATTATTATTATTATTATTATTATTATTATTATTATTATTATTATTATTATTATTATTATTATTATTATTAGGGAATATATTTATACATGAAAGAGAAACATCTACTACCAGGAGATTGGATGGACCGACAAAATTGGTTATTAGGAATCGGACGATGTCAACCGATGATCTATCTATTATTATTATTATTATTATTATTATTATTATTATTATTATTATTATTATTATTATTATTAAAATAAAAATTTATATAAACTTTTAATCTCATAAATGTGATATAAAGTAGGCGTATATTGTATATTTCGTATATCGACATTTTTTAACATGAAATATAATAATCCTCAGGAATTGGGGTCACTGTTTGTTTTAGATTTGGCAACTCTCGAAGGACGTGCTGGATCTCGAAAGGATGATTAATGGAAGAAAAAAGTGTGGAGAAGAAGATATCAGCGGATAGAGAACATTAAGTTAAGATGATAGGAAGTGTAAGTCGACAGATAGTGAAGTATTGGGTTTTGGGGCTAAAAACTCGACCTCTGACCTGTAAAAAACGAGCGTTGAAAGTATATACTGTTCAAACTCCACTACATGTTTCTCTATTTTTACTTACATTGTAAATTCCATATATGAAAGGGTTATAACAGCTGTTACTCATAGCTAGCCAATCGCAGCAGAACCATATAATGTTGATATACTTGTACCTGAAATCAAACGAAACAAAACATTTCAAATATTAATGATTTTAAAAACATAAGAGTGTGAGTATTACAGATGGAATAATTCCTTCGTAAACACTATATCAGCATATTGTTGATAAAACCATTGTACATAACGTCAGAAGGAAGTTGGTTAGAGTACTTTTCTGTACCGTATAGTTACAGAAACAGTTTGGAATTACCACTAATTGTTAAAATTTTAGTAATAAATAAATAAATAAATATATATATATATATATATATATATATATATTAATGTCCCAGGTTGTCCTTTTGGACATTCCTTCTATTCTCTCCTGGCATGGGCGTAATTGTAAACCACATCTGAGGTTGGGGCGCCTGGAAGGCGGTGTTACGTTGCCCTGATGATATGATGCGTGATGATGATGATAGTGGTGCGCCAGGAGAGTCCTTAATCCTAAGCTTAATCTAAGATGAATATATATGATGATGATTACGATGGCCATATGATGTGCGGGGACCGTTTGGGCCTTTCCTGACATTTGTCTTACAGGTGAGGAAAACCTCTGATAAAAACCTCACCCAGGAAACTGTCCCGACCGGAGATCGAACCTGGAAATGTTATGATTGCAGTGAAAGATCTGCCCTCGGGCAGAATTACTATGTATCGAATAGTAGATTATAAATTATACAACAAATTAAATTGGTACGGGCATGTACGGCGAATGCAAGAAGATGGATTACCCAGGAAAACATTGGAATGGTATCCACCTGGAAGAAGAAAGAAAGGAAGACCTCGAAACTCGTGGATGCAAGAAATAAAAACTGGAATGAAAAGGTGAGGACTGGAGGACATCGAGTGGATGGATACGGACGAATGACAAGAAAAATAAAATTTTAGACACAGAAATATGTGTAAACATTGAAAATATGTATATAAATAAAATTATTATTATTATTATTATTATTATTATTATTTTTAGATACTAAAATGAGAGAAATACATTATTATGATAAAATCATGTTATTGAAGAAAGAACGCTGAATGGTGTGGCCACGTAAAGCAGATGTCAGATGACAGAATATCTACGAAATTCATATTAAAGCGCCGTTTAGGTTATGTAATAAGATGTTAGTTTAATAATTTAGTTGAGGACGACTGACTTACCAGGTACCAATTTTATATTTAACATCTTAGAATACCTACGATATTAAATTTTCAAGTGAAGGGCAACAGAAGAAAGGGGAGACCCAAATAACATTGGGTTCAAGGAGTGCAGAGGAGTATGGTGTCGAGAGGATTGACAGAGAGAGATGCAGAGAATAGGGATTTATAGAGGAGTAAAATTTACAACGGGTTGTAGGAAAACTATTGTATTATAGACAAATCTAATATTTAAAAATGAATGTTTGTTTGTTTGTTCGTACTTTATGCGCGGCCATACCGTTGATCCGATTGTAATGGGGCTTTTTGCAAAATGTTCAGGAGATTTCCGTGATGAACATAGGCTATAAGGGAGTTGTGATATTCAACTTCTACACCCTTAAAAATCGCGTATTATAGTGGAAAACGTGAAAAAAAGTAGCTCTTTGGGCGCCTAAATGGCTTACGCTGCCTAAACCATAACAAATACACAAAATTAATGTACACAGAATTGAATATCTCAAAAAGCTCTACAAAAAAAGTTCGCGACAGCATATGTTTATCTCTTACGGATAACTCACAATAACCATTTTTGTCTTTCACTGATGCCAAGAAGTTGGAGACAAGTACGTAGATTCCTGTGCAAGCATGGCAGCACATTGCGGGTATTCTTTTACGGATAACTCACAATAACGAATTTTGTCTTTTAGCTCATTTATGCCACGAAGATCGAGAGAAGTAGATTCCCGGGCAACACCGGCTAATCAGCACGGGGAATCTTAAAATAATTACGATATATATAATATATAATTATTTTTCATATTACTTATTCAACTAATCATAAGAAGTAGGCCCTACATTAATTTTCGTCTTTCAGCTCATTTATGCCAAGAAGATCGGGATATGTAGATTCTTGGACAACGCCGGGTAAACAGCTCAGGGCATCTAAAAATAATTATGATATACATTTTTTCTTCTACCTATTCAACTAAACATAAAACACATTAATTTTCGTATCTCAGCTCATTTAAGTCAAGAAGATCGGGATAAGTAGATTCCCGATCAACGCAGGGTAATCAGCACGGGGTATCTTAAAAATATAAAGTTATAATTATTTTTCCTTCTACTTATTCAACTAAACATAAAAACACAACAATTTTCATTTACTTTGGCGTAGCAGCGCACGCCGGGTATTAGCTAGTCCCCAATAAAAACATTATTAGGCCTACTATTTATTATTATTATTATTATTATTATTATTATTATTATTATTATTATTATTATTATTATCATAATTAGAGAAATGACGTAACCTAGTTTCATAATGATTAATTCAACAGCGAGCAACTCTTTTTAGGAATATGTGCTTGTTATGTTCCTGCAATGACATTGTTTAATTAAAATGATTGCACACAACGCTATCAGTTTGCTTTCCATTGAACATTTCCGCGGGTTGCGACGCTCACGTGAGCCGAGATACATATTCATCTGACCCATCACGTCACAGAGGTCCTCTATAATTATCTATAAACCTATTATTGTTTTTGTTCGTGAAATTTTGACTGTTCTGACTAAAAATTATATTAAATATTAAAGGAGAACATGCATGTAGGTATATTTAGACAATGACCCTCAGGGAATAAATTACTAGAAGAAATTAATAAATTAAAACAGAAAATCAACAGCACTGTATCTTTATTTTCATAGTTTTAGGCTGCCAATCCAGCTTCCCATGACGTGCCGATGGAAAGGAAATTATTAGACAAGACCATTTAACTAACTGATGCCCCAAATGGAACTCAATGACCAATCACATTTCAATGAATTTTCAATTACAACCAATCGCAGTCGTTTTTCTCCTCGATTTTATCAGCTTAATTTTATCACTTTAAAATCAAGATTGGTGGGTTAGTGGGTATGCTCCTTGCCTCTGGTCCCGAGGGTCGCGGGTTCAAATCCGGCCGGGGACGATGGATTTTTTTGGATGGAAAAATCCTAGGAGCAAGTCCTCCGGGAGGGCCTTTAAGCTGTGGGGCCCGAGTCTGAAGATTTTCAGGCTCGTAAAAGATCCTTAAACCCGAATGAAAAGGCCTCTAAGCAAAATTGACCGAATTTTCCCGTCCTAGTACTACCTTGGTTTCCTAGATGTCAGTATGAGGCGGAACGCTGAACACGGATCACTCAAATTACATCTACACGAAAACAAGTGTAACTAGATTAGTATGGTTCAAATTCTTCCCTGTAGGGGGAGAGCACCTAAATCTCTATTAAGGGAAACATGTGCTTACAAGATACAAGAAGCAGAATAGGTCAAAGCATTATTTTGCAATGACTAAGAAATACGTTCAATATAGCAATTTATATAGTTCATCCATAGTAATTCTGCCCGAAGGCAGGTATTTCACTGCAATCATAGCATTTTCATGCTATGATTTGCAGCTTTACTAGGAATTATAGGTGTGGTAGCTTGGTTGTTTTCCACACCGGTGAAGGATGATGATGATAATGATGATGCTGATGATGATGATGATGGCCGGATGATTTGTGGGGACCGTTGGACCCTAAGCTTCCAGACATTTGTCTTACAGGTGAGGAAAAACCCCGAAGAGAATCTCATCCAGGAGCCCGTCCCGATCGGGAATCGAACCCGGGCCCGCTGTGTGACAAAGCAGCATGCTACCTCGAGACCACAGCGTTGGACAATTTATATATTAAGATGTAAGAATCCTAGAACGCAAAGGGCTCCCAGATTATATAAATAAATATATATATATATATATATATATATATAGAGTGCACGAATGTAAGCAGATACTGCTTGCGGGTTATAATAGAAAAACATTTATGGCAATTGATTATACCACAAAAAATCCTGTAATTATGTGTTTCATTTTTTCTATACGAGGGTGCATTCTTTCAATATTGTGATCCTATTTGGAAATAAATATTATGATCTGGTTGCAGTGATGAACAAATGAAACATAACGTTTCACATTTATTTTAAAACATCGCCGTTTACATTAAATATATAAATATTTTAAAATACCTATATTTAAATAATGATTTGTGAGTAAACAGGTTAATTTTATTCGTTAAATAGTCCTAACAAATGTCACTATTGATTTTCAAATACTATAGATAAATTCACGACTCACGAAGTGAGTCGTGAGTTTACCGATGATTTGCAAATCACTCGTGATATTACTTGTGATAATAGTATACTTTGGTCTTCAAATCAAAAATGGGGTCTTAGAAAAATACTTAGATTCCATTGTTCGGTCTCCCGCAATGTAAATTGTTTGCCATTCGCCCTTAGGAAAATGTTAGTAGAAACACTTGCAATGCCCCATTTTGATTATTGTGACACTCTTTTTACAGACTTAAATATTATTTCCACTCAAAGACTTCAACGTGTTCATAATTCTTGCGCACGTTTTATTTGTGGTATTCGCAAATTTGACCATGTTACACCGTCCCTGGAACAATTATCGTGGCTTCGTCTAAGAGATCGTAGAACTGTCCATTCCCTATCCCTTCTCTATAAAATACTTCACACATCATCGCCTAATTATTTAACACGCCGCTTCATCAGACTATCCGACACACATAATCTTGACACTCGATCCCATCAGCGCATTGTCCTTTATATCCCGCCTCATCACACTGTATATTATTCATTATCTTTTACGGTGTCACTTACCAAAACATGGAATTCCCTTCCGCCCTATATCAGAGACTGTCAAACTATACCATCCTTCAAAAACAAACTAAAGAATTATTTAATAACAAACTAACTTATACACCTCACTGATAGTATTCTTTTAGCAATATTAATATATTTAATTATTTATGTAAAAAATATTAAGAATAACAAATATTTTTATTTGTTTTGTTTTAAATATTGTATAATCGTAAAATTAGTTTTCTATATCTCATTATTTTCCTGTTTTTTATGTACACTAGACAGGGACAATTTAATATACCTTGCTTGTATACATTTTATTATTAGTTTTAGTCTTAATTTTAACTAATATTAACTGGTTGTATTATAGATCGTAATATGTATATTAGATATTATCTTTTGATCAAATTTTTACCTAGTGTTTAATATTAGAGTTAATTAAGATTGTTATATTCTTATGTAATATATGTTTGTCCTGGTGAGTGGAAGAGAAGGCCACATGGCCTTAACTCCACCAGGCTAAATACATCTAATCTAATCTAATCTAGCTTATACGCATGATCTGTATGAGTGGAATATACTCTGAACTATCTAACTCACTGGCATTATCGAATCCGTAGGTTTATGACCGTTTAGATATAAGTTCACAATACATCCCTATCCTGAGAAAAGTTTTCGAATTTTCCTCTGTATAATTTATCTCATACAAATCATGGTTAATATTTTTCTCACATAACATTCTTGGCCTACCTACTCGACGCTTTCCTTCTGGTTTTCCTACAAGGAATTTTCTGTATCTCTTTCATTCACCATTCGTGCTAAATGTCCTGCTTATCGCAGGAGATCAAATTGTTCTTATTATATCTGGCTTCCCATAAAGATCATGCAACACACTAGTATGTAGCTTTTTTTCCATTCGCCTGTCTGTTCGTCTCTCTTTAATCCAACAAAAAAAAATCAAAATAACTTTATTCTCAAAGAGTCGTAATCCTATCTACGCCGTTAAAGTAAGAATATCCATCCATCCATCCAACCAATCATCCACAGTAATTCTGCCCCAGGGCAGGTCTTTCACTGCAATCATAGCATTTTCATGCTATGCTAGCAGCTTTACTAGGAAATTGTATGTGTGGTAGCTTCCCGTTGCTTTCCACAAGATGATGATGACGATGATAAGGATGATGATGATGATGGCTGGATGATTTTTGGGGACGTTGGGCCCTAAGCTTCCTGACATTTGTCTTACAGGCGAGGAAAAACGCCGAACAAATCTCGCCCAGGAGCCTGTCCCAACCGGGAATCGAACCCGGGCCCGCTGCGTGAAAAGGCAGAACGCTACCTCGAAACCACAGCGATGGACAGTAAGAATATATTTAAGTTAAATTGTAGAAACGTAAATTGAGAGACCCAGTCGCCCTCAACTATGGTTTTAAATTGAGGAGGCCTTTCGAACTATAACCCATCATCAGTGCATATTCAAATACTGCTACGTCTGAGGATTTTGTAGAGAGGTTTGTTGTCGAGGGGTATATTTTCATACAGCAAACTTCCGCTTTCTGCTTCTTTTAGAATTACATTTAAATTTTACAAAATCCTCACAACACGAAACACATCATTAATAAACGCTGATGATGGTTGGCACTCAGAAACGCCTCCTCAATTTAAAATAACCATTACGGATGACGGGTCTCTACGTACATTCGTGTATTTTATTTAACTTTAAATGGTTACCTTAACGACGCGACGGTCAAAAGTTATTTTTGAAATCTTGGCTGGTCTACTTAACGACAGAAAGTGTATGGGCATAATTTACGTAATCCACTCGGTTCAGGTTTAAATATTCAATTTATTTCCCCGGAAACCGCATTTAAGTCACCGTAAATTATATTGTCTACTTTCAGATATTCAAAACAAACAAAATATAACGGTATTTGAGATCACAATGAGGGTGAAGGCCAAAACACATTCATTTACTATATATAAATATTAACAAAATGTTATTGAAGGAAGATCTTTATTATCCCAGATCACTGGCGTCCTAACTGAAATCTGGGGAAAAATGGGCGATCAAATTTTGCTCTGTGACCTCTCTTTACAGACTTGAGATTCTTTTACGTGCTGTAGATCTAGGACACGGGACCCATGATTTTATTCCCTTCTGAAGGAACCCATAGTCACAATGTAACTGTCAACCATCGTGTGCCGATAAATATCTGGCGTTTTCTTCTAGAGAAGCGTTGAGATTACCAAGAATGGTGGGTACATCATTAGGACTGGGCCCATGCCTCCACCCCTTGGGATACCTCGGTCAATGACCATGCTCCCAAGTCCCAGTATCTTGTCCTCCCTATCTATTCGCGTCCACGTTCAAGAGTTCTCGGCTTAAAACCAACACCTCAGGGAGAAGGTGTTGGAGTCGCAACATCAGAGAAATTGCTGAGCCACATAGTACGTCAGGTCGCTCATTCCTGACGACCCCACAGTTGGTCCACGGGCTCCTCGAGCCTAGCCGGGAGGACTGCTGTCGCAGATCCACCGACCGTTCCCCTGTTCTACCTCCAGGGACGCATCCTGCAGCCGTGGTACATCATTAGGTCTTTTTGTAAAAGGCGAAAGATTTATGCGATTTTAAAAGAAACCAGAGTACATCATTAGGACTATTTAGGACTATTAATGCAAGCAGACACTATTGAGTAACACTAAGAAATTAGGACTGGAAGTAAATATCAATAAAACTAAATATATGGTCACACATAAAAATGCAGTATATAATGGAAATGGACAGCTAATGAAAAATGAGGGAAATTTTGAGGAAGTGGTTGAATTCAAATACCTAGGAACAATAAACACAAATAGGAATGAGATGCACAAAGAAATTAAACATAGGCTCAATTCTGGAAATGCGTGCTATTATGCATTGCAGAGACTCTTGATCTCCCAATTCCTTTCAAAAAACGTTAAACTGAAAATATATAAAACTATTATTCTACCAGTTATGTTATATGGGTGCGAAACATGGACTCTTATTTTAAAGGAGGAAAGGAGATTACAAGTATTTGAGAATAAAGTACTTAGGAAAATTTTTGGACCAAAGAGAGATGAACAGACAGGTGAATGGAGAAGACTACATAACAATGAACTACATGGTCTTTATAGGAAGTTAGATATAGTAAGAACAGTTAAGTCTCGTAGACTGCGATGGGCAGGACATGGTGCACGTATGGGGAATGAAAGACTTGCATGGAAGCTTCTTGTAGGAAAGCCAGAGGGAAAACGCCCAGTTGGTAGACCAAGAATGAGGTGGGAGAATAACATTAACTATGATTTGAGGGAAGTAGATTATACACGGAATGATTGGAAAGCATTAGCTCAGAATAGGGATGTATGAAGAGCTTATGTCCGCGCAGCCATGAACCTTTGGGTTCGATAGTGCCAATGAGTAAATAAGTAAGTAAGAATTAAACCACCACGAGCCCTTATTTGTAGATAATCAAAATTATTGTAACAGCTAAATTGGCTAAGGTACCGCCAACTTACCTAAGTTTCAAAACCTAGAAAAAATAACTTTAATAATTTTCAGGAACCTAAGTTGGACTCAATGAACAATATCATGGAACCTTTATAAGGAGGAAACATGTAGAGACGGTAAACAATCTCCAAAACGGTACGATTTTATATGTAAAATCGACCTGTATAAGCCGGAAACCCTCATAACGCGGAAACGTAATGGTTTTTAAAGTACCAATAGTTAATTTTTACCTCAGTAAAACGGAAAATTATTCTTAAGCACGTTCTAATTACAGTATTAATGACCACACGTGAAAATTGTGCATATGACGCTTTCTGAATTATATCGTTTTTACCTTCTTGTGTTGCCATTGTATTGCGGGGATACCCTTGCTTATGTGTGACAGCGAAGAATGCCACGCTTTTCCCTTGCCTGCTTACGTTATCTGCGAGGGAGTTGGAAAAGTCTTTACTCCTCCTGTAGTTGAGTTCCGTCTCGTTTTTGTGTAATAGCGTTGTTCTGTATTGCTGTGTGAACTGTGCTGTGTTACATACACTATTTTGTCTGTATTTCAGTCAATACGTTATGTCTTTAAAGCGTGCATATAAAACGCTTACACTGATTTAGAAAATTTAAGCTTGTAATTTGGGAACCCTTTATAAGGAGGAAAACTACCAAGACGGAGATATATTTAAGGAACCGTCATGTTCCTTCATAAACAGGGTTTACTGTATTTAAGAAGGTAGTGACATGTTTAACATATATTTTTGCGCGATAGTGCGTTTTCTCCTACTTACAACAGTGGCGATCATGATTGAAAATTCAACTTCCTACATTTCGGGGTTGGCACCCTATATAACTATACCGTAATTTCACAGATCACAAATCTAGTGCGGAAAGTAGTAGTAGTAGGACTTTATTAGACAAAAAGTAAGATATTTACAATATTATTTACAAATATGGGTCGCACGGGCAGTAAGCCGTACGTGCTGTTGACAGTCCCTTACAATAAAGTAATAATTGGTACTAGTGTAAAGAAAAATAAACAAAAACAGCAATAACATTACAATTACATAAAGAAAACACAATAAAAATATTACAATTAAATAATAACACAATAGCATTATACACTAAAAACGTTAACATTACAATTACATAAAGAAAACACAATAATATTACAATTAAGTAATAACACAATAGCAATAACATTACAATTACATAAAGATAACACAATAATAATATTACAATTAAATAATAACACAATAGCATTATACACTAAAAACATTAACATTACAATTACATAAAGAAAACACAATAATATTACAATTAAGTAATAACACAATAGCATCATACACTAAAAAAACATTAACATTACAATTACATAAAGAAAACACATTAATATTACAATTAAATAATAACACAACAGCATTATACACTAATTAAGCGTGCGGAAAGTAAAACCACTGCCCTTTATGTATACTACATTCAATATATATACAAAAATATATCCAAAAGGTAGTGTTAATATACATTATACGAAACAAATCACTGTATTTAAATGAAACAATAAATAGTCTACGTACTTCCCGCCGTTTTATCACTGATGGCTGTCACGGCCTCCTGTAGTTTCAACCAATACACATTGCCCACACTGTTAACATCAGTCAGTTGTTTATAATGAACGCAAGTATTTCCAACAAAGATATTATTTTTCTATACTCCAAGCGCGACAGGCCTAGACGGTCCTTGGCCTACAAGCCGGCTGCTGGCCTCACATCCATATGTGTTAATCACAGAGGCAGACAATCATCTACCCAGTGTAGGGGTGACATGTGGTCAGCGTGTCAGGTCCCACAGACGTTACAGCAGGTCTTCTCAATCTGGAGTCGCTACTTATTGTAGCTTCCCAAATGCCTTACGATGCTGGGTGGACACCGTTCCCATACTGGCAGAAATTCGATGAGAAAATTTCTTCTCTCATGGAGATTCAAACGAGTCCCGTAGCTCTGCGCCAAAGCATTTTACCTTAACCATTCGGCTACGAGAGTATTATTTTACTATTATTCATTATTTGAAAACGCCATCGCGCAAAAAATAATGTGACGAAAGTTAAAAAATTAAATTGTACCTGTTGGTAGGTGCCATCGTCCTCAATTTTGTTAAAATATTGTATATAAAATTAACTGGAGCGCTTTCGGAAGTTATCTTCCATCTTCTGCAGGTTGAGCTTCTGCTACTCGTTGTTGTTGTGTACGGTGATGTGTACTCCAACTGTTTTTAGCAGCAACTGACTTGTTTTTGACGATCTCGTATAATGGGTTTGACTGGGGTGCGTTCTCATTAAGAAGTGAAGTGTTCTTTGTTTCCTTATAATTTCAAGGTCTTCAAATATATTTATCCTAGCTGGAATGTTTTCTCGGTGGATTATCGTGAGAGTATTTTCAATTGTGTTAATTCGATGACCTGCGTTAATGAGGCGTTTAGCATAGCTTGATTTATCATCCGCGTGTAAAATAATCTTTTAGGTGTTCTTTATATCTTGTATTGAAATTTCTGCTTGTCCTGCCAATATAAAATTTATTACAATCTTTACATGTTAGTTTGTAGACTCCCTTGTTGTTGAATTGTTTTGTTACTAGTATTGAAAAAATAATATACAACGCACTTTTGTAAAGTGTTTTACAGAATCGCGGAAATTAAAAACCTGGCTATCGCTCGGTTTTTAAACGTTTTCCTAGCTTCTGTAGAACACCACATCACAACCTCGCATCCTAATACACTATTAAACTATGAATGCTTTAAAAATCAATTTTGAAGCACAGTTGAGGTTATGTAATAAGATGTTAAATATAAAATTGGTACCTGGTAAGTCAGTCGTCCTCAATTAAATTATAAAACTTTGACAAGTTGTTCCAATATGGAGGCTTTCCAAAAACAATGTTTCATCTTGTGCATTTCAACTGGTACCTGATTTGCCAGGTACTAATTTTATATTTTATTTAGCTACGCTATCTAGTTTAGAGCATGTCTGTATACACGTCTCATCTGAGACCACTAAAGTGGAAGTTTCCTTCATTCTGGTGAAACTATGTATGGAGTATTCCCATGGCGCGTCTCAAGTGGACGTGCCACCTGCATGTTCATTAGAGTCACTGATGCTTTCCGATCATCTGGGAATTCCTCTCCCAAACACAGAATTACATTTCAAGCTTCGCGCAATTCATTTATCTTGACATTTTAGCTCCACAACGCTGCGCCCATTGAAACAAGTTCAATGAAATCAACAGAGTCAAAAAAATATATATAAAAAAATAATAATAATAAAATATAAATATCAATAAACTAAATATAAGGTCACACATATAAATACATTATATAATGGAAATTGACAGCTAATGACAAATGAGGGAAATTTTGAAGAAGTGGCTGAATTCAATCAAATACCTAGGAACAATAATCACAAACAGGAATGAGATGCACAAAGAAATTAAACATAGGCTCAATTCTGGAAAAGCGAGATATTATGCATTGCAGAGACTCTTGACGTCCCAACTCCTTTCAAAAAACGTTAAACTGAAAATATATGAAACTGTTATTCTTCTTCTTCTTCTTCCTATCCAGGATTAGATCAATGTGACCTGTTCCTGTCTCAAATCCATCGTTTCCTTGGCCGTCCCAAAGATCTTTTTCCATGTGGTTTGTAGGTGTTGATCTTTTTGGGCAATCTTATATTGTCCATTCTGTCTAAATGTTGTTTCCATCGGTACTTGTACTCTTCTTGTTTATCGACTATTGAAAATATCTCCAGTTCATTTCTTATTGATTCATTGCGTAATCTATCCATGCGTGTACATCCTTTTACGGATCTTAAACATTTCATTTCAGTGGCTTGAATGTGTGAGATATCTTGTTTTGTAAGTACCGAAGATTCACATAAATATAAAATAACAGGAACAGCCATAATTTTATAAATCCTGAGCTGAGTTTCTCTTCGAGTCTTTCGGAGGTTTCTTCTTATGGTGCCACACATCATTTGATATCGGTTTAATTTATTATGTATATCCCATTCGTAATCATATGTTATATCTGAACCAAGATAGTGAAGTGTCTTATTATTTCATTATTGATTACTATTTTTGCTCTGACTGGCACTTTGCCTGAAAAGCCATAATTTTAGTTTTTGAAGTTGAGACTTTGAGATTTTAATAGAGTCCTCAAGTGCGAATACGAAACCTATTATTCTACCAGTTATATTATATGGATGCGAAACGGACTCTTACTTTAAGGGAGGAAATGAGATTACGAGTATTTGAAAATAAAGTTCTTTGGAAAATTTTTGGACCAAAGAGAGATGTACAGACATGTGAATCGAGAAAACTTACATAACAATGAACTACATGGTCTCTATAGGAAGCCAGATATACAGTGTGATTATAAAGTCGCAGTACACTTTAAATAAATCGCTTACATATCGCATTTCTGTTACAGCCATTCGAAAGATACAAATATGTTCACCATTGAAGAGCGGATAGAGATCGTTGCTGCGCGTTTAAGAGGCCAGTCGTACGAAGAAGTTAGAAACGGATTCCAAAGGAAACCCTCACGGCAGACGTGTATCTTGATATGTTGCAACTTTTCTTACAGCCACAGTTACAGCAAGATGGTATCATTGATACAGTGGTGTTGCAACAAGATGGAGCACCACCACACTTTGCTCTGGCTATACGCGGATATCTCAATGACAGGTTTCCCAACAGGTGGATTGGAAGGACATCTCCTCGTATCTGGGCACCTCGTTCGCCAGACCTCGCACCCTTGGACTTTTTTGCTTGGGGGTTCATCAAGCAACAGGTGTACAGAACCAAGTTTCCTAATCTCCAAGTGCTGAAAGAACGCATACGCCAAGCGAGTGAAATTATTACCGAGGATATGTTGGTGCATGTTTTTCCGGGCAACGGTGCGTCGTTGGGAAACATGTTTTGGAGGTCATGTTGAACACTAACTTGATAGTACAAACTACCTTATAATTTTTGTTTATTTGCGCTTCGTTATCCGCAAAATGTACTGGGACTTTATAATCACACTATAGTCAGAACAGTTAAGTATCGTAGACTGCGATGGGCAGGACATGTGGCACGAATGGGCAATGAAAGACGTGCATGGAAGCTTCATGTAGGAAAACCAGAGGTAAACCTCACAGTCGGTAGAACAAGAATGAGGTGCAACATTTACGGGATTTGATTGAACAGGAATTTTTGAAGATACTTTTATTAATAATGGGGAAATTGTATGATAACATCTGTAAATCAGTGTCAAAACGATGTCATAAATGCTTAAATAACAATGGAGGCCACTTTGTACAATTTGGGTAGTTGACTTTTTATAGATGTTGTAAGCTACAGCAAATAGTATATTTGGAATTTCGGTGAATTGACTAATGCCGCACCCTTTTCAACATTACGCAGTTTCTCTGAACTGACTTTATTCTCTTTAGATTACTTAGCATAGTTAATAAATGAAAAAAAGCTAGTCCAGCAAACCCTAGAGATAAAAATGCTTATTATTAAACCCAACTGTCTGTAGCGATTAATATGATAGGAGACATATAAACTAAGATACAACTCTAATATGCATGGAGCTGAAACTAAAATGTTCCGAAATATATTTAATTGTTATTAAAATTAAATAAATCTATAAAAAAAATGAAAATAGAATATATTACTAATATCGCTATAAAATATGTATGTGGAAAAGTAAAAATATCCAGGTAAAAATTCCACCTAAATTTGTCTAGAATAAATACTGTAAAACGCCACTTGCTATACAAATGACAAATAAAGAGGTATTGTCAGAACTCTACCTACTACACAACTTACAAATAATAGAGGAACACAAAAAGGGTATTGTCAAAATAATTCCAATTAGCAGTCTATACAACTAATAAGAAAAGATAACATTAGTTAGCTATTAAAAATATTAAAAATCTATTTACCAATTCTTAGAAACCAATTCAAAGGAATGATGATAAAGAATATCTACCTGCCTAGTACAGACAACAAAAGACATTCATTCACCTCTAGAAAAGATAATCTCTTAACATTGACAGTTACAAAGAAACTGATAAAACATTTTCTATTAAATATCAAAGAACTAATTTACCCAGTTCTTAGAAATGTTATACATACTAGTAAATAATATTATAAAACATAAATATATATTCAATTGTAAGGAGTGGATTCGAGAAAAGTGGGAGGAGCCACCGCCTTTATAAGCGAGAACTTATATCAAAATACTCACTATCACTATCAGTGACTCTGTGATCAGTGTTGAAACATAGAGATCTGCAGACCGCGCTCTCCGATTCAGTTAAACTATCACTCTCAGTGACTCTGTGTTCAGTGTTGGAACATCGTAGACCTGCAGACCGCGATCTCCGATTCAGTTTAAATATTAGATTCGCCCGAGAAATACTTAAATTTAAAGTTATAGTCCGTTAAGCATTTGGACTTTAAAAATATTGACTCGAGCACGTGGACCTCTAAGTATTTCATCGACTCCACTCTTAGATAAAACTTGTAACTGTATTAACAAAAGTGTATTTCTACGAAAATAAAGAGTTCTTGGATTCGTTAAAATTGAGGTGTACATTTATACGTTGTTCTTTTGCTTATAAAGAGTTCATAACCCTGAGATCTCTTGCCTACCATTGAGCTCCGGTACATGTCTTAAAGTAGAAAGAGCAATAATTTTCTTGGTACATATTTTTGTGTAGAATTAGCAGCTGGCCCAATGCAACAACCTCAGTCAGGAGGACGAGCAAGGGGTCATACAGAAGTAGGTGCATTAAACAGAAATATCTGGCAACAAATCACTTTGGGTTGAAAAATAATAATTGTAGTGTGGGAAATTCCTAGGCCTAATAAAAATTATATTATTTTATTATTATACTAACATACTTTCTCACTGGCACTATCATACCCGTAGGTTCATGGGCACAAGGACATAAGCTCCCCATACATCCCTATCCTGTGCTGTTTTCCAATCAATCCTTGTATAATCTATATCCTCAAATCATAGTTAATGCTATTCTCCCACCTCATTCTTGGTCTACCAATTGGGCGTTTTCCCTCTGATTTTCCTACAAGATACTTCCATGCACGTCTTTCACTGCCCATTCGTGCCGCATGTCCTGTCCAACGCAGTCTACGAGACTTAACTCTTCTTATTATATCTGGTGTCCTGTAGACTATGTAGTTCACTGATTATTATTATTATTATTATTATTATTATTATTATTAATATTATTATTACTGTGCTTTTAACGTTTTCAGTGTGAATTTATAAATCTTAATATATAAAAATTACGTGTCACGTTGTTTGTCCGCGATGGAATCCTAAACTACTGAACCGATTTTAATAAAATTTCGCACATTGTGTGCTGTTTGATCCAACTTGAGACCTACGGTTGTTTATAACTAAATTTATAGTCGCATTATTTTTATTGCAAATTATTTGTTTATTATTTAACGAAGAGTTATAATTATCTGTGAGTTCCATACTATTCTAACAGATGACGGTGTAAGGTAATTGGTTTATTATTTAACTAGGTGGCTGTACTTTCTGTTGCAACCGCGAATTTCAATTGAATTACAAATATTGATTATTTCATAATTTAAGTGTGTTTAGTGTTTATTTTATTTTCAATATATTGATAATAATATTAATTTCGTGTGTAAGTATTAGTTTTAAGTAATCTGGCTGAAAGACATCAACTTAATTCATATTTTTATCGTATACCTTAGCCACGTGTGGCCGGGACTTCTAGTAACTTATAAAATGCACATACCTATTTCTGACTTATTACCATAGAATATTATCACTGGTATTTAAAGCCGCTTAGAATATTTAAAAACCTTTTGTCGATGTGGTAAATTAAAAGATCCGATAAGAATTATCATTGCATGCAGGTCTTGAATATACTGTTATGAACATTTCCGAGAATAAAATAGGTTCACATATTAATGAGGTTCATAAAATTCCGATGACGTAATTCTATTATGATGAATTATTAATAACGTATCAAGAAAAGTATTTTTAAACGAATATACGAGTATATGGAAATTCTTATCGACGTAAATGCAGAAAAAACAAAATACATGGAAATATGCTATGATAAAAGTATAGCAGACTAAAAGCATTACAGGCAATAAATATTCTCCATCTACTTCATTTCCAGGATTTGGTCAATGCGACCACTTCTGGTCTCAAGTCCATCCTTTTCTTGGCCATCCCAAAGATCTTTTCCCATGCGGTCTGTAGGTGCTGTTCTTTTGGGTAATCTTGTATTGTCTTATATTGCAATAATTCTTACAAAAAAGTGAAAGTAGTCAAACATGTAGGCATTTTTATTAACTAATCAAATTACGACATAAGGCCGAAAATCCATGTTACTGTTGAAGAAGATAGATGTCAGTACATGACCTTCACAGGAAACCAGTCTCATAGACTGCGATGGTCAGGACATGTGACACAAATGGAGAATTGAAAGAGGGGCATGGAAGCTTAATGTATGAAAACCTTAGAGAAGACGGCCAGTTGGTAGACAAAGAATCAATCCATCCATAGTAATTCTGCCCGAAGGCAGATCCTTCACTGCAATCATAGCATTTTCATGCTATGCTTGCAGCTTTACTAGGGAATTGTAGGTGTGGTAGCTTCCCGTTGCTTTCCACACCGGTGAAGGATGATGGTGATGACGATAATGATAAGGATGATGGTGATGACGATAATGATAAGGATGATGATGATAGCCATATGATTTCGGGGACCGTTTGGGCCTTACATTTTTCCTGACATTTGTCTTACAGGTGAGGAAAAACCCCGATAAAAACCTCACCCAGAAAAACTGTCCCGACCGGGGACCCGGGCCCATTTCGAGGTTGCCAACCTAAATAACTATACTGTAATGTTACATATTACAAACCTCGTGTGGGAAGTAATACCAGTGCCCTCTATGTATACTACATACAATTTATATACAGTAAAATTGTTATTAATAATAAAATATTAGAACAAACCAACACATTTAACTATCTCGGATACCAAGTTACATACGAAGAAGAAAAATATTTTAGTCAAAAAATTGTAAAATTTTTACAGAGTAACAGGAATTATAAATAATATTTTCAAGCCAAACACAGTACAGCAACACACACGAACTAGAATTTATAAAACACTGGCCAGACCCATATTATGTTACGGCAGTGAGGCCTGGACAATTCGCAGTGTAGATGAACTGCGGCAGAAATGAAATTTATGAGACGTACCGCGGGCTACTCAAGAACAGACCATAAAAGGAATTCTGAGATTCTCAAAGAATTACACACAGAAACAGTCATGGAATATGTACAAAAGTACAGAAACAACTGGAAATCACACGTACGAAGAATGAGCAGAACAAGAATACCACGTCATATCTTAAATTACCAGCCACCAGGCAAGAGATCTTTGGGCAGACCCTTCAAACGTTGGATTTAGACCGTAACATACCACTAGGTCTATCACATGAAAGGAAAAAGAAGAAGAAGAATTTATATACAAAAAATATCCAAAAGGTAGTGTTAATATACATATACGAAACAATTCACTGCATTTTAAATGGACTGAACTTTATTTGAAACAATAAAAACAATAAATACCTAGTTGTCGCCATTTTATGATTGATTGGTGTCAAAGCCTCCTGTAGTTTCAATTAATAAACATTGCCCACACTGTTAACATTAGTGAGTTGTTTATAATGAACGCAAATATTTCCAACAAATATGTTCTTATTTTACTATTATTTATTATCTTTAAAACACCATCGCGGAAAAAATAATGTACAACGCACGTTTGTGAAGTATTTTGCAGAATCTTGGGAATAAAAAATTTCGCTGTCGTTGGGTTTTTAAACTTTTTCCTCGATCCTGTAAAAACCACTTCCCAACCTCGCATCGTAATATTCTAAAGGGCTTCCAATATAAAACCGGACCGGCCTCACGGAGTTTCACCCGGCACGCAGTCCTGTCTCTTCCTCCCGCAATTCACCCTGCCTGCCACCCGTCCTTGAACTGTTCCTTACCTTATAGAAAATGCTGGAAATGTTGTCCTCCCGCAGTTAAACAGGCATTATAACGAGTAAACACATGTTGTTGCTGTATGTGCAGAAGATATTGAAATCCCAACTTGTGCTAATTTCGGTAATGATTTTTGAGGTGAACGTTCCAAATTTTCGCCAATTTCGTCTAATTTTTCTTCGGTGAGAACCGTACGCCTTCGCGTGTGTTTCTTATTTTGTACTGAACCAGTGGTCTCAAATTTAGTCACAAGATCGTGGATTGTCGATCTGGAAGGAGGCAATTGTCCAGGGAAGTTCCGAATAAATTCCTCGCGAACGCGACGAGCTGATTCGTATTTATAATAACATTTACACACATAAATGCGCTGCCCTAATGTGAGCTGACGTCTCATCTTGTCGAACGATAGTAAACTGACTAGTTCAAGGACGAGCGACTGGCAGAGTGAAATGCAGACGAGGAGAGAGCGCTGCCTGACGGGTGAAATCCCGTGAGGCCGGTCCGGGTTTATATTGGAAGCCCGTTATTATCAGTACCTTTGCTGTTTTATGACGTTAAAAGACGAGAAAGTACACTAAAAGTGTTTGAGAACAAAGAGCGTATAAACGTTTTTGCACCAAAGAGACTGAAGCATACAGGTGAATGGAGAAAACTATAACAGTGAGTGAGTTGCATTATCTTTATGGGAAATTATAGACATAATAAGAACAATGAAGACTCGTCGGCTGCGATGAGCAGAACACATAGGGCGAATGGAGAATGAAAGATCAGCATGGAAACTTATTGTAGGAAATCCATAGGGAAAAGGTAAGTAGGTAGGCCAAGAATGAGGTGGGGGGAATAATAACAACCGCGATTTGAGGGTGTAAATTCTACACGGAATCAATGAAAAAATTAGCTCAATATATATATATATTCATAGACATTATAGAAAAGAAAAGATTTGAGTGGTATGGCCATGTCAAAAGAATGCCAGAGCAGAGATTCCCAAAAATGTCCACCGCTGTGGTCTCGGGATAGCGTGCTGCCTTGTCACGCAGCGGGCCCGGGTTCGATCCCCGGTCGGGACAGTTTTTCTGGGTGAGGTTTTTATCGGGGTTTTTCCTCACCTGTAAGACAAAATGTCAGGAAAACTTTAAGGCCCAAACGGTCCCCGAAATCATATGGCCATCGCAATCAACATCATTCATATTCATATTAGCTTAAGCTTAGGATTAGGGACTCTCCTGGCGCACCATTATCATCATCATCATCATCACCCATCATATCATCGGGGCAACGTAACCCCGCCTTCCAGGCGCCCCAACCTCAGAAGTGGGTTACAAGTACGCCATGCCAGGAGAGAGACCAGGAATGTCGAAAGACAAACCTGGGTCATTTGAAAAAAAAAATGCCAAAAATTGTTATGGAATGGATCCCAATGGAAAGGAGGAAGAATACTTGGATAGAAGGGGTACTAGCAGCCATGAATATCAGATTATGGAGGAAGATCAATGGATGGACAGAGAGGAATGACGTTTGGTTTCCGGAAGACGGCGGCAGCTGCCATGATACCGGATGATGATGATGATATATATTTTATATATTTATTAGATGTATGGAGAGTTTATGTCTGCACGATCATGAATCTGTTGGATCGAAAACAACAGTGAGTTAATTATTTTGATATCTTGACATACTATAGTCCACCGCTCTACCAACTGAGCTACCAGAGGATATCTAAATTAATTAATGTATAATGCTATTGTGTTATTATTTAATTGTAATATTACTGTGTTTTCTTAAGTAATTGCAATGTTACGGTTTTTTTAGTGTATAGTGCTATTGTGTTATCATTTAATTGTAATATTACTGTGTTTTCTTTATGTAATTGTAATGTTAATGTTTTTTTTAGTGTATAATGGTATTGCGTTATTATTTAATTGTAATATTATTGCGTTTTCTTTATGTAATTGTAATGTTATTGCTTTTTTTTTGTTTTGTTGTTTATTTTTCTTCACACTAGTAGCAATTATTTCTTTATTGTAACGGACTGTCAAAAGCACGTACGGCTTATTGCCCGTGCGACCCATATTTGTAAATAATATTGTAAATATCTTCCTTTTGTCTAATAAAGTCCTACTAGTACTAATTATTTTGAAGAGTAACAATAAATGTAATTTAATTAAAATAAACTTACTGATTTATTTGAGGATATATATCTTGCAGCACGTTGTAGGTCTGAAGTGGTAGCCAGCACAGGGCAAACAAGGCTACGACTATCACAAGCATCTTTATAACCTGCAACAATAAAATACAAGATGAAAATAAAAATAGAACATGAAATGAGTCAATCCTTAATCATCATCATCATCCAGGGATTAAGCCCGTTGGCTCGTTCCGGTTTCATGAAAGCTAGAATTGTTAAAATTGTTCAGACCATCTTCTGTGTGGGCGTCCAACATTTCTCCTTCCGTGCGGTTCATAATTTAGCAATAATTATGAAAATATTTCTTCTGGGATTCTATCAACATGTTGTTTCCAGGCGTTTCTATATTTAATTATTCTGTCTGTAAGTTTGAAAATATTTAGTTCCTTTATTATATTTTCATTTATTTTCTTATCCAGCAGAGTATATCTTGCTATATTTCTTAAAAATCGCATCTCAGCTGCTTCCAATCTTTGTTCTTGTCTTTTAGTGATCGTCCAACATTCTGATCCATACATCAATACAGGAACAGCCATTACTTTATAAAATTTAATTTCTGTTTCTTTTCTTGTGTTTTAAGGGTTCTTTTAATAGTGCCACACATTAGATTAAATTTATTTATTTTGTCATTAATATCTTCAATTTTAACATATGATAAATTTAAATATAGATATATAAAACTGTCCACCTGCTCTAAAATTTTAAAATCAATTACTATTTTTGCTCTTAAGGTATCATGTCAATCCTTAATGTTTGACACTACTCCAAAATCCATGAAATTTGTTGGTGAAATTTGTATTAATGTTAGCATCACTTAGAATACTAGTCATTTGTACGAGAGATTTAAAGGGTTGACAAGACGTAATGGAGTTTTAATTTAGATTCCGAGATGGGGAAGTGCTCTTACAAACAATCAACTCTCGTAACTCTCTCAGTTAATGCACGCAAATAAACCGCTTTAAACTTCATTTCCTGCTTTGAGATATTCACGGAGTGGAACAATATTTACAATTCTTTACTCGTTTAACAAATAACTGTTTTAAATAATCAATTGAATTAATGTTTACTTGATGAAAATCCATAATTTATTTAATTAAATAAAAATAAAATTTACAGTTTTATATGATTTTTATATTTATTAAGATATAATTTAGTTACAGCTGTTTCGGTACATTGTACCTTCTTCAGACATGTTTTACAGAATCTCGGGAATTAAAAACGTCGCTATCGCTGGGTTTTAAAACATTTTCCTCGATCCTGTAAAAACCACTTCCCAACCTGAAGAAGGTACAAAGTACCGAAACAGCTCTAACTAAATTATATCTTAATAAATATGAAACAGTTCTTCCTGGAAGACCTCAGAATGCGCTACTACCTGCCATCCACTAAAGCTTAAGAACAACAGATGCAAGAGAGAAGACAGAAGCGGGATGTCATTCCTGAAGAATTCTACGGTACGCCTGCCATGATAGATAGGAGCTGATGTGGACGAAACAAGGAACTAAGGCACCAGATAAACCGCTATGCAGTCCACGGCTTCCATCACAAAGTGTGTGTGAATGTCACCATCAAATCGAAGACAGTTGCAGATGTAAACTGTGCGGACTAAAGTATACAATATATCATCTGGAATTGTGTTCCAAAGTGACAATGTCATTAGCGCAATACGCCATTTAATTAATTTTGCACGATTGTGCGTAATCGTATTATTATTATAAATAAATATGAAAATCACATAAAACTGTAAGTTTTTATTTTTATTTAATTAAATAAATTACTGTTTTGCCACGAACTTATTATTTATAATCAGAATGCCTGATTTTTTTCACATCAAGCCTTCAAACAGAAAGGATACATTTAATCACAGAAGAAGACAATTTGCGTTGTTGTGCAGGAGTAACGTCGCTACCTCGTATGCAGCGGGCCCGGGATAGATTCCTGGTCGAGACAACTTACCTGGGTGATGGATTTTCCGAGTAATTACTCACTTGTAAGGGAAATATCGGAACATCATTTGGCCATCATAAGCATCATTAACGTATTAGCAATGTTTTCAAAAAACGTTAAACTTAAAATATATAAAACTATTATTCTACCAGTTATATTATATGGGTGCGAAACATGGACTCTTACTTTAAGGGAGGAAAGGAGATTACAAGTATTTGAGAATAAAGTACTTAGGAACATTTTTGGACCAAAGAGAGATGAACAGACAGGAGAATGGAGAAGACTACATAACAATGAACTACATTGTCTTTATAGGAAGCCAGATATAATAAGAACATTTAAGTCTCGTAGACTGCGATGGGGAGGACATGTTGCACGTATGGGGAATGAAAGACGTGCATGGAAGCTTCTTGTAGGAAAGCCAGAGGGAAAACGACCAGTTGGTAGACCAAGAATGAGGTGGGAGAATAACATTAACTATGATTTGAGGGAAGTAGATTATACAGGGAATGATTGGAAAGCATTAGCTCAGGATAGGAATGTATGGAGAGCTTATGTCCGCGCGGCCATGAACCTATGGGTTCGATAGTGCCAGTGAGTAAGTAAGTAAGTAAGTAAAACAAAAAGTTAATTGTTTTAACATCCAATCAAAGTTTAGTTTACTTTCATTTAAAAATATGAAATTAAGCAGGTGTCCTTATTACAGTTATAACAGAAAGCTTTATAATTTTGACAACAATGACTTAAAACAATTTTTAAAAGCATTATTTAGAGAGGCTGTTATGTAATACAATTTCTTTAATTGTTACTGAGACATTTTTATTCAACAATGAATCATTTAGATATTTTTCTGTATTTAAGTTATATTTAAATATTAAAAGAATTTTAAAATACAAAATTATTAACTTTGACTTTCATATTTATTATGATATTAAAATCCTGCTATAAACACAAATTAATTCTGCCATATTACCTTTATGTTGCAAGTTATGTTGTCATGTCATATTGTGTGAAGAGACAATATCGTAAATCGTAACATAGCTTCAATTTAGATTTCCGATAATATACATTTAATTCTTATTATTTTAGGACCACAAAAAAGTCGAATGAAAATGTGATTTATATTAAAATGCATTTTAATTACAGAAGTAATGGAGTATGTTACGCCCTATTAAGTTTTTAAATTAAATTCGAGTAGGTTGAGTGAACATGAAAATCCATTAATCATTTGTTAGTGACGTAGAGACAATCAAATCAAGTACTTTTCATATATTCTACAGTTCATTAGAGTTAGAATATTAATGGATGATTGGGTGCATACTTTGATCAAGAATTTAACATCTGCATTTTAATGGATATATTAACGGGGAAATTATAATGCTTTTAAATTAATGGGTCTATACCGATGTAATATCTGATAATGATGACGAAGGAATTACCAAAAGCAGCATTTAACTACAAGCCAAGAGGTTCAAGGAATGTAGGAAGGAAAGTGAAAAGATGGACAGAACAATTGTGAGGCGGAATAGGCATTTTGCCTAGCCCGTGAAGTGACGAAGAAGAAGAAGAAGAAGAAGAGGAAGATGATGATGACGAAGGATTTGATAATAATAATAATAATAATAATAATAATCAATCCGGCTTTTCTTCTGCTGAAGTTTATGAGTAAGTTATTTTTTACTATTAGAGGTTACCCGCCTCTAGCCAAACCCCTCTTCCTGGAGGACAGGGAACTGCAATTTCGGAGTGTTCGTCTCCTAGAGAAGTTGCCTTCACTACGGCTTTGGGGACTTCTCTTCTCCCCACGTAACCCTGTGGACGGAGCCCTACCCAGGTACTACCCACTGGGCGAGTGGGACCTGGAGCTCACAAAAGGGCAGAGGCGCCTACTCCCTGGAGTGGACTACCTCTTTCAAGGGTTCTACTCTGTTACCCTGTTATTATACGCTGATGACCAGGTAATAATAGCAAATACGGAAGACGAACTTCAAAGGAATATTTTTAAACTACATAATATATGTGAACAATATAATCTCAAAATATCCATAGAAAAAACTAAGGTAATGGCATTCCAAGGGAAAAATCAAATCAGATCCGAAATAGTAATAGGAAACAAAATCATAGAACAGATGAACCATCTCGATTATTTAAGATGTGACATTTAATTTAATTATGATAATGATATAATTAATACAATAGCAAAATTCCAGGGAATATGTGGTACGATAAAACGATCACTAAATAACAAAACAACAAGAGAGACCCAATTGAAATTTTACAAAACGTTGGCAGCACCGGTACTGCTCTATGGTTCAGAAGCCTGGAGTCATAAAAAACAAGATCTAAGTAGGATAACGACGGCAGAAATGAAATTTTTGAGATCTGTTAAAGGGTGCACTAAGGAAGACAGAATCAAGAACACAGAAATAAGACAGGAACTTGAAATATTTGCAATAACTGATAATATATATATATATATATATATATATATACAAAAATGGAAGCAACACATAGACAGAATGAATGGAGATAGATATCCAAAACAAATAACACAATACAAACCTAAAGGCACCCGAGATGTGGGCAGACCTAGAAAGAGATGGGCTGAAGTCGGAACGGGTCAACAGACCTAATTCATGAACGCAGATGATGATGATGATAATAATAATAATAATAATAATAATAATAATAATAATAATAATAATAATTCATATATATATATATATATTCAATGTTTACATATCTTCCTGTACCTAAAGTTTTATTTTCCTTCTCCACTCGTCTGTATCCTCCCACTCCAGTCATCTTGTTCTCAATCCAGTTCTTATTTTTTGCACCCACGAGTTTCGAGGTCTTTCTTTCCTTCTTCTTCTAGGTGGACGCCATTCTAATGTTTTTCTGGGTAATCTTTCTTCTTGCATTCGTCGTACGTGCCCATACCAATTTAATCTTATATGGTGTACCATTGAATTTCAAAATTGTAGTAATAATAATGATTTATTGGCCGCGTTTGTTCCCTCTACAGAATTAATGTTATAATATGAAATTAAATTGACATAGAAATTATAAAATTACATATTCATTTGACGGACCGGATGCAATCCCAGGCAACTTAAGGATGAAAATTTTTCATCATTCATTCGTTTCGAGTCTGGTCCTACGGCCTACTCATCCTCCTATAAATTAGTAACAGGTAACTACCGTGGGATTAAAATTGGATACAACAGGGCTAGGTAAAATATATCTTGTTATGTTGTTTTGCTAAGAAGTGGTTCCTTCAGTCAACTATCTGTTTATCTTACATATACTGTTGATGGGATATTTTCAGATCCTATACGTACGCTAAAATATTGACCCTTAAAAAATAAACTTGTTAAAATAATTATATTCTATACTAGTTAAAATACAACAAAAATTAACTTAATAAAGGAGAGCATATTATTATTATTATTATTATTATTATTATCATCATCATCATCATCATCATCATCATCATTATTAATGTTCATCATTATTACTGACAATAAAACAGAAATTCTTAATTTTTGAAAGGAAATTTTTAAGAAGGATATTTGGACAAAATAGAGGAAATGACAGCTGTTGGAGAATCAAAACAAATAACGAACTAAATAAATTAATCAGAAATCAGAATATAGTGAACCATATAAAATCTCTCAGAATTGGTTGGCTTGGGCATTTGATAAGAATGGATGATCAGAGATTGGTCAAGAAACTCTATAAATGGAAACCTATGGGAGGTAGAGCAGTTGGAAGACCGAAGATCAGATGGGAGGATGACACAAAGAACGATCTAACGAAAACGAAAGTGACTAACTTGAATATGGCAAAAGACAGATTGGCATGGAGGAGGATTGTTGAGAAGACCAAAACTTTCACTTTTGAAGTTGTCGCGCCTTATGATGTCGACGATGATTATGATTTATGATCATCTCAGAAGAATGCTGGAGCATGG
Source organism: Diploptera punctata (assembly GCA_030220185.1). Lineage (NCBI taxonomy): Eukaryota > Metazoa > Arthropoda > Insecta > Blattodea > Blaberidae > Diploptera > Diploptera punctata. Next base: position 1,393,685 of record JASPKZ010003857.1, read on the forward strand.
ATTCATAAAAGAGTGTTGGACTATATTCTCCAGGGATGGAAAAACGAATGGTCAACCAAAGATTTCATGGATATAAGAGATTAGATCAATGTTGGAGAATGGTTTAAAGCAGTGCTTCTCAAACGTTTTATGTTCGGGACCCACCTAAGACCTTATATGAATATGCTAAACTACACGGCACCCATATATTAAATTAGTGCATTATAATAACTAATAAAAATGGAAATATTGTAAGATTATATGTTAATAAAACAAAACTAAATTACTGTAATGAAGCACATGTTCAAATTTTGTTCAACGACAGGGTGTCCCATTCAAACCTCCCACAATTTAATCATCACTAACAAAGTATGCGGAATTATGAAATGAGGCAGGTATTAAATCAAACAGAAACTCAAAGAATTTTCATTGTCACACATTGCCACACACTAAAACACTTCTATATGTGCACCATTAGTAGCACGAACAATATCAAGTCTGTATTCGATTTCGTGCCACGTTCTGTCCAACATGTCTATTGGTACTGTTGCAATTGTGTCAAGGATACGGGTTCGTAAATCATGAAGATCTTGTACTGGAATCGTAAACACACGGTCTGTTACATACCCCAGAGTAAGAAGTCCAGTGGAGTGATGTCTGGCGAACTTAGGGACCAGCCAATTGGTCTGCCGCATCCAATCCACCTATCTGGGAAGGGTTCTTTGAGTGAATTCCGAACATCCAGGCTCCAGTGTGGTGGGGCTCCATCTTGCTGAAATATTACTTGGGGTTCAGATCAGCTATTTGGGGGTACAAGAACTATTTCTACATGACTTGCTATCCCGGACCAGTTATTGACTTCTCATGGAAGAAAAAAAGTACCTATAATCCTGTTCATCAGGCCGCACCAAACGTTTACTTTTGGGCTATCCCGGACGTGTTCACGGTAGACGTGTGGATTTTGCGTACCCCAGATCCTTACATTGTGCCGATTAACAGATACTGATACATTGAACGTTGCATACCAGGAAACAGTTTCTTCCCGTTGCTGAGGAGTCACCATTTTGTTTTATGTCATTATTGTCCAACATGCGCAGATGAATTAACTGCAACAATGAAAACAAAACATCGTCGAGTTTCTCTTTCTTTTAATGCCAACTTCTATTCATAATTCCGCATACTTTGAGAGTTATGATTAATTAAAATGTGGGAGGTTTGAATGGGACACGGTGTACTTTGTACTCACCGAACAAATGCGATAGTTTGGCCTGTCGTGTCTACATAAGCTGGTGTATATTGGTCTAATAGTAGTTAACTTGAGTCATAAATCAGAGCCTATTTCTGTACTTCCTTTACACATGAAGTAAAGAATAAACTCCCTTTTCATACGGATATGAAGCAGCTAACGGCTTGAGCTATTTTACTGCCTCCTTCCAAAGTTCAGGACATTCTCGCCTTAATTATATCCAAAACGTTGTTATATGTGAGAGCAGCAAGCAAAACAATTATCGACAACTGAGATGGATTTTTGGCGAAGGGAATCAAGAAAATGAAGAAAGGAGAAAATTCGGAACCAGAAAATTAGACAAAATATGAATATTAAACATACGATTATAGAAGTAATAGAATAACGAAAATTGAAATGGTATGGACATCTGAAGAGCATAGAGAATAATAGAATCCCAAGAATGATGCTGGATTGGAATGCTGAAGACAGTAGGAGGAAGGGGAAACCCAGGGAACAGTGGATGAATGAAGTAAAAATAAACACGATCAGCGGAGACCGCAAAGAAGAAAATGCTGAGTAAAAAATCCGTGGCGGAGGAAAATACATTTGGGCTGAAGTATAACTACTGTAATGTAGAGAAAATCCTTAATAAAAAATCTGAGAGTACGAATTTTTGTTTTAATGTCAGAATCATACCTAATACCACACAACTGTTCTCTTCTGGCAAATTTGAACTTTCAAAATATAAGGACGAGTCTCGAATACATTTGATTAACTATAATTGTCTGGAAAACAACTATCAGTCTCATTATTTAAAGCAGAGAGATGGGATACAAAACACGGAAGATAAGGAACAATCATATTCCCTTATAATATAAAAGATTTGAAATGGAAAAAAATGATTACTTTCGCATACAATAATTGGAACTTAAAAATAAATTTATGAAAAAAAAGCATGGAAATTCTTCACATCTTCTAATATACTTCTTGTGATATTCTAATATTAAATATTCTAAATACCTTCATCTGAAACCAATGAAGATCATGGTTATTAGTTTGACTAATGGTCCATGCATCGGATCCATATGTATGAAATTATCTTATCAATGTTTTATAAATCTGAAGTTTAATGGATTTCGTAAAACGTGGCTGTTGAAGGCTATATTTAGGTAACGTTTACAAATTGCAGAAATGTCAACATATTTGTGGAACAATCAGACGAAAACTGAGGAACAAAGTAAGAAAGGAAACGCAGCTGAGGTTTTACTCAACGATGACACTACCAGTGGCGATGTATGAAAGTGAGGTCTGGGTCCTGAAGGAAAAAGAAAAAAAGTACAATTGAGGCAGCGGAAATGAGCTTCCTACAGGCTGTGAAAGATCGTAGTCAAGAGAAGAACATATTAGAAATGAGAATATTAGAGAGGAACTAAAAGTACAACCATTTCTTCTTCAAATAGAAGAACACTGGAACAATTGGATAGAACGTCTGCAAATAATAACAGACGATAGCATACCAAAGATGGCACTGATGTATAATCCTGGAGGACGAAGATAGGTAGGGAGACCAAAAAACGCTAGGCCTAACATATTAGAAATGAGAATATTAGAGAGGAACTAAAAATACAGCTACTTCTTCAACAAATAGAAGAACACAGGAACAATTGGATAGAACATCAGGAAAGAATGGCAGAGGATAGGATACTAAAGATGGCACTGATGTATAATCTTGGAGGACGAAGATAGGCAGGGAGACCAAGAAAACTCTGGGCCTAACATATTAGAAATGAGAATATTAGAGAGGAACTAAAAATACAGCTACTTCTTCAACAAATAGAATAACACAGGAAGAATTGGATAGAACATCAGGAAAGAATGACAGAGGATACGATACCAAAGATGGCACTGATGTATAATCCTAGAGGACGAAGATCGGTGGGAAGACCAAGAAAACGCTGGGCTGAACAGATGTGAGATCGGAACAGGCAAAGACCTACTGCGTGAAGGATGATAATGATGATGATGATGAAGTCCATTATTTTCATGATAAAATATAAAATATATTAGATCTGATAAAGTAGAAAAAATTATAAAGGCTTTAACTTACTAATAAGAAATTAAATAAAACAATGCAATACAGGTAGGCTATCTATAAAAACAGTAATACAAGAATATAAATTTAGAGATAATTATTAAAACACAAAATGTCCTTTGTGGAATTGTAAATAATACTCTGATGTCATAGATACTGTTAATCAGTGAAAACTTTATATTTCGGATTTGAGGAATTAGGAAACAATCTGTATCAAATGTTATAATCCAATTGTGTATGGATGAAGTAATATATGATTTCATCCCCTGGGCTTTCCCGCCTGCAGTGAAATTTGTTTCAGCTTCGCCAATTATTGCAGTGATAATTCATCCTCGAGAAACAAAAGAGGTCAGATAGCCTTTAATTAAATTACTGGAGAGATGTTCTATTGTTTTGGCTGGTTTTAGAGAACTCCGCACCAAAATCTATATTACTCACCGTACCACCACAACATGCTCTACATTAAAATGTAAATTATTTTAAATTTATAAATAGTAAACACAAAGAATATCATGAGCAGCGAGAAATATAGGAAAGGCATTGTCGTAAGTAATGCCACGAGTGATTTCCAATTTATCTAGAGAATTTGGAAATTAAGAGTAGCATTTGTTCGGACTATTTAAGGAATTAAATTAAGCTGTTTACTCACAAATCATTTTTTAAATATTGTTAGTTTAAAATATTTATCTATTTAATGTAAACGGCGATGTTTGAAAACAAATGAGAAGCGATGTTTGAAAACAAATGAGAAACGGTTGTTACGCTTGTTCATCACTGCAACCAGATCATATTATTTATTGCCAAAGGATCGCAAATATTGTAAGAATGCACCCTAGTGGAGAAATCTATAACCAACATTATAGGTATTAATTAATTTCTTATGTCCTATGATGTAAACATGTCAATTGTATTTTTCTGCAACGTTATTTCCTGGGAAATAATTCGTTTAAGAAAATGCAAACATTCTTAATTACAAAGAAATAAACATTATCTCAGTCAAACAAGTTTATTTCTTTGTAATTATGAATACTAATTACTCTCAGTGAAAAATAATTAAAAAAAGTATAATATACTTTAAAATGCAAACAGTGTTCTTTCTTGTGATATAATCAATTGCTACAAATGCTTTTATATTATCTCTCGCAAGCACCATCAGCTGACATTCGTGCACTATATATACATTCTGGTAGCCGTATTTCTTAGACAGTCAGTCACTGCAAAATAATAGTATGACTTATTCAGAATGTTAAAAAGGAGGAGCTTTCTTTAATATGACTATTTAACTCATGCCCCAAATGGGAGTCAATGACCAATCACATTTCAATGATTTTTTATTTACAACCAATCACAGTCGTGTTTAACCTAAAATTTACCAACTAAAGTTTATCATAATACAGAAAGCCGCTCCTTTATAACATTCTGAATAGGTCATTGCATTATTTTGCAGTGACTGACTCTGTAAGAAATAGAAGTACGAAATTGTATATATATATATATATATATATATATATATATATATATTGCATGAATGTCAACAAGTAGCGCATACGAGAGATAATATAAAAACATTTGTAACAATTGATTATACCACAAAAAAAGAAACCACTGTTTGCACTTTCTTAAACGAATTATTTTCCAGGAAATGACGCAAAAAAATATAATTGACATATTTACATCATAGGAATTCAGAAATTAATTAATACCTATAACGTTGGTTATTAATTTCTCCACTAGGGTGCATTTCTTACAACATTACGATCTTTTGGCAATAAAAAATACTATGATCTGGTTGCAGTGGTCGAACGAAAGAAGCAAATGAAGTGTACCAATCGTTTCTCGTTTGTTTTCAAACATCGCCGTTTACATTAAGTATATAAATACTTTAAAATAACTATAGTTAAGTAATGATTTGTGAGTATACAGCTTAATTTTATTCGTTAAATAGTCCTAACAATTGCCACTCTTGATTTCCAAATTCTCTAGATAAATTCATTCCTCACTTCGTGAGTCGTGAATTTATCAATAATTTGGAAATCACTCGTGGCATTACTTATGATAAACTTGTTTGATACATTGAAGGTGAAACACGGCTGTGATTGGTTGTAATTAAAAAAATCATTGAAATGTGATTGGTCATTGAATCCCATTTGGGACATATGTTAAATAGTCAGGGTAATTCATTAACAATATGGCTCACTGACTGGCGAAGGGTATGCTGTCAACAGAATATTTATATTTTTATTTCAATGTTATTATTTTACAGACAATTCTAGAATGCATACCTGGAGCCTATATTTAAATTCTTACGTGTGTCATTTGTTTTGTTAATGCATTGATCTTTCTTATTCTTTTTAAGCTCTACAGCCTAGTGTGTGTGGTGTTATTTATATATGCGTAAAAGAGACAATTGACATGAAATGACATCCGGTTGTCGTGACGGTCACTTTTACCCCTAGAATATACGCCGGATATTCACTTTCATTAGAGACTGAGTATACCGCAGGGCCATCGTGCCGCCAGACGGTTTAGGAAAGGTTTAAAAATTCTGACCACAACGGGATTCAAAACCTGATTTTTCAGCTTGAAACTCATTTATTTGATCACCAAATACCCTATGGTGTGCTTACTATTATTATTATTATTATTATTATTATTATTACTATTATTGTTATTATTAAATAATCAATTGAGTTGGTGTTTACTTGATGAAAATCCACATTTATTAATTAAATTAAAAATAAAACTTAGTTTTATTTGATTTTCATATTTATTAAGTTATAATTCAGTGATAGCTGTTTCGGTACACTGTACCTTCTTCAGACATGTTAAATTATGAATTGTGTTATTATAGTACATATCAACTGATCTAAGCAACAATACAATAATTTATTTAAATTTTTTAATTTAACAAAGGCGATTCATTCAAATCAAGTTGAGAATTTAACAGTTTATTACACCTTTTCAATTTATTTATTTCTACATTCTCACCTTGATTTGAATGAATCGCCTTTGTTAAATTAAATAAATTATTGTTGTATTGTTGCTTAGATCAGTTTATATTTACTATAATAACACAATTCATAATTTGTTAACATGTCTGAAGAAGGTACAATGTACCGAAACAGTTGTCACTGATTTATATCTTAATAAATATGAAAATCAAATATTAACTAAATTTTATTTTTATTTAATTTATTATTATTATTATTATTATTATTATTATTATTATCATTATTATTATTATTACTTACTTACTCACTGGCACTCTCGAACCCGTAGGTTCATGGCCGCGCGGACATAAGCTCTCCATACATCCCTATCCTGAGCTAATGCTTTCCAAACATTTCCTGTATAATCTACTTCCCTCAAATCATAGTTAATGTTGTTCTCCCACCTGATTCTTGGTCTACCAACTGGGCGTTTTCCTTCTGGCTTTCCTACAAGAAGTTTCCACGTACGTCTTTCATTCCCCATACACGCAACATGTCCTGTCCATCGCAGTCTACGAGACTTAACTGTTCTTATTATATCTGGTTCATTGGTATGTAGTCTTCTCCATTCACGTGTCTGTTCATCTCTCTTTGGTCCAAAAATTTTCCTAGGAACTTTATTCTCACAACCTCGTAATCTCATTTCCTCCCTTAAAGTAAGTCCATGTTTCGCATCCATATATTATAACTGTTAGAATAATAGATGGAGTGCTTATTATTATTATTATTATTATTATTATTATTATTACGCCGTAGCGTAGTGATTAAGGCACTGCGCTACAAGCCGGAAGGTCGAGGGTTCGAGTCCCGGTGGGGTCAGGATTTTTAAACTGACCCAAACCTTCTGGCGGCACTATGGCCCTGGGGTCGACTCAGCCTCTAACTGAAATGAGTACCAGACGCTCGTTCTGGGGTAAAGACGGCCGTCACGCAGGGCTGACAACCCGGCTGACATCAAGTGCCGATTGTCAAGAAAAAGTGGGAGCCTTAACCTCCTACTACCCCAAGGGCCTCTTGAGGCCTGTTGTGGGATCACTTTACCTTATTATTATTACCCCTCCCAGGAGCTATCACCTTGACGTGGTGGGGGGGTTTAGTACCCGATGAACCAGACGACCCTACTGGGGAAGATTGACTTAGGTTAATCTTGCTGGTGGGTAAGAGGCGAGGGGAACTAAGTATAGCTCACAACGAGGGAATGGCGTCTGTATCCAAATTGGGCTGCCACATCTTCGTCAAGTCTTCAACGGTCAACAGGGCGACAAGGAATAGCACAGCTAAACTTGTAGGGCTTGAAGAGCGGAAGAAGCAGCCCTCTCTTGGTGGGTGGATGCCCAGAGGAGCATGTTTGGAGGCTCAGAGGAAGCAACCCTTCCACCATCCTTGTCCTGCGAAGCGCTCGTAACGCTTCCAGGAGACATTTATCTTACTGAGAAGCTTCATGGGTTGGAAGACCTAGAAGACGTTGAGCTGATGCATTATGAAGTCGGAACCGGCAATTCCTAATCCCTGGAGTGATGATGATGATGATGGTTATTATTATTATTATTATTATTATTATTAATGCTTAAAATAGACGAAATAATTATAATATAAATATTAAAGGCTTTTATTACTGTTCTCTGCTCCATGAAACGGCTGGCTGCATTATAAAGCATTATTTAATATGCAGCATACGAGTGGAATCTCAGGGGTAATTAGCGAGTGCGGACCAACTCATCTAGGAATTTACAGCGAGACAGTAAATTAAAAATCTCTAGAATAACTTTTTCAGCACTACGAGATATTCAAATTTTAAGTAAAATATCTACTCAGACAATACTGTACGGTTACAAATTAAGCTAGGGATAGAGTGCCTGTTCTGTAATCTCAGTCAATTTTGATGACATTTTTTGGTATTTTCTAACATGGGATTTTCTCGGAGAGGAAAATAAAATAATTCTACCTTATGTTAAAAATAAAAGTGACATGATAAATAATCTTCGAAAGTGCGAATCATATTCATTTTAAAAATCGCAATTTTGGAGCTTTTTTCCAAGGCATTTCTACTAGTAGAGTCATTAAGCTCGTAAAAAATCTTTAAGCGTGAATGAAAAGGCCTCTAAGCAAAATTTACCGAATTTTCCCATTTTAGTACTACCTTGGTTTCCTAGATGTCAGTATGGGGCGGAACGCTGACCACGTACCACTCAAAATGACATCTATACGAAAACAAGTGTAACTAAATTAGTATGAAATATATATGTAGTCAATATGCCCATTTCACCAATTAATGTTTTAAAATGGTCAACAAGTTTCTACAGCCAAGCTGTCATTCTCAAGACCAGATATTGGTCTTGAGAATGACAGCTTGGCTGTAGAAACTTGTTGACCATTTTAAAACATTAATTGGTGAAATGGGCATATTGACTACATATATATTATATCACCAAGAAGATCACTTGTGTATTAAATAAATTAGCATGGTTCAAATTCTTTCCTGTAGGGGGAGAGCGCCTAAATCTCTGTAAAGGGAAAACATAGGCTTACAATACAAAAAAATAGAATATTGGAGGCATCAGTTTTTTGCGGGATAGGTATCTAAATTCAAATCGCCATTGATTGGCGCGCTACGATTTAATATTGAATCAAGAAAACAGGTTAAACATCGGCATATTTCTGGACAAGAAACGGAAAACAACACTCATTCGTGAATAAATAAATATGTGACTATTAAAGTATGGTTATGAATATTAATACTATGGCTGCTAGGGGTGTTTTATCCCTTTGAAACCATTGTTTCAGATTGTAATTTATATGTGTAACAAAACTAGTTGAAATTGCTCCAGGCCTTCGGGAGTTAAACAAACACATGCATACATGAACACATATACATGCATATATACATTCGTATAATTATATATAACATTATAAATAAAATTGCAAATATTTGTAACATAACTCCGTGATCCAAATCAGTACAATGTTCATTAATTTTTCAGATCCCCATAGCTGTAGGGGTTTTCCTTCTTAGGATATTTCCATAATTTTAGATGCTATAATCGCGTAAGGCCTACTATGTTACTCATGAAAAAAATTCGACTGATTTTCTGGCATTTTATCTGCATTCCTGTCTAAAGTGAAGTGATCCCACAACAGGCCCGGGGGCCCTTGGGGTAGTAGGAGGTTAAGGCTCCCACTTTTTTCTAGACAATCGGCACTTTATGTCAGCTGGGTTGTCAGCCCTGCGTGACGGCCGCCTTAACCCCCCCGAACAAGCTTCTGGTACTCATTTCCGTTAGAGGCTGAGTCGACCCCAGGGCCATAGTGCCGCCAGAGGGTTTGGGTCAGTTTAAAAATCCTGACCCCAACGGGACTTGAACCCTCGATCCTCCGGTAGCTCAGTGCCTTAACCACTACGCTACGGCATGCCCCCTACAAAACAAAATAACCCGATTTCGATTTCCTGTCTTGAACATAGAATTTTTTTAAAGGTCCTTGAAAATATATAAAACAATTATTCTACCAGTTATATTATATAGATGCGAAACATGGACTCTTACTTTAATGGAAGAATAGAGATTACTATTATTTGAGAATAAATTTCTTACGAAAATGTTTGGATCAAAAACGGATGAACAGACATGTGAATGGAGAAGACTACATAACATTTAACTATATGCTCTTTATAGGAAGCCAGATATAATAAGACCAGTTATTAGTCATTCAAAATATCTCTGCAGACGGAAGAATTACGAAGCTCGAGTTTGTTGCTACACGTGACGTCATGTAAGGCAGTGTATACTGTCAGCGTCCCACGTCCCATTCCCCTCAGCACTCATAGATAGCAGTGTCACGTGGTCTATTCCTGCATAAACACGACTCCAGTGCCCTCCGTCAACAACTGCACTTACTCCTTGAACGGGTAATAAGTCTCGTAGACTGCGATGGGCAGAACATGTGGCACGAATGGGGCATAAAAGACGTGCATGGAAGCTTCATGTAGGAAAACCAGAGGAAGAACGCCCAGTTGGTAGACCAAGAATGAGGTGGGTAAATAACATTAACTATGATTTGAGGGAAGTAGATTATACAGGGAAGGAATGGAAAACATTAGCTCAAGATAGGGATGCAAGAAACTTTCGCCTCCTGGATGTAGATAATCGGGCAGCCTTATCATTAAATACATTTATTCGAATCATTATTACTGCTACGGATGTTTTACATTCATGTATGGAGAGCTTATGTCCGCGCGGCCATGAACCTACGGGTTCGATAGTGCCAGTTGGTTAGTTAGGTGTTTCCATCATTCCAATAGCGTCCGGATATATCAATGTAATACGTCCCAAAGGGTAAAAAAATAAAAAAGAAAGAGGTAAGCGTCAAAACAAAATACAAAGTGATAAAAGTAATAGCCTATAATAAAAAAATAGATACCTGTATTGCAATTTAAATAGGAAAGCGTTAAATTCGTACTGTAGAGAACTTAAGAGACCACTTCTGTGTTATCATAAGTAATGCCACGAGTGATTTCCAAATTCTCAAGATAAATTCACTCCTCACTTCGTGAGTCGTCAATTTATCGATAATTTGGAAATCACTCGTGGCATTTGTTAGGACTATTTAACGAATAAAATTAAGCTGTTTACTCATAAATCATTATTTAAATATAGTTATTTTCAAATCTTTATATATTTAAAGTAAACGGCGATGTTTGAAAACAAATGAGAAACGATTGGTACGCTTCATTTGCTTCTTTTGTTCATCACTGCAACCAGATCATATTATTTATTGCCAAAGGAACGCAATATTGTAAGAATGCACTCTACTGGAGAAAAAATGAAACCCATCAAACTGTATATTAATTAATTTCTGATGTCCTATGATGTAAATATGACAATTATATTTTTCTGGGATGTTATTACCTGGGAAAAAATAATTTAAGAAAGTGCAAACAGTTGGTGGTATAATAAATCACTACAAATGTTTTATATTAACTCCCGCATGCGCTATGTGTTGACATTCATGCACTATATATATAATCTGGTAGCCGTATTTCTGAGACAGTCACTGTAAAATAATGCCATGACCTATTCAGAATGTTAAAAAGGAGATGCCTTCTTTATTATGATAAACTTTAGGTGGTAAATTCTAGGTGAAACACGACTGTGATTGGTTGTAAATAAAAAAGTAATTGAAATGTGATTGGTCATTGACTCCCATTTGGGGCATGAGTTAAATAGTCGGGTTAACCATACAGCATCGAATGCAGCGGGTCCGGTTTCAATATCCAGTCGGACGAAGTTTTTTGACTGAAGTTTCATTGTTCGTTTTTTACTCATATTTAAAAGAAATATCAGGAAATTTTAAAGTTAAAATAGTCCCCAGAAATGATCTATTAATCATAAACAATATCATATTCGCTTTCTTTATTATTTGAATGAATAATGGCTTTATTTAAATGTTCCTGTTGTCTCGGAGGTAGCCCCGCATTGAGTTGATCACTCATCCGGATAGTCTCTGCATGTCTTTGCGTGACGAGAAATGTAAATTTATTATCCAAAATTAAAAACATCCTTTCGACGTATTTTGGCATTTTAAGGGTCACGTAAAAGTTCCTTCAGAAAAAAAAAAGGTTAAAATACTACTGTAGTAGAGAAAGATAGACAGTGAGAGAGATAGGAAGAAGTTGGAAAGTATGGAACATTATTCATTTTATTTTATTTTTTGAAAATATTTTACAATAAAAGAAATAGCGCGTTTGCCAAATATACTATAAGAAAAGTGGGTACATTTGATAGTTTAATTTTAATTTCAAAGATTGTTAGATATTTTATGTTTCTTTACAACCATCCTTATCACATTTGCAGTAAATCTGAGTATTTTCTACTTTTATATTGAGCAAAGAGTTTATTATAGGTTAGGAAACTTCTAAAACAATAAGTATGGAATTTTCATTTGAGACAATATTGCGGAAGCCAGAAATTCCGTGAAAGTATTTCAACTATTATACGTGCTGTGAAAGATACATATCTAGAGTCCGCCCTTTATCGATTGAATCTATCTAAACAGTGAAAAGATCGCTCCCTCTAATGCTGTAGAATATCGAATGCTTTTAAGGGAGATGTAGCAAAACACTTGAAAGGTGTGAGTTTTGTAAAAGTGTCATTATTCTTTTATTGATTCTATTCATACATTCTCGTGGTAAAGGATGGTATTTTTATTCAGTAATAATAATAATAATAATAATAATAATAATAATAATAATGATAATAATAATGATAATAATAATAATAATAATAATAATAATAATAATGATAAGAAGAACAATAATAATAATAATAATAATAATAATAATAATAATAATAATAATAATAATAATAATAATAATAATAATGCTTGTGAAATGAGATTCTTGCGCAGAACAGCGAGTTACACCAGATGTGATCGGAAAAGGAACACCGATATCTTAAAATAATTTCTGCTTTGCTATGATGTTTTATTGTTTTAAATTATTGTTATCAGTTAGTTGTTTACTCATAATTGTGGACAATGACTTCTGTCTGCATTTGTATAAATAATAATAATAATAATAATAATAATAATAATAATAATAATAATAATAATAATAATAATAATAATAATATATGAACTATAAAATGGTTTGGTAAAGTAAAAATGGACTTAAAATTGGAGATATATTTAGAATTAAGGTACACAATGTGGCAGATTGACCAAGAGGAGAAGCCCAAGAAAAAGGGAACATCATGGACAGAAAAGAGAAAAAAAAGTTCATAGACAAAAAATGAGGTACATATGGAGTAAAAGAAAACGCATCTAAGTATACTTTGTGTGTTCCTACATGGACTCTTTCGCAATAAAATAATAATAATAATAATAATAATAATAATAATAATAATAATAATAATAATAATAATAATAATAATAAAGTTAGACGCTAAGATCTCTTCTTCCGTTTAACAGGAAAAAACTACATAAATACAATAATCACGAAATAGTACAGAATATAAACTCGATATGAAAAAACGTCATATGGAAAATTAATTTTCATACAATACAGGCTATTGAAAAAGAAGGAACAGACTTCAAACATTTATTTCTTCCAAACTACAAGAAATATAAACACAATTCCAACGTTCCTGGAAAGGGAAAAGTTCAGATTTCACTATTTTATGTATTCAATATGAGCACCATATGTTATACGACAAATATCAAAACAGTGGCTCATTTGTTGTCACACACGAATCAGCTGGTCTCTAGTTATCGTATTTACAGTTTCAACAATTGTTGTCGCAGATTTTCAAGAGTGTCAGGCATAGGGAGATAAAAACACGAACCTTTGCTTATTCCCACAGATAAAAATCACACGTGGTTAGGTCTGGTGACCTGGGAGGCCACCGGCGATGAAGTTGATCTTCTGTTCCTTCTCTTCCAATCTGACAGCGCCAATGCAACTATGATCGCAACTTCAAACAACAGCGCCAATGCGGCCATAATTGGAACTTAAAACTTTTCTCTTTCCAGGAACATTAGAATTGTGTTACTATTTTTTGTAGTTTTGAAGAAATAAATCTTTGAAGTCTGTTCCTTTTTTTTGAAGAGCCCTATATATAAAACATATTATAGATATACACCTATCATGATATCATTTGCCGAAGAAAGAATTTAGGAACCTTATTTTTATTTTTGTGTAATAACTTTTCTGCTGATTTATTCTAAAATTATCTAAGTGTTCATACAAACACTCTGTGCTAAAAATGAAGGAAATATGCATTAAATATGCACAGATTACCTCTACCGGAATTTCACACACTTCCTCAGTAATTGTATTTTTATTCAGTTAAGTACAGGCTGAATAATATTTTTCGGTACACGCTGTCGGCAGAAGGTTTATGTTGTGGTGTTTGTGCACGTGCAACGAATACAACCACGAACTGAACACAAAGTGAATAAACGCATGAAAAAAACCCTTGCAAAACGTTTATATTGTTTACCTTCGTTATAACACGTACAGCAAATTATCAAGAACGAAAAACACAAATTGAATAAACGTATTAAAATTGACACTATTTTTTACTACTGGCCGATAGCGAGGAGATACTGAAGGCCAACACGCACACACTATTGAGTAACACTAAGAAATTAGGACTGGAAGTAAATATCAATAAAACTAAATATATGGTCACACGTAGAAATTCAGTATATAATGGAAATGGACAGCTAATGACAAATGAGGGATATGTTGAGGAAGTGGCTGAATTCAAATACCTAGGAACAATAATCACAAACAGGAATGAGATGCACAAAGAAATTAAATATAGGCTCAATTCTGGAAATGAGTGCTATTATCCATTGCAGAGACTTTTGATGTCCCAACTCCTTTCAAAAAACGTTAAGCTGAAAATATATAAAACTATTATTCTACCAGTTATATTATATGGGTGCGAAACATGGACTCTTACTTTAAAGGAGGAAATGAGATTACGAGTATTTGAGAATAAAGTTCTTAGGAAATTTTTTGGACCAAAGAGAGATGAAAAGACAGGTGAATGGAGAAGACTACATAACAATGAACTACATGGTCTTTATAGGAAGCCAGATATAATAAGAACAGTTAAGTCTCGTAGACTGCGATGGGCAGGACATGTTGCGCGTATGGGGAATGAAAGACGTGCATGGAAACTTCTTGTAGGAAAGCCAGAAGGAAAACGCCCAGTTGGTAGACCAAGAATGAGGTGGGAGAACAACATTAACTATGATTTGAGGGAAGTAGATTATACAGGGAATGATTGGAGAGCATTAGCTCGGGATAGGGATGTATGGAGAGCTTATGTCCGCGCGGCCATGAACCTACGGGTTTGATAGTGCCAGTGAGTAAGTAAGTATTTATTAAAATATAAATTAATTAATTTGTGGTATTGAAACTGAATACAACCACCGTTTGATCGATTATAAAGGCGGGAAAAATTAACTGTGGAACTGTTGATTGCAGTCTGTGTTAATAACGTAGTGACATGGTAATGAGAATATTGTCATCTCGCAATTTTAATAATTGTGATCAACACTTTTAAAATGCACTTTAAAGAACCGTTGAGGTTATGTAATAAGATGTCTAATATATCAAAATTAATGTTTGTTTGTTTGTTCGTACTTTATGCGCGGTCATACAGTTGATCTGATTGTGATGGGGCTTTTTGCAAAATGTTCAGGATTTTCCCGGAAAGGTATAGGCTACAAGAGAATGTTTATGCTGAAGCCCTGCACCCTTAAACATCGCCCTTTGTAGTGAAAAGTAAAATAAAATAAGCTTTTTGTACGCTTAAGTGGCTTTCGCTGCCTAAACCATAACAAATGCACCAAATTAATGCACACAGAATTGAATATCTCAAAACACTCTGCAAAAAAAGCCCGCGACAGCATTTGTTTATCTTTTAGGGATAAGTCACAATAACCATTTTTGTCTTTCATTGATGTCAAGAAGATCGGCGTTAAGTAGATTCCCGGGTAAGCAGAGCAGCAGCACGGATAACTCAAAATAACGGATTTCCTCTTTCAGCTCATTAATGCCAAATACATCGGGATACGTAGATTCCCAGGTCAATGCCGGGTAATCAGCACGGGGTATCTAAAAATAATTATATAAATTTATAATTATTATTTCTTTTAGATAGATAGATCATCGGTTGATTAATATCTTTGACATCGTCCGATTCCTAATATCCAGTTTTGTCGGTCCATCCAATCTCCTGGTTGTAGATGTTTCTCCTTCATATATAAACATATTCTCTGACTCCAGGAGGTTTTAGGTCTTCCTCTGCTTCGTGTTCCCTCAGGTTTCCATTCCTAAACATATTTTGGCAGTCGATCCTCTTCCATTCGCGGGACATGTCCGTACCATCTTAATTGCTGAGTTCTAATATAATCTAAAATAGTGTCTTCAATCTTCATTTTCTCCCTTATTCCTTTTACTTATTCAAATAAACGTAACAACACATTATCATGTATTTAGCGTAGCAGCGTACGCCAGGTATTAGCTAGTTAAATATAAAATTGGTACCTGATAAGTCAGTCGTCCTCAATTAAATTATTAAACTTCGTTAAGTAGTTCCCATATAGAGGCCTTTCAAAAACAATGTTTCATCTTCTGAATTTTTACCAATTAACCACTTAAAATGCAGAAGATGAAACACTGGTTTTGAAAGGCCCCCATGTTGGAACTACTTGACAAGTTTAATAATTTAGTTGAGACGACTGACTTACTAGGTACCAATTTTATATTTAATACGAGTAGCTTATTTTTGTGAATAAAAAGATCGACTTTATATTAAAATAGTGTCTCGGAATAAGGATGTATGGAGAGATTAAGTCTAGGTATAATAGTGCCAGTGCGATAATTACTAAATTAGTATAAATATTCCCTTTCAATTTTTAAACATATATTACTTACTACTAGAAGTCCCGGCCACGCGTTGCTGTGGCTAAGGTATACATTAAAAATTTAAATTAAGTTGCTGTCTTTCAGCCAGATTACTTAAAACTAATACTTACACACGAAATTAATATTATTATCAATATATTGAAAATAAAATAAACACTGAACACACTTAAATTATGAAATAATCAATATTTGTAATTCAATTGAAATTAGCGGTTGCCAAAAAAAGCACATCCATCTGGATCTCTCTTTGTTAAATAATAAACCAATTACATTACCAAATTACCTTACACCGCCATCTGTTAGAATCGTATGGAACTCACAGATAATTACACCGCCATCTGTTAGAATCGTATGGAACTCACAGATCAGATAATTATAACTCTCTGTTAAATACTAAACAAATAATTTGCAATAAAAAATAATGCGACTATAAATTTAGTTATAAACTACCCTAAGACTCAATTTGGATCAAACTGCACATAGTGTGCAAAATTTCATTAAAATCGGTTCAGTAGTTTAGGATTCCATCGCGGACAAGCGTGACACGAAATTTTTATATATTAAGATTATTATGCTCAAATATGCACAATTAAGTTTTACATACTTTTTTTGTCCAATCTCATCAGGTTGTCTTTTTAGACATTTTAGTCTTTCTCCCCTAGAATTTGCGGAATTATAATAGTCTAAGATTCGGCTGCAAGATTACTAAGTTAATCGAGTGTATGAACAAAATCTATTTTTTTTTCATAAAATTGTGAACGACTGAATACTTTTTTGCTGAATTGCCTATTAAAATTTGGCCGACAGTATATTTAATTAAAATATAATGTATTTATTTATTTGAAATAATTTTATTCACTTATTATTAAAATAAATTATAATCCAGATCACAGAAATCCATGTATAGAGCTTAAAAAGTTTTGGTTGCCATTGCACACTTGGCCGTAAACCTCCTCAGGCTACAGCAGGCTGTAACATCAATCAGTAATAAATGGCGGTAAGTATGTATTTATTGTTTTATATTGTTTCAAATAAAATTCAGTTAATTTAAATTGCTGTGATTTGTTTCGTATAATGTATATTAACACCACCCTTTGGATATATTTTTGTATATACATTGTATGTAGTATACATAAAGGGCAGTGGTTTTACTTCCCCGCTGCGAGAGAACGATATAAAACAATAAACACGAACTTACCGCCATTTTATTACTGATTGGTGTCACAGCCTGCTGTAGCCGCCAGGAGGTTTACGGCCAAGTGTGAAAACCAAAACTTTTGAAGCTCTATACATCGATTCTGCGAACTGGATTATAATTAATTTTAATAACAAGTGAATGAAATTATTTCGAAGAAATAAATAAATAATGATTTAATTAAACATACTGGCGGCCGAATTTTAATAGGCAACTCGGTAAAAATGTATTCAATAATTGACAATTTTATGAAAAAAATTCTTAGGTTGGGATATCAGGTTGGCCGAGTTACGTTACCCCGATGATATGATGGGTAATAAACGATAATGGATCGCCAGGAGAGTCCTTAACATAAATTCCAGGCCATGGGCAGTCACAGGAATAATCCCATTTAAGGAAGAATTTGTATTGTCTAACCGGGAATCGAACCCGTGACCTCATTAACTATAATCAGAAACGCTGACTTCTAGCCTATGAGGCTGGCCAGTTTTGCATACTAATTCCAAACAACGAGAAATGTTAGCAACGTCTGGATATCATCAATTCAAGGAAAGAATATGTATATAGGGTCAATGCTAGTAAAGTTCATATCAAATTCCGTTGAGGTAAAGTCATATGATGAAAGTTAAAAATTAAATTGTACCTGATGGAGTATACATCACCGTACACAACAACAACGAGTAGCAGAAGCTCAACCTGCAGAAGATGGAAGATAACTTCCGAAAGCGCTCCAGTTAATTTTATATACAATATTTTAACAAATTTGAAGGACGACGGCATCTACCAACAGGTACAATTTAATTTTTAACTTTCATCATATGTATATAGGGGCCCATGCAGTTAATTAATTAATTCTCCATTTTTATCAGTTACGTTCACACGTTTTAGTATATGTACTTCTGTATGTACGGGCTTGTGAGTCTTTCAGAAACAAGAACAGTTACGAGAGAATTTCAACTTTGGACCACATATTACATTTATTATTGTGTTTGCTTTATGTAATTGTAATGTTATTGCTATTGTGTTATTACTTAATTGTAATATTATTGTGTTTTCTTTATGTAATTGTAATGTTATTGCTGTTTTTGTTTATTTTTCTTTACACTAGTACCAATTATTACTTTATTGTAACGGACTGTCAACAGCACGTACGGCTTACTGCCCGTGCGACCCATATTTGTAAATAATATTGTAAATATCTTACTTTTTGTCTAATAAAGTCCTACTACTACTACATTTTTGGACCACACAAAATATGGAGTAGGCCTATCTCTTGCTATTAGTGAAATTTCTCATACGGGTGACGGAAAATATAAAAAATCCTCTTACAGGAAATCTGTCCCGACTGATAATCGAACTCTTGATTACTAGTCCTGTGGAGAGAACATTTGTGTAAGAATTTAACGATTATAATTCTGGAAATACATATAAATAACTCAAATCCATGAACCGATAATGAAATATTGTATCATTAAAGTAACAGAAATCGGTTAGCCTATGTATTTTCATCATCGCCCGGGTTCACTTTCAGCTATAAATATATATCTTCAATTCGTGTCCAACCCAGGGTCGGGTCGAGGGATGAGATGAGATGAAGCCCCTATAAAGAAGTCTGTAAATGACGAGGGTGCCAGTCGATCACGCCTGACGCACCATCACAGGGGCAGATGAATGAAATGAAACGAAATGGATGAGATGAGTATGGAGAAATGGTGGAATGCAATTGTGGCAGTGAAAAACAGGAGAAAACTCCGTTTCTTCCACTACGAAAAGTACGTGGAGTGATCGAGACTCGATCTCGGGACCCCAGCGGTGAAAGGCGAGCATCTAACCGCTTTCGCTACGGAGCCGCCTTCAAATTCAATTATCCATCCATAGCAATTCTGCCCGAAGGCAGGTCCTTCACTGCAATCATAGCATTTTCATGCTATGCTTTGCAGCATTACTAGGGAATTGTAGGTGTCGAAGCTTCCCGTTGCTTTCCACACCGGTGAAGGATGATGATGATGATAATGATAAAGATGATGATGATGGCCATATGATTTCGGGGACCGTTTGGGCCTTAAAGGTTTCCTGACATTTGTCTTACAGGTGAGGAAAAACCCTGATAAAAACCTCACCAAGAAAAACTGCCCCCACCGGGGATCGAACACGGGCCCGCTGCGTGACAAGGCAGCACACTACCTCGAGACAACAATTAAATTATATCTTACAAAATTCTATTTCCTTAAAGAGTCTAAAATTGGGTTTACGTAACCTTTTAGGGACTACTTAGTGTTTAGCTAATAGATTTAAAACAAATTGTGAAATCCAGTTTAGAAACACAAAGTAAGATTCTTGGATTGCGTCATGCTAATCACATGACTCGCTGTGCTATCAGCAGATGGATACCAATGAGCCGGTCTTGACTCTCCAGGTTCGTGTATCACTGATTTAAATTTAAATTAAACAATGATGATCTCAGTCAGTCTAATATATGAATAAAAAAATTTCCGTCCATTGAACAAGATTTCGCTTGTGCCAGGTACCTATTACTATTATTAGGATAATACGTGGTACAGTTATTAAGTTTTGAGACTGAGCGCATAGTGGCGCTGTATTGCGCTATAGCGCATAGGTGGCGCCGTGGTATGGTACCTTGTCAGTTAGTCTCTCGTCCCAGCAAGAGACAGTTGAGTGCATTCACTGGAAGCAGAACTACGGCCTTTGTCGTGATGGTGATTTGAATGCGCATGTCAGAGCTCCAGATGTTACAGTTAGAGCAACATCAAGTTCTGTCAGAAATTAGGGAAGACCACTGTCGAAACGTTTCAAATGTTGCAGTAAGTTTACGATGAGTACGCATTGAGTCGCAGTGTTGTGTTTAGGTGGCACCGACGTTTTTTGCAAGGAAGATACAATTTGGAAGATGATGTGTGTACTGGTCGGCCACAAATAATTCGAACTAAACGCAAGATCGAAGAAGTTGTGACGTTGGTGCGTGCTAACCGCTCGCAATCAATAGACGATCTGTCAGCAGTTATAGGGGACAACCATGGTACTTGTTACAAAATTCTGTCTGATGATCTGGACATGTCTCGTGTTACCTTATCCAGCACAGTGTGCCAGGGATCCTGTCGCAAGACCAACGTGATGATCACATGACGATTTTTTTCTCTTTCCTCGCATGAAAGCAATCCTACGTGGGCGTAGATTTCATTCTTCCGAAGAGGTCATGACTGCCACAAGAGAAGCCATACGGGACCTTCCTGCCAACATATTTCAATGGTGCTTCCAACAGCTGTACCTACCACCGTTGGCAAACATGCATGACGGCCAAAGGCGACTATTTTGAGGGAGAATGTGATTCTATTTAAGTGCACGCCCTAGTTATCGGCATCTTGTGAGACATTCAGATTCTTGTGGGTGCCTATCCTCAGGCGTAAAGTCTTAGCCTGAAAATCTTCAGACTCGGGACCCACGGCTTAAAGTCCCTCCCGGTGGACTTGCTCCTTGGATTTTTCCGCCCTAAAAAATCCATCACCCCGGCCGGGTTTGAACCCGCGACCCTAGGGACCAGAGGCAAAGAGAATAACCACTAGTCTACCGCGGCCGATTCCAATATTCTAAATAGTTAAAATTTCCTAGGATATGTATTAGGTCTTCAGGATTCCCCTCATTTTAGACATATTAATATATCGTAATGGTCGACAATTTTGAGAAATTTGCATATCCTCAACCGAAACCAAGCGAGTTATGATATTTCGTTCAATTCTAGGCTGATTATGTGTATGGTTATTTTCCCCAAACTTATCGATAACATATAATTCACAGTCTGGGAGAGATACCGGTACTGGTGAGGAGTAAGAGAACCCTTTCATCTTCAGGAAGGGAGTGAGATGGTATTTTTTTTTATTCCGATTGAGGGTCTTTCCACTTTTCAGCGGTTGCCCTTTTACCAGCCGGCTGCTGGCCCTTCACATCCACATGTGTCAATCACAGAGGTAGATGATCAACAGCCAGTGTAGGGGTGACATGTCGTTAGCATGTCGAGTCCCCCAGCCGTTATAGCTGGTTCCTCAACCTGGAGCCGCTACTTATTGTAGCTACCCAATTGCCTCACGATGCTGGGTGGGCACCGGTCCCATACTGGCCGAAATACCATGAGAAAATTTCTTCCCCCATGGAGACTCGAACCAGCGCAAGTCCCGTAGTTCTGCGCCAAGGCTTCCTACCTTAACCGCTCGGCTACGGCGCGGGACATTATTTTTTTATTGAATCTCCAATAATGCGAACCCTATTTCACCATCCAGTATGTTAGCGTTTTAGTTACAATACAATGAATTATTTACATTAATTTAGAGAATGGTTAATTTCTAGCGTTACATATAAATAATAATGTAATGTAATGAGATGGCATTACATGTCAAAATTGTCGAGAACGACAGATATTAATAATAATAATAATAATAATCATCATCATCTTCATTCATGGATTAGGTCTGCTGACCCGTTCCGACTTCAGCCCATCTCTTTCTAGGTCTGCCCACATCTCGGGTGCCTTTAGGTTTGTATTTTGTTATTTATTTTGGATATCTATCTTCATTCATTCTGTCTATGTGTTGCTTCCATTTTTGTCTATATGTATCCATTTTATCAGTTATTGCAAATATTTCAAGTTCCTGTCTTATTTCTGTGTTCTTGATTCTGTCTTCCTTAGTGCACCCTTTAACAGATCTCAAAAATTTCATTTCTGCCGCCGTTGTCCTACTTAGGTCTTGTTTTTTATGTATCCAGGCTCTGAACCATAGAGCAGTACCGGTACTGCCAACATTTTATAAAATTTCAGTTGGGTTCTCTTCTTGTTTTGTTATTTAGTGTTCGTTTTATCGTACCACATTTTCCCTGGAATTTTGCTATTTTATTATTTATATCATTATCATAATTAATTAAATGTCACATCCTAGATAATTGAGATGGTTCACCTGTTCTATGATTTTGTTTCCTATTACTATTTTCGATCTGATTTGATTTTTTCCTTGGAATGCCATTACCTTAGTTTTTCTATGGATATTTTGAGATTATATTGTTCACATACATTATGTAGTTTAAAAATATTCCTCTGAAGTTCGTCTTCTGTATTTGCTATTATTACCTGGTCATCAGCGTATAATAATGTTTTCAAGTAGTGTGTTTTATCTAATTTTATTCCTTTATTTGTTTCTTCGTTCCATTTTTTTATTATATCATTGATGTATAGGTTAAATAAAACTGGAGAGATACTGCATCCTTGTTTAACTCCTTGATTAGTATGAATTTTATTTTTACTTACTTCATTTCTAGTTTTTATAACAAAATTTGTGTTCCAGTACAAACTCTTTATAGCTGCAATTAAGTGTTTCGGAATTCCTTTTTCTTTTAAAATTGTCCAGAGTTTTCCTCTGTCTACTTTATCAAATGCCTTGACAAAATCAATAAAAGCTATGTGTGTTTCCATGTTATATTCTCTTCTTTTGTTTATAAATTCTTTTATCGTAAATATATTATCCATACATGAACGCCCTAGCCTCAATCCACTTTGTTCTTCTGTTAACATTACCTCTGTTATTTGTTTTAACCCAAATGTTAAGATTCTTGAGTATATTTTATAGCCTGCAGTTAAAATGCTTATTCCTCTGTAGTTGTTGCAGTCTTTACGTTCTCCTTTCTTAAAAATAGATTGTACTATTGCTGTTGTCCAGGTTTCTGGTATTGTTGCTTGTTTCCAACATAAATTAAAAAAATGTAATAATCTCAGTTTAAAAAAAAATCCTCCATATTTTATTAATTCCATATTAATTCCGTCAATAATAATAATAATAATAATAATAATAATAATAATAATAATAATAATAATAATAATAATAATAATAATAATAATAATAATAATAATAATAATAATAGTAATATAATAATAATAATAATAATAATAATAATAATAATAACAAAAATGCTTTATTTTAGCTGGCAGAGTTAAGGCCATGAGGCCTTCTGTTCCACTCAACCAGCGAATAGTAAAATTATACAAGAATTACAGATTTATTACAATTTTAAGACATTATTAAAATACGAAGAAAACAAAATACAATGATGATGTGATCTAATACTAACAAAATATGGAATATAATAAAATAAAATTAATATTAATGCCTAATCTATAACTTTTTTGGGTGGCGTGTCTGATTAATGACAGTCTCCATGATATTTAAGCTCACAATTGAAGCCTACATCCCTAGGGCGTGAGAGAGGGTAAACTAAAATGTCAAAGCTGACAGAGATTAATATGAAATCCATAGAATTCGCGGTTACTAACCTGATTGGTGATAGTCCAGATGTTATATAAACCCAAGTTAGACCCGTAATGGGAGATGAAAAGGGGTGAAGAATAATATATTGCAAAATTAGTGAAATTAATACTTAATCCATAGTTTTCGGGATCAAAAAAGCACGTTGACAACAGTTCATATGAGATCTAATTCCAAGTTTGATACCTAGCTCACATAGCGGGTAGAGACAGGTTAACATGTAAAAACCATATAATTATATTATTCTAGAATTAATAGTTTTAGGGTGGCTGACATGAATTACGACACAGTCTATGCTGTTTAAGACTATGTTCATCCCCCTTCTGCATAGAGAGGATGAGCAGGGGAGAGAAACTTGAAATGAGAAAATTGAACGAGATTGATATCGAATCGAAAGTCACCGGGGTCGCTATTCAGGTTGAAGGTATTGTTTAAATTTAAGTCCAAGTTTGAACCTTTGTACCCCAAGAGGGTGAGAAGTGGGTGAGGTGTAAAAATAACAGAAATGTCTAATTTTATATCCAATCGATAGTATTGAACTTGATGGAGTTAAGACCGTAGGTGTTCTCTTCCACTTCACCAGGTTAAATTATTCATATAATAACAATTATGAATTATCTACAAATTGATTAATGATACATAATAGATATAGGCCTACACAATATAAAGTTGACAAGGGAAAGAAAGAAAAATAGTAATTTATTTATTTATATACAGAATTTTAATGTTTACATACTAATGGAAATGGACAGCTAATGACAAATGAGGGAAATTTTGAGGAACTGGCTGAATTCAAATACCTAGGAACAATAATCACAAATAGGAATGAGATGCACAAAGAAATTAAACATAGGCTCAATTCTGGAAATGCATGCTATTATGCATTGCAGAGACTCTTGATGTCCCAACTCCTTTCAAAAAACGTTAAACTGAAAATATATAAAACTATTATTCTACCAGTTATATTATATGGGTGCGAAACATGGACTCTTACTTTAAGGGAGGAAAGGAGATTACAAGTATTTGAGAATAAAGTACTTAGGAAAATTTTTGGACCAAAGAGAGATGAACAGACAGGTGAATGGAGAAGACTACATAACAATGAACTACATGGTCTTTATAGGAAGCCAGATATAATAAGAACAGTTAAGTCTCGTAGACTACGTTGGGCAGGACATGTTGCACGTATGGGAAATGAAAGACTTGCATGGAAGCTTCTTGTAGGAAAGCCGGAGGGAGAACGCCCAGTTGGTAGACCAAGAATGAGGTGGGAGAATAACATTAACTATGATTTGAGGGAAGTATGTTATACAGGGAATGATTGGAAAGCATTAGCTCAGGATAGGGATGTATGGAGAGCTTATATCCGTGCGGCCATGAACCTAAGGGTTCGATAGTGCCAGTGAGTAAGTAAGTAAGTACATACCTTTCTGTGCCTAAAGTTTTATTTTTCTTCTCCACTCGTCTCTCTCCATCCAATCCATGTCCTCCAGTCCCCTTGCTCTCATTCCAGTTTTTATTTCCTGCATCCACGAGTTTCGAGGTCTTCCTCTCCTCCTTCTTCCAGGTGTACCATTCCAATGTTTTCCTGGGTAATCTTTCTTATTGCATTCGTCGTACGTGCCCATACCACTTTAATTGCTTATACTGTATATAATCTACTATTGAATGACCAATATTTATTTTTTCTCTTATGACAGTATTTCTTATTTTGTCTAATTTTGAACACCTTGCTGCTCTCCTCAAGAAATCCATTTCCATCGACATAAGTTTTTGTTCAAAGTTTTTGTTCAATTTCCAAACTTCAGCTCCATATGTGACAGTACTTCTCACTACTGAATTACATATTTGTAACTTACTTTCCTGGTTATATGTCTGTTCCATAAGACTCCATTCATCAGTGCTGTTATTGCTCTACCTAGAGGTCCACGGTTCAATTCCTGGTTCAGACTTCAATTTTTCTAGTTGGGAATTGAAAGAATTATATAGGTATTTAGATCTGGTAGGAGATATTAGAAGAAAGATACTGGAATGGGTAGGACATGTGTTGCGGATGGAGCAAGAAAGATTTTAGAAGGAAAACCGGAAGGAAGAAGAAAGGTTGGAAGACAGAAGCTAAGATGGTTAGATTAAGGTTCAGGAAGACTTAAGACAACTGAAGGCGAAAAGATGGTGACAGTAAGCTAGCAATAGAGAAGAATGGGCAGTTGTTATGAAGGAGGCCAAGGTTTTCAGAGGAAGTATAGAGATAAAGGAAGAAGAAGAAGAAGAATCGACACAGTTAATCGTCGTTTGTGTTTTCGATGGATATATTACAAGTTTTTACAAGTTGAATAAGAGTAGAAAACTTGTGGTTTTCGTTCGCATTTGTATGGTTAATAAATCGTTGGAAGTGATTTGATTATCTGTTTTCTAAAAACGAAATGTGAGTTTATTTGATACCGATTGATGTATTCAATTTAATTCATTTATTTTATTTAGGAATAATTTAATTATCTACAACCGCTGTTTTGTTCGTCGCTATGTATAGGCCTACCATACAATTTAATTAACCTCGATATTAAATTTATTTAGGCGCAGCAGCGCACGTCAGATTAGCTTGTAAGTTATAATAACAGATAATTTTGATGTATCTTTAGGGCACGATAGCTGTGCAAATGACACCATTTGTTCAGCCGGTGATTCTTGAACACATTCGCCCTTAATATAGTGATTTGTTTACAAACATATTGGTATTGTTTTGATAGAGAGTGGATTTTTAGTATGAAAAATTGATAGACACATTTACCAATTATATCTACGTATTAACATGAATGTAACTCAATTAAAAACAATAAACTTCCCAGCGAAGTTACATGTCAAACATTAAATTAATTTCAAACAAAACCAATATAATTTTTTGTTTAATATATCAATTTCGTTTTACGATTTCACAGCAATTGTAAAACACACCTGCCTAAAATGAAACTCAAGCTAGCATCCAATAACAATTATACATTGTATTTACTTAATTTACATACTATATATTACTTTTATGAACTGTAACAAAACAATTATACAATTAGTGGGAAATAAAAAAATTGAAATTGTTTGGACACATGAAGAGGATGAATGAAGATAAATTGACATGAGTTTGGAGTGGATTCGAAATCGGAGGAAAAGAAGAGGGAGACTTAAAAAGACATGAATAGAGGTAATTTTAAATTTGTTGAAGAACAGTGGACTGCAGGATGGTGACTGGAAGGGTAGAGATGAATGGAGGAAGAGAATCAAAACTTAATATTGGGCACAGGAAGACGTTGTATACATTTAAAACCTGTTCAATATAATAATAATAATAATAATAATAATAATAATAATAATAATAATAATAATAATAATAATAATAATATATTACTTTTTATATTCAATGCTATCGGCCGCGGTGGACTAGTGGTTATGCTCCTTGCCTCTGGTACCGAGGGTCGCGGGTTCAAACCCGGCCTGGGTCGATTGATTTTTTTAGGATGGAAAAATCCAAGGAGCAAGTACTCCGGAAGGGACTTTCAAGCCGTGAGTCCAGAGTCTGAAGATTTTCAGGCTCGTAAAAAATCCATAAGCCTGAATGGAAAGGGCTCTAAGCAAAATTTACCGAATTTTCCCGTCCTAGTACTACCACGGTTTTCTAGATGTCAGTATGAGGCGGAACGCTGACCTCGGGCCACTCAAATGAAATCTATACGAAAGGAAGTGTAACTAAATTAGTATGTTCAAATTCTTCCCTGTAGGTGGAGAGCGCCTAAATCTATGTTTAGGGAAACATGGGCTAACAAGAAGTAGATATACAATGCTCCTGGTTGTAATTTCGACAATTCTGGTTTTCTCTCCTGACATTTGCATAATTGTAATCCCTTCTGAGATTGGTGCTTCTGCCGCAAGGCGAAGTTACGTTGCCCCGATGATATGATGGGCGATGATGATGATGATGATGGTTATGATGGCCACATGTTGTTCGGGAACCATTCGGACTTTAAATTTTCCTGATATTTATCTTACAGATGGGGAAAAAACCCATAAGAAACCTCACTCAGGGAAATTTTCCCGACCGAAACTCGAACTCGGGCCCCTTGGGTCACAAGGCAGCACGCTACCTCGAGACCACAACGGTTTTTACTGTTACTATTGACTTTTCTTATTATTGATAGAATAATATATTACATACTGATGTTTTGTGATTAATATGTGTAACAAATTTTCATAAGTAATGCCACGAGTGATTTCCAAATTATCGATGAATTCACGACTCGAAGTGAGGAGTGAATTTATCCAGAGAATTTGGAAATCAAGAGTGACATTTGTTAGGACTATTTAAAAAATAAAATTGTTTACTCACAAATCATTATTTAAATATAGTTATTTTAAAATATTTATATATTTAATGTAAACGGCAATGTTAGAAAACAAATGAGAACGATTGGTACGCTTTATTTGCGTATTTTGTTCATCACTGCAACCAGATCATATTATTTATTGCCAAAGGATCGCAATGTTGTAAGAATGCACCCTAGTGGAGAAATTTATAACCAACGTTATAGGTATTAATTAATTTAATGTCCTATCATGTAAATATGTCTATTGTATTTTTCTGCAACGTCATTTCCTAGAAAATAATTCGTTTAAGAAAGTGCAAAGAGTGGTTTCTTTTTTTTGTGGTATAATCAATCATTACACATTTTTTTATATTATCTCTCGTAGGCGCTTTCTGCTGACATTCATGCACTATATATACAATCTGGTAGCCGTATTTCTGTGGAGTCAGTCACTGCAAAATAATGCTATGACCTATTCAGAATGTTAAAAAGGAGGTGCTCTCTTTAATACGATAAACTTTAGTTGATAAATTCGAGGCGAAACACGACTGTTATTTGTTGTAAATAAAAAAAAATCATTGAAATGTGATTGGTCATTACTCCCATTTGGGGCATGAGTTAAATAGTCTAAATAATTAATTAACCAATTCACTCACTGATATTACCGAAACAGGAGGTCCATGGCCGCGCAGTTATAAGCTCTCGATACATCCCTATCCTGATCTACATGTACGATTTTTCAATATTTCCATCTCTTTAAATTATGGCAACACCTCGTTACTGTCCTATCTAATGAGCGTTTTCCCACAGGATATCCAATAAGTATCCATGCCCCCTTTTCTTCCTAATTTGTGCAACACTTCTTGTCCATCGCAATCGTCTAGATTTAACTCTCTCTTATTATGTCTGAATTTCCATAAAAATCATGAAGCTTACTACTATTTGGGCATGCAGTTGTCCGTACCCACCTGGGTGTTCGTCTTATGTATAAATAGCACACGAAGAATTATATATATATATATATATATATATATATATAATATATATATATATATATATATATATATGGTATGATAAGAAAAATAAATGCCTGGACGGGATTCGAACCCGGATCTCTAAGTCTGTACCTCAGCGTGATATCCATTACACTACCAGGCGAATCCAATTCAAACACTTATTTTTCTTATATATGTATTATACTCTCCATTATTACTAGATATCGCGAGAACACTGTCTTCACTGCCATCTAGTAGCTGACTATATCAAGTAAGCAAATTGAAGAGAATATTTATTTTACTTTATAGCAGTGACGCTTTATCGATGTTATAATTAAATCTTTAACATTGAGCAATGCAAACTTAATATGGTATGATAAGAAAAATAAATGCCTGGACGGGATTCGAACCCGGATCTCTGAGTCTGTACCTCAGCGTGATATCCATTACACTACCAGGCGAATCCAATTCAAACACTTATTTTTCTTATATATGTATTATACTCTCCATTATTACTAGATGTCGCGAGAACACTGTCTTCACTGCCATCTAGTAGCTGACTATATCAAGTAAGCAAATTAAAGAGAATATTTATTTTACTTTATAGCAGTGACGCTTTATCGATGTTATAATTAAATCTTTAACATTGAGCAATGCAAACTTAATATGGTATGATAAGAAAAAAAATATATATATATATATATATATAATTACCGCAATTGTCTTTTTATTATTAAGAGTAAGTAAATAATTGTTGCATATGTTCATAATTAAATTGTAGTAAATCATGTTTCCGTTTGTTTTTATTATTACAAGTTGGTAAATAACTGTAGAAATTGTTTTTTATTATTAAATGTAAGTGAATAATTCATGCAACTGATTTTTGTTATTATTTTAGGTTATATTAAAACTCAGCAATTAAGGTGGTATGGACATGTCCATCGAATGGAAGAGGATCGGCTACCAAAATGTGTTTTGGAATGGAATCCTTAGGGAAGACGAGGCAGAGGAAGTCCTCAAACTTCCTGGAATCAGGGAATATATTTACACATGAAGGAGAAACATCTACAACCAGAAGATTAGATGAACCGACAAAATTGGCTATTAGGAATCGGACGATGTCAAATACATTAATCAATCAGATGATTATATATATATATATTTGCTTAATTTAGAACTCTCTACAAAAAATCAGATATATTATTCAAGTGAAAATTAGAAGCGAAACATGGACTCTTACTTTAAGAGAGGAAAGGAGATTACAAGTATTTGACAATAAAGTACTTAGGAAAATTTTTGGACCAAAGATAGGTGAACAGACAGGTGAATCGAGAAGACTACATAACAATGAACTACATGGTCTTTATAGGAGGCCAGATATAATAAGAACAATTAAGTCTCGTAGACTGCAATGGGCAGGACATGTTGCACGTATGGGGAATGAAAGACGTGCATGGAAGCTTCTTGTAGGAAAGCCAGAGGGAAAACGTCCAGTTGGTAGACCAAGAATGGGGTGGGAGAATAACATTAACTACGATTTGAGGGAAGTAGATTATACAGGGAATGATTGGAAAGCATTGTCTCGGGATAGGGATGTATGGAGAGCTTGTGTCCGCACGACCATGAATCTACGGGTTCGATAGTGCCAGTGAGTAAGTAAGTAAGTAAGTAAGTAAGAAAATTAGAAGATCAAGATAGCTAGATACATTTCAAACAGGGATCAGAGAAGCCTTTTCTGAAGGAAGTGAGAGTATAATATCTTAATATATAAAAATTACGTGTCACGTTGTTTGTCCGCAATGGAATCCTAAACTACTGAACCGATTTTAATAAAATGTTGCACACTGTGTGCTGTTTGACCCAACTTGAGACCTACAGTTGTTTATAACTAAATTTATAGTCGTATTATTTTTATTGCAAATTATTTGTTTATTATTTAACAAAGAGTTATAATTATCTGTGAGTTCCATACGATTCTAACAGATGACGGTGTAAGGTAATTGGTTTATTATTTAACAAAGAGAGATCCAGGTGGCTGTGCTTTTTGTTGCAACCGCGAATTTAAATTGAATTACAAATATTGATTATTTCATATATGAAGTGTGTTTAGTGTTTATTTTATTTTCAATATATTGATAATAATATTAATTTCGTGTGTAAGTATTAGTTTTAAGTAATCTGGCTGAAAGAGAGCAACTTAATTTAAATTTAACTGGACCGAGAACGAACATTGAACAATATGGCGAATCAGTTCTAGTGACCATGAATGATAAGGTATCAAGTGAATTTCCGCAAATTGCTATAGGCCTATGTGACATAATTCTTAAATTTAAGAAGAATGTCAATTTAAAAACAAATGAAGGTCCTAAGGAACGGAATAACATAACTGTAAGTAAGTCTGTTATAATAATATGCCAAATATTACATAAACAGTCTCCATGCCTCAATTAAATGAAAAACTAGTTTACTATAATATATCACACGGTTCTAACAGATGGCGGTGTAAGGTAATTGGTTTATTATTTAACCAGGTGGTTGTGCTTTTTGTTGCAACCGCGAATTTCAATTGAATTGCAAATATTGATTGTTTCATAATTTAAGTGTGTTTGTGTTTATTTTATTTTCAATATATTGATAATATTAATTTCGTGTGTAAGTATTAGTTTTAAGTAATCTGGCTGAAAGACAGCAACTTGATTTAAATTTAACTGGACCGAGAAGGGACATTGAACAATATGGCTAATCGGTTCTAGAGACCATGAATGATAAGATATCAAGTGAATTTCCGCAAATTGGTATAGGCCTATGTGACATAAATCTTACATTTAAGAAGAATATCAATTTAAAAACATATGAAGGTCCTAAGGAACGGAATAAGAGAATTGTAAGTAAGTCTGTTAGTTATAATAATGTGCCTAATATTACAGAAACAATCTCCATGCCTCAATTAAATTAAAAACAAGATTACTATAATATATCACAAGATGATATTACTATACAGATACTTGTTGAAGATGGTGAGAATCCAATTTGCCAAGAAGTTCGTAGAAAAAAACGAAAATATAATGAAAACAGCAAGCCTCCTCATAATATTGCATCAATAAATGTATATAATCCTTATGATACACTTATGGATGATACTGAGAATGCAGACAACATAAATCCATCTCAATCAACAAAACCACTTTCACATAAACCACCACCCATATTTGAACCGGGTGTAGTTAACGCACCAGAACTAAAAAATTGTGTAAAACAAATACTTTCTGATTTAGATTTCTCACTTAGTTTACTACAAGATAATTTAACGTATACCTTAGGCACAGCAACGCGTGGCCGGGACTTCTATGTATATATATATATATATAAAACAAAGTCGGATTAGTTACATTATTTATAACTCAAGAACGGATGGACCGATTTGTATGATCTTTGATTTGTTGGATTTGTTTCCGCCCCGAATAGCAGATAACTATTAAAACATCGGAAAGATTAACGTAAAAATATTTAAAGGCGATATGACGTTCGCCGGACCAGCTAGTATTGCATATAATTCAAAGATACTGATACTTTAGTACAGCTAAAAGTGAAAGATTAAGATGGCTGGGATAAATTTTAAGTTGGAATCAGAGAAGCTTTATCTGAAGTGCGCTGGAGATCAATTCAGTACGTAATAGGCTTTCGGAGAGACCGAGATTCCGATGGCTTGACCAAGTGAAAAATAGCTTCTTTCTCCTTGAAAGAATATACTCGTACTGTTGCCCAAGACAAAGATAAATTATTATTTACTTACTTTTAATAATAAAACAGCTGTAATAATTACTCACTAACTTTTGATAAAAAACAAATGCAAGATACTAGAGTTTAATTATAAATAACGAAAGCGACAATTATTTACTTACGTTTAATAACAAAACCAGTTTGAATAATGATTTACTAACTTTTAATAATAAAAAAACAAATGGAAGAATTATTAACTACAGTTTAATAATAGATAACAAATGCTATTAATTAATTACTTATTTTTAATAATAAAAAGCAATGGCAATTATTCACCAACTTTGGATATAATGAAAAACAAAAGCCAGTATTATTTACTACAGTTGGAAACAGGGCTTGCTTGGTTTAGGCTAGGGGCATGGAAATTTAAAAAAAATAGCGACGATCACGATATGCGAATATGTCCAATGTGCGGGAAATTTGAAGATGAGATACATATATTAGGACAATGTAATGATTTAGAATATTGGAGACGTCAGTTATTACTGGAAAGATTTCTAAATTCAAATCGGAAAAGATTGGCATGCTACGAGTTATTGGTAAATCCAGAAAATTGGATAAACTTGGGTAAATTTCTGGACAAAACGCGGAAAATAAGAACAACACTCATTCATGAATAAATATGTTATCAAAATGCAATAACAATAATTCTTAATAATTATATATAAATTAATTAATGTATAATGCTATTGTGTTATTATATAATTGTAATATTACTGTGTTTTCTTTATGTAATTGTAATGTTATTGTTTTTTAGTGTATAATGCTGTTGTGTTATTATTTAATTGTAATATCATTGCGCTTTCTTTATGTAGGAATTGTAATGTTATTGCTTTTTTTTGTTTATTTTTCTTCACACTAGTAGCAATTATTACTTTATTGTAACGGACTGTCAACAGCACGTACGGCTTACTGCCCGTGCGACCCATATTTGTAAATAATATTGTAAATATCTTACTTTTTGTCTAATAAAGTCCTACTACTACTACTACTACTACTACTACTACTACTACTTCAGTTTAATAATAAATAACAAATGTAACAATTATTAATTAACTTTTAATAACAAAAACAACTGAAATAATTATTCACTAACTATAAATAATAAAAACAAATATCTGTAGAAAGAGACCAGGTTTCAGTGCCAAAAAGTAGAGTTGGGAGAGCTATTGTTTTATAAAATTTTTAAATGGTATCTGGGCGTACTTTTTGGAGAAGAGTGTTTCTTTCTTGTTCCTATAAGTTTTTGTTATTTGTTAAATTATATAAATACTCCAAGCGCGACTGGCCTATAAGGCCCTTGCCTACCAGCTGACTGCTGGTCTCACATCCGCATGTATTAATCGCATATGTAGAAGATCAATCAGTCAGTGTAGGGGTGGCATGTGGTCAGCATGTCGAGTCCCCCAGCCGTTATAGCTGGTTTTCTTAACCTGCAACCGCTACTTATTGTAGCTACCCAAATAACTCACGATGCTAGGTGGGCACCGGTCCCATACTGGCCGAAATTTCATGAGAAAATTTGTTCCCCTATGGGACTCGAACCAGCGCAAGTCCAGTAGCTCTGCGCCAAAGCTTCTTGCCTTAACCACTCGGTAACGGCTATAAATCTTACATAATTATTTAAACGAGATTAGTGTTTTATCTCGAAATTTGAAATGAGTGGAGCGATATATTCCAGTGTAGAATGTATTTGCTTGTATTCAGTTGGATGTCGGAATTACAGTAGAAAGGCCGTATCGTGAATAAGATGTGAGACCATTAGTGTCGACAAACGCGAGAATGGGCCCTCTATCTCGTGAGTCTCTGTAACAAGCTAAGCCATCAGTAAATCTATTGCAAAGCCACGTCCCTTCCTCATACTTTATTTTCTTTCCATTTCTTTGTAACACGTCTTTCAATTATATTTAATAGATACATAACCTATTCCCCGCCTCATAATGTCTAAATTATACATCTAAATTTCTTATACTCTAGATAGCATTATAAAATGAATGTTTGTTCGTACTTTATGCGCGGCCATACCCTTGATCCGATTGTGAAGGGGCTTTTTGCAAAATGTTTAGGAGATTCCCGGAATGAACATAGGCTATAAGAGATTTGTGATACTCAACTCTTACACCCTTAAAAATCGCCCTTTGTAGTGGAAAACGTGAAAAAAGTAGCTTTTTGGACGCATAATCTGATTACGCTGCGTAAACCATAACAAATACACAAAATTTATGTACACAGAATTTAATATCTCAAAAAGCTCTACAAAAAAGTCCGCGACAGTACATGTTTATCTCTTACGCATAACTCACAATAACCATTTTTGTCTTTCATTGATGTCAAGAAGATCGAGACAAGTACGTAGATTCCTGTGGAAGCATAGCAGCACATGGCGGATGTTCTTTTACGGATAAATCACAATTACGAATTTTGTCTTTTAGCTCATTTATGCCAAGATAATCGGGACAAGTAGATTCCCGCGCAACACTGGGTAATCAGCACGGGGAATCTTAAAATAATTATTTTTTATTTTACTTATTCAAGTAATCATAAGAAGTACATTATTTTTTGTCTTTCAGCTCATTTATGCAAAGAAGATCGGGATGAGTAGATTCCCGGACAACGCCAGGTAAACAGCACGGGGTATATAAAAATAATTACTTACTTACTTACTTACTTACTCACTGGCACTATCGAACCCGTAGGTTCATGGCCGCGCGGACATAAGCTCTCTATACATCCCTATCCTGAGCTAATGCTTTCCAATCATTCCCTGTATAATCTACTTCCCTCAAATCATAGTTAATGTTGTTCTCCCACCTCATTCTTGGTCTACCAACTGGGCGTTTTCCCTCTGGCTTTCCTACAAGAAGTTTCCATGCACGTCTTTCATTCCCCATACGTGCAACATGTCCTGCCCATCGCAGTCTACGAGACTTAACTGTTCTTATTATATCTGGCTTCCTATAAAGACCATGTAGTTCATTGTTATGTAGTCTTCTCCATTTACCTGTCTGTTCATCTCTCTTTGGTCCAAAAATTTTCCTAAGAACTTTATTCTCAAATACTCGTAATCTCCTTTCCTCCCTTAAAGTAAGAGTCCATGTTTCGCACCCATATAATATAACTGGTAGAATAATAGTTTTATATATTTTCAGCTTAACGTTTTTTGAAAGGAGTTGGGACATCAAAAGTCTCTGCAATGCATAATAGCATGCATTTCCAGAATTGAGCCTATGTTTAATTTCTTTGTGCATCTCATTCCTATTTGTGATTATTGTTCCTAGGTATTTGAATTCAGCCACTTCCTCAAAATTTCCCTCATTTGTCATTAGCTGTCCATTTCCATTATATACTGAATTTCTACGTGTGACCATATATTTAGTTTTACTGATATTTATTTCCAGTCCTAATTTCTTAGTGTTACTCAATAGTGTGTGCGTGTTGGCCTTTAGTATCTCCTCGCTATCGGCCAGTAGTACTACATCATCAGCATAAACTAACAGCTTATTAATACCATTCAGTTGTAAGCCTTCCTCATTCTCTAAAGATTTAATGGCATGCTCTAGTACAAAATTAAATAGTAGAGGAGATAGTGCATCTCCTTGCTTCAACCCATTCTGGATTTCAAAAGTGTCTGAAAACTGTTTGCCTACACGCACCCTACTCTTTGAGCCATTTAGACACATTCGTATAAGTCTAACTAACTTTTTAGGAATTCCGAACTCCAGCAGGATACTATATAACTTCTCCCTCTTAATTGAATCATATGCTTTTTTGAAGTCTACATATAGTTGATGTACAGTACCATTATATTCCCATTTCTTTTCTAAAATCTGTCTTATACTAAAAATCTGATCTGTTGTAGACCTGTTTCTTCTAAATGCACATTGATGATCTCCTAGAATGTCATCAATATAGGGAGTAAGTCTGCTTACTAATATATTTGTTAGAATATTGTACGAAGTTGAAAGTAATGAGATGCCCCTGTAGTTGTTGCAATCAGTTTTATCTCCTTTCTTATAAATTGGTACGATAATTGATTCTTTCCATTCATCTGGAAGAGCTTCTTTTTCCCAAATAATACTAAGCAACCAGCGTATCTTGTCCATCAATTTTTTCTCCCCCTGATTGTATCAGTTCTGCTGGGATCTCATCTGAACCTGATGCTTTATACATCTTCAATTTTTCAATCGCCATTTCAACCTCTAATGCACTTGGCTCTGCGACTAGCATTTCTGCTGTCTGTAAATTATCCTCCTCAATGTCCTCTTCTGTATGTACATTTAATAGCTGATTAAAGTAACTTTTCCATCTATTTAATATACTCCTAGAATCTGCAATCATATCCCCATTTTCATTCCGAATTATGTTTGTTCTAGCCTGAAACCCTTTCTTCTCTATACTAATTCCCTGATATAATTCTCTAATGTTCCTATTTTTTGCATTCATTTCAAGATCATTAATCTTCTCTCTCAAATATTCCCTCTTTTTACTCTTTAGTAACTTGGTGGTTTCCCGTCTAATACTACCCAATTGCTCTAAATTTACCTCATTTGGCTCGTGTAACCATTTAATTTTTGCTAGCTTTCTTTTCTTTACAATGTCGGCACATTCCTCATCAAACCATTTCTTGTTTTGCCTCTTTTTTAAACAACCAATGCTTTCTGATGCTGACAATTTAATAGTATCTCTTATAGCCTCCCATTCTTTATTTATATCAGTTTCTTCTTCGTTTGCCACATTGTCATCTGAAGATTCCAGTACTTCAAATCTATTAGCAATTTTGATTTGGTATTCTTCCCGCATTTCATCATTTTTCAAGTTTTTTAATTCATATTTTACAGAATCATCTTTAGCGTTTGTTCCTCTCATAAGCGATAGCCGTTGTCTGATTTTCACTCTGACCAGATGATGATCCGAATTGCAGTCTGTCCCTCTAACTGATCTAACATCAATGATGCTACTGTGCCAGCGTTTATCCACTAATACATGATCTATCTGGTTCCGAGTTTCTCCATCTGGGGACGTCCAGGTGTATTTATGAATATCCTTATGCTGAAATGTTGTGCTCTTAACAATGAGATTCTTTGATGTGGCAAATGTGACTAATCTACCCCGTTGTCGTTACTATCTTCATGAAGACTGAATTTGCCTATTGTTGGTTTGAATATATCTTCCCGCCCCACTTTTGCATTAAAATCTCCTAAGACAATTTTCATATGATATCGTGAAAGGCTATCAAATAAGCATTCTAATTCTTCATAGAACTCATCCTTGATCTTGTCATCTTTATCTTCTGTGGGGGCATGTACATTTACAATTATAAAATCATGTCGATTACCCTTTAGAATTATGTATGATATCCTATCACTAACAAACTTAATATCTCGGATAGCGGATAAGATCCTCCTTCTGACTAAAACACCCGTTCCAAATGCAGGTCTTTCTGCACCCCCATAGTATAATGCAAAGCTTCCTGATTCCTGACTACCTTCTCCTGGCCACCTAACTTCCTGTAAAGCGACTATATCCAAGGGCGATTTATCTAATCCCCGCGTTAATATCTCTAGTGCCCCGCTATTGTATAAAGTCCTAACATTCCATGTTCCTAGGAACATGTTCCTAGGAACATGTCCCTGTGTTTGAGCCTTTGGCATGGGTTCCCTGAAGTAGTCCCCGCCCGGAGAACCGAATGGGGGACTATTTGACTTCCGGAAAATTTTACCCCAGACGAACCCATGTCCGCATTTCTTGACGGTTGTATTTTTACGGTGAAAGATCGTCAGTCTTTCGCCCAAGGTACTTTTTTCGTCTGGCTTATCACCTTCGACCAGTCCGGAATGGGTAACCCTATCGGCAGCAATGCTACCGCCGGCATAGCTCTCAGGATCATTTAAGCACGCAAGCCACTCCACCACGACAAGGTAAAGATACCATGGAGGGATATAAAAAAAATACGATATAAATTTTCCCTTTCATTTATTCACCTAAACATACAGAATTAATTTTCGTATTTCAGCTCATTTATGTTAAGAAGATCGGTAAGTAGATTCCCGATCAACGCCGGGTAATCAGCACGGGGTATCGAAAAAATAAAAATTTATAATTATTTTTCCATTTACTTATTCAACTAAGCATAAAATCACATTAATTTTCATTTATTTAGGCGTAGCAGCGCACCTTGCGTATTAGCTAGTATTTTATATATATATATATATGGTGCGGAATCATGGACGTTGAAGCAAAAACACAGAAATAAATGATTAGTCGCAGAAATTGACTTTTTAAGAAGATCGGCAAGAATATGAAAATTAGACAAAATAAAAAATAATACAATAATCCAACTAAAATGGAATGGCCATATAATTAGAAGAAGGGACACAGAAACAAACAAAGAAGTATTGAAATGGATACTTCCTGGAAAACGGAAACGTGGTAGACCAAAGTCAATGTGGATAAAGGGAATTCAAGACAACATGAAGAAAATAAATAAAACAGAAACAGACACACAAAATCGGGAAGTGAGGAAGAAAAAAAATATAAGCATTGATTGAGGATACATGTGTAAATAACAAAAACAATCCTGAATTAAAAAAATATATAGTGTGATGATATTAAAATGATCCCACTACAGACCTCAGGAGGCCTTTGGGGTAGTGGGAGGTTAGGGCTCCCACTTTTTCTGGACAATCGGCACTTGATATCAGCCATGTTGTCAGCCCTTCGTGACGGCCGCCTTTACCCCCAGAATAGTTGTCCGGTACTCCTTTCCGTTAGAGGCTGAGTCGACCCCAGGACCATAGTGCCGATAGATGGTTTAGAGTGATGATATTAGTGGGAAAATTTGAAATATAGATTGTATAAATTTTATATCAACATGGGCCTGATAAAAGCAGGTTTCTACGTTATATTGAGTTAAAAGAACGATTCAGGAATATCCTTTACCACCGTAAAATAACACTCAAATGGTTACGTTTTTACATACATAAGGATTTTATTAGACTAAAAGTAAGATACATACAATGTTATTTACAAATATGGATCGCACGGGCAGTAAGCCGTACGTGCTGTTGACAGTCCGTTACAATAAGCCCATCACGTCCGTTCACCACATAAGTTACAGGTATTATATTATCACTATTAGGAATCGGACTATGTCAAAGACATTAATCAACCGATGATCTATCTATCTATTAATAGAGGAAGCTCGGGTAATGTGGACCCTTCGGTTTGAGTGGACCCTGTTAATATCTTCTTTAATTGGTGCTGCTCTCGAATAGAACATATTTTTAATTCTTCCCCTCATCAACTTTGACGGGTTCAAGGCCAGTTTCTTTTATTCTTTGTGCGTAAAGGTGTTTATTTAAGACATTTATCAAAACAACCATTTTTTGAAACGTTTTCAAGCTAACAATCAATTCTTAATTTCTGCTATCGAATATTATACATATTGAAAGATCTCCTAAATATATTGTATTATGTAGTGAACCGGTATAATTGGAGGGCTCTTTTGATTGTAAAATA
Source organism: Diploptera punctata (assembly GCA_030220185.1). Taxonomy (NCBI): domain Eukaryota; kingdom Metazoa; phylum Arthropoda; class Insecta; order Blattodea; family Blaberidae; genus Diploptera; species Diploptera punctata. Next base: position 1,434,572 of record JASPKZ010003857.1, read on the forward strand.
AAGTAATATGTTCTAGTAAACAAGTCATTGCCGACAGCGGCGTTTTAAGTTATTTGAAGGTGTCTGAAGTAATATAAATAACTTAAGTTTGTTGTCTGGTCATATGTTACATATTTTGGAGGACAAGTTTTATTGCGGTCTTAGACTTTACGCAAATCCTCAAGGTTGATACGGTTAGGAGGGATGAAAGATAGGTTTATTGCTTTTAAGAAACTTCAAACGGAAAAAGTAGCCTCCAAAAACATGGCGGGCAGCTAGAGAGGTTATTGACCTCGAATAACTTGGAAATGAATATAGTCCTGTAAAAGTTCACGCCCCTAAATCTAGAAGGCCTATATCGACTTTCACATGTAGCCTATAGAGGTGTGTCAAAAGATTTATTTTATCCAATGAAAATGTCGTATAAAAATTGTAATGGCGACGGAAAAATAAGTCAAATCCACGACTTTCTTAAATATTTAATATAAAATGTTATGCAAGTTAAAAATCAAGCAAGAAGGGCAAGTGCCCTATCCGAAGAACCGTATAGACAAGAGTGAGTGGAGCGAGTGCTCCCCGATAGTCAAAGTAAATAGGGCGAGCGCCCTATCCGTAGACCATACTGAGTAAGAGGGACAAGTGCTCCCCGATGGTCAAAGTGAGTAGGGCGAGTGTTCCCATTAAGAGGGACGTATAAAAGAAGATCCGCGATAAGCATTATTAAACTTAGTCGTGGGTTTGACCGTTCCTTAGCCAATTTGTAAGGGCAAAGTGTATATTTTTCTATTGAGAGAAAAGATAATTAATAAAATTCTTCTGTCACGTCACCTAAAATTAGTTTGATCACTATTTGCCTTAAATTGTTCCTTATCTATCACCGGTTAAAATCATAAGTTCAGCCCGACCCTGAAGAAGTAATAATAATTCCCGGTACAGTAGATGCTGTTTTAATATACTGACGGGTTTGGTTTGATATTATGTGGCATAGTTGCTGTATAAACTAATTAAACATAACTAAGGAATTCTGTTAATATGGACCTTACAATAGGCGGTTGAAGTGGATCTGGGTCCACTTTAGAGGAATACGTATATTTTATTAATGAGGATGCTAACCATTCACTTAATATTATTTAATATCCTTGTAATTATGATCAACCCAAAGACCGTCGCTTTCAGTTGAATGACGTGTGAATTATATAATCAAAAATAACTTTTCAAAACATTAAATAAATCTCAACGCTTTTTAAATTATGATCAGTCATAAATATTTTCAGATTAATTTGTGCCTCTCTGTATAAATTAGTAGAGTAAATAAACTTAAATATAGACTACTAGCTAAGGTGGACTCTGGGTTCCACTTTATCTGAATATGGAGGTTAAAGTGGACCTTTCTTGTAATGTAAAAAAGTTGATAAATTATGAAGATGTTTCCATATTTGAATAAAATAACAATGCTATTTCATAGTTACAACCAGTAATGATAATCACTGTAATTAAACAAAATTCAAATCCCTTAATTAAAAGAAGAAAAACAACAAATTCAAAACAAGGGTCCAAATTACCCGAAGTTCCTCTAAGGCTACTCAGTTGAATAAAGTATGTCAATCCAATAAATTTATTATTCTTATGTAAACTCTTCGGTTTTACTCTAGAAGACAAATTGCCCTGGCAACACATATTGATTATCTCTTTGTGTTCGCTGTCATGTGTGATTTACAGCTTACGAAACTTAAAGTACCTTATATAACGTATTATATTAAAAGTATTTTTATGCTCCTTAACAGCGTGCATTCTATGGAATATTTTTTACGATAAATGACACTTTAATAAATAATACTATCATAAGTTACAAGTAAGCTTATGCATATGTGTTGTTAATTATAATTCACACTGTTGACCCCTATTTGCATCCGAACGTATATTAACGGTCGTAAACTTATGTACTTACAACGCACACTAAAAATTAAGAAAAATATCTGGATGTTCTTTACTTTAGAAGTGATTTTTAGAATTACAATATATTAAAGATATATATTTTTTTAACGAGCCTCAGGTCAAGCTAACCGAAAGCTAAAACTTGATGTAATCCAATAGAAAATACTTTCTTTAATAAGATATCCTATGAAGTACATACATTAATTTATCTACATTTAAAATTGTTACATATGCATTTTTCTTGATACTCCATTTTATACTGTGAATTAATTTTTATCTTTACCTGTAAATGTTTTATTTTTCTGTCTTTGATACTGTTATTTTGTTTATATTTATCGATGATGTTTATTACATTGTATACTGCCGCTTAAAAACCGCGAGTGCTTGAAATATTGTCTAAGTCTTGCTCATTGCTCAAGCGAAGTTTCAGTAGTCTGAAATACAGGGTAATTCACAATTCATATTAAACATTTCTAGAAGATGTAGAGGGGACTTAGAAGATAAAGTTCTGATAAAAGAACCCATGTCCAGAAACGTACCATTTTGATGTAAAGTAAGTTTGAAGATCGAAAAACAATGGACTGTTATCGTGTGTCTCCTGTTTTTTTTCAGAATAAGTATTACAGATTTCTAGGGGTTGTACTGTAATTGTGGTTTCACATGGCGACCCTGTTGTTCGTTGCATAAAGTGTACCTGCGACGCATGTTTTCATACACCCCCAACAAAACCTGGCGAGTGCTCAATAATTTCTATTGCCACCAGAATTCGTGCAAGATCTTCCCCCGACTGGACAGGTATAGTACAACCCCTAGAAGTCTGTAATACTTATTCTGAAATACAAGACACACGATATCAGCCCATTGTGTTTCGATCTTCAAACTTATTTTACATCGAAATGGGTACGTTTCCGGACAAGGGTTCCTTATGAAAATTTATCTACTAAGTCCCCTCTACAATCTCTAGAAGTCTGTAATACATATTGTGAATCACCCTGTTTATTACAGACCAGTATGGACAGGAATGTAGAGGCTTTGAAGAATGTAATATGAATTAAACAGAGAATGTAATGTCAGTATAAGATCTTGCACGTAATTTGTATAGGAATAAGAAGATAAGAAATATACACTGAGTATCAAAGTTTTGGGAGTGTCGGTAGCTAACGCAAGAGCCATTTGAACTACATTGGTCTCATTTCTAATCCCATGTAACACCTTTTAATAAAAAAAACTGTCTTCATGCATCTAGAACATTGTTTCCCAACCTGTGGTTCGTGATATTTCAAGGAGTTTGCCAAAACTTTTCCGTAATGGTGGTTTTCGAGGTTTGATCTATTATTGTGTCCTTTATTTCTGAGGCACTGTCATAATAATAATAATAATAATAATAATAATAATAATAATAATAATAATAATAATAATAATAATAATAATAATAATAATAATAACCTTTTCGGAGATGGCGGGAGACCGTAACGGGCCACTGGGCCTAATACTTGAAAGGACGATGATGATAATAATAATAATAATAGGCCTAATAATAATAATAATAATAATAATATAATTATTGTCCACCGCTGTGGTCTCGAGGTATCGTGCTGCCTTGTCACGCAAGGGCCCGGGTTCGATCCCCGGTCGGGGCAGTTTTTTTCTGGGTGAGGTTTTTATCGGGGTTTTTCCTCACCTGTAAGACAAATGCCAGGAAAACTTTAAGGTCCAAACGGTCCCCTAAATCATATGGCCATCATCATCATCATCATCCTAATCATTATCATCATCATTATCATCCTTCACCGCTGTAGAAAGCAACGGGAAGCTACCACACCTATAATTCCCTAGCATGAAAATGCTATGATTGCAGTTAAGGACCTGCCGTCAAGCAGAATTAGTATGGATGGATTATAATTATAATAATAATTATTATTATTTTAAAATTAAATTAATCTTATAATGCCCCGTATTACATATGTCACATTATTTCAACATTAAAATTAATATTTACCGCGAATGCCTGATTTACAGATATAACAACGTCAGGAATGCATTTCATTTCGCTACAACTAGGCCTACACGTTGTGTAACTTTTAGGCCGTAAATAGAGTAACTTTAGGTTTTAACCGTTAAGGGTTAAGTATTTTTAAGGTTATTAAATCTTTATCTTGGAACTAAATTTTATGCATGTCTGCTGTATGCACTAGGCCTATATTTAATAGTCAGTGGTTCACCCAACTCAAATCGTTGTGGAAGAGATTCGCGAATCGAAAAAATTTGGGAACCGCTGATTTAGAATATTTGAAACAAGTCTACTCTCTACAAAAGGTTATTCGTCTACACGTTATATATAACAACTCGATTTCCGTGTGATATTCTTCGAAAATGTATTTGTTTCTGTACCTTACACCCAGATACTTATGTTCTCCAACATGTCATCAAACCATCTCAGCCTTGGCCTTTTATTTCTTGTTTTCCCTTTCGATTTAGAATTCATAATTTTTTTAACAAATCTTTCTAATTTACTCTTTATATATGACCGACTATAGTAGTATATGTCCACCGCTGTGGTCTCGAGGTAGCGTGCTGCCTTGTCACGCAGCGGGCCCGGGTTCGATCCCCGGTCGGGGCAGTTTTTCTGGGTGAGGTTTTTATCGGGGTTTTTCCTCACCTGTAAGACAAATGTCAGGAAAACTTTAAGGCCCAAACGGTGCCCGAAATCATATGGCCATCATCCTTATCATTATCATCCTTACTATTATCATTATCATCATCATCCTTCACCGATGTGGAAAGCAACGGGAAGCTACCACACCTACACAATTCCCTAGTAAAGCTGCAAGCATAGCATGAAGGACCTGCCTTCTTGCAGAATTACTATGGATGGATAGTAGTATATTTTATTTTATTCATTTCATAATAACATGTGTTTTACAGAAGGTGCAATATTAATTAATACGAATAAAATTCATATCAAATTCCATTGAGGTGAATAGTGATAAGATAAAAATTAAAAATTAAAATGTACCTGTTGGCAGGTGCCGTCGTCCTCAACTTTGTATATAAAATATTAACTGGAGGCCTTTCGGAAGTTAACTTCCATCATCCGTCTACATCCTCGTAAACAACAACTAGTAGCAGAAACTCTACCTGCTGATGATGGAAGTTAACTTCCGAAAGTCCTCTAGTTAATATTTTAAATACACCATTTTAACAAAATTTGAGGGCGACGGGACCTGCCAACAGGTACATTTTAATTTTTAATTTTTATCTTACAATATTAATTACTCTACGTTCTACAATCATCTCTAGTCTTTCACTGGTACATATAGGATCTATATTTTTTCAGATATTTCTTTTAAACATACTTACTTACTTACTTACTTACTCACTGGCACTATCGAACCCGTAGGTTCATGGCCGCGCGGACATAAGCTCTCCATACATCCCTATCCTGAGCTAATGCTTTCCAATCATTTCCTGTATAATCTACTTCCCTCAAATCATAGTTAATGTTGTTCTCCCACCTCATTCTTGGTCTACCAACTGGGCGTTTTCCTTCTGGCTTTCCTACAAGAAGTTTCCATGCACATCTTTCATTCCCCATACGCGCAACATGTCCTGCCCATCGCAGTCTACGGGACTTAACTGTTCGTATTATATCTGGCTTCCTATAAAGATCATGTAGTTCATTGTTATGTAGTCTTCTCCATTCACCTGTCTGTTCATCTCTCTTTGGTCCAAAAATTTTCCTAAGAACTTTATTCTCAAATACTCGTAATCTCCTTTCCTCCCTTAAAATTAAACATACTCAATCTAAAAATGCCTACATGAATGCCGACATTTCGTCTACGTACATTAGCAGGTGACATATACCTAAGGTTTTGTATTATATAATTTTATTTTATTGTTTATTTTTATGAGTGATTCATAGACATAGATATCTCGATAAGGCGATGGTGTAGCATTACCTAAAATATTTTCAAATGTTTGGGGCACGCCGTAGCGTAGTGGTTAAGGCACTGAGCTACAAGCCGGAGGGTCGAGGGTTCAAGTCCCGTTGGGGTCAGGATTTTTAAACTGACCCAAACCCTCTGGCGGCACTATGGCCCTGGGGTCGACTCAGCCTCTAACGGAAATGAGTACCAGACGCTTGTTCTGGGGGTAAAGGCGGCCGTCACGCAGGGCTGACAACCCGGCTGACGTAAAGTGCCGATTGTCTAGAAAAAGTGGGAGCCTTAATCTTCCTACTACCCCAAGGGCCTCCGGGCCTGTTGTGGGATCACTTTACTTTTCCGTAGCGTAGTGGTTAAGGCACTGAGCTACAAGCCGGAGGGTCGAGGGTTCAAGTCCCGTTGGGGTCAGGATTTTTAAACTGACCCAAACCCTCTGGCGGCACTATGGCCCTGGGGTCGACTCAGCCTCTAACGGAAATGAGTACCAGACGCTTGTTCTGGGGTAAAGGCGGCCGTCACGCAGGGCTGACAACCCGGCTGACATCAAGTGCCGATTGTCTAGAAAAAGTGGGAGCCTTAACCTCCTACTACCCCAAAGGCCTCCTGAGGCCTGCTGTGGGATCACTTTACCTTTTATTTTCAAATGTTAGGTTAAAAACAAAATATTTTTCATAAGTAATGTCACGAGTGATTTCCAATTTATCTACAAGATTTGGAAATCAATAGTGGTATTTGTTAAGACTATTTAACGAATAAAATTAAGCTGTTCACAAAATAACCATTATATAATATAGTTACCGGTATCTTAAAATATTTATATATTAAATGTAAACGGCGATGTTTGAAAACAAATCAGAAATGTGATTATGTATATTCACTGCAACTTGATTATTTTATTTATTTCCAAATAGGATCGCAATATTGTAAGAATGCACCTTAGTGGACAAATAACAGAACATATCAAACTGTATATTATAACCAACATTATAGGTTATTAATATTGGCATGCTACGAGTTATTGGTAAATCCAGAAAATTGGATAAACCTCGGTAAATTTCTGGACAAAACGCGAAAAATAAGGACAACACTCATTCATGAATAAATATATGTTATCAAAATGCAATACCATTAATTATTAACAATTATATATAAATTAATTAGTGTATAATGCTATTGTGTTATTATTTAATTGTAATATTATTGTGTTTTCTTTATGTAATTGTAATTTTAATGTTTTTCTAGTGTATAATGCTATTGTGTTATTACTTAATTGTAATATTATTGTGTTTTCTTTATGTAATTGTAATGTTATTGCTGTTTTTGTTGTTATTTTTCTTTACACTAGTACCAATTATTACTTTATTGTAACGGACTGTCAACAGCACGTACGGCTTACTGCCCGTGCGACCCATATTTGTAAATAATATTGTAAATATCTTACTTTTTGTCTAATAAAGTCCTACTACTACTACTAATTTTTTCAGTAAACAACTCAGTAAAATCAAGGAATCTGTTCATCATTTGCTATATTCAATGTATAATTCTCTGACCTATTCAAAATATTAAAAAGGAGGAGCTTTCTTTATCACAAAAGCAGGAGCTGATAAAGAGAAATCGATAAAGAGTGAGATGAAATATGACTGTGATTGGTTGTTAAACAAAATTCATTGAAACGTAATTGGTCATTGACTCCCATTTGGGCATGAGTGAAATAGTCAGTATAAATTATCTGATTATGTAATAATAAAGTTAAAAAAACATTAATTCAATATAATTTTTAAAACGATTAAGGGGTGATGGATGAAATTTATATTTTCTACATTTCTTAAGCTATATGCGTAATGTTTTGTGCATCCTTTCATGTCATCATAAATAATGTTATACTGAAGTTTCATCCTTCTAGGCTTAAAAGGTTTTGAGTTATTGAAAAAAATCCATTTAAAATTTGCATATTACAATTTTTAATAAGTCCCATAATTTTTATTAAAATTTTTGAATTTTTTCCTACACGACCACTGAGTTATTTAGAACAACATCATGCATTAAGTTTTCTAAAGGAAATTAACAACATCATGCATTAAGATTTCTATAGGAAAGGAAGAAAAAATATATATACATCCTCTGCATATGATTTTTTTTTAAATTACTACACATATTTTATTTTTTATTTAAAAAAACATTAATGTTGATTCAAAATCCATGCAAAGTATTGTTAGCCATAGTGTGTGGGACATGTAGTGAAAATGTCGTGCATCTATCATTAAATTTGTCAGTGCTATTATGATTTGAATGTATTGAAATGCAATGAACATAGTAAGGATTTGGGGACGATAGCTGGCAGCCTTTTAAATATGACGTCATTAGGTAGATGTACACGGCCATAGAACACTGAAACTTCACCAACCTCTACTTTGAGGTATGCAGTATTTTTTAATAAAAAAACAAAAAATGCTAAATTTGACGGAAAATGTCGAAAGTTTCACCCATCACCCCCTTACATAATTTATATACTCGCATATATGAAATTCTTCTTGTTGTCATATTAAAACTAAATTTATTCGTTAATGTGATTTGTAAAGTAATTTTAAAGTAATTTTGTTTGGGAAGAGAAAAGAAAATTTAATTAGCATTCGGAATTATCTTTCAATAGTTACTTTTATTTTTAATTTCAAAGAGAAAGTATGAATGTGACACTGTTTCAAATTAATAATCAATTCACAGAGAAATGAAACTTGATTTGTCATTTCAGAAACTTCATTGTGTGACTTCACAATTTGTGTATGATTGAAACGCGTACAAAAAAAAAGGCTGTTGCAAATCAATATAAATTGCAATTCACGGAGCTTGTGAAGGTTGAATACAGTATTGTTTAAAGAACAGACTTGTTCTCACCAAATAACGTAAAGAGGAAGGAAGAATTGGTTTTTAATAATGTAGAAGCTAATACCCGGCGTGAGCTTCGACGCCTAAATAAAAATTAATATTTTTTATGTTTAGTTGAATACGTAAAAAGGAAAAAAATTATATCGTAATTATTTTAGATACCCCGTGCTGTATACCCGGCGTTGTCCGGGAATCTACTCATCCCGATCTTCACGGCATAAATGAGGCGAAAGACAAAAATTAATGTACTTCTTATGATTAGTTGAATACGTAAAATGAACAATAATTATAAATGTATATCGTAACTTTTTAAGATTCCCCGTGCTGATTACCCGGTGTTGCCCGGGAATCTACTTATCTCGATGTTCTTGGCATAAATGAGCTAAAAGGCAACATTCATTATTGTGAGTTATCCGTAAAAGAATACCCGCCATGTGCTTGCTATGCTTGCACATGAATCTACGTACTTGTCTCGATCTTCTTGGCTTCAATGAAAGATAAAAATGGTTATTGTGAGTTATTCGCAAGAGATAAACATATGCTGTCGCGGACATTTTTTGTAGAGCTTTTTGAGATATTCAATTCTGTGTACATTAATTTTGTGTTTTTTATGGTTTAGGCAGCGTAAGCCATTTAAGCGTCCAAAGAGCTATTTTTGTTTCATATTTTCCACTACAAAGGGCGATTTTTAAGGGTGTAGGAGTTGAGTATCATAACTTGCTTATAGCCTATGTTCATCCCGGGAATCTACTGAACATTTTACAAAAAGCCCCATCACAATCGGATCAACGGTATGGCCGCGCATAAAGTACGAACAAACAAATAAACAAACATACAAAGAAACAAACATTCATTTTTATATATTAGATTAAATAAAAATTATCAAGTTAAGTGTTTTAGTAATAAAAATCACACATAAAGTCTGAAACATTGTATAATTCTTATATATGCATCTTATATCATTTCATCACAAAAGCGCTGCATAAATTCTAGGTTACAATATCATTCTTATATCCAATATGTCATAACAATATTTGTCATCATTACTGACGTCAGAGCTCTTTTCATATCATTTTGCCTGGAGAAAAAATATATCAAGAAGAAATGAATTCTGTAATATCTTCTGCGAGTATGGATAAAAATAATATTTGAGATATCCAAGTTGGCAAGATACAGGAAAAATGTGTTTTAATTAATTTACATATTACATCAAGTGTAGCGTGGATCAATACTGAAAAAATGAAACAAGTCACTAACTGCTAAATAGAATTCCAAACCTTGTTTTCTTTTCTATTATAAATATTCCACAATACGATGTTTCTCCTTCGACCGAAAGTGATTTGTCGCCAGAGGTTCCTGTCTAAAGTATTTTCTTCCCTCAAATCTCTAGCTTCCATATTTCTCCTCACTCCATCTATCTAACGTTTTCTAGATCTGCCTCTTCCACTTCTTCCATTAGCTTTCCAATCAATGATCTTATTGAATCATCAACTGTTTAAATTCTGGATAACTCATAACCTCAAAATACCTACAATCTTTATAATTGTTAATACAGTAAAACCTCTCTTAGCCGGAACCGTTATAAAAAGGAAACCTGTAGAGACAGAAAAAATCTCCATAACGGTACGATTTTACATGCAAAATCGTCCTGTATAAGCCGGAAACCTTCATAACGCGGAAACGGAATGGTTTTTAAAGTACCAATAGTTAATGTTTACCTCCGTAAGACGGAAAATCATTCTTAAGCACGTTCTGATTATAGTATTAACGACCACACGTGAAAATTCTGCATATGACGCTTTCTGCATTATATCGTTTTACCTCCTTTTGTAGCCATTGTATTGCGCGGATACCCTTGCGTATGTGTGACAGCGGGAATTTCCTCGCTTTTCCTTGCCTGCTTACGTTACCTGCGAGGGAGTTGGGAAATTCTTCAGTCTTCCTGCTGTTGAATTCCTTCTCGCTTTTGTGTAATACAGTTGTTTTGTATTGCCGTGCAAACTGAGCTATGTTACATACACTGTTTTGTCTGTATTTCAGTCAGTTCGTTATGTCTTTAAAGCGTGCGTGTAAAACCCTTACACAGCGTGAGAAAATTGAAGCTTGTAATTTGGGAACCATTTATAAGAAGGATAACTGCCAAGATGGAAATATATTTAAGGAACCTTCGTGTTCCTTCATATACAGGATTTACTGTATTTGTGATGACTATACTGCTCTCAGTAAATTTTCATTTACTCCTGTTAATTTATTTGAAAATAATACATGGAAAATGGATTAATGCAAGTTTTGTTTTATACAGGCCTACACTCCTTCATTTTCCCTGCACTTACATTAGCTATGTTATCTATCAAACAGTCTTATAGTGTTACATAATGCCTAAAAGTCATCAAAAGTTCACTCAATGTCACTAAAAAAAGGAGACATTTGTAGAGTCCGGTGATAATGTAATTACATTGGACAAAACTGGAATTTGCACCTGACAAAAGTGATATGTTTCTCTCGTATTTTTATGCCCTGATTTCTAAACTGAAATTCCTTTTGCGTTATCACCTCTCTTTTGAAGTAATCGCCGATTTATGATTAAAATATTGTACCGACCGAGCGCAGAGTAGCCCGCTATTGTATACGTCCATCCATAGCAATTCTGCCCGAAGGCAGGTCCTTCACTGCAAACATAGCATGAAAATGCTATGCTTACAGCTTTATTAGGGAATTGTAGGTGTGGTAGCTCTCCGTTGCTTTCCACACCGGTGAAGGATGATGATGATAATGATGATGGTGATGATGATGGCCATATGATTTCGGGGACCGTTTGGGCCTTAAAGTTTTCATTAAATTTGTTTTACAGGTGAGGAAAACCCCCGATAAAAACCTCATCCAGACAAACTGCCCCGACCGGGGATCGAACCCGGGCCCATTGCGTGACAAGGCAGCACGCTACCTCGAGACCACAGATTGTATACATAATATATCGTATTACGGTTATCTCACCCTCCAACCCTCGTTCGTGAAGAAGGTGTAAATGACAACACATTATTATTTTATTACTGGAAATAAACACTTCCAGCCTATAGGTGGTCTGTTTCAATTTATGAGCCCTATAAATGGCATGACCAATTGCATGGTGTAGTAGATTATATGTTTACACAATTTATGTTATTTTAGTCTCTTAACCTCCCCACTTCTATTGTCGAAGCAGAGTGCAAAAGCAGTGATTAAAAATATATTTAATCTTCTAATGGATCTCAATTTAACAAAAGTCAGTCGGAACTATTAAGCTATTGGTTACAGAACTGTTACTTGCTTGAGCCCAATGTCAAAATAACAACTTAGAGGAAACGTGAACATTCTTTGAATGAATTTGTCTATTGTAATGATGTTGATGGACTAATGGAACAATTGAACGGTAAAATTTGCAATCCACAAGAATGTCGTCTTTTCAATGATTCTTCCAAGTTAAGTTTAAAGGCCGTGTTGTTACATAATTGTAATGGTTAACCTTCTGTGCCAATACCTATTGCTCAGACTATTCATATGAAAGAAATATACGAGAATATGAATTTATTTTAAAAACTATTAACTACATAAAATATGAATGGAAAATATGTGGAGATCTTAAAGTCATAGGGATACGTCTTGGAATTCAGAGTGGTCTCACCAAGTTTTGTTGCTTTTTATGCGATGAGGACAGTCGAGCTAAACAAGAACATCATGAAGTATGTGAGTGGCCTGTAAGAGAAGAAAAATCAAGTTTTGCCAAACATATACTAGAAACAGGCCATCAATTTGAAAATTATCGATAACTCTATGTCAACATTAGACAGAGAATATAATAACAACAGAATCCGCATCCTTGAAGATATAGAGATTCTAAAATAAGCAAGGAATAAATACCGACTCAACGAGAACATAACTACAGACATAAATCCGTTATACAACTATATAACACCATCAGTTCCAGTTAAAACGCAGAAGATGAAACATTGTTTTCGAAAGGCCTGCATAATTTAATTGAGGACGACTGACTTACCAGGTAAAAATTTTATAATTAATATCTTAGTATAATTTTTACGTTTTACATTTTAATAACAATTGAATATTATTATAATGTCCGCTGATACCTAAATTGCAAGTTTTGGGTGTACGGTTTAATACCATTCGTATGGAGCAACTTGTGGTAGTTTTATAAAAGTGTAGACCAATAATTTTCTGCTGTAGATTAATGCAATTTCTTCAAGATACGCCTCCTCGGATTGCGCGGTCCCCCTGGATCTTAAATCATCCTACTTATCCTCACTTCTCCTCGATATCCTCATAATTTACACGGGAATGTGTTGTAAACTCCGCCTTCCATCCTGCAAGCTGATAGTTACGGCGCTAACGGCCAGTTTCAGCAAACCTAGTCGCGCCAGTTCAAGCAGCCCGAAGACAGTAGGGTTTACATGTATACGTAGTATTACAAACATATTTAAATATATAAATAATAGTTTTAAAAAACTAAAACAACACGCTTTATTAGAAAACTGAAGTAAAAAAATTAAAAATAATATTAATTTCCAACACGCTTGGGATAAATAATTTTACCATCAAAAGCGTGGGGTGCTCTTTATCAATTAATACATATGATAAGAACACATATTGGTAAAAGTAAAGTCTCTAAGAAGAAAATGTAATAATCATACAAAGCACCCCACGCTTTTCATGGTAAAATTATTTATCCCAAGCGTGTTGGAAATAATTTTTTTTTTCGTTTTTTTACTTCGGTTTTCTAATAAAGCGTGTTGTTTTAGCTTTTAAAACTATTTTTTATTTTTTATTTTTTGGTTTTAATATTTTACAGAATAAGATAAAAATGTAAATATCTTTTAATTCGATAATATTGTAGTATGAGCTAAAAGTAATACTCTTCTAAAAAAACCTCCCAGCCGGATTTGAACCAGCAACCTATAGATTACTGAAATTATATACCACTAGAGTTCTCCGCTCTACCAACTCAGCTCTTACAACGAATGACTAAAAACTCGACAAGTCCGCAACCTATTAAACCAGTTTTCATTTATTTGATTTTCTGATGATTCTGGCCAGGATTTTAGAAACAAAATATGACATTATTGTATTGTCACAGGTCCTTTATAAGTATACAAAGTTTCAAGTCGATCCAATGTTTCCAAGTGGGTGAAAATCGTGTTAAAAAATTCCGTTACATAGATCCAAAAACACTTTTTTTAATTTTCTGATGATTCTGGCCATGATTTTAGAAACAAAATATGAAATTATTGTATTTTCACGGGTCTTTTACAAGTATACAAAGTTTCAAGTCGATCCAATGATTTTAAGTGGGTGAAAATCGCGTTAAAAGATTCAGTTACATAGATAGATACAGGTCAAGCTTATATAAAGCGTGTAATAAATATCCCCAACTCATGTCCAAGTCATTGTCGGGGTCGAGGGATGAAATGAGATTAAACCCCTATATTTATAGAGGTCTGTGAACTACAGGGGTGCCGACCGACCACTCCTGACGCACCGTCACAGGGGCGGATAAACGAAATGGATGAGATGAGTATGGAGAAATGGTGGAATGAAATTTGTGGCAGGGGAAAACGGGAGAAACCCCGAGAAAAACCAGTCCAAACTCCGTTTCGTCCAAAATGAAACCCACATGGAGTGACTGAGACTCAATTTCGGGACTCCAGCGGTGAGAGGACAGCGTCTAACAGTTTGCGGCACTGAGCCGCCCACAAAAATATTCAAAATTTAAATTCCCTGGTTGTCTTCATAAATTTTCATTAATTGGGCAAAAAGTTCGACTCTTATGAAGGAGGGTTTTAAATTGATTGATTTATTTACGATGGTCTTACTCGATCAGAGATTAGGAACTAGTACAGAATGTTAAAAAGGGATTACCATTAAAATTAAATGATATGTTTTATTTAAGTTACAGTTCTTTTTTAAGTTTTTAATGTAACTACACAACATTCTTGAAAATGACAGTTTTTCTGTCGAAATGCGTCGACTTTAACTTAAAGAAGGTTGGTGATTGTGTTTTATTTAGTACACTATTAACGAAATCAAATTAAATACTAACGGAATTTTGTAGTGCTTGTAAAATCAAATTAGAGTAATACTTTAAATATGAAAAAATATGAAATTGTAATTAATTCAGATATTGAAAATATATGAGGAGTAAGTATATTATTGTTCATAAACAAAACAGAAAAATAAAATTGCTTTCAGAAAATATGTTCCTTAATTTAACTATTGTTTACATGCAGCTAAACTGAATCGAGTGGAAATGACGCTACTTAAAGAATATTAGAAATAACTATTATATTTTTTCTGTGGAATAAACTGACCTCTATTCAGAATTTCAAATGAGTAAAGATGAAAAAAATTAAATTTATAAATAATAATACGGACACATTATTTAACATTAATTTAATATATATTATATAACAAATAGTGGAATTGTGATTCATTTTAACCCTTTAAGACCAATTATCAACAATTGTTGGTTATATTTATTATTAAGGAAGCATATATATTTAATTCGTTAAATCTAGAGTAAATCAAAATACATTATAAATATTGATTGTATTGTATTTATAACATGTAATTGTTTATGTATATTGTAACTTAGATGTAAGACTACTTTTTTTGTATTTTTTAAAACCTGGATGAGTGGCAGACAAGGCCTTAACTCTGCCAGGTAAAATAAAGCTATTATTATTAAAGTAAAGTAAAAGTAAAGTGATCCCACAACAGACCCGGAGGTCCTTGGGGTAGTAGGAAGTTAAGGCTCCCACTTTTTCTAGACAATCGGCACTTTATGTCAGCCGGGTTGTCAGCCCTGCGTGACGGCCGCCTTTACCCCCAGAACAAGCGTCTGGTACTCATTTCCGTTAGAGGCTGAGTCGACCCCAGGGCCATAGTGCCGCCAGAGGGTTTGGGTCAGTTTAAAAATCCAAACCCTCTGGCGGCACTATGGCCCTGGGGTCGGCTATTATTATTATTATTATTATTATTATTATTATTATTATTATTATTATTATTATGTATAATTATATATATTTTAGCTTCCTTAATAATGTATATATATATATATATATATAATTGAATATAAGTCTTAAAATAACCCGTTGTAGATGCCGGATGCAGTCTCTGGTGAAACGTCGCGGAACTTCAAGCCTCAAGACCACAGCCAACAGCCCGGAAATCTTCTTCAAGATCATCAGAATATAAGTCTGTCTGTCCTTTATGCATTACTACATTATTCATACGATTGTGAAGGGGCTTTTGCAAAATATTCAGCAGTTTCCCAGAAGGGTTTTAGGCTATAAGAGAGTTGTAATACTCACCCCCTTCACCCAAAAAAATCAGTATTTGTAGTAAAAACAAGTTTTTCGCAACTTTTTGGATGCTTAAATCTAAAAAAAAATACAAAAAAGCCCGCGACAGCATATGTTTATCATTTACTGATAACTCAGAATAACCATTTTTATCTTTGAGATCATTGATGCCAAGAAGTTCCGGATAAGTAGATTCCCGGGCAACGCCGGGTAATTAGCACGATGTATCTAAAAACAATTACGATATAAATTTATAA
This sequence comes from Diploptera punctata, assembly GCA_030220185.1. Lineage (NCBI taxonomy): Eukaryota > Metazoa > Arthropoda > Insecta > Blattodea > Blaberidae > Diploptera > Diploptera punctata. The sequence continues at coordinate 1,450,922 of JASPKZ010003857.1, forward strand.
ATATTTTTCTTTTTACTTATATAACTAACAATAAAAGCAGAACTTATTTTGGCGTAGCAGCGCGGGTAAGTTATTACAAATGTATATATATATGTCCACCGCTGTGACCAGGAGGTAGCGGGCAGTCTTATCACGCAGCGGGCCGAGGTACGATTCCCGGTTACGACAGGCTCCTGGGTGAGGTTTTTTTTGGGGTTTTTCCTCACCTGTAAGACAAATGTCAGGAAGTTTAGGGCCCAACGGTTCCCGAAAATCATCCGGCCATCATCATCATCATCATCATCCTTATCATTATCAACATCATCCTTCACCGGTGTGAAAAGCAACAGGAAGCTACAACACCTATAATTCCCTAGTAAACCTGCAAATCATAGGATGAAAATGCTGTGGTTGCAGTGAAGACCTGCTCTGGGGCAGAATTACTATATATAAACGAATATGAGGCTGCCTGTTTGTTCTTTATGCATTACTACATCATTCATCCGATTGTGATGGAGCTTTTTGCAAAATGTTCAGGAGATTCCGGGGATGAACATAGGCTATAGGAGAGTTGTAATACTCAACTCCTACACCCTTACAATTCGCCCTTTGTAGTGGAATACGTCACAAAATGAGTTCTTTGGGTGGTTAAATGGCTTACGCTGCCTAAACCATAACATATACATCAAATTAAAGTACACAGAATTGGATATCTAAAAAAATCTACAAAAAAGTCCGCGATTGCATATGTTTATCTTTTACGGATAACTGACAATAGCCATTTATATTTTTTTCAGCTCATTGTAGCGATGAAAGTCGGGATAAGTAGATTTCCGGGCAACTCCGGGTAATCAGCACGGGGGTATCTAAAAACAATTACAATGTAAATGTATAATTATTTTTTTCTTTTTATTTATTCAACTAAACATAAAAAACACATTTAATTTTTAGGTATAGCAGCGCACGCAGGGGATTAGCTAGTAAATAAATACAAATTCTTATATGCATGTATGTATATATATATATATATATATATATATACATCCATCCATAGTAATTCTGCCGGAAGGCAGGTCCTTCACTGCAATCATAATATTTTCATGCTATGCTTTCCTGACATTTGACTTACAGGTGAGGAAAACCCCGATAAAACCCTCACCCAGAAAAACTGCCCCGACTGGGGATCGAACCCGGGCCCGCTGCGTGACAAGGCAGCATGCTACCTCGAGACCACAGCGGTGTGCATATATATATATATGTCCACAGCGGTATATGTATATATACATATATATATATATATATATATACATATTAACATATATTTTTTATCAATACTCGGGAATCTAAAAAGCAAATTTGAGAATCATTACGCTAAAACATTCACATATCTATCTATCTATCAGGGAAGTGGGATTGGGGACTAATGGAAGTGACGGTTCATTGCCTGAAGATGTTATCATGAAACCTCGCTTCAATTCATAATTAAGATCATATTGGTGGTTGGAGGAAATAGTAGAGTAATGACATTAAACAAGCAGTTAACGGAAATAGCCACGTAACCAAATCAAGCCTTGTTTCGCTCATAACAATAATCACAGATTAATTCCACAGGACGCCATTTAGCAAGTAGAACACAGCTCATCAAACGTAACAGTTGACTGCAAACAAATCATGCTTTGTATCAAGACAATAGCAATCACATATTTTTAGGAACGAGAAAATTAAGTAGTATATAAAAAACTGGAGAATGAGATTACGAGTATTTGAAAGGCCTATTGACCCGTTCCGCTCACCGCTGAACAATACGCTACAAGTCATCCTTCCAAAGTCGTTGAAAATGTTTTACCAAATTGTTTCGAAATTCCGGCCTTAGCATAAAACTCTCAACTCATCCGTAAAACCTCGTTTTCATTCCTTGTGACGTAAATAACTATCCCATATAATTAGTTGTAAAAAAAAAGATTTCAACAGGAGGGGATCATGTTAAACCGTAAGGGATTTAGAATTAAAAGAATCTAGATACATGAAACCTATTCTCGTTTGCTCCGGACTTTTTTCATCTAATCCAAAGAAGAGCGTAGGATATTCAACAGAGAGTACATTGAGCTTTTCATGCTTCTTTTTACTTAGGTTTTCAATGGCTGCTTCAACGTGATTAAAAGCTGTCGGGTCCATTCACAAATATCGATTGATAATTTAAACCTTAACTGTATCATTCAGTATTAGATGAACCTTATTTTACTAAAAGCGAATACAGTGAATTATATGGCGGCGTGTTAAATGGCGCCCATGACGTCGAATTCATGATTAATGGTGCGATTATAATTTGATAGTTAATAGTAGCTCAGCCACTAACACTGTGTTAGAAAAAAATCGGGGTGTGGCTGTGACGTGGACACGGCCGTATGTTTACATGACTATTTAACTCTGCCCCAAATGGGAGTCAATCACCAATCGCGTATCAATGAACTTTGTTTTACAATCAATCACAGTCGTGTTTCAACTCGACATTTATCTACTTCTGTTTATCATATTAAAGAAAGATCCTCCTTTTAATATTCTGAACAGGTCAGAGCATTATTTTGCAGTGACTGACTTACTTACTCACTGGCACTATAGAACACGTAGGTTCATGGCCGCGCGGATAAAATCTCTCCGTACATCCCTATCCTGAGCTAATGCTTTCCAATCATTCCCTGTATAATCTACTTCCCTCAAATCATAGTTAATGTTATTCTCCCACCTCATTCCAGGTCTACCAACTGTGCGTTTTCCCTCTGGTTTTCCTACAAGAAGCTTTCATGCAAGTCTTTCATTCCCATTCGTGCCACATGTCCCGTCCATCGCAGTCTACGAGACTGAACTGTTCTTATTATATCTGGCTTCCTATAAAGACCATGTAGTTTATTGTTATGTAGTCTTTTCCATTCACATGTCTGTTCATCTCTCTTTGGTCCGAAAATTTTCCTAAGAACTTTATTCTCAAAAACTCGCATTCTCATTTCCTCCCTTAAAGTAAGAGTCCATGTTTCGCACCCATATAATATAACTGGTAGAATAATAGTTTTATATATTTTCAGTTTAACGTTTTTTGAAAGGAGTTGGGACATGAAGAGTCTCTGTAATGCATAATAGCACGCATTTCCAGAATTGAGCCTATGTTTAATTTCCTTGTGCATCTCATTCCTGTTTGTGATTATTGTTCCTAGGTATTTGAATTCAGCAACTTCCTCAAAATTTCCCTCATTTGTCATTAGCTGTCCATTTCCATTGTATAATGCATTTCTACGTGTGACCATATATTTAGTTTTATTGATATTTACTTCGAGGCAGTGACTGAATCTCGAACAAATACGTTGAATATAGCAAATAATGAACAGATTCCTTCGCACTACACATTTGAGAATTGTGTTTTCAAAAATTGTGTTTCTAAATAATGATTTTACAGAGTTGTTTCCTAAAAAAGTAATTAATAACCTAAAATGTTCGTTATAATATACAGTTTGATGTGTTTCATTTTTTCTCCACTAGGGTGCATTCTTACAATATTGTGATCCTATTTGGCAATTAATAATATGATCTAGTTGCAGCGGATGAACAAAAGAAGAATAACCAAACTTTTCACATTTGTTTTGAAACATCGCCGTTTACATTAAATATATAAATATTTTAAAATAACTATATTTAAATACGGTCCATCGCTGTGGTCTCGAGGTAGCGTGGTGCCTTGTCACACAGCGGGCCCGGGTTCGATTCCCGGTCTGGAAGCGCTCCTGGGTGAGGTTTCTTTCGGGGTTTTTCCTCACCCGTAAGACAAATGTCAGGAAGCGTAGGGCCCAACGGTCCCCGAAAATCATCCGGTCATTATCATCATTATCCTTTACAGATGTGGATAGCAACGGGAAGCAATCATACCAATAATTCCCTATTTAAAATTGAAATAACTTATACACACGCCATTCAGTACTCAAGGAAAAGCGAGCGAGCACTTTATCCACTCGAAGCAAACGTTCTGACTGGGACCGTGAAGGCGTGGGAAGTGCTTGTTTACGGCTGAGTATGCGCATTTCAAGTCTCGTGTCTGCACAGCACAAACCCCAAGTCTGCTGTCCAATGCTATGCTGATCGCACTATATTAACATTCCCATGAACCAATTGGAAGACAGCGAGGGATTGCGATGATATTTTATTTTTTCTGAAGTGCAACTTCACAGAAAATTCACTGTATTTCTATTTACCTGAGGTAAGAAGTTTTAATTGAAGATGAACACCCAGTATACAATATGGAACATATATAAGCATTCGTATTTTTTCAATTTTTATCATAATCCAGAGTTAAGGAGAGAGGATGGTATTTTTTAAATTTGTTTTTTATTTAGTGTAAATTATTTATTTTTTTGTTTGTTAAGAGATCATGGCTATAGCAACTTAATCAAAAATAAAAAAAAATTGAAAAAAGTTTGCGGGCCAAAATTTTCAAAAAATGCACCCAGTGTAGGGGTTTACTAAAACCGATATATCTAAGCCAATTTTGAAGATAACTTCACATAAATTGTTACATTATACTAATAAAAGCATGCTCTACAAACACTCTGTAACATAATTTTGATATTTGCCCCTAAAGGTGTAAAATAAACAATTAAAATTTAAAAACATGTTTTTATTTCATTTTTTGAAAACAAACATACATATTTTTTAAATACAATCAAATACCTAATTTCTGTTACAGGCAACCATTGTCTCATTGTCTCAAGAGTGTGTGTTCAACATTTCACGCATGTATCTACAATAGTGCAGAAGATATGGCAATTTTTATCTAGCAATGTAGCAAAAAAAAAAATGAAGTTACGGTAACAACAATCAAAAGGGAGCGTGTGATTTAAAATCCAGAGCGCAGGCACTTTAAAAATGGCTCCACAACGTCTGATAAGGGTACAAATATGCATAAAATGTTATGCAATGTATTACACATATATCACAATGCAGTTTAGAGCATAGAAATATATTTTATAAAAATTGCTGTTTTTACCAAAAAATAACGCCCTCTCCCCTTAACTCATAAATATATGCAACTTATCCCATACCATATAAATCCGTATACTAGTATGGATAGGAAAATTATTTTGCGGTGCGGCACCTTTCCAAAAATATAGCTTTTTCATACCAATAGTTGAATATATGTATTTGGGGGGATCAAATGAAGCAAAATGAACATAATGTTTTGCACCTTTCCGTGAGATTACTACATTTAGCCCCTCGTTCTCCTCTTTTTTATGTTTCATCACCTTTTGCTCCATTCTTCTCTGCCTTTTTAAAAGATAGGACAGAAAAAATGTATGTTTTTTCTTCTTGAACAGCTTTTAAAATCTCAATCAAAAGTCAACAATATTAAATAAATATTAAAATATAACTTATGTAATTTATACCCCATGAACAATGGCTAATCTGCAGCTGTGAAGTCAAATTTATATTTCAACTGTGTTTCTGTAACAGTTTAAAATAAGTTCAGTTAGTACAGGCAATAATTTAACAGTTTTCTATCTACCGACTTCTTGTTGGCTGTGTTTTTATAGTCTGAACCACAACGTATTTTATTAGTACGAGTATTACAACTGGGTTTTCACGACACTAATATCGCGAATGTTAAGAAGGATAAGTTGTATGCACTTTCAAAAGAATTCGAAACGTAATTTATCGAAACTGATGGCATCATTCTTCGATGTCCCACCTGTGAAGTAAATATTGCAATAAACTAAAGAACTACGACTTGCCTCTTATGAACTTTACAAAGAAGAAAGTTGTTATAAAATGATATGCATTTTGTATAAAATGAATTCAAGTAACTGGTTTAAAACTTAATTCAATTGTTTCAGCAGCACCTTTTTTGCACTTTTTTTATGTATTTTCAGAGCCTTTTCACCCTTTTACGACCAAAATTTGCACCTTAAAAACCTTTGCCTATATATGAGTAACGGACATATGTATACATAAGTCAATTTTCACACCCCTGGTAGCCTTATGTGAAATTTAACTGAATCAAATTATTTGCTACACAGAGTGAAATGTTCTGCATAGCAGTTATAGCGACGTCACATTCAATGTTATTCCACTAATATCTCAGACATGACACGCCATCTATTTCATATAATGACATATGTCTGTAGTTGCAAATTACTGTTACGTACTTGAAATGCCACCCAGATATCTTCACGTCACCACATACTACTATAGTGCAATTATATGCAATTAAAAGCGAGAGTAAGTAGATTTGAAGTCCCTAATAATTCAAAAATTCCCTCCAATAATAATTATGTTGCCAACAATAATTTGCATTTTATGTATTTTTTTTTACATTAGAGCACAATTTTTCTCTCATCTTCTCATTCATAATTTGTAGGATTTTCATCCTGTTTATTTCCAAAATCGCTCCTCGGAGGAAGACGTATTGGATGTGCATTCACTGTCTATCCAAATCTTGACTGGTCTTCCTCTTGTTCTTCTCCCGTCCATTGGTCTATCTTCTTTAGTTATTTTTGCAATTCGGCTGTCTTTTAGTCTTTCTAAATGAGCTTTCCAATATTTTCCTTCATTTATACTATATTTGGTTATGTCTTGAATTTGACATTTGTCCCTAATTTCTGTGTTTTGTATTTTATCAAATAATGTTTTCCCCTGAATAGTTCTTAAGATCTTCATTGCACATGTGCTTATTAATTTTATGCAAAAGAAGAACACAGCACAGTTGTGTAACAAATTGCAATCAAATTGCAAGTTGTATTACATGTTTACCAGCATACGAATTAATTTGTAAATTTCGATTCAAGATTTCAAATGAATACGTATATTATAGTCCACCGCTGCGGTCTCGAGGTAGCGTGTTGCCTTGTCACGCAGCGGGCCCGGGTTCGATCCCCGGTCGGGGCAGTTTTTCTGGGTGAGGTTTTATTGGGGGTTTTCCTCACCTGTAAGACAAATGTCAGGAAAACTTTAAGGCCCAAACGGTCCCCGAAATCATATGGACTTCATCATCATCATCCTTCACCGGTGTGCAAAGCAACGGGAAGCTACCACACCTACAATTCCCTAGTAAAGCTGCAAAGCATAGCATGAAAATGCTATGATTGCAGTGAAAGACCTGTCCTAGGGCAGAATTACTATGGATCGATGGACGTATATTATAAATTCTTAATATAACCATCCTGTAACAGATGATTAAATTCTACAGATCTCTTCAGACCGTACTAAATAGATTGATTTATATTTTTGTCCCCATTTCTAACTTCATGGTGAAGTCGAAAATTTATCTTACAAATTATCGTCGATTTATATGGTATAAATTGAAAGAATTGTATTATTAATACCAATTTTACTGCGAATTGGGTCTTTTCCTAGGAACGCCATGACTAGATTTTTCTGTTGAGATTTCAATGTTGTAGTTTATTGCAATTTAGTGAAAAGAGTGGACTGAACTTTGTAGGTCATCTTCTAAATTGTTGCATAATTACAGTTGTTATGTACTACAATAACAAAATTCATTAATTTGTTATCATGTCTGAAGAGGGTACAAAGCACCGAAACAGCTGTAACTAATTTATATTTTAATAAATATGAAAATCACATAAAACTTTAACTTTTATTTTTATTTAATTAAATGACATATCAATAATTGCTTTCATTCAAACAGCTGTAATTTGTCCTACAATTAAATTGTGAGCACCAAAAATTCCTAAATCTAATAGTATTTTTACTATAGTCCTTATACTTATTAAAGACATAGCCAATTGTTTAGCAATAGTCTCTCCACTGTTAGGAGTTACAAGACCAAGTTAAGTTTTAGTTACCTTATTTGCACATAAATGTCGTGAATGGCATGCGGTCAACACACCGACTCAATGAGACATCTAACAGGTAACTTAGATATTACTAGGAGGTTGAGGTCCTTTTTATTCAGACTTAAGGATCTTTTACAACCCTGAAAATCTTCAGACTCGGGACCCACGGCTGAAAGTCCTTTTCGGAGGACTTGCTCCTTGGATTTTCCCACCCTAAAAGAATCCATCGACCCCGGCCGGGTTTGAGGCACGACCCTCGGGACCAGAGGCAAGGAGCATAACCACTTGTCTATCGCGGTCGATTATAACTGCCACTGAAATCGTATAAGACATTTTATCTCAAGCTAATATATATATATATATATATATATATGATATGAAAAGAAAAAATGAATGCTTGAGTCGGGATTTGAACCCGAGTCTCTAACCTCTATACGCTTAGCGCTCTAACCAACTGATCTACTAAAGTATTCCAACACAAACATACATTTTTCTTATATATATATATGTATACATTTATTTATTATATACAATTTTCCTCATTAGAGGATTGCCTCAAGGACAAAGTGATACAGACAATTAATTTTTTGAATTATGAAATACATTTTGTAAATACATTAAACAAATCAAATTGTAGGCCTAATGAAAGTATACATACTACAAAGTAGAAATTTTGTAAAAATGGTTTCTTAAAATTGAAATTGATCCTCTAATGGCAGCGATGGCAATTTTAGAAAGATACACCCTGTCCAAATCTAAGGAATTCCAAAATTTGGCTAGGAATCCTGGTATAGTACCTCTTGCCCCGATCATCAATCCTGTGACAGTTATACTATCTAGTTAGTATTTATCTTTGTAATAGTCAATTGTTGGCTCATATATGGCTTTCTTTTCACAGTCAACTTCCTCAGGTTGGCCACTATGAATCTCAAAACGAATTGTGGGATCTAATATCATACCAATTTAACAAGATGGTCTAAATGCAATAATATCTATTCGTCTGTTACCTCCATTAGTGGCCACACCATGAACTTCCTCATAAACTGTGTATCCAAAATCTCGCAAGGCTTCTGCCATCATATTTCGAATAGTGTAGTGCTGAATGTTTCTCAGTAATTCTCCAAACGGACAGGCCCCAAGGACGTGTGCAAGGGTTTCGTGCTCTCTGCGACAACATCTACAGAAAATAGAAAAAAACCGAACATATTTAAGTATCTTAGTGAAACCTGCCCGGCAAAGAACGCACCGCCGATACATTGGCTTGCATTTTAATCGCTTCTCTCCATTCGGAACAAGAGAGTCCCTGGTGATCATGGATCCATTGATTTTCCGGTGTATATTCATTGTAGAGAACAACGCCTTTTCCTTTATGAGGAAGTTGACTCCAGAGAACTGCTTCTTTGTCTCTTAGTTGTTTCCTGAGTTTCCTTGCATCTGGTAGAAGACTTCGAGTGTTAATATTGATGTCACTAGGTTCAATGTTAAGGTCTCTCACACATTGTAAACTTTCCTCTTTTAGGTTTCGGACAGTAGTAATGTATGTATTATTGTCTTGGTAAAGAATGTGGCAAATGTTTATATATTGTAATTTTGTTTCCCACGTTGCACAAAATAAATCAAGTCCTTTATTCCGACGTTCAATGTATAACATGTGATCATGGACATCCATCGGAAGATGTAAAATTTCTGTAAGTCCACTTCTCAAAAGTTTATCACAATTCACTAAAAATGTTTTTGGTATTTGATTTGGTGGTACTGTTTGAAACGGGTAAATTAGAGTTGGAGATATGGAACAAATTAAAACTGTAAATTTCTGATCAGGCTGTAACAGCGGTGAAGCAATAAGAGTTTCAATATTATCTTCTTCTTCCTTCCAAGTATTAGGCCAAGGCCTGTTACAATCCTATAGAAAATTTTCCCTCCAGTGTTCCGGGAAATTCTCGTATAAGACTTGAAAGCATAATAATAGTCCCTTCGATTGGTTGCTGGCCAAAGGAAGGCAAGACCAGTGATGGGGCTGCCATCTTATAGCCTCTGGTCAGGCTTTTCTGGAGAAGAAAAGAAAATAAAGGAAAGAAGAAATGGAAGAAAGGAAATACTCCCTAGCCCTCGGATGCCCTAATAGCGTCGGGGTCGAAAAAAACAAGAGTTAACCAAGAGAGGTTAGATAGTAAAGTTAAAAGAGTGCAAAACACAAGTAAGTGGAAGAAATGTTTTGCTCAGCTTGGGCACCTTGTGGTCGCCATCCACATATCCCCTAGATGAGGACCCCTGAGGGAGTTTCAATATTATCCCGTAATTTATTAAGGGTTTGCTTAGAATCAAAAGTTATATGATCTGAAAAGTTGACACCTAAGTAACGGATAGTGTCAGTGATTTAATGGGCACGAATTGCATGTCCATCAAATTGGAGATCTTTTTCACATAGTTTACCTTTCTCGATTGAGAGCACTGCTGATTTGGAAACATTAATTTGAAGGCCTATTTCCTGAAACCTCTGTAGAACAATTCTTGTCAGTTCACTGGCAGCTGCTACATCTTCTCTACAATCACCGTGTCATCAGCAAAGCTCATAATTGTTAGATGATTAGATAATTAGACTATAAATAAAAATTCAACAACTGGTATGAACATGTTAAAAGAATGCCTACAGATAGAATCCCCCAGATGTTATTAAAGTACAAACCAATAGGACATAGAAGTGTTGGACGCTCATCGTACTAGATGAGAAGATTCATTAAATCCCACGTGATGTGAAAACAGGTCAGAAGGCCTAATTTCATGAAGTAGAAGAAGAAATAAAATTCACCTGATCGGACAGGCAATTTATTCTTATTTATGATTCTAAAAAAAATAAGACATTAAAAATTTTAGTAGGTTTATATATATTTTAGAGGAATTAAACCCAATGGGTACAACTAGGACAAGACACACACCCAGTCCCAAGGTTGAGATTTTAAAAATCACTTACCCCACCTGGAATCAAACCCGGGTCGCCACAGCGACGGACGTTTTTATATTTATACCCTTCAGAAAAATACATAAGTATTCCAGAATTTTTATAGTTTCTTTTTTAAATTTACGATTAGGTTAATGTAATAATAAAATGGCTCATTTTTAAATTTGTCTTTGGAAATTTTATTAGATGAACTCTCAAACAAAGAAAGTATGAGAGAATGTTATTTTTGCGAGAAATTAAATTACGTGAAAGCTATTTCTTGAGGGCGAATTTTCCAGAAACGAAATCTGATTAGTAAAGTAGATCTTAAAGCGAAAGTAAACTGGCGATCGCAATTCTAGAACGTATTGAATGCAGTGAAGGTTTTTCTTTGTCAAAGTAACCCTTACACAAATGTGAAGATGGTCTTATGTAATTCCGAAACATTGCGTGACCAATTCTTATGCACATCAATAATGTATTAGCTTTATTATTTATACCAAGATGGATGTTAAAATTACATCAGTTCCATAAAATATTACTTCAGATAGCAAGAAAATGCCTGAATACTTTATTTAGTTCTTGACAAGTGAATTGATTTAAATAGACATTTTTTTCTGAATTTAATGATTGTGATATTTAAATTAAAATTAGACTCTTTTTTATATTATCAGAGTCACTTCTTAACTAAAAATTATTTTTTAAATTCAGTTTTATTCTGAGTCGCTTCAATATTTTTAATAATAACAAGAATTAATCGTTAAATTAATCAACAAATAACAATGAGCAACAAAAAAAGAACTTTGTTTTGTCTGAGAAAGAAAAATATGTGATTCTGATGGTATTTGTTCTCCTGAATTCAAATATGATATAGGTTTTTCTCCATCACGCAAGGTTTCCGAGAGACAAGCAATTATAATTTCAAACACTTTAATATTATCTACATTCGTAACTAGACAATATTCGAACATTCGGACTCACCTAGAAATTAAGAGATGACGATTTTCTGATATATTTCGCCTGTGGAGCATCCCTCTTGATGGTCCAACAATAATCGGCCAGCATATTAGGATTCCATTTGCTTTGATATCTCTTTTCCATAGCTGAAATCTCCTGATGAAAGTGTTCCCCGTGCTCATCATTCACTGAGCCAAGATAATCCATCCATCCATAGTAATTCTGCCCGAAGTCAGGTCCTTAACTGCAATCACAGCATTTTCATGCTATGCTTGCAGCTTTACTAAGGAATTTTAGGTGTGGTAGATTCCCGTTGCTTTCCACACCGGTGAAGGATGATGATGATAATGATAAGGATGATCATGATGATGACGGTCATATGATTTCGGGGACCGTTTCACCAAGATAATAAATAGACGAAAAAAGTTCATTAAAATAATTATTTAAATCCATTAATTGGAATTGAAATGAAAAAAAACTGTGGGTGATGGAGAAATTCCGAAAACATATTTGAAAACACGATAAGAAACCGCATTAAGTACAACTATTGGTGCTCGTGAGACAAAAATCATGTTGACCAGTGTTGTTATTATTATTATTATTATTATTATTATTATTATTATTATTATTATTATTATTAACTACTGCCAGGGAATAATATTTATAAAAACATATTAAATATCAATATTTTTGTAAGGTTTTTTTGTTGACATGTACCAGCAATCACTATAATGAGTAATATTTTTTCATATTCCTGTCGTGATCATATTTTTTTTGATATAGTTTAATCACAGGAACTTAATGAATATCTTCCGTATGAGCGAAGTGGCTCAAGTAGTAGCTCTTGAGGCTTGTATTAGGGAGTGCCGGGTTCAAATCCAGGTGCTGACCAACCTGACTGGGGTTTTTCTTGATTTTCTTCAAACCTCCATGCACTTGCTGAGTTGGAATTCCATTATTATCATAGTTGATTCATTATATTCAACATTTCATTAGATATAAATAGAATGACAGTAAAACTTGTTTAATCCGGAACGTGAATAATGCGGAAATCTGTCCAATGTGAACAAATTTATTGGTCCCGGCAAAATAATAGTAATTTTATGTGTATTTATTTTGTATAAAACGGAATTTGTCCAACGCGGTAACGGAAGGATATTTCTACAAAATTCATGAAAAATCTATAAGACGGAAATTGAGAGAGAAATAAATTAGTTTCCACTTCATTGAATTTCCGTTAAGCGAATTAACAATAAGTGATGACTGATGATTCCAGTCGCCGCCGGGAGAAGTAGAGCTTCTCCCTGTATCTGGCATTTTCTTTCGGCCTCACTACACACCCATTTTGCGAAACACAGGTTTGTTTAACAAATATTTGGCGTGTGACATCTGTCTTACAAATAACCAGTGCACTGTAAAATCTTAAATTAGTTTAAGATCTGGGACCAATTTTGTACGTATCTTCAAAGGTAGCGTTCTGAATTTACGGCTAAATCGTATGTATCATTGTCATTAAATGAAACAATGAAAGTGATTGAAGATAAAGAAAAACAAATTCTCAGCACGCTAAATAATGACTGAATTTAATTGTGAAAAACCCCATGATTAGGAGATTTTAAAATACAAAGAAAGAATAATGAATGAATGTACGCAAGGAAATGGTGAAATGAAGAGTCAAGCTCTAGCTGTTGCTATATACTTAGGGAATAACGATTTTAAGGCATCTTTAGGTTAGTTGTGGACAGTTTTAAAAGACGATACAATGTAGTGTGGAATGAAATTTGCGGGGAATCAAAGAACGTGGACGAAAGTAAAATTACTGAGTGGAAACCGAAACTTACTTACTTACTCACTGGCACTATCGAACCCGTAGGTTCATGGCCGCGCGGACATAAGCTCTCCATACATCCCTATCCTGAGCTAATGCTTTCCAATCATTCCCTGTATAATCTACTTCCCTCAAATCATAGTTAATGTTATTCTCCAACCTCATTCTTGGTCTAAGAACTGGGCGTTTTCCCTCTGGCTTTCCTACAAGAAGCTTCCATGCACATCTTTCATTCCCCATACGTGCAACATGTCCTGCCCAGCGCAGTCTACAAGAATTAACTGTTCTTATTATATCTGGCTTCCTATAAAGACCATGTAGTTCATTGTCATGTAGTCTTCTCCATTCACCTGTCTGTTCGTCTCTCTTTTTTTTTCCAAAAATTTTCCTAAGTACTTTATTCTCAAATACTTGTAATCCCCTTTCCTCCCTTAAAGTAAGAGTCCATGTTTCGCATCCATATAATATAATTGGTAACCGAAACTGCATACTTTAATTTCAGGATACGCGCCTAAGAAACATTTTTAACGCTGACGGAACGGGACTGTTTTTATTTTTTGCGCTTTGCCGTCGAAGTCGCTATAATCAATTGTTACAAATGTTTTTATATTATCTCTCGTATGCGCTTTCTTTTGACATTTATGCACTATATATACAATCTGGTAGCCGTATTCCTTTAGGAGTCGGTCAATGCAAAATAATGCTATGACCTATTCACAATGTTAAAAAGGAAGTGCTTTCTTTATTATGATAAACTTTAGTTCGTAAATTCTAGGCAAAACACGACTGTGATTGGTTGTAAATAACAAATCATTGAAATGTGATTGGTCATTGACTCACATTTGGGGCATGAGTTAAATAGTCATTCAAGATAATTATTTTGTTATAAATTTAAATAAATTATTGAAGAGGAGCCTCAAGAAATATTTTAAAATACGAGTAGATAACTTATGATTAACGTTGATTTTTTTTTTCTTATCCAAGTAGTCGTCTGTAAAAGAATACACGCCACTGATAACATATGAGTGTCAGTGAGGTTACTCAAGAGACATTCCCATCTGTAATCATCACGTTACGTTGGAATTTAATCAATGGTCTGGGAACTCGATGCTATGGGATTTTGATCCCACCCTATCTCAACATGGTTTTGCGACATGCTTTAAAAATCTATGCATATGAATTAAGGGGGACGTTTGTGAAGGGTTTGACCGACCTACTGGTCTTGCGTTCAGAATTCGTGACTACAGACCAAGAGACCTTGGGAGATTGGATGTTTCTCTAAAGGGAATTGTCTGCTTTCCAGTATGATCTGGGTGCTAACGATTGCACTAGTGCGCATGCGTCTATATGTATTTAAAAATGTATTGGATTGAAAGAAAAAAGTAAGCAACTTGAGAAAGATAAACAAAGTAAATATGCTCTCCCCACATGACCAGGTCGAGGGATGAGATGCAATGAAGCTCATTACATAAAAGGTCTGTAAATATCAAGGATACCGGCCGACCATGCCTGACCTACTATTTAACGTGCCCCAAATGTTAATCATTGACCAATCACGTTTCAATGAATTTTGTTTTACATCCAATGACAGTCGTCTTTCACCTCGCTCTTTATCGATTTCTCATTATTAGCTCTTGCTTTAGTAATAAAAAAAGCTTCTCCTTTTTAATATTTTGAACAGGTCAGAGCATTATTTTGCTCCAAGAAATACATTGAATATAGCAAATTATGAACGGATTCCTTGATTTTACTAAAACAAATAAATTAATAACCTATAATATTGGTTATAATATCCAGTTTGATGCGTTTCATTATTTCTCTATTAGGATGCATTCTTACAATATTGCGATCCTATTTGGCAATAAATAATGTGATCAAGTTGCAGTAAATGAACATAACTTCACATCTCTGATTAGTTTTCAAACATCGGCGTTTACATTAAATATATAAATATTTTTAAGTTCCGATAACTGTTTTTGAAAAATGACTTTTGAGTAAACAGGTTAATTTTATTCGTTAAATAGTCCCAACAAATGCTACTCTTCAATTCCAAATCCTCTAGATAAATTTGGAAATCACTCGTGACATTACTTATGATAAATATAGACAGTAAATAAACTTAAATAAAAAATCAACAGTAAATATAAAGGAAATAGACTAAACATTAGAACCCATGACGCGAATTTTAAAATTCTTTCATAAACTTTTGACATATTTCGTTCTTAGGGTTTCATTTTTTCAAATTATTCCTACCATATACAATGATTTTTCACAATACATTATTTCAATATATTTTTCAATGATATTTAACTACGTTCGTTACATGAAGACGTGGCATCCATATTGATTTTAACGAATACATGTTACCGAAGACATTTTCCAGTGCAGCCAACATAGAGTATGAACTATGTTCCAATCACAAACAATGCGCATGCCCCAACAATGGCGAAGCGTTTTACACTACTGAATAACCGGAAGCAGCCAACATATACATGACATTTAACGAACATAAAAGCTAATCTAACGCAATTTAAGTGCTCTAACCTGTGAAAGATCGACCTAAAAGCTAATCTAACACAATTTAAGTACTCTAACTTGTGAAAGATAAACATAAAAGCTAACCTAACATAATATAAGTACTCTATCCTGTGAAAGACCAACCTAAAAGCTAACCTAACGAAATTTAAATACCCTAACTTGTGAAAACCAACCTAAAAGCTAACCTAACACAATTTAAGTACTCGAACCTGTGAAAGATCAACCTAAAAGCTAACCTAACGCAATTTAAATACTCTAACCTGTGAAAGACCAACCTAAAATCTAATCTAACACAATTTAAGTACTCTGACCTGTGAAAGAGCAACATAAAAGCTAATCTAACACAATTTATGTACTCTAACCTGTGAAAGAGTAGCCTAAAAGCTAACCTAACACAATTTAATTACTCTAATGTGCGAAAGAGCAACCTAAATGCTCATCTAATACAATTTAAATACTCTAACCTGTCAAAGTCGAACCTAAAAGCTAACCTAACACAATTTTAGTACTCTAAAATATGAAGGACCAACCTAAAAGCTAACTTAATACAATTTAAGTACCCAAAATAAATAGTAAGTTCTGAAATTCAGAAGTATATGTTAGCTACTTAGTACATACACTATTAAATAAAACATAAGCTAAAAAATGTTAAAAAAAGTGAAGAAGCATAAAGTGGGTCAGTAGGGCTATGAGTGGAATCGTACTTAATTTGTGCTGTGGTTCGAATAAGGTTAGGCACATGAAGTAAGAGCAAACCGTGTTTCAATGTATCTACAGCAGTCGCAATATTGTAACAAAATGTAAATTTATAAAATAAATCGGACATTAAATGAATCTCTAGCACGTTTGACCACACGACCAAAACTAAACCAACAAACCCTAACATTCAAACACCACTTACAATCGATAAACCTGCACTACACCAACACCACAATACTATCACCTAATATTACGGCCGCAATAAATATATCAGTAATGGAACCAGTTGTACCGGTTCGTGTAATTATTTTATCTGAGCTCATAATCAAGATTTTCAATAATATATTATTTTGCATTTGGTGTTTGTCTACTTATATTTTTCCATTTTTTTTATTCATGAAGAAAAGTGATGCACAATTACTTATCTACCTATAATTGCAAAGCCCAATGCTTTTCCATAGTCTCCCCTTTGTTAAGAGTTAATATACTAAGTTAATTTTGATTTAATTAAATAAAAATAAAACTTAAAATGTTATATGATTTTCATATTTATTACAATATAAATACGTAACAGCTGTTTCGTTATGGCCTAATTTGTACCTTCTTCAGACATGATTACAAATTATTACAGCTTTTACAAATTTATAATGTAATCATCATCATCCGTGCAAGTATTAGGCCGTGTGGCCTGTTACGGTCTCAAAGAGGAATTTTCCATCCAGCGCTTTTTTGGACGTCGCAGCGATCTTTTGCTGCCTTGGGGGAAGTAACGAAGTATGGCTTTTGGAATTCCATGAGACGGCATTCGTTGAAGATGGGCTTTCCAGTTGTTCTGGTGGTTTTGTATATGGTGAAGAATGGGTTCTACATCCAACTCTATATATTTTATATTGTAATAATATGAAAATCATATAAAACTTTAAGTTTTATATAATCAATTGAGTTGGTGTTTACTTGATGAAAATCCATATTTATTAATTAAATAAAAATAAAACGTAGTTTTATTTTTATTTAATTAATTTTAAGTTTTATTTTTATTTAATTACATAAATAAATTGATTACAAGTTAATTTTAGTTACCTTATTTGCTCAGAGATGTCATGGATGGTATGTGGCCAACACACCGACCTAGGGTATTACTAGGATGTTGAGG
The DNA here is from genome assembly GCA_030220185.1 of Diploptera punctata. NCBI lineage: Eukaryota > Metazoa > Arthropoda > Insecta > Blattodea > Blaberidae > Diploptera > Diploptera punctata. The sequence goes on from JASPKZ010003857.1 coordinate 1,468,846, forward strand.
TCAGTAAAGTTTGCTTAGAGACCTCTTTATTCAGCCTTAAGGATCTTTTACAAGCCTGAAAATATTTATATTTGGAACCCACTGCTCAGAGTCCCTCCCGGAGGACTTGCTCATTGGATTATTCTGTGCTAAACATTCCTTCGATTCCGGTGGGGTTTGAACCCGCGACCCACGGAACCAGAGGCAAAGGACTTATAACTCATGTTTAATAGATTAATGTTACATTGCTATTGTTTCTTTCGCAGTCCTGGCCTTGTCTAGTTTTGGGTCCCAAATGTAATTTTGAAATATGTCTCAATACTAATAAAGTTCATTGTTTAAAACCGTTGAGGTGGATAATCATAAAATAAGTTAAAATGTAGCTTCTTAGGTCAGAGCCGTCGTACTCAACTTATAAAATATGCATGTTTTTTGTCTGAAGGCCTTTCAGAATCTCTATTCCATCTTCAGCATGTCTTTCGTCGCTACATTACTTGATGTTCTCGGTGCTGATCCTAATGTAGTCACGACAACACGATAAAACTACATTAGGACCAGCACCGAGAACATCAAGTAATGTAGCGACGAAATACCTGATGAAGATGGAATGGAGATTCTGAAAGGCCTTCAGACAAAAAAAATATGTCTACCAATGCTTGGTTTTCTAACGGCAATAATTAATTTTGTCGCTTTTTAATTGTACTACGTCGAATTAAGTAGAGAAGTTGTCTAGAGTTTTAAGAAAGTAAATGCAATTTGAATTAATATGCAGTTATAAGTTAATTACTCTGCTAATAAACACTCTACATTCCATGAAAAGGGAATTCTCGGAAAAATTGCAAAACATTCCATTAAATACTTCGGCAGTTGCATTAGCTAATGAACGCTGTTTGTGTAAATGGAATACATTAAAAATGTTAGATTTGTTTGCTTTGCAAATGAAACCAATATATAAGCATGCACAATACTGATTGATTTATAATTACACATAAATAATATAATTTGATACATTTAAATTATTATTTTGGAAACGTTTAGTTTCACGATTGTATATCGCGAATAATAAAATATATAAATGGTATAATAACACTGGTCTACAAAATGTATCTTCTTTTTTCACAACAATAAAAATAATATATTCTGTAATTATTTTTAAAATAATCTTCTTCTTCTTCTTCTTCACTTCCTGTTTTAGGCAAGAGTTGCCTGTTCCGTCTTCACTAATAGATCTAAGACCATCTCTTCCGAGGACGTCCGACATCTCTTCTTCCTCTTGGAAAATAATGGAAGATTTTATTTGGTAATCTTCTTTCTTCCATTCTTTCTACATGTTCTTTCCACTGTATCTTGTTGTTAAATATCTTTTCTTTTTTGGAGTAAATCTGCAGTTCTTCACGGATATCCTCGTTTCTTATCTGGTCCATTCTAGTGCAGCCTTTTACTCTTCTTAAAAATTTCATCTCGGCTGCTTGGATTTTACTTTCTTGTTTGGTAGTGGTAATCCAAGATTCACTCCCATACAAAAGGACAGGGACAGCCATTGTTTTATAAAATTTTAATTTTGTTTGTTTATGGGCTTTATTATTCAATGTTCTATTTATTGTACCACAAATAGCTTGAAACTGATGTGTTTTGTGTTCAATATCTTTATCATACCCATAAAAATAATATATTCTGTAATTATTCAAATATCATTTCAGTTTTTCCCGATCAGGCAGGACTTTTGTGTGATATTTCTTGGAATTTTTTATAATACTTCTCATTCTGACTTACCTAGAAAGTGGTAGATAGTGATGTTCGGGCATATTTTGCATCTGAAACATCTCTCTTCTTGGTCCAACAGTAGTCAACCAGCATGTTAGAACTCAACTTGCTTTGTTACATGTTTTCCATTGTAGAAATTTGCTGATAATAATGCTCACCGTGCTCATCGCTGACAGCCCCAAGAATTTCCGGGATGAAGTCTAAGTGAGAGTCCAAGAAGTGAATTTTTAAATACCGGTACATGTTGCTTTATTAGAATACAGAAGATCAACCACTAGGCCACGATAGTTTTCTGCTTTATGGTTTCCAAGGAAATTGCAACATGTATTTTTGAAAGACTGTCAGGCTGCTTTTTCAAATGGATTTAACAGTCCTCAGAATGTTCATCAGCCATTAATGATCATATTTGTGGTCCTATCAAAATTCCTTCTTTTAGTTTAGCCTCACTGATTTTGGGAAATGTTTTTATTTGAAGTACGAGAATCCTTCAGAAAGTATATCCATAACTTTGACGAAATTTGTCATTACTCCTAATTTAATATGCAATGGAGGTAAATATATTTTTTCAGGATTCACTAAAGGGACATGTGATACATTTTTCTGGGCAGGGATAACAGATTCACGTTTAGGCCATTATTTTTAACGTAGTGAGACTGACAGTCTCAGTCTGACTAGTAACAGTTCCGTTATCAGGGTATTTGATTTGATTTATTTACATTAAAATATCTCGTGCCGCAAAATATTCGAAGACCGGTGTTGTTTTAAATTCAGCACGTCATTAAAATTTAGGAGACAAGTATATTTGTCTCTAATCTATGAAGCCCACACCTTTTTAACATTTCAGAAAACACTGTATCATAACGTTTTGGCAGTAGCAGTACGTTAATTAAAAGTTTAAATTAAGGCTTACCTTCTTCTTATTCTTCATGAGATTAGCATCCCTGCTGTCTTGAGCATTGCCAGGGGCTCTTGATCCCCACAGTCTGAGCGCCATTCTAGCGTAAACGCAAGAGATGATGCAGAGTGGAGTGAGATACTGTACAAACACCAACAGGAACCTGTAGCACAGCATCCCACTTTCCGATAAATGAACGTTATGACAGAAAGGTTTCATTCGCGGTCTCCCATCTGAAACATAAAGCACACTTGTTCATAAGTAAGACTGGATCAAACTCTTGTTCATCATCATCGGGTTGTAAGGGGTAGTGACGTGTGTATAACCTCTCCTACCCAATTCTCATCCTCACCTTCTCGTGGTACAACCCCTTTTCACAAACGAGGCTCTGAGGACCGAGTCACGGCGGTATAACCGTTCCATCAGGTACTGAGTAAATGCGGTATCCTAATGTCTGTCCAGAGACTAAAAGGTAGCAGCCCTACCACTGGACTACTTAGCGTCGGGCCAGTAACCTGTCCTAAGGAACTTCAAAACTACTTTCAAGTCTCAACACGAAAAAACCCAGAAGGAATTGAAATATGACGACCCACAGCAAAGAAATATGGTTAAAAGAAAACACTTGTTCATAAGTAAGACTGGATCAAACTCTTGTTAGACTGAATAATTTAAACAAATAAATAAAAAACGTACATTCACTTATAGGCTACATATTGTTAGATAAGAAATATAATGAAGAAATAATCGAATTAAACATCTACAGAGTTATAATAAAATAAGAAATGCGCACAACGTGAAAATAAATCTATAGAGTTATAGATAAAATTCAAAATTTAAGATCCAACTGGCTCCAACATTTAGAAAGAATGACACCAATACACTCCCACGAATTTTGTTTCACTACCAACCCAAAGGAAGAAGAAATATTGGACGCCCCAAAACTAGATGGAGGGATACGGTCTCTGAATGTGGGAACAGGTCTCTGAATGTGGGAACAGGTCTCCGAATGTGGGAACAGGTCTCCGACCTAATTTCCATTACGTAGAAGAAGAATAGAAACATAAAACATCGTTTATTAATACACGTATGTACAACCAATCACTGTTTTAAATTCTTCATGTAGAATAACTACTAATAACAGATAGGCCTACTTAACTTCTTATCGACAAACATCGATTGTTTAATGGACGTCCAATGGTATTTTTCTTCCTTTAGGATGCTATACAAAAATTAGTTTTCGTAGCCTATCACCTTAAATTCGAAAAATATGTTGTTTAAATCTTGTTCTATATTTCAAAATTTTATTTTCTGAAGTTTCTATGCGAAGCTGCTTAAAAATATCTTAATTTATTTTATGATCTAATGAAATGAATACAGGATTCCTAGGAAGATATCTCATTTTAGCAGGTTATAATTAGAAACCGGATGTTAGGGAATATGCCTACAGTTATTTATTATAGATATTGTAAAAGTGACTTCATATAAGTTCATACTGACGACCATAGAATAGTTTTCCATGAAGTTAATTTTGCCTATAAATGCCTATTTCAGCTTACAATCCCTATAAATGCCTATTTGCCACTCTTCTCGAAATTTACTTAATGTTTGAATGAAATCAATTGAAATGGACAACCTTCATGACACATATCACTGCATAAAAATTTTCAAGTGTTCATTTTATAAATTCTGTTAGAATATTTTAGGATAAGGATGGCAATAAGCCAGTAACCTAGCAGATAGATGGTTTCCATTCAATGCACTCCCGTTAAGCGAAATAGCCCTAAGATATGTCCCATTGTATTATGCTCCGGCACTGAGGCTTGGGGAAAGTTCTAGAGTACAGCTTTGCTTCTTTTCAATACAAACATTGCTGAGTGACAAGAAAAGAGTAGATCGCTCAAGCTTTCTTTCTCTGTTTCACATCTGTTGCTGAAACCTTTAAGTGACTGGCAATATTGTTTTTGATGTTGGTAACACTGAATTCAGTATGTAGTCGTCATTCACAGACAAAGTGGTGCGGCAAGTGTATGTGGTTTCTTTAATCTCTGGAACAGTTGTTTTACGATACCTAAAGAACGGACTACAGTAAAAGACAAACTGACCAATCTCGTGAAAGAATTAGGTGCAGAAATATTCTCAAGTGACGGTTCAAAAATGTTCTGCAAATTATGTGAAATTTCAATTAATTGTGTGATGAAGTCCATGTTTTTCAGCATGTACACACTGCAAAACACAAGTACGCTCTTTGCAAAAAGACAAAACAAGTTCCAAAAAATCTATGATATCTTTGTATTCTACTGATAGCATAATGTTTACATGTTTTAAGTAAGGCTGTAAAATTTATGTTGTACTGCATTTTTGTAAGAGCCTATTTTGAACACTTTAACGCCTATATTAATGATTTTTAGTGTATTTATGCCTGCCTATTTTGAATTTTTTAAGTGCCTAACATCCGAATTATAGTTATAAGTGTCTGTATAATGGTTTGTAACCATATCGCATTGCATTACGAAAGACCATGTTTATATTTTTATCCTTGAATGTTTTTGGACTAGCTAAGGCTTGAAAATAATGTTTATTAGTCTTAAAGTTTGTAAAAAAATATAAATTTTGATCTCAAATCTGTTCCTCTAATTGAACAGTTGCCCCTAAAACAGATCTAACCCATAACCTGCTGCACATGACTAGAGTAATTTCTTCCGTCAATTGGTTACAGATAGATCATTATTCTCTTGAATACCAACCTTCAAAAATAAATAAAAATTAATAAAATTCGTATCAAATTCCGTTGTGGTAAATAGTCATAAAATAAAAATTAAAACTGTACTTGTTGGCAGGTGCCATCGTCCTCAACTTACTTAAAATTACGTATTTAAAATATTATTTGGAGATTTTCGGAAGTTAACTTCCATCATCAGCAGTATGAATATGAGCTACTAGTTGTATCTAAGAAGTTGTAGACGTTGATACTAACGACGCATCAAGACCATCAACGTCTACAACCTCTTAGATACAACAACTAGCAGCACATATTCATCCTGCTGATGATGGAAGTTAAATTCCGAAAGGCCTCCAAATAATATTTTAAATATATAATTTTAAGAAGTTGAGGACGACGGCACCTGCCAAAAGGTACAGTTTTAAATCTTACAAATAAAAATGGTCTCGAAGAGAGCAGGGGCAATTGTACATGCTCCATGCCGTAATATTATCCGGATATATCACTAATCCACTGAAAACTCAACTTTCGAATTTGTGTGGGTTAGATCTCTTTTCGGGGCAACTATTCAATTAATAATAATAATAATAATAATAATAATAATAATAATAATAATAATAATAATAATAATATTATTATTATTATTATTATTATTATTATTATTACTTACTCACTGGCACTATCGAACCCGTAGGTTCATGGCCGCACGTAAATAAGCTCTCCATACATCCCTATCCTGAGCTAATGCTTTTCAATTATTTCCTGTATAATCTACTTCCCTCAAATCATAGTTAATGTTATTCTCCCACCTCATTCTTGGTCTACCAACTGGGCGTTTTCCCTCTAGGTTTCCTACAAGAAGCTTCCATGCAAGTCTTTCATTCCCCATACGTGCAACATGTCCGCCTATCGTAGTCTACGAGACTTAACTGTTCATAATATGGCTTCCTATAAAGACCATGTAGTCCATTCACCTGTCTGTTCATCTCTCTTTGGTCCAAAATTTTTCCTAAGTACTTTATTCTCAAATACTTGTATTCTCCTTTCCTCCCTTAAAGTAAGAGTCCATGTTAATAATAATAATAATAATAATAATAATAATAATAATAATAATAATAATAATAATAATAATAATCTATCTCCCTATCTATCTTCGGGTTTTTACAGCTGCTGCCGTCTTCCCGTGCCAAACCTCCAAAGCCTACGGTCTTGGGCATCTTTGATGCTTAGCCCTCTAGCTTGCATTACTGTCTTCATGTTTTCCTTTCATGTTAACCTTGGTCTTCCTCTTTTCTTCTTTCTGTTCGGATGCCATTCATACAGTTGCTTCGGCCATCGCTCATCTTCCATTCTTAAAACATGTCCTAACCACTTTAATTCCTTCTCCTCAATTCTTTCAATTATGCTTTCTTCTGCTTCCATTATGTTTCTAATTTCCTTATTTGTGACACGTTCTAATTTAGACTTTCTGGCACTTCTTCGTAAATAATCCATTTCTAGAGCTATTAGTCTATTCTTGTAGTACTTATTGATTGTCCATACCTCACTTCCGTACATTGCAACAGATTCCACCAATGTTTTACCAATATATTTTTTTGTGTCTTTCCAAATATGCTTATCCCACCATATGGAATTTAATGATGATATTATTTTGCTACTCAATTCAATTCTATAATAATAATAATAATAATAATAATAATAATAATAATAATAATAATAATAACAATAATAATAATAATTTGTACATTTTCTGGTACAATTAATACATTCAGATATTTATGAAAGTGTACTAATTGTAATATTGTTGCAAGTATGATGGCAGTTGAATGAGGAAACTCAAGCAATCTCAAGCACAATGGAAGCTGGAGTAACGATAATTATGCGGTGTAGGAGTTGAAAAGGGTTGTTGCGGTTAAGACAAAGTAGCAAGGAATGTTAGAATGCAGCTTCTCGCTTCATTATCGACCCTAAGAGAGAGTAAGGTGGAAATGGCATTGTTGTCACAACTCTGCAAAAGTAATGACGTCGGTAAACCTAAACAATCAAACATCATAGGGCCAAGTCTGTCGACAAATTTGACATTATATTCAAACTTAAGCTTGCTAATTATAATTGTCTAAATTAAAGAGAATTCTGGGAAAATCTTCAGAGTGTTTTTAAAAGCGAATTCAGTAATAAGCGAACTTATTAAAACTGTCATGAGTTGTGGACTTTGAAGGTGACTTGAGCCCGCAGTTGTGCTACGATTTCCCACCAAATTACATTTTTAAAAACGGTTTATTGAGCGTATATAAATCAATCTAAACCGATTAGTTGGAGAAAGTTTTATTAAGAAAGACAGCTAATACTTTGCTAATCTAAATTTGTGACCGATTTCAATTGTCGCTGGAAATTAACTTTGAAAACTGAGTCCCCTTTTCAAAATAGGTTTTCATTCTCCAAAAGAGTTTCAAGACATCTGCGAATATGCACAATGACACTTTATGTTTCGGAACTAGATATTTGTGATTTGTAACTATTTTTACGTCTGAAATTTTATAGGAGCACTGGGAAAGAAGGTAAGAAAAGAAACACAATTAAAATTTTATAAAGTATTGGTTGTACCTGGGATATTGTACGGCTCAGAAATATGGGCTCTGAATAAACAAACAATTAAAAGAATAGAAGCAGCAGAAATGAAATATTTACGATTTGTGGCAGGATATACTTTAATGGATAAAAAACGGAGTGAAGATATCCGTAAAGAACTACAAATATTCAGTTTGACACATAAAATAGAAGAGTATAGGAGAAAATAGTATAACATGTCTGCAGGTTGGAAACCAACATATTGCCTTGGAGAAGTCTGTACTATCATCAAGGGGAAGAACACGAAATCAGGGACGCCCACGAAAGGGATGGACACAGCAGCTATAATACTTGGGGCCGGAACAAACCAAAAATGTTCAATCCTTGCAAGAAGAATAAATAGTAAAGTGCAAAATACTGGTTCTCTTAGAACTAAAAGTAGAGGAATTAAATACAACAGTGAAATACAGAACAAACTGAAAAGAACACTTAGCAAAGATGGCTGAGAAAAGAATACCAAAAGCAGCATACAACTATTCATCACGAGGAAGAAGAAACTTGGGAAGACGAAAGAAAATATGTAAACTGCAGCAATTTCGAGCCGGAACAGTCTAGTAAAAAAAACCTATACCGTGACGAAGAAGAAAAAGAATAAAAATATTATGATTAATTGTCCCCCGCCGGAAACGAGCGGTCTAAATATCATGCTATGAAGTAGACCTGTGGGACGCGTTTTGGTTCGAGTTCATATGGAGCAAGAAGTTTCATGGTACCGATTTGCACGCCGAATCGAGGAATTTGAGTAGTTATAATAAGAAGCAACTCCAGGTGAGTGGAGTCCACAGATATCCAGATATGCTGATGACATGTTGCCTTGCTGTTCGTCCACCTCTGTGATTAACACATATGGATGCAGTAAAATCAGCAGCCGGGTTTATGTAGGGTGATCGCATATGGGATAGAGTTACTTTGAGAACATCTAAAGAACAAGGACTTAAACATCTGGGAAAGCGTCAATGCCTCCTTTCTAAAGAAAATTCTAGCAGTTTTTAGATACTCTCCGTCGAGACTGGTCTATGTACTAGCAAGAGAACAGTTCTTCCTGGACTTCAGAATGCGCTACTACCTGCCATCCGAGAAACTGATGCAAGAGAGAAGACAGGTGGGGGATGCCATTCCTGAAGAATTCTACGGTACGCATGCCATGATATATAGGAGCTGATCTGGACCAAACAAGGAACTAAGGTACCAAATAAACCGATATGCAGTCCACGGCTTTCATCACAAAGTGTGTGTGAATGTCACCATCAAATCGAAGACAGTTGCAGATGTAAAACTAGGTGGACTGAAGATATTATCTGGAATTATGTTTCAAAGTGACAATGTCAATTGCCAATTAATTCATTTTGCAAGATTGTGCGCAATTATATTATTATTATTATTATTATTATTATTATTATTATTATTATTATTATAATTATAATTATTATTATTATTATTAAAAAACTATAAAAAAAGAAACTGAAGTTAAATTTTTAAAACAATAGTTAAAAGTATTATGACTTATGGTTCAGAGGTTTGAACTATGAATTTTCAGATGAAAAGAAAATTAATGGTAGCAGAAATGTTCTATTGGAGAAGATCTGCTAAGATATCAAGAACAGAGAAAATTAGAAATGAAGATATAAAGAGAACATGAATATACAAAACTCAATTTTAGAATTTATCATAAGTAATGCCACGAGTGATTTCCAAATTATCGATAAATTCACGACTCACGAAGTGAGGAGTGAATTTATATAGAGAATTTGGAAATCAAGAGTGGCATTTGTTAGGACTATTTAACGAATAAAATTAAGCTGTTTACTCAAAAATCATTGTTTAACTATAGTTATTTTAAAATATTTATATATTTAATGTAAACGGCGATGTTTGAAAACAAATCAGAAATGTGAGGTTATGTTCATTCACTGCAGCTTAATCATACTATTATTGCCAAATAAGATCGCAATATTGTAAGAGTGCACCCAAGTGGAGAAATAATGAAACACATCATACTATATATCATAATCAACATTACGGGTTATTCATTTATATTTTTAGTAAACAACTAAGTAAAATCAAGGAATCGTTTCATTATTTGCTACATTCAATGTATTTGTTGGAGAAAAATAATGCTTTGACCTGTTCAGAACATTAAAAAGGAGGTGCTTTCTTTATCACAAAAGCAGGAGCTGATAAAGAGACATCGATAAAGAGCGAGGTGAAACACGACTGTCGTTGGTTGTAAAACAACATTCATTAAAACGTGATTGCTCATTGACTAGCATTTGTGGCATGAGTTAAATAGTCCAAGAAAAGCAACTAAAATGGTACGGGCATATTAGGTGAATGGAGGATGAAAGATTACCAAAAAAGAATAATGTAATGGACACCATCAAGAACGAGAAGGAAAGGACGACAAAATCTCACGTGGATCTAAGGGATTAGAGTAACTTTGAAGGACTGGTAAATAGAGGTAGAAATGTGTTACAATAGAGATGAATGGAGGAAAATTATAAAGCGAAATTGAAGACAAATCATTGGTGCCGGCGAAATGTAACAACATTGTTAAAACCGGAAATATATTATGATTATAAATAAAATATAATATATAAAAAGGAATGTTTGTTTGTTTGTTCGTACTTTTTGCGCGGCCATACCATTGACCCGTTTGTGATGGATCTTTTTGCAAAAAGTTCAGGAGATTCCCGGTATGAACATAGGCTATAAGAGAGTTGTGATACTCAACTCCTACACCCTTCAAAATCGCCCTTTGTAGTGGAAAACTTGAAAAAAGTGGCTCTTTGGACGCTTAAATGGCTTACGCTGCCTAAATCATAACAATTACACAAAATTAATGTACACAGAATTGAATATCTCAAAAAGCTCTACAAAAAAGTCCCCGACAGCACATGTTTATCCCTTATGGATAACTCACAATAACAATTTTTGTCTTTCATTGGTGCCAAGAAGATCGAGACAAATACGTAGATTCCTGTGCAAGCATAGCAGCACATGGCGGGTATTCTTTTACGGATAACTCACAATAACGGATTTTGTCTTTCAGCTCATTTATGCCAAGAAGATCGAGATAAGTAGATTCCCGGACAATGCCGGGTAAACAGCACGGGGTGTCTAAAAATAATTACGATATACATTTTTCCATCAACGTATTTAACTAAACATAAAACACATTCATTTTCGTATTTCAGCTCATTTATGTGAAGAATGAGCGGGATAAGTAGAATCTCGGACAACGTCGAGTAATCAGCATGGGGTATGTAAGAAATATAAATTTATAATTATTTTTCCGCTCACTTATTCTACTAAACATAAAATCACATTAATTTTCATTTATTTAGGCGTAGCAGAGCACGCCGAGTATTAAATAAGTAATTTAGCAGATGTACGTTTTTTTCAAGCTGTTTTATATTCATCTAAAAATCTGTATTTAAGTTGTGTTTTGTTATGAATATGTTGTTTAATTCATAATGTATTAGGAATTTACATTATACTGCTAATGAGCGAATATCATTAGGAAAACGTACGCTATGTAATTTCAAGTGCAGTCTAGTTAATGCGTATCCAGAGTTGAGCCTACGTTTAATTTTTTTTCTTTATCTCATTACCATATGTAATATTGTTGCTATGTATTTAAATCCCATTAGCTCCTTGCAATTCCGCTTATTTGTTGTTAGATGTCGGTTCACGTTTAATTAATCAACTGCGGTGGACTAGTGATTATGCTCCTTGTCTTTGGTTCGTAGGGTCACGGTTTCAGATCCGGGCGGACGATGAATTTATTTAGGATGGAAAAATTCAAGGAGCAAGTCCTCCGGGAGGGACTTTAAGCCTTGGGTGCCGAGTATGAAGATTTTCAGGCTCGTGAAAAATCCTTAAGACTGAATAAAGAGGCCTCTAAGCAATATTTACCGACATCAACGTCCTTGTAAAACCTTCGTTGCCTGTTAGATGTCTCATTGGGTCGGTGTGTTGACCGCATGCCATACATGACATCTAGGAGCAAATAAGGTAACTAAAATTTAACTTGGTCTAGTAACTCCTTACAAAGGAGAAGCTATGGCTTAACAATGTGTTACGCCATTATATATAGGTTAGATAACACTGGTCAACATGATTTTTGTCTCATGAGTACCAATAGTTGTATTTAATGCAGTTTTTTTTATCGTGTTTTCAAATATGTATTCGGAATTTGTCCATCACCCACAGTTTTTTTTTTTTTGAATTTCAATTAATGGATTTAAATAATTATTTTTAAATAAATGTTTTTTCGTCCATTTCTCCATTGTAAAATAAAACCAATGAGCTAACTCAGGAGATTTCAGCTATGGAAAAGAGCTATGAAGGCAAATTGAATCCTAATATGCTGGCCGATTATTGTTGGACCATCAAGAGGGATGCTTCACAGGCGAAATATAGCAAAAAGTCGTCATTTCTTACTTTCTAGGTGAGTCCGAATGTTCGAATATTGTGTAGTTTCGAATTTTTGGTTAACTCTTGTTTTTTCGACCCCGACGCTATTAGGGCATCTGAGGGCTAGGGAGTCTCTCCTTTCTTCCATTTCTTCTTTCCTTTATTTTCTTTTCTTCTCCAGAAAAGCCTGACCAGAGGCTACAAGATGGCAGCCCCATCACTGGTCTTGCCTTCCTTTGGCCAGCAACCAATCGAAGGGACTATTATTATGCTTTCAAGTCTTATACGAGAATTTCCTGGAAGGTGAAACGCTGGAGGGAAAATTTTTCTATAGGATCGTAACAGGCCTTGGCCTAATACTTGGAAGGAAGAAGAAGAAGAAGACGAATGTAGAAAATATTAAAGTGTTTGAAATTATAAATACCTGTCTCTCAGAAACCTTGCGTGATGGAGCAAACTGATATCATATTTGCATTCAGGAGAAAAAAATACTAGAGAATTACATATTTATCTTTCTGAGACAAAAAGAAAGTTTATTTTCTGTTGCACAGTGTAATAGATTTAGTTTTATTGACATTGGGTTCCAGCCTCAGATTTTGTGTCATTTAAGATAATGTTTGTTGTATTGTAATATTACTATTAATACCATTTGATCAACATGCACCAATAACTAATGAATACCTTTAAGTTGTACACTTTTTTTATCTTCTAAAGATTGACTGCATGCTCTAACACAAAATTGGTGTAGGCCTAATTTGTAAAATATACATAACTAAATTCTCATCTATCATCGGCAGACTTAATTCAGATCATAATTTGAATTTTGCGAAACACAATTTAATTAGGATCTGAATTTAGGGTACTTGTTATCATAAGTCATTCTCAGGTCTTCTTCTTCTTCTTCACAATTTGTAGGATTTTCATCCTGTTTATTTCCAAAATGACTCCTCGGAGGAAGACGTATTGGATGTGCATTTACTGGCTATCCATATCTTTGCTGGTCTTCCTCTTGTTTTTCTCCAGGCCATTGGTCTATTTTCTTTAGCTCTTTTTTTGCAAGTCGATTGCCTTCCATTCTTTCCACATGACCTTTCTAATATTTTCGTCTATCTATAATAAATTCGGTTATGTCTTGAATATGACATTTGTCCCTAATTTCTGTATTGTGTATTTTATCAAATAATGTTTTCCCCTGAATAGTTCTTAAGATCTTCATTTCACATGTGCTTATTATTTGTTTAGTTTTTCACAGGTACTTTTGAATATTTAGGATACTTTTTTTCCTCTCCCTTCTACAATGGCACAATTACCATCGTTCTACATGTTAGTATGAAAATAAAATAATTTTATGATTTTAAATTTAATATATATAAAAACATGGCTCACACTTACCTCAGGACATGTTCAAAAAAATACGAAGTTGTGGGTCGTTAACGTCCCTATGGAAATAAACGCACTCTTGCCTTAAGCTTTTCATGGTTTTACAATAGAGCCCATTACCCATTTTGTGACATAATGGCAGTATCCATACATACATTGGATCTACAGTGTATTTGCTAAGCTATTAGCTAGGAAGCGCACTTCGACATTGAATGGAGACATGCATCCTATTCGTTCAATGAATACAATTGGGATGGGAAAAAATACACCGCGTTAATAAATAGATGAAGTGCATTAAAGCTTCAAAACAATTTGTCTTGTAGTTAATTCGAGATGTAAAAAAGATTCATATCCCGATGTTTACTTGATATACAATTTAAAAATATCCTTGATAGATTTCAGTTGATAAAAACTTCGTTCTATTGTAAACAGAGCTGATAAAGATAGAAAATTTAAAAAAAATATCTCAAGGTAAAGGATGCTTATTACGACAATCCATCCACCAAAGTAATTCTGCCCGAGGGCAGGTCTTTCACTGCAATCATAGCATTTTCATGTTATGCTTTGCAGCTTTACTAGGGAATTGTAGGTGTGGTAGCTTCCCGTTGCTTTCCACACCGGTGAAGGATGATGATGATGATGATGGCCATATGATTTCATGGACCGTTTGGGCCTTAATGTTTTCTTGACATTTGTCTTACACGTGAGGAAAAACCCCGATAAAAACCTATTATGACAATAATATTAAAAAAACAAAAGTCATCTGAGAAGAATGGAAAGAAATAGGCTTCCAAAATTGGAATTCCAATATACTCCAACTGAACATAGGGATCAAGGAAGACCAAAAGATCGCTGGAAAGATAAAGGCCACCTTCCTTAGGTTTACCATCACAGGTCACATGACCTAAAACGGATTTGTTCACCTTGATGATAATACATATTTAAAAACAAACTTATCGTCATAACTGCGGAAAGAATTTTTAAATGCTAAAAAACAAACAAAAATATGTATGTAGTAAAACATGGAATGTAGATTATACGGGGGATGTTTGGAAAAAATTATCTCAGGATAGGGATGTATGGAGAGGTTATGTCCGCGCGCCCATTAATCTGCGGATTCGATAGAGCCAGTAAATAAGTAAGTTAGTTAGTTAGTAAAACATGGAGTTTATATATGTAGTCCAACGCTGTGGTCTCGAGGTAGCATGCTGCCTTGTCACGCAGCGGACCCGGGTTCGATCCCCGCTCGGGACAGTTTTTCTGGGTGAGGTTTTTGTCGGGACAAATGCCAAGAAAACTTTAGGGCCCAAACGGTCCCCGAAATCATATGGCCATATAATCATCATCACCATCATCCTTCACCGGTGTGGAAAGCAACGGGAAGCTACCGTAACTACAATTCCCTAGTAAAGCTGCAAAGCATAGCATGAAAAAATGATTGCAGTGAAGGACCTGCCCTCGGGAAGAATTACTATGGATATATATATATATATATATATATATATATATATATATATATAAGGGAAACGTTGTTTCGATATAAATCACATTTAAATATTTTGTGTAATAAATCACTCGCCAATCATGTTGAGACAATGGAAGATTAAAAGAAAACTCGATGTTCAACAAAGTGAACTTTCTCCAAGTTTTCGTTGACAAATCGATGATGATCGTTTCGGAATAATGCACGATGCTGGAAGAAGCACCGATCAATATCACAAGAAGATAGTCTTGCATATATCATCAAAGGAATGCCCTTGGCACACAAAATTTCAATTGCATTAAAGTTTACTTGCCCTCTCAAAATTTTAGAAATTTTACGCATAGTATGAAATTTCCCACATTTTTTTACAGAAAAATGTATACTAAATTTAGCAACATATTGCTGCAAACGATAATGAATAGTAGTATATCATGTTGCTCTTGCCCAGAACATGGGGCCTCAACGATGTAACTCCAGGGCAACCTTTTCCCAGCCAAAAAACCTTCAACTCTCCTCACGTATTTCGTTCCCTTCTGACTTCCTCCTTCACACTCCTTCCTTAGCAGTTATGGTCTTCCTCTATATCTCTGGCCTTGAGAGTTCAAAAACAAGACTTCTCTTTCAATAGCATTCTGATTCTTCTTAAGTGTATGACCAATCAAACTCCATTTCCTCAGTTTTATTTCAATATCAACAGACTCCTCTTGTTTCTTTGCATAAATTTAGATTGGAAATAACATTTGGCCAAAATATAAGAAGAATTTTCCTCGGACATCTGTTTAAGAAGATTTCGAGGCTCCGAAACTACAATGTGGAGGTCTTTATTTTCGGCATTGTATCACGAATCAGTACACTTAATGTATTGATTCTGTATAAATGGTCTGAAATAATCAGGGCAAATGACTGACGAAAAAGTTGCTGACATGAATATTCAAGTCCAGTGAATTATGTCAGCTAAATCAGAAATGAGGATTCTGTTTTGAGTTAGATTGGAGCGAAGGTCACGTTGGGACGCAATGTTAATAAATGCATTACCATTTTGCTTTAAATAATATAAAAATGTGCTAGTTTTTGGATTAATTAAATTTTTTAAATATATTAAATTATGTTGCTTTAGCCTAATTGTTTAGAGTATTTATTTACATAAAATATTTTTTTTTAATATTTATTTTTTTGTGAAATATAATTTCGTATACGATTACAGCGATCCGGGTTGGAATCTCTGCCTTAGATTCAGTCTTCTATCTACAAGAAAACAAATAATATGTACGCCGCAGTGGTCTCGCAGAGGACCCGGGTTCGATTCCCGGTCGGGACAGACTCCTGAGCGAGGTTTTTTTCTGGGTTTTAACTCAACTGTACGACAAATTTCAGAAAGCGTAGGGCCCAACGGTCCCCGAAAATCATCCGGCCATCACCCTTATCATTATCATCATCATCCTTCACCAGTGTGGAAAGCAACGAGAAGCTACCACACCTATAATTCACTAGTAAAGCTACAAAGCATAGCATGAAAAATTATATGATTGCAGTGAAAGACCTGCTCTCGGGCAGATTTACTATGGATGGATGGAAGGATGGATGGATGGATATATATATGTCCACCGCTGTGATCTCGAGGTAGCGTGCTACCTTGTCATGCAGAGGGCTTTGGTTCGATTCCCGGTCGGCACATGCTCCTGAGCGAGGTTTTCTTCTGGGTTTTACTCACTCATGTGACAAATGTCAGGAAGCTTAGGGCCCAATGGTCCCCGAAAAACATCCGGCCATCATCATCCTTCACCGGTGTGGAAAGCAACGGGAGGCTACCACTCCTATAATTTCCTAGTAAAGCTGCAAAGTATAGCATGAAAATGTTATGACTGCAGTGAAAGATCTACCCTAGGGCAGAATTACTATGGATATATATATATATATAATCTCGTTGACCATTTCCGGTCGTGTGTTTATATGATATATACATTTGTTTGTGTATTTCTTGTGTTTGAAGGTATATTTATCAACGAACCCTCGAAAGGGGGGACCCTGAAACTCCTTTTTTTTTTTTTTTTTTTTTTTTTTTTTTTTTAAATCATCTGAGAAGAATGGCAAGAAATAGACTTCCAAAATTGGCATTCCAATATACCCCAACTGGACATAGGGACCAAGGAAGACCAAAACATCGGTGGAAAGATCAAGTCCATCTTCGCTAGGTTTACCGTACAGGCCACATGGCCTAAAACGAATTTGTTCATGATGATGATGACATTTTTTTTCTGTCAAGAATCATTCCTGAAATTTGTCCCTATAATTTAAGTATCCTCAATTGTTTATGATTAAAAGTAATTTAATTATTTATATTATCTTATTCTTTGGATGTGATCACGTGATCTGTTATATCAATATTGATTCCTAGACTTATTTCTATTAATGAATCTTATAAAAAATCAATACGGTATAGTCTAGAGATGAGTTGTCTGAAGATATAATTTACGTCACACTGGGACAAATTGAATGACAGTAACCGGGAATTCAATCTATGTCACAAGACCATCTCCATTTTAACTAAAAATAGATTACCCATTAGATGGAGAAAATCCAATCTCTTTCCGATTACAATACTTCTTTCATTCCACTCTACGTTGGAGCAAAACTGGTGTCAGATTGTATTTAAAAGGCTGAACGTACTTATATGGTATTCTCTAACGTACAAGTAAAATAAAAATAATGATAGTTTTAAAAAACTAAAACAACACGAACTAAAAAAATGAAAAATAATTTTAATTTCCATCACGCTTGGGATAAATAATTTTACCATTTAAAGCGTGGGGTGCTCTTTATCAATTAATATATTTGGTAATAAACAGATATTGGTAAAAGTAAAGTCTCTAAGAAGAAAATGTAAAAATCATAAAAAGCACTCCACGCTTTTATTTATCCCAAGCGTGATGGAAATTAAAATTATTTTTCATTTTTTTAGTTCGCTTTTCTAATATAGCGTGTATTTTTTGGTTTTTTAAAACTATTATTTATTTTTTATTTTTTTAGTTTAATATTTTACAGAATAAGATAAAAATGTAAATATCTTTATATTCGATACTATTGCAGTATGAGCTAAAAGTAATACTCTTCTAAAAAAACTCTCAGTAGGATTCTAACCAACGACCTATGGATTACTGAAATTATATACCACTAGAGTTCACCGCTCTACCAACCGAGATCTTACAAGGATTGACTAAAAAGTTGACAAGTCCGCAACCTAATATGCCAGATTTCATTTTTTTGATTTTGTGATGATTCTGGCCAGGATTTTAGAAACAAAATATGAAATGATTGTATTGTCACGGGTTCTTTACAAGTATACAACGTTTCAAGTCGATCCAATGTTTTCAAAGATTCCGTTACATAGATACAAAGACACTTTTTTTATTATCTGAATGATTCTGGCCAGGATTTTAGGAAACAAATATGAAAATATTGTATTGTCACGGGTCCTTTACAAGTATACAACGATACAACGTTTCAAGTCGATCCAATGTTTCTAAGTGGGTGAAAATCGTGTTCAAAAATTCTGTTAAATAGATACAAAGACACTTTTTTTATTATCTGAACGATTCTGGCCAGGATTTTAGAAACAAATATGAAAATATTGTATTGTCACGGGTCCTTTACAAGTATACAACGATACAACGTTTCAAGTCGATCCAATGTTTCTAAGCGGGTGAAAATCGTGTTCAAAAATTCCGTTACATAGATACAAATACATTTTTTTTATTTTCTGATGATTCTGGCCATGCTTTTAGAAACAAAATACGAAATTATTATATTGTCACGGGTCTTTTACAAGTGTACAAAGTTTCAAGTCGATCCAATGATTTTAAGTGGGTGAAAATCGCGTTGAAAGATTCCGTTACATAGATAGATAGATAGATAGATAGATAGACAGACAGACAGACAGATAGACAGACAGATAGATAGATAGATAGATAGATAGATAGATAGATAGATAGATAGATAGATAGATAGATAGATAGATGGATGGATGGATAGATAGATGGATAGACAGATAGATAGATACAGGTCAATACAAAGCGTGTAAAAATAAATTGCTTCGGTAATTTAACATTTAAATTGTTTTAAATTGCACAGAATATTCTTCTCGTCGCCATGTGTAAGCTTTCAGGGCCGTATATTTGTAATTAGAGAGTGTAAGGTTCATGTAAATTCACACGTAGAAATACATTATATAATGGAAATGGACAGCTAATGACAAATGAGGGAAATTTTAAGGAAGTGACTGAATTCAATTACCTAGGAACAATAATCACAAATAGGAATGAGATGCACAAAGAAATTAAAAATAGGCTCGATTCTGAAGTGCGTGCTATTATGCATTGCAGAGACTCTTGGGGTCCCAACTCCTTTCAAAAAACGTTAAACTGAAAATATATAAAACTATTATTCTACCAGTTATATTATATGTATGCGAAACATGGACTCTTACTTTAAGAGACGAAAGGAGATTACAAGTATTTGAGAATAAAGTACATCGGAGAATTTTTGGACCAAAGAGAGATGAACAGACAGATGAATGGAGAAGACTACATAACAATGAACTACATGGTCTTTATAGGAAGCCAGATATAATAAGTACAGTTAAGTCTCATCGACTGCAATGGGCAGGACATGTTGCACATATGGGGACTGAAAGACTTGCATGGAAATTTCTTGTAGGAAGGCCAGAGGGAAAACGCCCAGTTGGTAGACCAAGAATGAAGTGGGAGAATAACATTAACTATGATTTGAGAGAAGTAGATTATACAGGGAATGATTGGAAAGCGTTAGCTCAGGATAGGGATATATGTCCGCGCGGCCATGAACCTACGGGTTCAATAGTGCCAGTGAGTAAGTAAGTAAGGTTCATGTAAATCGAATTTATAGTCGTGGAATATCAGGAACTTTCAATAATACAGTTGTACTGTAAAATAGAAGAGTAACCAGAGAATGATACAATTTACAGAGAGCTTCTAAAACCTGTGTAATATAAATTAGAAGTCCCCGAAGAGCTGAAATTGAACATTGTATTCAGAACGCATTTTTAGAGGAATATTTTAATTTTCTCTTTACTTGTGGTAAACGTGCAAGGCTTACAGCTATCGGTACTATTATCTAATTTAAAGAACCTCACTTTCATCAAATAATGTTTAGAAGTTATGTCCACCGCTGTGGTCTCGAAGTAGCGTGCTGCCTGTTCACGCAGCGGGCAAAGGTACGATCCCCGCTCGGGAAAATTTTCCTGGGTGAGGTTTTTTCGGGGTTTTCCTCACCTGTAAGACAAATGTCAGGATACTTTCAGGGCCAAATGGTCCCCGAACATCATCTGGCCATCATTATCATCAATATAATATTCACCTCATTATATTAAGTTTAGGTTTAAGGCCTCTCCTGGCGCATCATTACCCATGGTCATCATCCGTCATATCATTGGGATAGCGTATCCTCGCCTTTCAGGCGTCCCAACCTCAGAAGTGGGTTACAATACGCCAATGACAGGAGAGAATACCTGAAATGAGGAATGACAAACAGGTGGCACTGAACAAAAAAAAAATCTTTAGAAGTTCGGACTCCCGAGGAATATTTTAAAAAATACTCTTATTCTCGGATCATTTCATAACAAGGGAATATTGTTCGCTTGCAATATGCTATACTAGTACAGTCATTAAGTTCTGAGACTTTACGCCTGAGGATAGGCTCCCGCAAGAATCTGAATGTCTCACAAGATGCCGATAACTAGGCGTACACTTACATAGAATCACATCCTCCCTCAAAATAGTCGCCTTTGGCCGTCATGCACGTTTGCCAACGGTGGTTGGAAGCACCGCTGAAAGATGTTGGCAGGAAGGTCCCGTATGGCTTCTCTTGTTGCAGTTATTACCTCTTCGGAAGAATGAAATATATGCCCACGTAGGATTGCTTTCATGCGAGGAAAGAGAAAAAATCGTCATGTGATCATCACGTTGGACTTCCGACAGGATTCCTGGCACACTGTGCTGCATAAGGTAACATGAGACATGTCCAGGTCATCAGACAGAATTTTGTAACAAGTACCATGGCTGACCCCTACCACTGCTGCCAGATCATCTACTGATCGATCCATGAAAAATGGAAAAGCTGCTGGTTTAGATGGTATACCAGCCGAGTTCTACAAAGAAGCCTTGAAAATTGATAAATGGACAGGGTACATAGTAGGTATTTTTAACAAAATTTTTGAAAAAAGGAAGCTATCCAGATGAATGGTCCATATCAATACTGCATCCTATTTACAAGGGTAAGGATGGAGTTAACAATCCGGACAATTACCGCGGTGTCTCTCTTCTGCCGGTGTTTGGAAACATTTATTGAACAGGCTAAAAAATTGGATAAATGAAAATAATAAAATTTCACGATACCAAGCCGGGTTCAGGGAAGGCTTCAGGACGGCGGACAATCTACTTGTCCTGAGAACTGCAATTAACAGATGTTTGAGTGTCAAACGAGGCAGGTTATACTGTACTCTTATAGATCTGAAAAAAAGCATTTGACTGTGTTGAACGTAATGCCCTATGGCAGAAATTATGGCAACTAGGAGTATCGGGAACTATGATTAGGGCGCTAACGGGAATTCATAAAAAAGTGGAGTTCTGTGTTAAATATGGGAGGAACCAAGTTTCAGAAAATATAAAGGCAGTTAAGAGTGTAAAACAGGGATGCGTATTGTCACCATTGTTATTTAACTTATTTATAGAAGATTTAGCTCTGATGCTGGAAGTAGAGGGGATCGATGCTCCAACGGTGGGTGGGCGAAGTATTCCTGTTCTAATGTATGCAGATGACTTATGCCTCTTTTCCACAAAAATAGATGGCATGCAGAAGGGTTTAGATTTACTATCGACATACTGTACGACTTGGGGACTTACTGTTAACGTTAGCAAAACTAAAGTCATGACTTTCAAAAACGGGTCGGTATACAGCGGGAGGGAAAGGTGGAAATACCATGGTGAGAATTTAGAAAATGTTAAAAACTTTGTCTACTTGGGGATGACTTTGACAATGAATCGAAAATGGACGAGACACATCGAGAATGCAACAATGAGAGCTAGGAGCCGGACAAGCGAAATGCTTACTAATATGTCAAAATTGCGAAACATACCGATGCGTACACTAGAACAGGTTTATTCTTCGCCTGTGAGAGCGACCATGCTGTATGGCTCAGAATTATGGGGGTTGGGAACGAACGGAGACACTAGATACAATTCAACCTATGTTTCTTAAGAAAGTGATGAGATTAGCAACGGGAACTTCAAATTGTGGCATACTGAAAGAATTCGGTATATTTTCGGACAAAATAAGGGGCAAAATTATGACTATTAAGTATTGGTTGGACATAATAAACGGGAATCAGGACTCGTTTAGAGCAGGGTGTTACAATGAACAGAAAAGGCAGTGTGCTTCGGGAGATTGTGTAATCGGTATAGAAAGGGGATTGAAGGGCATAGGGATGGGTTGGGTATGAGAGAGGAGTACGCGGAATAATAGAAATGATTGGAGGACAGTTAAGAAGAGACTAATCGATATAGACAGGCAGTATATAGAAGTAGAGTGTAGCCAGAAAATATCGCTCATCCTGCAGACGGAACTGAAACTTTCGTGGGGAAGGGAGAAATATATTGACTCTTTGGATGGGCATGATAGAAGTGCTATTGCATGGTTTCATTTGGGGGAATGGATGGCCCATAATTTAACAAATGACGAAGGCATTAAACTATGCCCATTGTGCGATGACCATGAAAACTGACAGCATATTATAGCATTCTGTAGAGAGACAGAACAACTTAGATTACAGATGCTGCCGGAGAGATTTCTCAGGTCGGATCGAGGGAGAGTGGCGTGTTGGGATCTTTTAGGACGGATCGAGAGTGAATCAAAAACATGCAAATTTTTGGGTACAGTAAGGAAATTGAGATATAACAAAATTGTAAATTAAGGATATATGTATTAACAATAAGAAGAATCTCAATATGGTCTTTGTTTTCGATCTTTAATTATATTATATAATAAGTAGGTCTGATAAGTTGAATAGTCTGATAGTGTATTTGATGCCGGCAGGGTCGGGGGGAGGGGGGTATGAGCGTGCGGGGTGTATATGTGTGGGGGTGTGTAGGGTGTATGTGTGTGTGTGTTTTTTTATAATTTGTTTTCTAGCATTTTTTTAAATATTAATGTACGGAATATGGAAGAATGTAGATATGTATTATTGTGATGTAGTGTAGACATAGATTTTACTTATATGTAGCCTGTTATTGTTTTTTTGATACAGGTGTATTTGTAGGTATTTGTTTATATTATGATTAGTTTTATTTTTTATTCATGGAAAAATAATGCACGTACGGCCAAGCAGGACCGTGCGCAATGTAAATGCATATGTATTTTCTTTATTGTGAAAAAAGGGCAATAAATTCCATTATCTACTGATTGGGAGCGGTTAGCACGCACCAATGTCACAACTTCTTCGATCTTGTGTTTATTTCGAAGTTTTGTTTGTGGCCGAACCAGTACGCACATCTGTGTTCCAGACAGTGTTTATCTTCAATGCAAAAAATGTCGGTGCTGCCACCTAAACACAACCACTGCGGAACTCAATGCGTCCTCACCGATAACCTTAACTGCATCATTTGAACAACGTTTCAGACAGCGGTCTTGCCTAATTTCTGACCAAGAACTTGATGTTGCTCTAACTGTGCCATCTAGCGAGTATTAACAAGCGCAGTCAAATCACCCGTCACGACACAAGCCCGTTAGTTCTGCTTGACAGTGAATGCACTCAACTGTCTCTTGATGGGACGAGTGACTAACTGACCAACTCGCGGTACCAATTTCCACGGCGCCACCTATGCGCAATAGCGTAAATACAGCGCCACTATGCGCTTCAGTCTCAAAAAAATGACATGACTGTACCACATCTCGAGCTCTGACATGCGCATTCAAATCACCCGTAACGCAAAAGGCCGTAGTTCTGCTTGCAGTGAATAATGCACTCAACTGTCTCTTGCTGGGACGAGAGACTAACTGACAAGGTACCATACCACGGCGCCACCTATGCGCTCAGTCTCAAAACTGAATGACTGTACCACGTATATATCTTCATTCATTTTATACTAAAGTGGCCTATTATTATTTCGGTACTGATGTTACAGCCTAGATCAGCGGTTCCCAATCTTTTTGGACTCGCGAACCCCTTCCACAACGATCTGAGTTGGGTGAACCACTGACTTTTAAATATACATACAGTACACATGCATGACATTTAATTCGAAGGAAAAGGTTTAATAACGTTACGTTAACTTGACCATTAACGGTTAAAACCTAAAGTTACTCTAGTTACGGCTTAAAAGTTACACAACGTGCAGTCCAAGTTGTAGTATTAAATACAAGTTTTCATTGTAATTGCTCACGCCTTCTTTGGAATTCAGTGAGAAGGTTGCGTCTGCTTTCCATGGCACAAAGCTTTGAAGTCAGGAACCACACACGTTAAATAAAGTCTCTCAAATCACTTTCAGCACAAAGTCTCTTTCTGTATTTTTTTTAAATAGGCATATGAAGAAAACTACTTTTTGCACAAATAGGGGTATACATATGTAACAAGGGACATTAAAGGGTTAATTTATTTTTATAATAATAATATCATTATTATTATTATTATTATTATTATGACAATGCTGCAGAAACAAAGGAAATAATACTATGCCTAATATCAAAACCCGCCATTACGGAAGAGTTTTGGCGAACCGCTTGAAATATTTTGTGAACCCCCTGGGGGTTTGCGAACCACATGTTGGGAAATGATGCCCTACACTTGTATCAAGTAAGAAATTTTTCCATGACTGTGCTCTAAAAGTAACGTTATCTCGTACGAAATAGATCAGGGTTCGATTCCGATGGTACGAGTTTTCTAAATTAAACTTTATTTTTGGAATTTTTCTCGAATCTAAGACTAATGCAAGGGAGGTTAAATAGCATCTGTACATCACCTATGTAATGTACAAATTTAATTTGCGGGTGAATGGTGTGTCTTGTCTTATATGTTTGTGTTGCAACGGAGGTGGTCCTAGAATTGAGCTGATCATTTATGAAACCTTCCAAGTAATTTTGTGGTCAGAAATGACTTGTGTACTGTAAGCAATCTAAGTTTATCATCTCCCGGTACCTCGTATCCCTTAAGACCGAGAACACATAGGGCTCGTAACATAAAAAGAAAATACTTAAACTTAAGACAAAGAAAAGAGTAAGAGAGAGAGAGAGAGAGAGAGAGAGAATGATGGAATTTTATCATTTATGTCGAGTTTATCCACTCTCCAGTATTTTCTTTTCAATATTATTTTGAGACATTTGAATATTTGTCCAGACATCGTGTTTAATTTGGATTTAAATACGAGTATATTAGAATTTTAATTTAATTGACGATGAATAGAGGATTGGAATAAGAGACAGAAATGATTTAAAGATTTTGGACATATACTAGTAGATTGTGTCTGTCTCTACCTTAATCTATTTTTCCCTTCGTATGTATTTTTAAATGCCCCACGACAAATAATTCAATCAAACGAATGTGACATGATTGCTTATGTGACCCGATTTTACGTCCAATATTAGCTTTTTTTACACGCTTTATATTTGCTTGACCTGTATCTATCTATCTATCTATCTATCTATGTAACGGAATCTTTCAACGCGATTTTCACCCACTTAGAAACATTGAATCGACTTGAAACTTTGTATGCGTGTAGAGGACCCGTGACAATACAATAATTTCATATTTCGTTTCTAAAATCCTGGCCAGAATCATCCGAAAATCAAAAAAATTAAAACTGGTATAATAGGTTGCGGACTTGTTCACTTTTTAGTCAATCGTTGTTAAGAGCTCAGTTGGTAGAGCAGTGAACTCGTAGTGGTATATAATTTCTGTAATCCATACGTCGCTGGTTCAAATCCGGCTGGGAGGGTTTTTTTTATAGAAGAGTATTACTTTTAGCTCATACTACAATAGTATCGAATTTAAAGATATTTACATTTTTATCTTATTCTGTAAAATATTAAAACTAAAAAATAAAAATAAATAATAGTTTTAAAAAACTAAAAGAACACGCTTTATTAGAAAACTAAAAAAATGAAAAATAATTTTAGTTTCCAATACGCTTGGGATAAAATTAAAGTGGTCAACAAAAATATCATCTCCAACACATATAGAATAAAACTAGAGTTATCAACAAAATGAAAATAATTTTACCATCAAAAGTGTGGGGTGCTTTTTATGATGTTTACATTTTCTTCTTAGAGAGCTTACTTTTACCAATATCTGTTTATTATCAAATACATTAATTGATAGAGAGCACCCCACGCTTTTGATGGTAAAATTATTTTCTTTTTGTTGATAACTCTAGTTTTATTCTATATGTGTTGGAGATGATTTTTTTGTTGACCACTTTAATTTTATCCCAAGCGTATTGGAAACTAAAATTATTTTTCATTTTTTAGTTTTCTAATAAAGCGTGTTCTTTTAGTTTTTTAAAACTATTATTTATTTTTAATATGTTGATATTTCGTCTGCTTAGAACCAAGTTGCTCTAAATCCACTATTTAAAGAAAATATTATTGCGACCCATGGTGTTCTAACTCATCTGTACCAGTTTCATATGTGAAATTGTATATTTTTTGGTTAGAAAGTCTTATATATTTTTCTTCAATATAGTGCTATTATTGTGAATTGCGTAGCATCCAAATCTGAACTGGGATTTCCATTATAAAAACTGAGTTAAGGAAAGAGTGGAGAACGCTGAGTTTGCAGTAAAAGACCTGCTCTTGGTTAGAATATGTGATGTCTATTTGCGTTATAAGAGTTCGGTTATTCTTTTAGTAACTAGGGATTGTACACAAAATTAACACTAGTTATTTCCCTACTTTTTCTATTAAAAGAAACTTTTTTCATAAATTTGAATTCATTATGAGGCACATATATTGCTTACGGTTGTTTGCAAATTAACAGTTGAAATGCGATAGTCATGATGGTAGCGAAAAGCTGATTGACATTTATGGAAATAAAATAACTTCAGGGTATTTTCAATTCCAACAACGCCACAGTCAATTGTTTGTGAATTGTGTAAAATTCCCATAACACCCCATCTACATGAAAAAAATCCAGATTTAGAGAATGAAGATTGTTTATACTTTCCATTACAATTATTTCCATCAAAATGCTGTTGGCAACGATTACAGAGTATTTGAATACGGATTAAAATAACGTTATAAATACTACAATAAAAAAATTCGGCTCCATTACTTTTTTGTTTTAACTAGCGATGATTTCAGTTATCATGTTTACATCGACTTCCTTCTCCGTATTTTTTATACCTTTATATTTGTAGGCCGTAGCGAGAATGCTAGAATACTCGCCTTCGTGTCCGATGTACAGCCTCTGAAAAAATTGATGGCGTGACCCTTGATGGTAGAAAGTTAAAGAGTTCTAAAGAGCGATTCGCGCCAGTACGTTGTTACATTTCCTGACTCCTTTGAGTTTAAAGCGAGCTGCGTAAGTCTCTCTTCATGCAATGTTCGTATTATTCGCTTCAGTGGAGCAGTTGGTAAGATGCACTTTTTTGATGACACGACGAGGGCCCACGTTCGATCCTGGTCAGGGAGATTTTTTAATAACGTCAATTTTCCTAATGCCTACATGTTTAGTAGTAGTAGTAGGACTTTATTAGACAAAAAGTAAGATATTTACAATATTATTTACAAATATGGGTCGCACGGGCAGTAAGCCGTACGTCCTGTTGACAGTCCGTTACAATAAAGTAATAATTGGTACTAGTGTAAAGAAAAATAAACAACAAAAACAGCAATAGCATTACAATTACATAACGAAAACACAATAATAATATTACAATTAAATAATAACACAATAGCATTATACACTAAAAACATTAACATTACAATTACATAAAAAACACAATAATATTACAATTAAGTAATAACACAATAGCATTATACACTAAAAAAACATTAACATTACAATTACATAAAGAAAACACATTAATATTTACCAGACCTCGTTATATAAATAAATTTGTATATATAGGGAAATAAAGAGTAAAAGGCTGCACTAGAATGGACCAGACAAGAAACAAGGATATCCGTGAAGAACTGCAGATCTACTCCATAAAAGAAAAGATATTTAACAACAAGATACAGTGGAAAGAACATGTAGAAAGAATGGAAGAAAGTAGATTACCAAATAAAATCTTGCATTATTTTCCAAGAGGAAGAAGAGATGTCGGACGTCCTCGGAAGAGATGGTCTTAGATCTATTAGTGAAGACGGAACAGGCAACTCTTGTCTAAACCAGGAAGTGAAGAAGAAGAAGAAGATATATAGGGAAATAAATAAATTAAAGGAAACAGCTCACAGGCCTTCTATATATATATATATATATATATATATATATATATATGTGTGTATGTGTGTGTGTGTGTGTGTGTGTGTGCGTGTATGTGTACAGAAAATGAATAACTAGGGCTGAAAAATAAGTTTCGGTATCAGGATAGCAACTAATTTCTATACACATTGTTTCCAAAATGCGTGTCTTTTTCGAGCGTCTCCACTGCCTGGTCGGAGCGGAGAGTGTGTATGTTCGACTCTCCTCAGTAATAGACCTGTTTACGTGACGTGTGGTTGTATCAGAATGACGAAACAAAAATTGTGCAAAGATGAGTCCATTCCTACACAAAGCGGACTGTACTAGAAGTCTGTCCCGAGTAGCGCGTGTCGACATGCAGTTTGTAAACATAAGTGATCTAAGTACGATGTAGTCTAGCCTATTACCAATACTTCCTTCAGCCTTGCTCATTATTTTGTTTTCAAAACACAAAGCATTACAAGATTGTTTATTTTCACTACTAATACAAAACACGTCTGATTAATTTAAATTAAGGCAAATTAATATTTAATTTTATTATACAAGTCCACCACTGTGGTATCGAGGTAGCGTGCTGCCTTGTTACGCAGCGGCCCCGGGTTCGATCCCCGGTCGGGGCAGTTTTTCTGGGTGAGGTTTTTATCGGGGTTTTTTCTCACCTGTAAGACAAATGTCAGGAAAACTTTAAGGCCCAAACGGTCCCCGAAATCATATGGCCATCATCATCATCATCCTTATCATTATCGTCACCACCATCATCATTATCATCATCCTTCACTGGTGTGGAAAGCAAAGGGAAGCTACCACACCTACAATTCCCTAGTAAAGCTGCAAGCATAGCATGAAAATGCTATGATTGCTGTGAAGGACCTGCCTTCGGGCAGAATTACTATGGATTATTATACAAGTAAGTCCTGGAGTATTGTATCGCTTCATACAGACATTATCTAGGAGCGATGGTTCTGGTCTCATGGATGGAGCTTCTGTTTTCATGCATGAGGTCGCGTGTTCAATCCCGCTGACATTCTTATTTTCTCTCTCTCTCTCTCTCTTTCTCGTCTTTATTTCGATTAATTTTCTTTCTTTTGTTTCATTTGTTTTGCTTTGTTTTATTTTCAGTATATACCGCACTACTTAAAACTATGCGAAACTATTTTCCATTCAACGACACACAACGAAATACAACGGATTTTAGTTTCTCAAATAGTTGTATATAAAATGTTTGTTTGTACATGAAATTTACATTGCTACATTTAACGTATCTTTAACTGTTTATAATTAGTATAGTGTATATCTATATTTGTCAAATATTTATTTGTATTTGTGCTGGTTGAGTGGAAAAGAAGGCCTTATGGCCTTAACTCCGCCAGAATAAACAAAATATTATTATTATTGTTATTATTATTATTATTATTATTATTATTATTATTATTATTATTATTATTATTATTATTATTATTATTATTATAGCTGTGAAGAATATAACTGATCTCTGATCATGAGCAGTGGCTTCGTTCTGAGGCTTGAAAATTATCTGTTCGCCATCAAAGACTGTACATGGATTTAAACCCGATGATCTGGGGGATTTTTAAAATGAGATATGAGAAATAATCTAGGATCTAAGTTCCTTTAGAATGAAGTTTATTGTCGATGGGCCAGTATCGTACAACACATAAAACCTCTTACATGTTCCAGAAAGTAGCTAGTTCTCCAGGGAATCCAGTTAATAATCCTTGAAAGATCTCAGGAGATTGTTCCCGCCAAACAATGTATTGGTTACAGCGAGGCGAAAGCAAGTAGTTTCAGCACTGTTACTCGCGGAATACTGGTCCCGTAAGTAGTTGACACATAACTACATACGAATTCTATTTATGATATACCCTTAAAAATCAGGTTTATGCAAAATACCGTCACTCCATAAAATAACTTCAAGAGAATACATATAACCCTTAATAACACAAGAAAAGAAACAAAAATTAAATTTTATAAAGTAATGGCTGTTCCTGTATTGATGTATGGATCAGAATGTTGGACGATCACTAAAAGACAAAAGCAAAGATTGGAAGCAGCTGAGATGCGATTTTTAAGAAATATAGCAGGATATACTCTGCTGGATAAGAAAACGAATGAAGATATAAGAAAGGAACTAAATATTTTGAAACTTACAGACCGAATAATTAAATATAGGAACGACTGGAAAGGACATATTGATAGAATGCCAGAAGGAAGATTTCCAAAATTATTGCTAAAATATAAACCGTGCGGAAGGAGAAATGTTGGTCGCCCACACAGAAGATGGTCTGAACAATTTTAACAATTCTAGCTTTCATGAAACCGGAACGAGCCAACAGGCTTAATCCCTGGATGATGATGATGATGATGATGATGAGAATAGATATATAGGCCCTAATAAATCTAAGGGAACTTAAGAAATTGTAAGACTGACTGATCTTTTTATAGGACGACGTCGAAAGTGTGTTGATGAAAATGGAAGATTTGAGCAAACAATATCAAAAATAGGTAACTACAAATTAAATTATATTTATTGCAAGTATTATAACAGTATCGAAGATATGCTCATGCGCAGGAAGATATTGTGAAACCTCCTAAATATATAAATAAATAAAATATATATTAACCGGTATCAGAAGTTACTGTGTTCGGCAAATTATTAAATTACGGTATTTCAGAGAAGAAGTCAATTAAAAGATTATATAATAACATAGATTTTAGATAATAGATTTTAGAATAGAGTAGATTTATTTATCCTGGTGGAGTTACGGCCTTCTGTTCCACTCACCAGGACAAACATATGTTACATATAAATACAAAAAAAATACAATAACAGTACATACTAAACAATTAATTATCTGTCAAATTAAATAATAATGAAAATAATGTCTAATAATACAATACAATTAAATACAATTAAAATTAAATTAATGATAGAATTAATACAGAAAGGAATAACAGCTCGAACCTACTATATAGAGCGATTCCATGAAAATGTCATACCGAGGTGAAAATTTTGAAACTGACACAGGAATAATTTTGTTGATGTAATATATATCTGTAAATATCAAATTTTATAATTCTATAAGGAAATGTTTCAAATATGCATTATTTTAATCTAATGATAGCGGTAGAACTTGTCATATTCCAAACCTGAAAAATACGTAACATTTTACCAATTTTTTGTTTTAATGATTTGGTCATATGAATTCGTTTTATTTCACAAAACCTTTTTTTTTTAAATCATGCTTTGGTCCTCCTTGGTCGTAAATGAAATAATATTAATTGCATTCTAATATTCTATATACCTTAAATGTGTCATAGTTAACTGTAAGTTATGGTCAGTCAGTCACAGAAAACATAAAAAGTACTGTACACAACATAATAATTGATGGATTAAATTTTCCTCTTGGATTCTACGTTATCGGTACACAACTAACAAAAAATGATTGATGACATTTTCTTGTAAAGTCATTATTTTTCCCGCTGGAGTCCCGTGACTGACTGACTTTTTGTCCCCTCATTTATATTGCTAATACGCATGACGCAGTCAGTTGCTTGCTGGACTACGCTGTGTATTAACATAAACATGGTTTAGGAAATCTGGTAGACTGTTCGGCTCAGCTGTCTCATAAAATAATTACTGGCCCTTCTTATGTGACAATTTGAGATAAAAGGCAGTCAGCGGAAGGTTTTAAATGTATAAAAGGAAAAGATAGAAAAATACAAAGAAAGTAATAAATTATAATGAATTAATCTATCCCTTAATATTATGTGAGTAAAGTAATTTCGTATGGTATATATACTGATTCTTCTCTCAAATAATATTATAATTATCCGAATACACGTATATTTTCATACGATAACTTCAGATTTAAATAGGGATTACGTTTTCCATATTATTGAATACTGATCATATGTAATACATTTACTAACTGGATGATGTCCAACTCGCTGAGTGAATGCGAGGTCAGATGCTACTTGTAAGACAGACCTGTCGTCCCATGGAGTAGTCTCTAATATTCCTCATTGCGCTGTAATTAACTGATTAGTGTTTTTTCTACCAGATATATACGTATGTGACACTCTTTAAAAATAACTAAGATTGTCGTAATTCGTTTGTTATACTTCACAGTACCTGCACTTAAAAAATATTTTGGCATAGACTGCTAATGACAAAAGAGGGAAATTTTGAGGAAGTGGCTGAATTAAAATACCTAGGATCAATAATCACAAAAGGAATGAGATGTATAAAGAAATAAAACAAAGGCTCAATTCTGGAAATGCGTGCTATTATGCATTACAGAGACTCTTGACGACCCAACTCCTTTCAAAAAACGTTAAACTGAAAATATATGAAACTATTATTCTACCAGTTATATTATATGAATGCGAAACATGGACTCTTATTTTAAGGGAGGAAAGGAGATTACGATTATTTGAGAATAACGTTCTTAGGAACATTTTTGGACCAAAGAGAGATGAACAGACAGGTGAATGAAGAAGACTACATGGCATTAAACTACATGGTCTTTATAGGAAGCCAGATATAATAAAAACAGTTAAGTCTCGTAGACTGCGACGGGCAGGACATCTGGCAAGAATGGGGAATTAATTATGTACATGGAAGTTTGTTGTAGGAAAACCAGAGGGAAAACGCCCGTTGGTAGAACAACAATGAGGTGGGAGAATATCATTAGGTATGATTTGAGGGAAGTAGATGATACAGGGAATGATTGGAAAACATTAACTCAGGTTATGGATGTATGGAGAGCTTATGTCCGCGCGGCCATGAACCTACGGGTTCGATAGTGCCAGTTTAGTTAGTTGGTTATTACATATCACAATAAATGATTCTGTTAAAAAGTTACAGGAGGTCATAAAATCCTTGTACATTTTTACAAAGAGTTCAGAAAACATTCCAGAGAAACCTCTGAACATTTTTTCGGTACAGTTCGTACATTTAATAGATTTAAACTATCCCCACGAACATAAAAAATTCTCGTGCATCATACACTAAAACGATTTTTTTTAAGTCAGAGAGACAACATAGTCTCTATTGCTTGCAATATTTCAACCCTCAAATGATGAACGTTTGTAGCGTTAAGATACCGATACAAGAATGTTTGCCTTTAAATAATGTGATTATAATAATGTTGTTAAGATAACATACAGTTTTCTTTTTAACATAAAAGAAACTTTGATGTCGGGTGCAAATAAAATCAGGCTCATGTTTGATCATGTTTAATTCTGGAATAAAAAAAGTAGCAGGAATCTCTTTGATGACATATTCCTCAGCGGAAGCGAATATCAAACAGATGCTTCCTAATCTGCATTTCACTTTCAACAGAGATGGCGCTGGAGTGGCACATTGATACACATAAAGAAATATGCTACGGAACTTATTTGCATATAAATGTTTCATATTTCAAAACAAGAAATTTTACGTCTAATGCAACACACTTCCTTATTCTTACATACAAAGTTACTAATACAGTTATTTTCTATTTATTTTTACATGTATATTGTACGAAATAATAAAATAATAATAATAATAATAATAATAATAATAATATAATAATAATAATAATAATAGTAATAATAATAATAAAGAAAATGAAATAGAATTCAAACATGTAGAGCTGTTGTTAAGAGGGAAATAAGAAAGAGACATAGGAAAACATGGTTAAATTTTGTTACACATTTAGAATCAGACTTGCATAAGCTCCAATCTAATGC
The DNA here is from genome assembly GCA_030220185.1 of Diploptera punctata. Classification (NCBI taxonomy): domain Eukaryota; kingdom Metazoa; phylum Arthropoda; class Insecta; order Blattodea; family Blaberidae; genus Diploptera; species Diploptera punctata. The sequence continues at coordinate 1,503,347 of JASPKZ010003857.1, forward strand.
CTTAAAAACATTAAAACATTTGAATAATGATTATGAATCTACCAAAATTAATTGCGCAGTAACAAAATAAGATTTTTTTTCAATTATTATAAAAGTCACCAACTTTGGGAATAAATTTCCAAATGCAAAAAAAAAAAAAAAAATTGACGTTAACTAACTTGCCATTTTCTATCTAAAGAAAACAATTTACATGCATATTATTTATTCCCAAATGCTTAAAAAAATGGACGTAAACCAACTTCCCATTTCTTAACGTAACATGCATACTATTTAATGAACTATAAACTAATTTTACGTACTAACTAACTCACTGGCACTATCGAACCCGAAGGTTTATGGCCGCGCGGACATAAGCTCTCCATACATCCCTATCCTCAGCCAATGCTTTCCAATCCTTCCCTGTATAATCTACTTCCCTCAAATCATAGTTAATGTTGTTCTCCCACCTCATCCTTGATCTACCAACCGGGCGCTTTCCCTCTGGCTTTCCTACAAGAAGCTTCCATGCACGTCTTTCATTCCCCATACGCGCAACATGTCCTGCCCATCGCAGTCTACGAGACTTAACTGTTCTTATTATATCTGGCTTCCTATAAAGACCATGTAGTTCATTGTTATGTAGTCTTCTCCATTCACCTGTCTGTTCATCTCTCTTTGGTCCAAAAATTTTCCTAAGAACTTTATTCTCAAATACTCGTAATCTCCTTTCTTCCCTTAAAGTAAGAGTCCAGGTTTCGCATCCACATAATATAACTGGTAGAATAATAGTTTTATATATTTTCAGCTTAACGTTTTTTGAAAGGAGTTGGGACATCAAAAGTCTCTGCAATGCATAATAGCATGCATTTCCAGAATTGAGCCTATGTTTAATTTCTTTTTGCATCTCATTCCTATTTGTGATTATTGTTCCTAGGTATTTGAATTCAGCCACTTCCTCAAAATTTCCCTCATTTGTCATTAGCTGTCCATTTCCATTATATACTGAATTTCTACGTGTGACCATATATTTAGTTTTACTGATATTTATTTCCAGTCCTAATTTCTTAGTGTTACTCAATAGTGTGTGCGTGTTGGCCTTTAGTATCTCCTCGCTATCGGCCAGTAGTACTACATCATCAGCATAAACTAACAGCTTATTAATACCATTCAGTTGTAAGCCTTCCTCATTCTCTAAAGATTTAATGGCATGCTCTAGTACAAAATTAAATAGTAGAGGAGATAGTGCATCTCCTTGCTTCAACCCATTCTGGATTTCAAAAGTGTCTGAAAACTGTTTGCCTACACGCACCCTACTCTTTGTGCCATTTAGACACATTCGTATAAGTCTAACTAACTTTTTAGGAATTCCAAACTCCAGCAGGATACTATATAACTTCTCCCTCTTAATTGAATCATATGCTTTTTTGAAGTCTACATAGAGTTGATGTACAGTACCATTATATTCCCATTTCTTCTCTAAAATCTGTCTTAAACTGAAAATCTGATCTGTTGTAGACCTGTTTCTTCTAAATGCACATTGGTGATCTCCTAGAATGTCATCAATATAGGGAGTAAGTCTGCTTACTAATATATTTGTTAGAATTTTGTACGAAGTTGAAAGTAATGAGATGCCCCTGTAGTTGTTGCAATCTGTTTTATCTCCTTTCTTATAAATTGGTATGATAATTGATTCCTTCCATTCATCTGGAAGAGCTTCTTTTTCCCAAATCATACTAAGCAACCAGCGTATCTTGTCCATCAATTTTTCTCCCCCTGATTTTATCAGTTCTGCTGGGATCTCATCTGAACCTGATGCTTTATAAATCTTCAATTTTTCAATCGCCATTTCAACCTCTAATGCACTTGGCTCTGCGACTAGCATTTCTGCTGTCTGTAACTTATCCTCCTCAATGTCCTGTTCTGTATGTACATTTAATAGCTGATTAAAGTAACCTTTCCATCTATTTAATATACTCCTAGAATCTGCAATCATATCCCCATTTTCATTCCGAATTATGTCTGTTCTAGCCTGAAACCCTTTCTTCTCTATACTAATTCCCTGATATAATTCTCTAATGTTCCTATTTTTTGCATTCATTTCAAGATCATTAATCTTCTCTCTCAAATATTCCCTCTTTTTACTCTTTAGTAACTTGGTGGTTTCCCGTCTAACACTACCCAATTGCTCTAAATTTACCTCATTTGGCTCGTGCAACCATTTCATTTTTGCTAGCTTTCTTTTCTTTACAATGTCGACACATTCCTCATCAAACCATTTCTTGTTTTGCCTCTTTTTAAACAACCAATGCTTTCTGATGCTGACAATTTAATAGTATCTCTTATAGCCTCCCATTCTTTATTTATATCAGTTTCTTCTTCGTTTGCCACATTGTCATCTGAAGATTCCAGTACTTCAAATCTATTAGCAATTTTGATTTGGTATTCTTGTCGTATTTCATCATTTTTCAAGTTTTTTAATTCATATTTTACAGAATCATCATTAGCGTTCGTTCCTCTCATAAGCGATAGCCGTTGTCTGATTTTCACTCTGACCAGATGATGATCCGAATTGCAGTCTGTCCCTCTAACTGATCTAACATCAATGATGCTACTGTGCCAGCGTTTATCCACTAATACATTATCTATCTGGTTCCAAGTTTCTCCATCTGGGGACGTCCAGGTGTATTTATGAATATCCTTATGCTGAAATGTTGTGCTCTTAACAATGAGATTCTTCGATGTGGCAAATGTGACTAATCTAACCCCATTGTCGTTACTATCTTCATGAAGACTGAATTTGCCTATTGTTGGTTTGAATATATCTTCCCGCCCCACTTTTGCATTAAAATCTCCTAAGACAATTTTCATATGATATCGTGAAAGGCTATCAAATAAGCATTCTAATTCTTCATAGAACTCATCCTTGATCTTGTCATCTTTATCTTCTGTGGGGGGATGTACATTTACAATTATAAAATCATGTCGTTTACCCTTTAGAATTATGTATGATATCCTATCACTAACAAACTTAATATCTCGGATAGCGGATAGGATCCTCCTTCTGACTAAAAAACCCGTTCCAAATGCAGGTCTTTCTGCACCCCCATAGTAGATTCCTGACTACCTTCTCCTGGCCACCTATCTTCCTGTAAAGCGACTATATCCAAGGGCGATTTATCCAATTCCCGCGTTAATATCTCTAGTGCCCCGCTATTGTATAAAGTCCTAACATTCCATGTTCCTAGGAACATGTCCCTGTGTTTGAGCCTTTGGCATGGGTTCCCTGAAGTAGTCCCCGCCCGGAGAACCGAATGGGGGACTATTTGACCTCTGGAAAATTTTACCCCAGATGAACCCATGTCCGCATTTCTTGACTGTTGTATTTTTACGGTGAAAGATCGTCAGTCCTTCGCCCAAGGTACTTTTTTCGTCTGGCTTATCACCTTCGACCAGTCCGGCATGGGTAACCCTATTGGCAGCAATGCTACCGCCGGCATAGCTCTCAGGATCATTTAAGCACGCAAGCCACTCCACCACGACAAGGTAAAGATACCATGGAGGGAATTTTACGTACATTAACACAAAATTTGCTTTGCTATATTTTTCAAATGGTGGCAACGTTGGAACAACATGGAAAGTAGCAAGCAAGTAATTTATCCACGATCATGTTTTACATAAATATAAATATAAAATATTTGTAAACAAGCCTTGAAGATAATTGGAAAATGTTTAAAATAGTACAAAACGTGTTTACAAGTGTTTAGTGTATCAGTGGCATAAGAGTGTAAGTGTAGAATTGTGAGAGACATAAAACCTACCACATCCAATAATAATAATTTAATATTGGTACCTGATTAAAATAATAATAATAATAAACATGATTGTTATTGGCAGCAGAATTAAGGCCATAAGTTCTTGTGATTCCATTTAAACATTAAAAAAAATCTCGTAGACTGAGAGTGGAAGGACATGTGGCACGATTGGGGAATGAAAGGGGGCAGTGAAACTCATTTTAGAAACCAGAAGTGTGTGTAGTGTGTACAACCATTAATTTGTTCTTTCATTCATTTACGCAACTTGCATTTGAGAAGAGCTTTTTAAAATTTAACAGCCTATAGAAAATATTTGTCTCTGTTTCTTCATTCATTAGTGATCATCATCATCACTCCAGGGATTAGGCAATTGCCCGTTCCGACTTCATAATGCATCAGCCTAACGTCTTCTAGGTCTTCCAACATCACGTCTTCCTCTTGCTTGATAATTTCTTGCTAACAATGGATATCTCTCCTTACTCATTCCATCCATATGATCGATCCATTTCTGTCTGTAATTCGTGACCTTATCCAATATAAGACTGTACTTTCCTTATATCCTCATTTCTTATTCTATCAAGTCTTGTACATCCTTTTTCTTGTCTTAGGAACCCCATCTCCGCCGTCTGTATTCTATCCTTCTGTTTTTTCACTGGAGCCCAAGTTTCACATCCATACAATATTGTGGGAACCGCCATAACATTATACATTTTTTATCTTGGTTTATTTTCTAATTTTATTTTTGAATGTTCTCTGTATTGTTCCACACACCGTCTGAAATTTATTTATTTTGGAGTCAATATCTCATTCCACATTGTAGCCAACATCACAGTCCAAATATTTGAAACTAGACACTTGTTCTATACTTTGATTTTCTAAAATAATTTTGGATCTCACTGGATCCCTTCCTCTAAAAGCCAAGGTCTTCGTTTTCCTTACAGAAATCTTTAGACCATATAATTTACATTTCATTAAATAAAACTATTATTCTACCAGTTATATTATATGGGTGCGAAACATGGACTCTTACTTCAAGGGAGGAAAGGAGATTACGAGTATTTGAGAATAAAGTTCTTAGGAAGATTTTTGGACCAAAGAGAGATGAACAGACAGGTGAATGGAGAAGACTACATAACAATGAACTACATGGTCTTTATAAGAAGCCAGATATAATAAGAACAGGCAAGTCTCGTAGACTGCGATGGGCAGGACATGTTGCACGTATGGGGAATGAAAGACGTGCATGGAAGCTTCTTGTAGGAAAACCAGAGGGAAAACGCCCAATTGGTAGACCAAGAATGAGGTGGGAGAATAATATTAACTATGATTTGAGAGAAGTAGATTATACTGGGAATGATTGGAAAGCATTAGCTCAGGATAGGGATGTATGGAGAGCTTATGTCCGCGCGGCCATGAACCTACGGGTTCGATAGTGCCAATGAGTAAGTAAGTAAGTTAATGATGCTGTATTTAATATTTATATTAACGTACAATGTTATCATATCCGCATTCCTTCACTCACGCGTACTTCAACCTAAAAATAAGAATAGAAAAGTGGTCTGAACTTACATGTGTCGCGATGTTCTAAGTCTTCCATGTCGGTCACTCGGAGAGCTGCTGCCATTGGTGCTGCCAGAGCGCCCGCTACACACCAGATGCCCGCAATGGCCAACTTTGCTCTCAGCTTCGATGGGCGGGCGCTGCAAATAAATTATTTTTAAATACAAAACATAGAATTCCGTTTTTAAGACATTTGGTGGGCTAAATATGACCAGCTGCATAGTAAGACGAAGCTTGTATTATCAGGCTAAAATCCGGCTGCGAGATTACTACGTTCATCGAGTGTATGAACAAAATCAATTTTTCATAAAATTGTGAATTACTGAATACATTATTGCCCAGTTGTCTATTAAAATTCGGCCGCCAGTACGTTTAATAAAATTATAATTTATTTATTTTCGAAATAAATGGATTTACTTGTTATTAAAATACATTATAATCCAGTTCGCAGAAATCGTTCCATAGAGCTTGAAAAGTTTTGAATGTCATTGCTCACTTGGCCGTAAACCTCCTCGCGGCTACAGCAGGCTGTGACACCAATCAGTAATAAATGGCGGTAACTACGTATTTATTGTTTTATATTGTTTCCTCGCAGCGGGAAGTAAAACCACTGTCCATTATGTATACTACGTACAATGTATATACAAAAAATATATCCAAAAGGCAGTGTTAATATACATTATACGAAACAAATCACAGCATTTTAAATTAACTGAACTTTATTTGAAACAATATAAAACAATAAATACGTACTTACCGCCATTTTATTACTGATTGGTGTCACAGCCTACTGTAGTCGCGAGGAGATTTACGGCCAAGTGTGCAATGGCAAACTAAAACTTTTCAAGCTCTATACATCGATTTCTGCGAACTGGATTATAATTAATTTTAATAACAAGTAAATCAAATTATTTCGAATAAATAAATAAATTATATTTTAATTAAACATACTGGCGGCCGAATTTCAATAGGCAACTCGGCAAAAATGTTTTGAGTCGTTCACACTTTTATAAAAAAAATAGATTTTGTTCATACATTCGATGAACATAGTAATCTTGCAGCCGGATCTGGGACTATGTAGTTTTGATCATTATAATCTAATTAATTTTGTTATTTTAATAGGTTTATTATCCATTAGGTAAACAAAGGAAGATAAACATGAAGATTAAAGATGAGGCCATTGAGCAAGTGGAGAGCATCAAATACTTAGGTTGTACTATCAGTAGTAACATGAACTGCGGTCAAGAAGTAAAGCATAGGATAGCAATGGCAAAAGAAGGTTTCAACAAGAAGAGAAGCATTTTCTGAGGACCTATGGCAAGAGAAATAAGAAAGAGGCTAGTCAAGTGCTTTGTGTGGAGTGTAGCATTATATGGTGCAGAGACATGGACATTACGACGGAATGAGGAAAAGCGAGAGATGTGGATATGGAGAAGAATGGAACGTATAAATTGGACAGACAAAGTAAGAAATGAAGATGTGCTAGACAGAGTGGGTGAAAGAAGAACAATGCTGGGACTCATAAAGAAGAGGAAAAGAAATTGGATTGGCCACTGGCTAGGAAGAAACTGCCTGGTGACGGATGCCCTAGAAGGAATGGTCAACGGAAAGAAAGTTAGAGGCAGATAAAGACATCAGATGATAGACAATATTAAAATAAATGGTTTGTATGCAGATACAAAAAGGAAAGCTGAGTCAAGGAAAGAGTGGAGAATGCTGAGTTTGCAGTGAAAGACATGCTCTTGAGCAGAACACTATGAATGAATGAATCCATTAAGTTTTATTTGATGATGTCCTGTTTCAAATTTTCCATCTGTTTAAGAATTCCCTCCATTTTGTTTCTTACGCCTTGTACATTCCATATTCCAATTAGCAGAGTTCTTTTCCGTACTTTGATTCGTCGCACTTTTAATCCGGCCGGCTTATCTCTGTTAGTTTTTTAGCATTGTACTTTTTTCTAATGAGAGGGAGCTGGTCTACCGCATCAACCCCCAACCCGGAGGACCAGGGTTTTTCTCAGGGAAAAATGAATATTGAAGACACTTTTTTAGATTATAGGCCTATTAACACTCAGCAACTAAGATGGTACGGACATGTCTAGCGAATCGAAGAGGATCGGTTACCAAAATGTGTTTTGGAATGGAAACCTGAGGGAAGACGAGGCAGAGCAAGATCTAAAACCTCCTGGAGTCAGGGAATATATTTATACATGAAGGAGAAACATCTGCAACCAAGAGATTGGATGGACCGACAAAATTGGCTATTAGGTATCGGACGATGTCAAAGACATTAATCAACCGTGATCTATGTTTTATTGGATACTGGAAATTATACCGTCATTTTCTCCAATTCTAAATATACAATTAAATATAGCCAAACATAGGTAGTCCACCGCTGTGCTCTTACGGTAGCGTGCTGCCTTGTCACGCAGCGGGCCCGGGTTCTATTCCCGGTCGGGACAGGCTCCTGCGTGAGGTTTTTGGGAGTTTTTCCTCACCTGTAAGACAAATGTCAGGAAGCTTAGGAACCAACGGTCCCCAAAAATCATCCGGCCATCATCATCATCCTTATCATCATCATCATCATCATCCTTCACAAGTGAGGAAAGCAACAGAAAGCTACTACACCTATAATTCCCTAGTAAAGCTACAAAGCATAGCATGAAAATGCTATGATTGCAGTGAAAGACCTGCCCTCGGGCAGAATTACTACGGAATGAAAATATAGGTAGTATTGTATATGAAATCTTCTACTAAATAAAATAAAAGCTATGATATCCTTATTTACCCTTTTGAAATTGATGTCCTCACTTGATTCATTGATAATATAATAGAAACATATATTATTTTTTAATACACAAGTGATCTTCTTGGTGATATAATATTAAAATATATATGTAGTCAATATGCCCATTTCACCAATTAATGTTTTAAAATGGTCAACAAGTTTCTACAGCCAAGCTGTCATTCTCAAGACCAGATATTGACTGAGTCAATATCTGGTCTTGAGAATGACAGCTTGGCTGTAGAAACTTGTTGACCATTTTAAAACATTAATTGGTGAAATGGGCATATTGACTACATATATATTTTAATATATTATTTTAATTAATATTATTAGATGTGTACAGAAAATAACAGAGCTTTACCTACAAAGTTTCACGGGTTTTTGAGGGATACTGACTGAGTGTTTTGATATAAGTTGTCCAATGTATGCAGTAACTCTTATAGAGTTACGAGTTAGTATATATGTCAGTGCGAGGCAACGACGGTGCTGCTATGACTGGAGGGAAACATTCCGCTGTGTCAAATAATATATGATAGATCTAATAAAATGAAAAAAAAAATCAATATTATTTTTCTAAATAATAATGAAAATTAATTAATTGTTATTTTAAAAATACAATAGGAAGTATCATTAAGAGTTTTGTTTAATAATTAAAACACTGTCTATTCATTCTTACCTCTTATAGTTGTTTTCGTCGAACATGTGTTTCAGGGCAAATTAGCCCCATCGTCAGCGATTACAGACTCAGTCAGGCTAATAAGCCTTGAAACATATGTTCGACATAAACAACTATAAGAGGTAAGAGTGAATAGACATCATGTTTTAATCGTTAATGATTGTTTATATAACTGAACTTAACATAAAGTACAAATATTTCAAGTATCCATTTCAAAAACATTTTTTAATGAATTCTCTACTACACATTTTTTTTCTACAAACTTAAGCATTGTTGGTCCCGTTTTTTTTCACAGATTTAATTCATTTTAAACAATCACATCTTCCATCTCGCTAATATATTTATTTTTGAAAAAAAATATAACTAATAAAATATGTGGTACGATAAAGCGATCACTAAATAACAAAACAACAAGAAAGATCCAATTGAAATTTTATAAAACGTTGGCAGTACCGGTACTGCTCTATGGTTCAGAAGCCTGGATACATAAAAAACAAGATCTAAGTAGGATAACGGCGGCAGAAATGAAATTTTTGAGATCTGTTAAAGGGTGCATTAAGGAAGACAGAATCAAGAACACAGAAATAAGACAGGAACTTGAAATATTTGCAATAACTGATAAAATAAATACATATAGACAAAAATGGAAGCAACATATAGACAGAATGAATGAAGATAGATATCCAAAACAAATAACAAAATACAAACCTAAAGGCACCCGAGATGTGGGCAGACCTAGAAAGAGATGGGCTGAAGTCGGAACGGGTCAACAGACCTAATCCACGAATACAGATGGTGATGATGATGATTTTCCAAAATTATTGCTAAATTATAAACCGCACGGAAGGAGAAATTATGGACGCCAACACAAAAGATAGTCTGAAGAATTTTAACAATTCTAGCTTTCATGAAACCGGGACGAGACAACAGGCTTAATCCCTGGGTGATGATGATGATGACATTTTTGTTATCCATCTTTTTTTGAGAATTTCTTCCTGTTTACACTACTGGTACCATCCTTTATTTTAATATTTTTTCTTCCCGTTTTTAGATCTAAAATTTAAAATTAGCATCCCTTTTGTCAGCTTAAAGCAACGTGTTCCTATGTAAATATGGGACCAGGAAGTAGAATACAACAAAAATACATTGAATGATGATATTGTAAAAAATGTATTCATTTCTTGTTGATGCATGTGTATCTGTCAGAAAAATTGAAAACTCAAAGGAGCAAAGGAAAACGACATTTCTTCGATATAGAAAGAAAAAAATAAACTTTATATTCTACATTTTATACATCATGTTCTGAAATTGTTGATCTGAATTCACAATACTTTATCTGTATATACGTTAGCATTAGAAAAAGACTGTTTAGGTTCTTTTGAATATATGTTATATATATATATATATATATATATATGGTATGATAAGAAAAATAAATGCCTGGATGGGATTCGAACCCGGATCTCTGAGTCTGTACCTCAGCGTGAAATCCAATACACTACCAGGCGAATCCAATTCAAACACTTATTTTTCTTATATATGTATTATATTCTCCATTATACATATATAAGAAAAATAAGTGTTTGAATTGGATTCGCCTGGTAGTGTAATGGATATGGAGAATATAATACATATATAAGAAAAATAAGTGTTTGAATTGGATTCGCCTGGTAGTGTAATGGATATCACGCTGAGGTACAGACTCAGAGATTCGGGTTCGAATCCCATCCAGGCATTTATTTTTCTTATCATACCATATTAAGCTTGCATTGCTCAATGTTAAACATTTAATTATAATATATATATATATATATATATAACAGTGTGTTCCAGAATGATGGACGGGGTTTCGAAATTATTTAATTTCCCTTACATTATATATATATATATATATATATATATATATAAACATAAGTTACATGGGATTAAAGAGAAACTCTTCGGGTCTTCATAACATACTTTATAAGTGTTCGATGTGAGCACCTTTCGTCACAAAGCATACATCTAGCCGATAGTCGAATTCCTCCCTAACCTTGGTCAGCATATTTGGAGCAATGGATTCAACAGCATCAACAATCCTTCTTCTCAAGTCTGGGAGGTCGACCGGAAGTGGTGGTACGTACACATGGTCCTTCACATACCCCCACAGGAACAAATCACAAGGTGTGAGATCGGGAGACCGTGGTGGGTACGGGAATGAATCATGTCATCCGGACCGACGCGTCATTTGGTGTTCGTGGACGTCCTGGACTTTTCCTTTTACAGATACATCTAGTTGTTTCTAACTGCATATACCATCGACAGATAATTTTATCTGTCGGAGGATCTATTCCAAATTGCCGTCGGAAAGCTCACTGCACTGCAACAATGGAACCAGACCTCGCAAATTGCAACACACAGAATTACTTGTGTACAGGATATTCACAAATTTAACGCTGACGACGTAATAATGACAAGAAACAAATTACTGCATACAGGATATGTAACTTTCACAGTTTTTCTTTCATTATAGCAAATAATGACGCATCCAATTTCGTTTGTAAAGCTATACCAACTACTTAAAACCCCATCCATCATTTAGGAACACGGTGTATATATATGGTTAATAAAATTAAAAGCAAAATATATTTTTTAAATTTACCTCATTTGGCTCGTGTAACCATTTCATTTTTGCTAGCTTTCTTTTCTTTACAATGTCGGCACATTCCTCATCAAACCATTTCTTGTTTTGCCACTTTTTTAAACAACCAATGCTTTCTGATGCTGACAATTTAATAGTCTCTCTTATAGCCTCCCATTCTTTATTTATGTCAGTTTCTTAAATATATATTTAAAGAAAATAACTAACGCAATGGCAATATCGAAACCCTGAGCTTCACGACCGGGCGGACAACCCCATACTAAGTTAATGTTCTCCAAACATCCGTTGTATAAATCACTTCCCTCAAATCATGGTTAAAGTTATTCCCCCATCTTATTTTTGCATCACCTTTGGGCGCTTTCCCGGTGGTTTTCCGACAGAGTTTCCATGACCCTCTTTCATTCCATATCGTGCCACATATCCAGCCCATCGCAGTTTACGAGACTTCATCATCATCATCATCCATGCAGGTATTAAGTCATATGGCCTGTTACGGTATCAAACAAGAATTTTCCATCCACAACTTTTTGGTCATCCCAGCGATCTTTTGCCTTGGGGGCAGTAACGAAGCATATCTTTTGGAATTTTATAAGATGGCATTCGTTGAAGATGGGCTTTCCAGTTGTTCTGGTTATTTTGTATATGGTGGAGTATGGGTTCTACATCCAACTATTCCATAATTTCCTCATTTCTTTTATGGTCTCACTTTGTATAGCCTGCTGTACGGCGCATAAATCGCATCTCATTTGCTGTTATTCGGTTTTTACCTCTTCTTCGTATTGTCCATGCTTCACTGCCATATCGTAATACTCGTTTTGCGAGACTTAACATTATTAAAATATAAGTTAATATTTAGTAAGTCATTTTCTTAAAAAAATAAATGCAGCGTCTGATTTAGTATAGGGTAAACGAGATGGCTTCGCAGTAAAACAAGATATGCACATAATTCGTATGATTCCAAGTTAAATTAGACAGCAGTTAAATCTGAGTTTTTGTAGGGGGGTTCACGTAGTTGCTAAGCTGAACTGCCAAATTGAAATTTTTATTCCATCTATCCCGAACATGCCTGGCTCTTCACGTTTTCTGGCATATTTAAGTGGTGGATTGTACATAGTGATGATAATAGTACATTACAATGCGAGGTTGGGAAATGGTTTTCACAGAAGTGAGGAAATTATTAAAAACATCGCTATCGCCCGGTTTTTAATTTCCGAGTTTCTGGTAAAATACTTCACAAACGTGCTTTGTACATTATTTTTTTGCGTGATGGTGCTTTCATCATCATCATCATCATCATGAAGAAATTCGTTTTAGGCCATGTGGCCTGTACGGTAAACCTAGCGAAGATGGTCTTGATCTTTCCACCGATGTTTTGGTCTTCCTTGGTCCATATGTCCAGTTGGGGTATATTGGAATGCCAATTTTGGAAGTCTATTTCTTGCCATTCTCCTCAGATGATTTTTTCATTCTTGTTGGTATCTTTGTATATTTTCGTTTAAACTTGTTACTCCAAGTTTTCCTCTGATAATAATGTTCCTTTGGTGATCCAGTCTATTAACTCCTAATGGTGCTTTCAAAATAATAAATAATAGTAAAATAATATATTTGTGGGAAATATTTGCATTTATTATACACAACTGACTAACTTGAACAGTCTGGCCAATGTTTATACAGTAAATGCCGAAAATAGTTCAGTTGAGACTACAACTAGGCGTGACACGAATCAGGAAGAAAATGGCGGCAAGTACGAATTTATTGTTTTATATTGTTTCAAATAACGTTCAGTTAATTTAAAATGCAGTGATATGTTTCGTATAATGTACATTAACACTATCTTTTGGATATATTTTTGTATATACATTGTACGTAGTATACATAAAGGACAGTGGTTTTACTGGCTTTACTTCCCCCGCTAGGTAGGTAATTTGTAATATTACTTTTTTTATGCACAAAGAAATTAAACATAGGCTCAATTCTGGAAATGCATGCTATTATGCATTGCAGAGACTCTTGATGTCCCAACTCCTTTCAAAAAACGTTAAACTGAAAATATATAAAACTATTATTCTACCAGTTTTATTATATGGGTGCGAAACATGGACTCTTACTTTAAGAGAGGAAAGGAGAATACAAGTATTTGAGAATAAAGTACTTAGGAAAATTTTTGGACCAAAGAGAGATGAGCAGACAGGTGAATGGAGAAGACTACTTAACAACGAACTGCATGGTCTTTATAGGAAGCCAGATATAATAAGAACAGTTAAGTCTCGTAGACTGCGATGTGCAGGACATGTTGCACGTATGTGGAATGAAAGACTTGCATGGAAGCTTCTTGTAGGAAAGCCAGCGGGAAAACGCCCAGTTGGTAGACCAAGAATGAGGTGGGAGAATAACATTAACTATGATTTGAGGGAAGTAGATTATACAGGGAATGATTGGAAAACATTAGCTCAGGATAGGGATGTACGGAGAGCTTATGTCCGCGCGGACATGAACCTACGGGTTCGATAGTGCCAGTGAGTAAGTAAGTAGTAGTAGTAGTAGTAGTAGGACTTTATTAGACAAAAAGTAAGATATTTACAATATTATTTACAAATATGGGTCGCACGGGCAGTAAGCCGTACGTGCTGTTGACAGTCCGTTACAATAAAGTAATAATTGGTACTAGTGTAAAGAAAAATAAACAAAAACAGCAATAACATTACAATTACGTAAAGAAAACACAATAAAAATATTACCATTAAATAATAACACAATAGCATTATACACTAAAAACATTAACATTACAATTACATAAAGAAAACACAATAATATTACAATTAAGTAATATCACAATAGCAATAACATTACAATTACATAAAGAAAACACAATAATAATTTTACAATTAAATAATAACACAATAGCATTATACACTAAAAACATTAACCTTACAATTACATAAAGAAAACACAATAATATTACAATTAAGTAATAACACAATAGCATGAGTAAGTAAGTAAGTAAGTACAGTATAGTTTTTTAGTTATTTAGAGGTTGGCAACCCCGACGACAGAACGCACTATCGTACAAAAAGTATTTATAAATTATGCATATAATAGTGATATTCGAAGATAATAAAATGATGACATATTTTCTTTTATCTCATTTCTCCATCTCCTCGGTCATAGTTTATACGTTACAAAAACTGAAATAACGAAGAGAAAGAAGTCTCATCAGTAAAAAATGCATGTGAAAGTTGTATAACAGATAGGAAAATTATAAATCAATAGGAGTATTATTTAGTGGAAGCAGGTTGATAAGAGAAGCCTGCGTATTTTTATTATGACATAAATAGCTCCATGGGAAAATAGTTAAGTTATGGGAAGTCATTAAGATGAAAAATATCGAAAGTTAGAAAACGCAAACACAAATGATAAAGTCCGGTATTCACCTGGAGAAATATGTCCATGATTTATTCATTCATAATGAGTTTCTGATGTCTTCTTCCAAGAGAACGCAAAGAGAGAACAAAGTCATTGGTAGCGCTGTGATCAAATATTACATCCTACAAATATCGTCCTTAATTTTTTTAATATCTTCTTCTTCTTCTTCTTCACTACAAGGGCTAGGCAAATTGCCTGTTCCGCCTCACAGTTGTTCTGTCCATCTTTTCACTGGCCTTCCTACATTCCTTGAACCTCTTGGCTTGTAGTTGAATGCTGCTCTTGGTAACATTGATACATTCATTCTTTCCACGTGTGTAAACCATTTCTCTCTATATTCTCTGATTTTCTCATCCAATGGATATATATTTAACTCTGTTCTTATATCTTCATTTCTTATCCGATCCAATCTTGTGCAGCCTTTTGTTCTTCTAAGGAAGTTCATTTCTGCGCTTTGTATTCTACTTTGCAGTTTTTTTTGTCATTACCCAAGTTTCACTCCCACAAAGTAATGCAGGAACTGCCAATGTTTTATAAAAATTCAATCTAGTATTTTTGATGATTATTATTATTATTATATTATTATTATAATACAAAATTTAACAGAGTAACAGGAATTATAAATAATATTTTCAAGCCAAACACAGTACAGCAACACACACGAACTAGAATTTATAAAACACTGGCCAGACCCATATTATGTTACGGCAGTGAGGCCTGGACAATTCGCAGTGTAGATGAACAAAGACTATCTGCGGCAGAAATGAAATTTATGAGACGTACTGCGGGCTATTCATGGACAGACCATAAAAGGAATTCTGAGATTCTCAAAGAATTACACACAGAATCAGTCATGGAATATGTACAAAAATACAGAAACAACTGGAAATCTCACGTACGAAGAATGAGCAGAACAAGAATACCACGTCAGATCTTAAATTACCAGCCACCAGGCAAGAGATCTTTGGGCAGACCCTTCAAACGTTGGATTGAGACCGTAACAGACCACTAGGTCTATCACATGAAAGGAAGAAGAAGATATCACGGCTTTAATATGCATATGGTTTTTGCCAATCATGAGTAATGAATTTCAAACTTTTTTGAGAATTTTAAGCTTTATTTTATCCCATTAATCGTTATCCCTCATTCGCTAGCTCCTTCCCGGCCTTTCCTTTTCATAGTGGTCTATATTATCTTCTTTTTAGGTTTATCTTGCCGCCGATACTTTTGTACTGAAAGTGACTATTGTTTTTGTCTGAAGAAAATATAGAAGTCTTCATGAAATTCAGTTATCCGTGAAAATTTAATCAATTTTTTTTTTATTTTTTTTTTTGAAATGTGAGAATCTGATTCGTAATTCTCTCCAATTCCTTTCTTCGTTTCCATCTTTTTATACCTCTCATTTTCCAAACAATTTTTGGTGGTCTTAAAGAAGTTTAACTTCTCGTAAAGTTATAGTGATAAGGTAACTTCCCCTGAGATGATGAAGTCTGTCTTCCTAGTGTGTTGCAGATTTAAACTTTCTGTATACATTATGTGATATAAAAATGTAAAATTCATACCATTCCCACGTGATTATACACCTTTACCAACCTTAGCTGCTGCTCGTGATCAATATCATTATTATTATTATTATTATTATTATTATTATTATTATTATTGTTATTATTATTATTGTTATTGTTGTTATTATTATTGATATTATTATTGTTTGTATTATTTTGTTGTTATTGTTAATATTATTGTTATTGTTATCATCATTGTTATTGTTATTATTACTCATTTTGTTATTACTATTGTTCTTATTACTGCTGATCTTACTGTTGTTATTACTATTGTTGTTACTATTGTTATTATTACTATTATTATTATTATTATTATTATTATTATCATTATTAAAATTATTATAATTTATTATTATTTTATTATTATTACTATTGTTATTATGATTATTATTATTATTAATATTATTATTATTATTATTATTATTATTATTATTATTATTATCGGCCGCGGTGGACTAGTGGTTATGCTCTTTGCCTCTGGTCCCAACGGTCGCGGGTTCAAACCCGGCCGAGGTCGATGGATTTTTTAGGACGGAAAAATCCAAGGAGCAAGTCCTCCGGGAGGGACTTTAAGCCGTGGGTCCCGAGTCTGAAGATTTTCAGGCTCGTAAAAAATCCTTAAGCCTGAATGAAAAGGCCTCTAAGCAAAATTTACCGAATTTTCCCGTCCTAGTACTACCTTGGTTTCCTAGATGTCGGTATGAGGCGGAACGCTGACCACGAACCACTCAAAATGACATCTATACGAAAACAAGTGTAACTAAATTAGTATGGTTCAAATTCTTCCTTGTAGGGGGAGAGCGCCTAAATATGTGTAAAGGGAAAACATAGGCTTACAATTATTATTATTATTATTATTATTATTATTATTATTATTATTATTATTATTATTATTATTATTATTATTTAGAATGAATTCCACCACGGAAAGGAAAGACAGGCTAGATTTAAATTGATGGATGATGTAAGAAAAGGTATGAGGGAGCTATGTCTGAAAGAATTGGAATGGGAAGATGGAGAATAATGGAGAAAGAATATAAAAATTAAAAAGCTTTGGGAACAGGCAAATGTTTTTCTACATTGTAACCTGTTTGTAAGTAAATAATTATTATTACTATTATTATTATTAATAACTTACTTACTTGCTCACTGGCACTATCTAACCCGTAGGTTCATGGCCGAGCGGGCATAAGCTCTCCATACATCCCTATCCTGAGCTAATGTTTTCCAATCATTCCCTGTATAATCTACTTCCCTCAAATCATAGTTAATGTTGTTCTCCCACCTCATTCTTGGTCTACCAACTGGGCGTTTTCCCTCTGGCTTTCCTACAAGTAGCTTCCATGCAAGTCTTTCATTCCACATACGTGCAACATGTCCTGCCCATCGCAGTCTATGAGACTTAACTGTTCTTATTATGTCTGGCTTCCTATAAAGACCATGTAGTTCGTTGTTATGTAGTCTTCTCCATTCACCTGTCTGTTCATTTCTCTTTGGTCCAAAAATTTTCCTAAGTACTTTATTCTCAAATACTTGTAATCTCATTTCCTCCCTTAAAGTAAGGGTCCATGTTTCGCAATTATTATTAAATTATACAAATTTAACTTATATATTATGTTAAATTTTATTTGAAATGGGTATCGAATTTAGTGCAAAATACATTTGTTCCGTGGGGCACGCCGTAGCGTAGTGGATAAGGCACTGAGCTACAAGCTGGAGGGTCGAGGGTTCAAGTCCCGTTAGGGTCTGGCGGCACTATGGCCCTGGGGTCGACTCAGCCTCTAACAGAAATGAGTACCAGACGCTTGTTCTGGGGGTAAAGGCGGCCGTCACGCAGGGCTGACAACCCGGCTGACATAAAGTGCCGATTGTCTAGAAAAAGTGGGAGCCTTAACCTCCTACTACCCCAAGGGCCTCCGGGCCTGTTGTGGGATCACTTTACTTACTTTACTTATACATTTGTTCCAGTGAATGTAAAGTGAAAGAATATGCTTTAAAACATTAAATGCAACTGTCTAGGTAAACAAATACTTTTACATACTAAATATCGCTAATTCGAAGTATGAAAGCTAGGTCGACTGAATCATAGAAGATATAAAATAGTGCGAGTTAACAATTAAGAAACTCACCTTAGTGGGTTGAGTATCGCACGATGACGATCCACAGCAATAGCAGTGAGTGTGAAGATACTAACGTTGACACTCAGTACTTGGACGAAAGGACAAAAGGCGCACATAAAATATGGTAGATTCCACCTCTGAAGTAGGGCCGCTTGGAACTGAAAATAAAAGTACGTCCTTCAAGAAACCACGAACCTCAAAATATCAAAATTTGTCAGACAGAATGCTATAGTTTTAAGAAACATAAAACAGTAGCTGAGACCTCAGTCGTCTTCAACAAAAAATGTTAAAAAAGATAACCTGATGATAATGAACAAAAAAGTATGCAAAACTTAATTCTGCATATTTGAGCATCCATCCATAGTAATTCTGCCCGAGGGCATTTCTTTCACTGCAATCATAACATTATCATGCTGTGCTTTGCAGCTTTACTAGGGAATTGTAAGTGTGGGAGCTTCCCGTTGCTTTCCACACCGGTGAAGGATGATGATGATGATGATAATGATAAGGATGATAATGATGGTGATATGATCTCGGAGACCGTTTGGGCCTTAAAGTTTTCCTGACATTTGTCTTACAGGCGAGGAAAAACCCCGATAAGAACCTCACCCAGAAAAACTGTCCTGACCGGGATCGAACCCGGGCCCTCTGCGTGACAAGGCAGCACGCTACCTCGAGACCACAGCGGTGGACTCTTCAACAATCAGCAGTGTAGATTTGTAGCAGGCCTTTCGAAAACTTAAGTTTCATCTTCTGCTTTAAGTTTGGTACTGAAGGTAAAACTTAAGTTTTTCGAAAGGCCTCCTACAAAACTACACTGCTGATTGTGGGGACAACTGAGGTCTCAGGCACTGTTTTATATTTCTTAAAATTTTAACACAGTGACCTGAACGCAGTTTCGTTATGTATTTTAAAAATCTAGAATTCTATAACATAATAAAATATCATGATATTGTTTCTACATGAAATTTACATTACAACATTTAAGTAAAGTAAAGTAAAGTGGTCCCACTACAGGCCTCGGGAGGCCCTTGGGGTAGTAGGAGGTTAAGGCTCCCACTTTTTTCTAGACAATCGGCACTTAGATGTCAGCCGGGTTGTCAGCCCTGCGTGACGGCCGCCTTTACCCCAGAACAAGCGTCTAGTACTCATTTACGTTAGAGGCTGAGTCGACCCCAGGGCCATAGTGCCGCCAGAAGGTTTTGGTCAGTTTAAAAATCCTGACCCCACCGGGACTTGAACCCTCGACCTTCCGACTTGTAGTGCCTTAACCACTACGCTACGGCGTCATTTAAAGTATTTTTAACTCTTTATAGTTAGTATTGTGCATATCTATATTTTAATATAATAATAATAATAATAATAATAATAATAATAATAATAATAATAATAATAATAATAATAATAATAATAATAATAATAATAATAATGCTTTATTTATTCTGGCAGAGTTAGGGCCATAAGGCCTTCTCTTCCATTCAACCAGCACAAATGCAAACAAATATTTGACAAATATAGATATACA
This sequence comes from Diploptera punctata, assembly GCA_030220185.1. Lineage (NCBI taxonomy): Eukaryota > Metazoa > Arthropoda > Insecta > Blattodea > Blaberidae > Diploptera > Diploptera punctata. The sequence continues at coordinate 1,523,435 of JASPKZ010003857.1, forward strand.
CTATACTAATTATAAACAGTTAAAAATACATTAAGTGTAGCAATGTAAATTTCATGTACAAACCATATTTTATAGGATAATAACAACAATAATAATACTTACGATAATAATAATAATATAATAATACAAATATGATAAATTATACACCAATTAATATATATATACCTTACACTGGGTAATAATGAAGTCGAGGTTAGAGCTAATATAAATGTAGATTTATTTTAAAAGATGCCAATGTCCGGCAGCCCCTTATTTCTTGTGGTAGGGAATTCCAGTTGCGAGAAGTGAAGATGGTATATGACATGGAATGACGTGATGTCCTATGTTGCGGTATATTAAGCAAGAGAATATGTTGTGATCTTGTGTTTAAGTTATGGTTTGAGGATAGATACTAGAAACGGATGATAAATAATTGGGAATCGAGGTATGTAGGATCTTAAATAAGAGAATTAGACAGTGCGATTTTCTTCTGTCTTTTAGATGTAGCCATACATTGTAAAAAAGAAAAATTAATGTCTGAACCAGGAATCAAACCGTGGACCTCTAGTTCTCCGTACGAGTGTGCAGCCCACTACAATCATTCTAGACTTGGCACAAGCATTATACTTTTTTCTACATATACAAATCTATAATTCGTCCGCTGCCAGGTAGGTGTCACTACCAACGCCAACGGCCGGCTTCATTTAGGAGTATATATTTTTGAGAATTTATGTGGAAAGAATTCTTAATGTTTGTGCCTAGTCTAGAATGGTGTAGTGGGCTGCACACTCGTACGGAGAACGAGAGGTCCACAGTTCGATTCCTGGTTCAGATATTAATTCTTCTTTTCACGATATAAATATAATATTATAATATTGTCCATTATTGAAACTGTGTAAAATAACAGTATTGTAAAATGTTTAATAATATCTATATTTGTCAAATATTTATTTGTATTTGTGCTGGTTGAGTGGAAGAGAAGACCTTATGGCCTCAACTCTGCCAGAATAAATTAAACATTGTTATTATTATTATTATTATTATTATTATTATTATTATTATTATGTCCACCGCTCGGGTCTCGAGTTAGCGTGCTGCCTTCTCACGCAGCGGGCCGGGTTCCATTCCTGGTCGGGACACGCTCCTGGGTGAGACTTTTTCGGAGTTTCTACTCATCTGTATGACACATGTCAGGAAGCTTAGGGCACATCGGTCCCAGAAAATCATCCGGCCATCATCACAGTCCTTATCATTATCATCATCATCCTTTACCGGTGTAGAAAACAACGGGAAGCTACCCCACCTACATTTCCCTAGTAAAGCTGCAAAGCATAGCATGAAAATGCTAAGATTGCAGTGAAAGACCTGCCCTCGGGCAGAATTATTATGGATAGATTATTATTATTATCATTATTATTAGGCCGTGGTGGACTCGTGGTTATGCTCCTTGCGTCTGGTCCCGAGGGTCGCGGGTTCAAACCCGGCCGGGGTCGATGGATTTTTTAGGATGGAAAAATCCAAGGAACAAGACCTCCGGGTGGGACTTTAAGCCATGGGTCCCGAGTCTGAAGAGATTCAGCCTCCTAAAAGATCATTAAGCCTGAATGAAAAGCCTCTAAGCAAAATTTACCGAATTTTCCCGTCCTAGTACTACCTTGGTTTCCTAGATGTCAGTATGAGGCGGAACGCTGAACACGGACTACTCAAATGACATCTATACGAAAACAAGTGTAACTAAATTAGTACAGTTAAAATTCTTCCCTTTAGGGGGAGAGCGCCTAAATCTCTGTTACGGGAAACATGGGCTTACAAGAAGATTATTATATTATTATATGTTGTAAAGCAGGTTTTAATAGCAAAAACAAAACAGCAAATACAGAAGACGAACTACAAAGAATGCTATATAAACTAAATGAAATATAAAAAAATACAACATGGAAATATCCTCACAAAAATAAAAAACAATGGCCTTCAAGGACGCTCATCCAGTTCGGACAAAGATAATAATATTAGAAAATAAACCAATAGAACAAGTAGTAACATATAACTTCCTAGGTTGCGAAATATCATACACAGCAGAAACAGATATAAATAACAAAATAAATAAGTTTAATTATATAACAGGTACACTAAAAAGAACTTTGAAAAATAAAGCCAGGAAAGACTCTATAATGAAATTATACAAGACAATGGCAGTGTAGGAAAGCCAGAAGGAAAACGCCCAGTTGGTAGGCCAAGAATGAGGTGGGAGAACAACATTAACTATGATTTGAGGGAAGTAGATTATACAGGGAATGATTGGAAAGAATTAGCTCAGGATAGGGATGTATGGAGAGCTTATGTCCGCGCGGCCATGAACCTACGGGTTCGATAGTGCCAGTGAGTAAGTAAGTAATGGCAGTGCATATTATTACTTATGGATCCGAAACTTGGACAGTGACAACACAACAATCTGCCAGGATACAAGCTGCTGAAATGAGATTCCTCAGACCAATAGCAGGATATCAAAAAACAGACAAAACACATAACACAGAAATAAGACAACAACTAAAAATAGAGGAATTAAACTCAACAATAGAGAATACAGAACAAACTGGAAAGGACACTTGACAAGGATGACTGAGAATAGAATACCAAGAGCAGCATACAACTATTTACCACGAGGAAGAAAAAGCTTGGGAAGACCAAGGAAAAGATGGAAAGAGCAGCAATTTGGAGCCGGAACAGGCTAGTAAATAAGCCTAAACCATGAAGAAGAAAAAGAAGAAGAAGGATATGTTGTAAAGAGGTAATACTTATTACAAGTAAGACACCTATGAACCTGTACTTTTAAATATTCAGATATATGGCCACCTATTTGTCATTATCGTGAACTTCCATTCTATGAGCAACATATCTTCTAATATTAGTTCTCTGATAATAAATAAATTATATTTGATGTAGATGATGGAAGATCGGAATGTATATTTTTTTTTCATTAGAAGTTCAGGCTGCACAACATTGATAATTAAAATCGATAGTAAATTGTTTTGGGGCAAATCAAGTAGCTTGGCTTGCACAGGCAGTTCCAGTCAAGTAACAATAACATCAACACACGCACACGCATAAATAGAGCGTCATAAATATCCATCAGCAAATTGGGCGATAATCGCATTTATCAATCACCTGGAGTGAAAGGGTGGGTTATATTGATGCACGGTAATAAATATTTCACATAAAATGGAATAGACTTTATATACTTTACTAGTAAGTAAAACACAATTGGTAAAGTATTGACTTGGGTTATTTATTTTATCTGATGGAGTTAAGACCGTAAGGTCTTCTCTTCCATTTCACCTGGATTAAATTATACATATAATACTTACTTACTTATTTACTTTACCTTCTCGCAACTGGAATTCCCTACCACAAGAAATATGGGGCTGCCGGACATTGGCATCTTTTAAAAGAAATCTAAATTTATATTTGCTCTAAACTCGACTTCATTATTATCCAGTGTAATATATATATATATATATATATTAATTGGTGTTTCCCGTATAATGTATCATATTTATATTTATTATTATTATTATTATTATTATCGTATCATTATTGGTATTACCCTATAAAATGTCGTTTGCACATGACATTTACATTGCTACATTTATTGTATCTTTAACTGTTTATAATTAGTATAGTGTATTTCTATATTTGTCGAATATTTATTTGTATTTGTGCTGGTTGAGTGGAAGAGAGGGCCTTATGGCCTTAACTCTGCCAGAATAAATAAAGTATTATTATTATTATTATTATTATTATTATTACTTAGTCACTGGCACTGGTCATTGACTAGCATTTGTGGCATGAGTTAAATAGTCACTGATATTTTGCAGCTTACGTATTATAACATTTTATATTTTTGAGGCATTCTGTAGAGTAAAACTGGCTAAAACAACGCTACAAGGCAGAATGTCGCGAGTCCGTGTCTCGAATCGATCAAGATTTTAAAACTCAAAATCCTCTAGGTCCACAATAGCTCTACGGTAACCGAAAGAACTTGCATTCCGTAACAAAACATATTTAAATTAACTTTTTTCTAATATTTTTATTCGATCGCCTACGAGAATACTGAATTTGTTTTTTTTCTTATTGCATTTAGTTACCGATACTTTTCAACATCTCAAACCGTACAATCGAAATTCAAATCAGGACGTGAAAGGGCGGAGATATCTTTTTGTAACTGCTGGTAACTGAATCGACGAAAAGCTGCTTTGAATATTTATTCCATTTTTCATAGAGCCTATTTCATGACCTGTCACGAAGAGGTGAAAGAGTTTCTAAATTATTTAGAATAGCTGCCTGGTTATTATAGCGAAAACTACATGCTATGGGTATTACCTGTCACTGTTCTGCGTAACATCAACCAGAGTTGTGAGAATTATATAATAATAATAATAATAATAATAATAATAATAATAATAATAATAATAATAATAATGCTTACTTACTCACTGGCACTATCGAACCCGTAGGTTCATGGCCGCGCGGACATAAGCTCTCCATACATCCCTATCCTGAGGTAATGTTTTCCAATCATTCCCTGTATAATCTACTTCCCTCAAATCATAGTTAATATTATTATCCCACCTCATTCTTGGTCTACCAACTGGCCGTTTTCCCTCTGGCTTTCCTACAAGAAGCTTCCATGCAAGTCTTTCATTCCCCATACGTGCAACATGCCCTGCCCATCGCAGTCTACGAGACTTAACCCTTAAATTGGCAAAAACAAATTTCTTCTGTTACATATTTGAATGTGGCGGACCGCAGTGAAAACGGAATCTTGTATAACTTTATTATTACGTACATTGTATAATTAGACACATATTTAAGTGGTTTATTTTTGTTCGTTTTCTTCTAATTTATTTAAAATATTAAATTAATTAAACCAGCTGATGTATCTAAAAGGATACGTTACGAATTTAAGGATTAACTGCTCTTATTATACCTGGCTTCCATTAAAGACAATGTAGTTCATTGTTATGTAGTCTTCTCCATTCACCTGTTTGTCCATCTATCTTTGGTCCAAAAATTTTCCTAAGTACTTTATTCTCAAATACTCGTAATCTCCTTTCCTCCCTTAAAGTAAGAGTCCATGTTTCGCACCCATATAATATAACTGGTAGAATAATAGTTTTATATATTTTCAGTTTAACGTTTTTGAAAGGAGTTGGGACGTCAAGAGTCTCTGCAATGCATAATAGCACGCATTTCCAGAATTGAGCCTATGTTTAATTTCTTTGTGCATCTCATTCCTATTTGAATAATAATAATAATAATATTATTATTATATTATTATTATTAATATAATTATAGAATCTCCAAATATTTTGAAAACCTATTTCGCCACAAAGACATGTTAGGGCTGTAGCTTACTATAACAATATTATACTATACATTGTAAAACAGAAATATTATCTTATGGTTTTGAATGAGTGTTATGAATTACGTAAATTGTCTTAGAAAATACTACATACTGTTATGAATGTGTAATATGAAGTTCATAAAATGTTTATAATAATTTTGGTATATATTTGTTTTTCAAATGTTCAAATTTTAATTTGTCGGTGAGGCGTTGGACATAAATATTTTTAATACTCTCATCCTGTAGTAAATGTAGATTATATCTACATTTTTCTAATTCATTTTTGGTTCTTGAAAATCACTCCACACATTGAGGCAGAAGCCTCATCATCATTTAAAAGTAAGTTTAACCAGAACCGTTGTCTTTCGAATGTAGGACAATCAAATAAAACATGTTTTATAGGTTGTATTGATTCTTGACATTTACAATTATGATCACTGTCTGGGTTAATATTAAATCTTCTAAAATAACTTCCAAATTTTCCATGATCAGTCATAAATTGGGTTAAAATGAAATTTGGAATACGAGTAAAATATTTTGCATTTAGCCTATGGTGTACTATAGGAAGAAGAGCTCTTTAGTCAAAGCGCCATTTGAACTCCTTATCCAATGTTCATTCCAATCAGTGATGATATAGTCCAACAGTTTCCTTTTAACGTAGGATATTGGACACTTTGAAAATGAATAATGAAGCTCAGAAGATGCTGCGGATTTAGATAGTTGATCAGCACGTTCATTTCCCACAGTTCCCTGGTGCTCTTGTATCCAAGACAGGCACAGCTGCTTTGTGTAGTTTGTAATGTTATTTCTAATTTCCATTCAGTTTAGATTTAAATTAAATTAAATTTAGATTTAGATTTGTTTATTTAGCCTGGTGGAGTTAAGGCCATGTGGCCTTCTCTTCCACTCACCAGGACAAACATATATTACATCAGAATATAACAATTAAAATGAACTCTAATATTAAATACTAAATAAAATTTAGATCAAAAAGATAATATCTATTATATTACGATCTATAATGCAACCAGTTAATGTTAGTTAAAATTAAGACTAAAACTAATAATAAAATGAATACAAGCAAGACATATTAAATTGTCCCTGTCTAATGTTTATAAAAATCAAAGAAAAATAATGAGATGTAGAAAACTAATTTTACGTTTGTACAATATTTAAAACAAAGAAAAGAAAATATTTGTTAATCTTAATATTATTTTCATTGATGATTGAATTTATTAATAGTTAAAAGAATACTATCAGTGAGGTGTATAAGTTAGTTTGTTATTAAATAATTCTTTAATTTGTTTTTGAGGGGTGTTATAGTTTGACAGTGTCTGACATAGGACGGAAGGGAATTCATTTATTTACGATCGATTGAAGTGCAGCCTGCGAGTCACTAAAAATTCGTGCACTACGTTTACGTTGAAGACATCACTGTACTGCTTCTTTTATGGCATATAGTTCAGCTTGGAAAACAGAACCGGTAGCGGAGAGTTCGAATAGTTTGAAGAAAATTTCACTGTCTTCACAATAAAGTAATAATCTTCTTGTATCTTTTAAGCCCATGTTTACCCTTTAAAGACATTTAGGCGCTCTCCCCCTACAGGGAAGAATTTGAACTGTACTAATTTAGTTTCAATTGTTTTGGTATAGATGTCATTTGACTGGTCCGTGGTCAGCGTTCCGCCTCATACTGACATCTAGGAAACCAAGGTAATAAATACTAGGACGGGAAAAATCGGTATATTTTGCTTAGAGGCCTTTCATTCAGGCTTAAGGATCTTTTGCGAGCCTGAAAATCTTCAGACTTGTGACCCACGGCTTAAAGTCCCTCCCGGAGGACTTGCTCCTTGGATTTTTCCATCCTAAAAAAAATCCATCGACCCCGGCCGGGTTTGAACCCGCAACCCTCGGGACCAGAGGCAAGGAGCATAACCACTAGTCCACCGCGGCCGGCATAAAGTAATAATAATAATAATAAACAATAATAATAATAATAATAATAATAATAATAATAATAATAATAATAATAATTGTAATAATAGCATTAATACCAATGTTTAGAACATGTATATATATATATATATATATATATATATGTTTTTACTTTCGTGCTTATATGTGACGTAATAATCTATGATTCATTGAAATATTCCACTAGCGCATCATTTAAAATTTTCTCATTTAGTTTTCTATAAAATGCAGGATTAAAACTTTTTACTTGAGAACTAATTTTCTTCGCAAAGCCATGAACTTTTGCAAATAATAAAATTTAATTCCTAAGAGCTCCATTTGTACATTTGTTACGTGACAGAGAGAGAGAGAGAGAGAGGAGAGAGAGAGAGAGAGAGGGAGAGAGAGAGAGAGAGAGAGAGAGGAGAGGAGAGGAGGAGAGAGAGAGAGAGAGAGGAGAGAGAGAGAGAGAGAGAGAGAGAGAGAGAGAGTAGAACTGCCAATACCCGAGATTTAAAGATTTTATGCATGGTAACGCTCCTCTGCTGAGGAACTTTTGTTCTCAACATCGCGGTCTGAAAACTTTAATTTTATTCTCCTTTATTTTATAACTCCGCGGCATGATTCCATTATCATCATCATCAACATCAAGACTTAGGCCAGACCCCGTTCCGACTTCAAGAGATTTGATCTTTCCATCTAGCAAAAGGTCTTCCTTGACTAGATGCTGTGGGTCTGCAGTTTAAAATCATTTTAGAAGGTCTATCATCTGGCATTCTAGGTAGATGTTCGTACCAATTTTGTCTTTGTTTGTCAATTTTATCCGTCAATTTAAAAATATTTAATTGATATCTTATCTTACTTTACTTTTTTTACTTTTGAGGGCCTCTCCACTTTTCAGCGGTTACCCTGTATTCCCATTCGCCATTGTTGCCGATCACGCCATTCATCCTCCTCCAGTCCTCGGTCGTTCATCAATCTATGGATATCTCCTCTCCAAGTTGTTCTTGGCCTGCCCCGTTTCCTTCTACCAGAAGGCGACCATTCCAAAAGAGTTTTGGGCCACCTATCATCCTCCATTCTCCTGACATGGCCATACCACTGAAGAGCTCGTCTTTCGATCCATTCCACCACTGTCTCCTCCATATCCATCATCTGCCTCACTTCTTCATTTCTTTTTCTTTCCAAACTGGACACCCTGGCACTGCGTCTTATTCCATCCATCTCCACTGCCAAGATCTTAGTTTTTTGTCCCTCTACCAAAGTCCATCCCTCAGCACCATAAGTCATTATGCTTTCCACAACAGACTTCAAAATCCTCTTCTTCGTGTAGTTTGACATGGTCCTACTCCACATTACTCCATTCAACATTTTTATGACTCTTCGTGCTTGTACTAACCTGATATCTACTTCAGCTTTACAACTCCCTGATTCATCAATAAGTGATCCCAAATATTTAAATTTTTTAACAGCTCTAATAATTCCTTGGGATAGGGATATATCTCGTCCACTTCCTCCTATTACAAGATATTCAGTTTTTTCCATGTTTACTCTTAATCCTCCTATTTCAAAAGCATTTAGAACTTCTTTTCTGGTCCATAAGTGTGTGGCCCTCCGTTAGCCTTAAAAATCTCATCTCCACTGCCTCTATTTTTTCCCTATCTACCTGCTATATTATAACATTATTTTACTTCAAATTGTATTGTAATTAGTGTAGAGTTGATTTTAAGCAGTTAATTTAAATTATAACTGACCTGAAATGGAATGGCGAAGAGTCCAATCACTATGTCTGCAAGTGCGAGGTTCGAAATGAAACAGTTGGTGACATTCTGCATGCGACGGCTTGTGGCCACAATCCACATCACCAGAGAGTTTCCGACTACCGCCAGAACTGATATGGTTCCGTAGAACACTGAGAGCAGCGCTATGATTCCTGCAGGTACATCGTAAAGTCCTGAAACAAATAATTCACTTCTGAAAATAGTACAGTTGTCCTAAAGAAACATGGATTAACACAAGAACACATTATTGTGGCTATTTAACACATGTCCTTTCCCAACTTCTTTCAAAAAATGTTAATCTGAAAATATATAAAACTATTATTCTGCCAGTTATATTATATGGGTGCGAAACATGGACTCTTAATTTATGGAAGGAAAGGAGATTACGAGTATTTGAGAATAAAGATCTTAGGAAAATGTTTGGACTAAAACGAGATGAACAGACTGGTGAATGGAGAAAACTACATAACAGTAAACTACATGGTCTTTATAGCAAGCCATATATAATAAGAACAGTTAAGTCTCGTAGACTGCGATGGGCAGGACATGTTGCATGAATGGGGGATGAAAGAGGTGCATGGAAGCTTCTGGTAGGAAACCAGAGGTAAAACGTCCAGTTGGTAGACCAAGAATGAGGTGTGAGAATAATATTATTAATGATTTGAGGGAAGTAGATTATACAGGCGATGATTGGAAAACATTAGCTCCGGATAGGGATGTATGGAGAGCTTACGTCCGCGCGGCCATGAACCTACGGATTCGGTAGAGCCAGTGAGTGAGTTAGTTAATTAGTTAGTTAACTCATGTCCCAAATGGTAGTCAATGACCAATCACGTTTCAATGAATTTTGTTTTACAACCAATGGCAATCGTGTTTCTCCTGGATCTTTATCGATTTATCTTTATCAGTTCCTACATTTGTGATAAAGAAAGCTCATCCTTTTTAATATTCTGAACAGGCGAGAGCATTATTTTTTACAACAAATACATTGGATATAGCAAATAACAAATAAATTCCGTGGTTTTACTGAGTTGTTTACTAAAAGATTAAATTAATAACCTATAATGTTGGTTATAATATACAGTTTGACGTGTTTAATTATTTCTGCACTAGGGTGCATTCTTAAAATATTGTAATCCTATTTGGCAATAAATAATATGATCCAGTTGCAGTGAATATACATTTGTTGTTGATTTTGAAGGTGATTTTAATAACAAACTCAACAACATCATATCCAACAAAACAGAAACAACAAATAGCAGTCTGCTAACAATTCCTCTTCATAGCACTTCCTCCTATTCTACTTCCTTCACAGTAGCCTCTGCCCGCTCTTAGAATCTCCTTCTTCAAGATATCAGGGGTTGCCGCACACTTGGTACCTTTAAGTCACGCTTATACAGTTACCTGTTGTCTAATAATTAATGTTTCTCTATTTATTTAATTTTATACTATGTCATTAATCTTTTCCTCGCTTTTTTATATATCTTGTACATATTATATATTTAATTCCTTAAATTTAGAGTGTATCAAATTACATTATAAATATTAATTGTATTGTATTCATAACTTGTAATCGTTTATATATATTGTAATTTAGATTTAAGACTATTTTTTTTGTTTGTATTTTTTTTAAACCTGGTTGAGTGGTAGACAAGGCCTTAAGGCCTTAACTCTGCCAGGTAAAATAAAGCTTTATTATTACTATTATTATTATTATTATTATTATTATTATTATTATTATTATTAAATAAATACGAAAATAAAGGCGTTTATAAACTAAAATGCAATAATTGTGAATCATTCTACATAGGCAAAACAAGAAATTTCAACACGTTATTCTGAACATTAAAAAAATTGTATCAATAATGAAGAAATATCAAGTTTTGCCAAGCATATACTGAAAACATATAATCAATTTGAAAAAATCGATAACTCTATGTCAGTACTACACATAGGGTATAATAACAACAGGGTCAGCATCCTTGAAGACACAGAGATTCTAAAAGAAGCAAAGAATACAGACCTACTCAACGAGAACACACCCGCGGACATAAATCCGTTGTACAACCTAAACAACAACATCAGTTCAAGTTAAAATGCAGAAGATGAAACATTGTTTTTGAAAGGCCTCCATATTGGAATTACTTGATGAAGTTAATAATTTATTTGAGAACGACTGACTTACCAGGTAAAATTATAGCCGAGCGGTGGAGGTAGGAAGCCTTGGCGCAGAGCTACGGGACTTGCGCTGGTTCGAGTCTCCATGGGGGAAGAAATTTTCTCATAGTATTTCGGCCAGTATGGGACCGGTGCCCACCCAGCATCGTGAGGCAATTGGGTAGCTACAATAAGTAGCGGCTCCAGGTTGAGGAACCAGCTATAACGGCTGGGGGACTCGACATGCTAACCACATGTCACCCCTACACTGGCTGTTGATCATCTACCTCTGTGAGTGACACGTGTGGATGTGAAGGGCCAGCAGCCGGCTGGTAAAAGGGCAACCGCTGAAAAAGTGGAAAGACCCTCAATCGGAACATCTTATTAAGATTAGACATGTATGTACATTATACGAAATAGATTAAATGTAGGTCAGATAAGAATTTAACGAAAGCAATTAAGTCTCGTATAATCCGAAGGACAGGAAATCTAGCACGAATAAAGAATGTAAGGGGGGATGGAAATTCCTTGTAGGAAAGCAAAAGGAAAACCCCCCGTAGGTAGGTCAAGAGTGAGGGGTTATCTTCCTTGTTATAATTTGTATACTGTATTTTTTTATTCTACAGAACGAAAGTATTAATTTTGTTTGTTGTTTTAACTACCCTTTATTGGATAAAAATGTTGAAGATAACAATGCAGACTTCGGACATCTTGAGTCAATAATGTATTGAAATATTGCAAGTAGATACTTGTGGGATACTGTATTTTAGCGCTTATCCGAAGTAACCCTTGTGCGCAAATTAGAGATAATTATATTGATTTGGAGAACATTGTATTGTAGCTAGCAGAAAATAAGTCCTGGTGAGGAACGAAGGAAGAAGTGTCGTTCTACCTTATTCCAGTTTCTTGTTCCTCGCTCGCTTATCTTAACCAAACTACTGTACCTAGGGACGTGGATGATGGATTGAGATGCGGGAGTGTTGTCTCGCACAAGCATTACAAGTACAATTCCCTTGAGGGTGTAACTTACGCAAGATATTTCATACACAACAACCTAAATCTTATATTACCCACTGTTTTAATGTAAACATTATTGTACAGTATGTTCATAAAGTAATATAGTAGTTTGAAGTAATAATATTATCACTCAGATGAGACGTAGAAAGTTGTGTGTAGACTGAAATAAAACAAGAAAGAAGACAGTTTTAGTTGTGTGAGTGAGTGGATAGCTTTCTTTTGTTTTGTCAACAATAATAACAAAGATGGCAACTCAAGAACAGAAAGCGGTTTGTGTTTTGCAGTTTGAGAGTTGTAGATCAGTTGTGACAGACCAACGTGCGTTTCGTAGGCAGTTTAATCGTGATCCCCCCCAATGCCAACAACGTCCGTCGATCGCATAATCAGTTATCAACGACAAAGGCAAAAGTGTGGGACGACCAAGAGTGTGTGAGGAGAATGTTGCTGCTGCAACATTTCAAGCGCAAAGTCAGCGTAATCAGTAGGCTTTAGAGCCTGTAACAATTGTAGACGGTAGCGACGCATATGTAAGCGTTTTCGTAAGATCTTCCACACTGACATTACTGGATTGGTCGGCATAGTCCAGATGACATGGCTTATATCCAGTGGCCTCCTAGATCACCGGATCTCACCCCATGCGATTTTTCTTCTTTGTTTTTTTATGTGTCTCTATTGCCTGCTAACCTGTCCGAGTTGAGAGACAGGACTCGAGAAGCTGTTGCTGTCATCAATGCAGACATGCTTATTAATGTATGGGAAGAATTAGCCTACAGGTCGGATGTGTGTCATGTAACAAATGGGGCTCACATTGAACACCTATGAACTTATAATGTAAACTGGAGATGTTACTCTTTCATTTAACATGAGTTTTGTTTTTGTCATAGTTAAAGTATAATTCAGGGGGCACGCCGTAGCATAATGGTTAAGGCACTGCGCTACAAGCCTTAAGGTCGAGAGTTCGAGTCCCGGTGGGGTTTAGATTTTTAAACTGACCCAAACCTTCTGGCGGCACTATGGCTCTGGGATGGACTCAGCCTCTGACGGAAATGAGTACAAGACGTTTGTTCTGGGGTAAAGGCGATCATCACGCAAGGCTGACAACCCGGCTGACATCAAGTGCCGATTGGCAAGAAAAAGTGGGAGCCTTAACCTCCTACTCCCCCAAGGGCCTCCCGATGTCTGTAGTGGGATCACTCACTTTAAAGTATAATTCAACGCTATTAAAATCACTATATTCTTTTATGTACACCCGGTATATTACAGCTTCTGTAGATCGTTTTAACATTTAACTCTCATTAACTTTTTTACAAGATTAAAAAATAATTAAGAAAGTATAGCTTTAATATAAAATTTCGTTTACACGTAGATGCGATGGGATGGGCAGAACAAGTGGAATGAATGGTAATTAAAGATGAACAGAGAAACACTTTTAGGAAAACAAGGGAAATAATCTATTAGTTAGGCAAAGAATAAGGGGGCGAATAACATTAATAGGTAAACTATACAGAAAATGATTAACATTTTTGGCTTAGGATAGGAATGTATGGAAAGCGTATTAACTGCGCGGCCATGAACTTATGGGTTCGATAGTGCCAGTGAGTTCTTGGCAGTTCAAATATTTTCTGAAATTTATCGTTTATTCACCCCAGGAGCTATCACCTTGACGTGGTGGGGGGGGGGTTTAGTACCCGATGAACGAGACGACCCACCTGGGGAAGATTGACTTAGGTTAATCTTGCTGGTGGGTAAGAGGCGAGGGGAACTAAGTATAGCTCACAACGAAGGAATGGCGTCTGTATCCATATTGGGCGGCCACATCTTCGTCAAGTCTTCAACGGTCAACAGGGCGACAAGGAATAGCACAGCTAAACTTGTAAGGCTTGAAGAGCGGAAGAAGCAGCCCTCTCTTGGGGGTGGATACCCAGAGGAGCATGTTTGAAGGCTCAGAGGAAGCAGCCCTTCCACCATCCTTGTCCTGCGAAACGCTCGTAACGCTTCCAGGAGACATTTATCTTACTGAGAAGCTTCATGGAAATCAGCCGGATTGTCATAAAAGGAATTTGAAAGTACAGCCTTTATTGGATAAAGTCACGAATTACAGACAGAAATGGATTGATCACATGGATGGAATGAGTAAGGAGAGATATCCATTGTTAGCAAGAAATTATCAAGCAAGAGGAAGACGTGATGTTGGAAGACCTAGAAGACGTTGGGCTGATGCGTTATGAAGTCGGAACGGGCAATTGCCTAATCCCTGGAGTGATGATGATTATCGTTTATTAAGGAGATATTCAGCACATAACTTTCATGGAACTGCATATTCTAAGGTTGATAGTTCGAACCGTCTTCAAGTTTTCAGCATTTAGGTATCTTACTTAGTGATATAAATAATATAAAATGCGCATTTCCTCTTGCATCACCATAAGCATAATGCAAATCTTGTAATTCATTGAACGCATAAACATTATCCATAACGTTCAGTCAATGTAAACAGTGTTGCTCCTACAATATTCAAAGCAATAGTGAAACAAACTGGTATCACGGGCACGCGCATGAGCAGTTGGTATGAACAGACTAAAAGATTTATTAGAATAGAATACATTTATTTAGCCTGGTGGAGTTAAGGCCATGTGGCCTTCTCTTCCACTCACCAGGACAAACATATGTTACATATGAATACAAAAAAAATTACAATAGCCTAATAGTCATATTAAACAGGACAAACATATGTTATATATGAATACAAAAAATTTACAATAATAGTCATATTAAACAGGACAAACATATGTTACACATGAATACAAAAAAATACAATAATAGTCATATTGAACAATTAATGATCTGTCAAATTAAATAATAATGAAAATAATGTCTAATAATACAATGAAACTAAATACAATTAAAATTAAATTAATGATACAATGAATACAAAAAGGAATAACAGCTCGAATCTACTATACATAAAAAGAAAAGAAAAAATACAAAGAAAGTAATAAACTACAAAGAATTAATCTATGCTTTTTATACAAGGCATTAGGTAAATATATTAACAAATCCTAAGTGTATTTTTATTAAATAATGCAAAAATACATATTAATTCTTAAAAAGTAATATTAGTGAGTTGTTTCTGTTAGTAATTTTATTTTCAATTTGTTTCTGAAAGATGGTAAAGTTTGGCAATATCTGACATAGGGTGGAAGTGAATTCCATGTTCTAGCAAGAGAAACTGTAAAATATTTCGAATAATAGGTAGTATGATGAGGAGGGATATAAAGGACACTGTGCTCAAGGGATCGGGTATCTAAGTTATGTGTATCAGAGAGTTTAGTGAAGCGGTGTGATAAATAAATAGGTAATGATGTGTGTAATATGTTATGGAGAAGGCATATGGAATGGATGGTTCTACGATCTTGAAGACGAAGCCATGACAATTGTTCCAGGGATGGTGTAACGTGATCAAATCTACGTATACCACAAATAAAACGCATGCAAGAATTATGAACTGTACATATTTAGAAATAATTAATGGCGCACAGATAATTTTCAAGTCTCAGAACGAAGCCACTGCGCATGTTCAGAGATCAGCTATTTGGTTCACAAGTAAAGAACTATTTGAGAAACTAAATCCGTTCTATTTCGTTGTGTGTCGTGCAATGGAAAACAGTTTCGTGTAAATAAGAGTGCGGTGAATACTGAAAATAAAACCAAGCAAAAGAAATGAAACAAAAGAAAGAAAATTAATTGAAATAAGGACGAGAGAGAGAGATAAAAAAAAAGCATGACAGCAGGATCAATCACGCGACCTCATGCACGGGAAACAGAAACTCCCTCCACTATTCCACAACCATCTCTCCTAGAAATTGTTTGTATGAATCGATGCAGTACTTCAGGACTTACTTGTATAATGAAATTAGATATTAACTTAATTTAAATTAATCAGACGCATTTGGTATTAGTAATGGAAATAAATAATATTATTATGCCATGTGATTTGTAAACAAAGTCACGAAACGTTACAATCGTTATTCGTCTCTCTCTCTCTCTCTCTCTCTCTCTCTCTCTCTCTCTCTCTCTCTCTATATATATATATATATATATATATATATATATGAGCTGTTTCCTTTAATTTATATATTTCCATATATTCTTTTCCAAAGTATTTCTGCCCGAGGGCAGGTCTTTCACTGCAATCATAGCATTTTCATGCTATGTTTTGCAGCTTTACTAGGGAACTGTAGGCGTGGTAGCTTCGCGTTGTTTTCCACACCTGTGAAGAATGATGATAATAACGATAAGGATGATGATGATGGCCGGTTGATTTTCGGGGACCGTTGGGCCCTAAACTTGCGCCATTTATCTTACAGGTGAGGAAAAACCCCAAAACAAATCTCAGCCAGGAGTCTGTCCCGACCGGGAACATTTCCATATATATTTACAAATGTATTTATATAACGAAACCTGGTAACATATAGGCATTATGAAAATTAACGACGTTATTAAATAATAATAATAATAATAATAATAATAATAATAAATAAAATATATATACCTGACCAGAATCGAACATGAGCCCGATTCGTCGAAAAAAGAGTTTCTTACCGACTGCTTCACTGAAGCAAACGATACGAATGCTGCATGAAGAGAGACTTGCGTCGTCCGCTTTATGCTCAAACGTGTCAGAACATGTAACAACGTACTGGTGCGAATCGTTCTTCAAAACTAACTTTATCAACAGTTGCGCCATCATTTTTTTCAAAAGCTGTGCATGATTTAAATATAATTTTTACTTGTGCATTTCGAGTAAACAAAAAACGCAATTTGTTTAATTCATGATAAATACTTATTCTTAAACAGAATATCAGACAGTTGATTAAGTGGCTAAATAAAAATAAAAAAAAACCAAGAAGAGAGATTTTAATCTGGCATTACAACAATCAGTGTTAAGCATGCTACCGACTGAACTAGTACTGCGAACGACGTCTGAACTACCAGACATCTAATACGATTGCAAGACAGAGCACGAATATAGTGTGTCAGTGGCTCACTGGCTCTTACCGAAAGACGAAATCTCCATAACACCATGGCTCACAATGTTGAAAATGCTGCTATATTTGCAATTAAAAGTAGGGTTATCCTACTATTGGAGCAGAACTGAAGTATTCCCAAGACAAACCATATGCATGCTTTGCTTTATTGTTGATTAATGAGTACAAACGTCCAGATTGAAAAATGTCGTATAACTTCAAAATTTGGCTTCACACGCCCCAAGTCTCTCATATCAAATTGTTCGTCTAACTCTGCTCTTCAATACCTGAAAGTTTGTCGACATTATTCATTAACACCCTGTATCCATCCATCCATAGTAATTCCGCCCGAGGGCAGGTCTTTCACTGCAATCATAGAATTTTCATGCTATGCTTTGCAGCTTTATTAGGGAATTATAGGTGTGGTAGCTTCCCGTTGCTTTTCACACCGGTGAAGGATGATGATGATGGCCATATGATTTCGGGGACCGTTTGGGCCTTAAAGTTTTCCTGACATTTGCCTTACAGGTGAGGTTAAACCCCGATAAAAACCTCACCAGAAAAACTGTCCCGACCGGGGATCGAACCTGGGCCCGCTGCGTGACAAGGCAGCACGCTACCTCGAGACCACAGCGGTGGAAAACACTCTGTATATTTTTGTATTATTTTACCAGTTGAAGAGACTGCATTTACAAGCTACTTATATATAATATTAGAGTTGTGCATAAATATGTAAATTTTATTGATCGCATATCCACATTTTCAAATTTCGTACCTCTGCCGTATTTAGGTACGATAGATTAGGATCTAATATCTGGATTTCTAGTGAAATGAATTATAATCAAGGAGATAAAACGACTTCTTTGATATTATTAAAATCAGGAGTATTAACTTTTGTGAGGAAAGGGCAAGAGTCACGCAAGTGTCACAACCTTAACCTTCCACTCTCTGGATTAGTGTGACCTATAGTGGAACAACCTGTGCTACCTCAGGGTCACAATATTGATCTAGAGACCTAGACGTAAAGTCTATGCATCATACCGATTATAAAATTGTGCGTTTCTATAAATATAGGATTAATACAGATGCATTGTTACATATTGCTTTGGGGAGCATACAATTAAACATAAAATTGAGACAATAGAAATTAAATTTCTGAGATCCGTTGCAGGTGTATCTTTAATGGAGATCAAAAGAGAAGTCAAGATATCAGAGATGAATTACAAATATACGAGAGAATATACAGAAATAAATATAATTGGTTTGTACGTATACAACGAATGCAGATTTCACTGGTCTACATGATTTTTGTACCAATAGTTGTACTTAATGCAGTTTTTTATCGTGTTTTCAAATATGTATTCGGAATTTCTCCATCGCCCACAGTTTTTTTATTTCAATTTCAATTAATGGATTTAAATAATTATTTTTTAATAAACGTTTTTTCGTCCATTTGTCCATTGTAAAATAAAACGGGGAACACTTTCATCAGAAGATTTCAGCTATGGAAAACAGATATCAAGGCAAATGGAATCCTAATATGCTGGCCGATTATTGTTGGACCATCAAGAGGGATGCTCCACACACAAAATAGAGCAGAGAATCGTCATTTCTTACTTTCTAGGTGAGTCCGAATGTTCGAATATTGTGTAGTTACGAATGTAGAAAATATTAATGTGTTTGAAATTATAAATTCCTGTCTCTCGGAAATCTTGCGTGATGGAGAAAAACCGATATCATATTTGAATTGAGGAGAAAAAAATACTATCAGAATCATATATTTTTCTTTGTGAGGCAAAAATGTTTCTTTTTTTGTTGCTTAGTGTAATCGTTTATCAAAACAGATGCTTCCTTACAAACTTCAAGGCCGAAGAAATATAGGAAGACCAAAACGACGTTGGAAAGACTACCTGTAAGATATTGTGCATCGGGGAGCGGAACGGGCCAACAGTCCCATACCTTGAAAATGATGATGATGGCATTATTACGTAAGACAAGCCCAACTACAGGTTCTATCACATGTATTAAAACCCGTTTGGCTAATGTGTGGAGGTTTTTTGAACCTTTCAAATCATATCAACTTCTCATAATAATAATACATTAGTAAGAGGCACTCAAAAGAGCATTAAGTTATAAGTTTATGATTTGTCTTTTATGAGTTCGTTCAGTGATCCTGTCCATATTCTGCACTGTTTGTAATGGTATCGCTCACACTTTTGGTCGCATATCTTGCATTCACACGAATCACTCGGTTGGTGGAATTTTGTATTTTTGCACATTTTGTGATGATATCCGTGTGTTGCTATGCCTATGATTCTGTGCCTTTGTGGTTGGTTACTTCCAGTCCACTCTCTGTTTACCATGGCATCTGAGGCGTAGAAATCTTCGTCGATCTCTTCTTCTCTCTGTTTCTTTTTTTCGATGACTTTCTTATATGGCTCCGTTGCTGGCAGTAGTATCTTTGCCTCAGGTCCTCTAGGAAGAAGGTTTCTCTGGCTAGCATATAGGTCATTCTATTTGGTGTGTATTTGCTTGCACCTAATGCCTTTTTGATGAATTTTGGTTTTACTTTTTCTAACCTCTCCAAATCGCTGGTCGATAGTTTCTCCCATATCAGTTCTATCCCGTAGCCATAAATAAATACCAAATAATTTCCTTGGGTAAAATCGGTTTAAGGCCATTCTATTCTCCTTCACCCATGTGTCTTCATGGCTGTTAAGGAAGAACTTGTCCTTTTACTTTTAATATAGGTATTCATTCATTCATTCATTCATTCATTCATAGTGTTCTGGCCAAGAGCAGGTCTTTCACTGCAAACTCAGCATTGTCCACTCTTTCCTTAACTCAGCTTTTCTTTTTGTATCCGCATACAAGCCATTTATTTTAACGTTGTTTGTTATCAGATGTCTTTTTCTGTCTCTAATTGTTTTTCCCCGTTTGCCATTCTTTCTAGGTTATCCGTCAGCAGGCAGTTTCCTCTTAGCCTGTGGCCAATCCAATTTATTTTCGTCTTCTTTATGAGTTCCACCATTGTTATTTTTTCATCCACTCTGTCTAGCACATCTTTAATTTTTTATTTTGTCTGTCCATTTCATACGTTCCATTCTCTCCATATCCACATCTCAAAATTTTCCATTCGCTGTAAGCTTTTGTAGGGATTTGCCAAAATTCCCTCTAACAGTGTCATGGATTTTGAATATTGAATAATGTAAAGTTAATTATTACTTCTTCATATTTAAGTAGGTCTAATGACATTGATTGGCATCTATTACTTGCTTGATAATATTTCTTTCACCACTCCGTGCTACAGTGATCATGTTGATTTGACAACACTGGACTGCAAGTGCAAAAAATCTATTCCACAAGAAGGCTCAAAGAGAGAGAGGAATGCATTGAACGAAATGATTTACCGACGCAGAAAAGGAATTCATGTTTAGTTCACTTCTTTTACGGGGGCACAGATCCGTTGGACAGCATCTGTCGACTAACCTCTGTTCTTCATGTATCAAAATCAATTGTATGACATTTTGTTTCTCTCATTTGGTTAGTGCAGATTTCACTTCAGATAATTGGACTTTCAGGTAAGCTTCGTAAAAAATGTTTCAGTGTTGCCACCCCAAGAAAATTGAAATACTCTATTTCGGGTGAATAGAGACACTAATTTTCGGTTGAATAGGGACAACGTATTTCACTAATTTATTTGTAACTGTTGCATTGCAGATGGGTAATTATAAACAGAGTTGGACACAAGTTGATTTGCATAGCATTAGGGGAGGAGCTTGTATCGTCTGCTAGAGTTATTGAGGGTAACTCGTTCGTGTCTTCGCCGTCACCGCAACAGTGAGAGAGACGATCCGCTGAAAGAAAGTAGTTGGTAGCGTACAAAGATTATTCCATTTTCTGCACGTGGATTTGAATTAGATTTCAACAATGTAAGGATGAGAGTTCTTTGCTTTGTAGAGAAAAATACAATAAGCATGATGATGGTACTGCAGAACCCGAAAAGTATAACGCTATGTGTGGATTTTGGTTTTAAAATATAAAGGACGTGAATTGTATCATGAAACTACTTTTTTTAATAGTAGTAGTAGTAGTAGTAGTAGTAGTAGTAGTAGTAGTAGTAGTAGTAGTAGGACTTTATTAGACAAAAAGTAAGATATTTACAATATTATTTACAAATATGGGTCGCACGGGCAGTAAGCCGTACGTGCTGTTGACAGGCCGTTACAATAAAGTAATAATTGGTACTAGTGTAAAGAAAAATAAACAACAAAAAAAGCAATAACATTACAATTACATAAAGAAAACACTATAATATTACAATTAAATAATAACACAATAGCATTATACACTAAAAAAAATTAACATTACAATTACATAAAAAAACACAATAATATTACAATTAAATAATAACACAATAGCATTATACACTAATTAATTTATATATATAATTGTTAAGAATTAATGGTATTGCATTTTTATAACATAGGCTATATTTATTCATGAATGAGTGTTGTCCTTATTTTCCGCGTTTTGTCCAGAAATTTACCGAGGTTTATCCAATTTTCTGGATTTACCAATAACTCGTAGCATGCCAATCTTTCCCGATTTGAATTTAGAAATATTTCCGGTAATAACTGACGTCTCCAATATTATATAATGTATATTATCTTAATTAAATATTGGTGTAATATTCCGTTGATGGTGCCATATGTACAGTAGCAGTGCAATAAATTTACATTATTGTAAAAAAGTGTTTTTCTATTTGACATCCACATTTTCCCACTCGTGCCCTATTTAGACCACATGCAACGCTTACTAAAATTATACCACATGAATGATTTTTAAAAACAATTTAAAATCGTTTAATAACATACAATTAAGGAAGAACATATATAAATGTTTTTATCAATAAAACCTTTAGGGTATGAAAGGATACTAACTAACTAACTCACTGGGACTATCGAACCCATAGGTTCATGGTCGCGCGGATATAAGCTCTCCATACATTCCTATCCTGAAGTAATTTTTCCATTCATCCCCTGTATAATCTACTTCCCTCAAATCATAGTTATTGCTATTCTCCCACCTCATTCTTGGTCTACCAACTGGGCGCGTTCCCTCTGGTTTTTCTACAAGAACCTTCCAATGCGCGTCTTTCATTCCTCATACGTGCCACATGTCCTGCCCATCGCAGCCTAGGAGACTTAACTGTTCTTATTATATCTGGCTTTCTATAAAGACAATGAAGTTCACTGTTATCAGTCTTCTCTACTCACTTGTCTGTTCATCTCTCTTTGGTCCAAAAATTTCCCTAAGAACTTTATTCTCAAATACTCGTAATTTTCTTTCCTCCCTTAAAGTAAGAGACCATGTTTCACATCCATATAATATAACTGGTAGAATAACAGTTTTATATATTTTCATTTTAACGTTTTTTGAAAGGAGTTGGGACGACAAGAGTTCCTGCAATGCATAATAACATACATTTCCAGAATTGAGCCTATGTTTAATTTATGATACAGCTAGATAAAAATAAGTATTTTATATAGCAAACATTGTGTCTATTGGATATGGTTCGCTTTAATCCTATATCGTCCATGTCATGTTCAATGAACATAATTGCAGTAATGAATCTGTAACTAAGAGCATCATGCTATCAATTGTAATTAATTAAATTAATTAATTCAATTTTTCATCTATTCAGCGTACAAATGCCTCTGTCATATCAAACATGGTGGTGACTATCTCGTTAGAATTACAGATTCGATTAGATCAATAACATACATTCTATGGGAGCTTTGAAGACGAGATACATATATTAGGAAAATGTAACGATTTAGAATTCAAATCGAGAAAGATTGACATGCTACGAGTTAATGGTAAATCCAAAAAAATTGATAAACTTGGGTAAATTTCTGGACAAAACGCGGAAAATAAGAACAACACTCATTCATGAATAAATGCATGTTATCAAAATTCAATACAATTAATTCTTAATAATTCTACATAACTTAATTAATGTATAATGCTATTGTATTATTACGTAATTGTAATATTACTGTGTTTTCTTTATTTAATTGTAATATTATTGTTTTCTTTTTGTTTTCTTTATACTATTGAACCGAAAGTGCGTTTTTCGGCTCATTACTGCAGCGTCGTTATCCTCCCCAGACTGTGAGATTCATGAACTATGCCAATATTCCTTTCTCTATGCATCTACCCCCACTCTCCCTCTTTACCTCTCCTGGTGCGCTGTTCCTAAGGCGCATCTCCCCTCTACCTCGGAACATTCAAATACGTTATGCACAGCGAGAACGTTATCATTCATTCACTCATTCATATCCATTCCGGGATGGGATCGGACTTTTAAGTGGACAAGGTCGTCTGGAGCCGCGAGTGGCGGAGTTTATGTTGGTCCTGAAGACCGGGGAAGAAGCCGCCCTGGCTTGGACTTTAGCATGAATGTGGTATGTGGTATGATGTGGTTCTTTGTCATGTAAGAGTATTATTTATTTATTAACTTTCTTTTTCTTTTTGAATGATCAAATGTTTATCTTGGTTATGTTTTTACTTCAGACTTCTTGTTTACATTAAATATCATTTTTATACTTAATGTTCATAGTGATTTATGTGCATGTAGCTGTTTATATTCCTATACGGAAACTCACTCAGTTAAGAGATCATTCCAGCTCCCTTTATTTTTCTGTCTAGCTTTCCTGATTGATAATTATAGTGAAAACACTCATTTTAAGTCACTCTGTTGTTTTGAGAACTATTATTGAGTTATGCTAAAACGCCTAGGTAAGAAAGATGAATCAATCCTTGCCTCCTATGGGCCCGGGGCAAGTAGCTTTGTGATTAGTAACCTTGGAGGTAATCAGATCTATGCTAGTATAAGCAACAGAAACAAAAGACGATCCAGAGCGGCACGAAGGGTAGCGAGTAGGGAGGTAATAACCCGCAAACTATTACCAAATATTACTTTATTGCAACGGGCTGTCAACAGCACGTACGGCTTACTGCCCATTACTTACTTATTTACTCACTGGCACTATCGAACCCGTAGGTTCATGGCAGCGCGGACATAAGCTCTCCATACATCCCTATCCTGAGCTAATGCTTTCCAATCATTCCTTGTATAATCTACTTCCCTCAAATCATAGTTAATGTTATTCTCCCACCTCATTCTTGGTCTACTTATTGCCCGTGAGACCCATATTTGTAAATAACATTGTATATATCTTACTTTTAATCTAATAAAGTCCTATTACTACTAGTAGTAGTAGTATTAGTAGTTACTTCTTTAAATGCAAAATACACATACATAAATAAATACACATAATCAGGCTAGAAATTAAGATGCAAATATTTTCGATGAAACCGCGTACAACATATATAATTATAATCGCTCAGCCAAAATTAACTTCAATTATATTTTGAGACGCTTCACTAATGTTCTGATTAAATTTCGTTTATGATATTATATGCATGCATCTAACGATGTTTGTGTTTATTTCTGTCTGTATACGTGGGTATTCTGCATATCCAAGTTGACTATTTAACTCATGCCCCAAATGGCAGTCAATGACGAATCACATTTCAACGAATTTTGTTTACAACCAATCACAGTCGTATTTCAACTCGATTTTATCAATTTAATTTTATCACATTAAAATCAAGCTCCTCCTTTTTAAAAATTCTTAATAGGTCAGAGCATTATTTGTAGTGACTGACTCTCTCAGAAATACGTTAAATATAACAATTTATGTATTAAGATGTAAGAATCCTAGAATGTATGTGGCTACCAGATTGTATATATAATGTATGAATGTAAACAAATAGTGCTTGCGGGATATAATATAAAAACATTGATAGCAATTGATTATACCACAAAAAAATAAACCACTGTTTGCACTTTCTTAAACTTATTTTCCAGTGACTTTTTCTGGAGTCCACCATAGATCAGTTGCTTTCTCTGCAGCGAAGAGTTTGATCCACCCTTTATTGCCTCATCCGCCCTCAGCACCATACCGTAGGTCTTCTACTCTGCTGCATCCGCCGTAATCCTGGCTAGGGGCCCTTACAAGGTACTATCTAGATAATGCAATAATTTCATTTATTCCCTAGTGCACAGTAAACTATGCTCTCCAAAGCGGTAATGTCACTTTTACACTAGATAAATATAAACTTTCCTATTAGTTTTTCTATATTTGAGAAACTGTTTCACTACATCCCGTACAAGGATTTACTGGGAAACTGCTATCGATACTGACCTTCCAGGAATATCACAACCTATGTCCAGAAATCGCTACGAAGAAATTATTCGCTATTTACATGCTTGTAACAATACCAAACTAGATCCCATAGATAAATTATCTGAAATATGAAAAATTTGGACCATTCTCAAAGAACGGAGGCTGCGATGCCACTTCGTGTATTGATTTACTTTTGTTGGTCGACACTCATGTAAAAAGTATGTAGGTTACATGGGAAGCTAATTAGATTTGGATACAACAATTGGTGTAATTGTACTCGTTTGGGATATTGTACAGGGTGAATCATACCAGGGAGTAGTTAAGGAATATCTATCCGGATCTAGGAGTTGGAGGATCAGTAATTTATTTTTATTTGATTGGAGAATTGCGAGGAAAATACTATTTGTATTTCGACGATCTTTTCCTTCTGTTACACTACTGGACTGTTTACAAGACATGGGATACGATATAAAAGTTCAATTCTTAACCAATAAACTGAAAATGATGACAACCTGAATTTTGTTTAATGCCCCAGGTTGTCCTTTTGGATATTTCTGGCGTTCTCTCCTGACATTGGCGTAATTGAGGTCGGGGCGCCTGCAATGCGGGGTTACGTTGCCCCGATTATATGATGGGTGATGATGATAGTGGTGCGCCAGGAGAGTCCTTAATCCTAAGCTTAATCTAAGGTGAATATGAATTATGATGATTGCGATGGCAGTATATATGATGTTCGGGGACCGTTTGGGCCTTAAAGTTTTCCTGACATTTGTCTTACAGGTGAGGAATAACCCTTATAAAAACCTCACCCAGAAAAAACTGTCCCGACCGGGGATCGAACCCGGGTCCGCTGCGTGACAAGGCAGCACGCTACCTCGATACTACAGCGGTGGACTGACAACCTGAATTCTAACCAAGATTTTAAGTTAAAATTAAGCTAAGAATCTTCAAAGTTATAAATAGAGAGGCTTCTTCTGTCGCGTGGTGACCATACGCGCCACTACTCGATGCCAAGAGACAATATCATGCGTAATTTTATCAAGTGACAAATGAGAAAACCAATCACTCTGGTTCTAGTAATCTATAACAGTTTTGAAACGGTAGCAGCACCGTGCTGTGGAGTCCAGACAACAGGAAAATAAAAACACTGGAGCAATGTCGAAAAGAAAAATATTCATAAGTAATGCCACGAGTGATTTCCAAATTACCGATAAATTCACGACTCACGAAGTGAGGAGTGAATTTATCTAGAGAATTTGGAAATCAAGAGTGGCATTTGTTAGGACTATTTAACGAATAAAATTAAGCTGTTTACTCACAAATCATTATTTAACTATAGTTATTTTAAAATATTTATATATTTAATATAAACGGCGATGTTTGAAAACAAATGAGAAACGGTAGGTACGCTTCATCTGCTTATTTTGTTTATCACTGCAACTAGATCATACTATTTATTGCCAAAGGAGCGCAATATTGTAAGAATGCTCTCTAGTGGAGAAAAAATGAAACACATCAAACTGTACATTAATTCATTTCTGATGTCGTATGATGTAAATATGACAATTATATTTTTCTGGATTATTACCTGGGAAAAATACATTTAAGAAAGTGCAAACAGTGGTTTCTTTTTTTGGTGGTATAATAAATTGCTACAAATGTTTTTATATTAACTCCTGCAAGCGCTATGTGTTGACATCTTTGCACTATATATACAGTCTGGTAGCCGTATTTCTTGCGGGTTTAGTCACTGCAAAATAATGGTCAGACCTGTTCAGAATATTAAAAAGGAGGAGCTTTCTTCAATATGGTAATTTAACACTGATCAATATTTCGTAAAACACGACTCTGATTGGTTGTAAAACAGAAATCATTGAAACGTGATTGGTCATTGACTCCCATTTGGGGCATGAGTTAAATAGTCAAATTAACACTCCAGCAGCCTCTATAGCCAAATACAATCTCATGGGGGAATGCAGTAGAAAGCCCTGACCACAGTATTATAAAGGGGTTTGAAATTACAAATAAGGTTTTGTTGTCTTTTATTGGTTTTTATTGAACTATTGAACACGTTTAAGAACAATGCTTGGCTGCTGTGCAGAATTACATCAAAAGGCAGGGATGAACTTATAGATCCGCAACGTCATGATATGTTACATCTCTGCGAACAAAATCCGGCGCAAGCGCTCTGAGATGTTTCCACTTCAGATAAAACAGAAGGTTGAGACCGCTAATGTCCTGCATGTGCTTGAAACCATGCAACCATCAGACAATGGTGAGAATGCGGAAAAATTCAAGGAAATATTGTACTGTAAGTTAACTAGGATGTGATATCAGGTGTCTCGAAGCATTTCATTCTCAAAAAGGATTATATTTATAATGTTTTTCTGTTCCTACTGACGTAAATATTTACACATGTTCCCATGTAAAATGTTGTACTGTATGTAAAGTAGGATGTCATATCCGGGGTTTTGGAGCGTTGCTTCTGCCATTTAATTTAAAAACATAGATTTGCTTGCTTTAGGGGTTAATTTATAGGCCTATACTTTTTCTGTATATAATGGCATAAACTTATATGTACATGTGTTTCTTTGTGAATAAAATGCAGATATATAAAATAAAACAAAACTGATTAATTATATTTCATCAACCCTACCATCTCCACTGCACACACATTATGGACAGCTTTTCCGTCAAGATAGCATGCACACACATATATATATATATATATATATATAAGACAAGATAAGAAAAATAAACGCCTGGACGGGATTTGAACCCGGACCTCTGAGTTGATATCTCAGTGGGCTACCACTTACGCTACCAGGCGGATCCAGATCAAACATTTACTTTTTTTTATACATATTCTCTATTATTACCAGATGTAGCGGGAACTCGGTCTCCACTGCCAGCTAGTAGCTACTATAACTGGTAAGCTAATTAAAGAGAATATTTTTACTTTATAGCAGTGATGCTTTTTCCATGTGTGTGTATATATATATTTATATTTCAAATCGTGAAAGATTGGCATGCTACGAGTTATTGGTAAGCCCAGAAAATTGGATAAACCTGGGTAAATTTCTGGACAAAACGCGGAAAATAAGAACAACACTCATTCGTGAATAAATAAATATGTTAACAAATTGCAATACCATTAATTCTTAATAATTCTACATAACTAAGTTAATGTATAATATAATTATATTGATATATAAAAAAAAAGTAAAGTTATCCCACAACAAGCCCGGAGGCCCTTGGGGTAGTAGGAGGTTAAGGCTCCCACTTTTTCTAGACAATCGGCACTTTATGTCAGCCTGGTTGTCAGCCCTGCGTGACGGCCGCCTTTACCCCCAGAACAAGCGTCTGGTACTCATTTCCGTTAGAGGCTAAGTCGACCCCAGGGCCATGGTGCCGCCAGAGGGTTTGGGTCAGTTTAAAAATCCTGACCCCGACGGGACTTGAACCCTCAACCCTCCGGCTTGTAGCTCAGTGCCTTAACCACTACGCTATGGCGTACCCCCATATAGTAAAGTAATCCCACAACAGGCCTCAGGAGGCCCTTGGGGTAGTTGGAGGTTAAGGCTCCCACTTTTTCTAGACAATCGGCACTTGATGTCAGCCGGGTTGTCAGCCCTGCGTGACGGCCGCCTTTACCCCCAGAACAAGCGCCTGGTACTCATTTCCGTTAGAGGCTGAGTCGACCCCAGGGCCATACTGCCGCCGGAGGGTTTGGGTCAGTTTAAAAATCCTGACCCCAACGGGACTTGAACCCTCGACCATCCGGTTTGTAGCTCAGTGATATTGATATCTAATTGTAATATTATTGTGTTTTCTTTTTTTTTGTTTTAAGTATTTTTTTACCAAACATCAGCTTATTGTAACGGACTGTCAACAGCACGTACGGCTTACTGCCCGTGCGACCCATATTTGTAAATAACATTGTATGTATCTTACTTTTAGTCTAATAAAGTCCTTATGTACATATTTATTTATTTATTTATTTCGATGTTATAATTAATTTTTTGAAATTGAGTAATACAAGCCTAATATGACATGAAAAGAAAAATAAATGCTTGGTCGGGGATTTGAACTCTGACCTCTGAATTGATACTTCAATGCGCAAAGAAGTACCAATTCGGAGGTCTGGGTTCAAATTCCCGTTTAGCATTCATTATTTTTTCTTTTCATGTTATATTAGGCTTGCGTTGCTCAATGTTAAAAATTTAATTATAACAACGATAAAGCGTCACTGCTACAAACCAAAACATCTCTTTAATTTGCTTACTTGTTATAGTAGCTACTAGAGGGCAGTGAGACCGAGTTACCCCTATCTCTCGTAATATAGGATATATATAAAGAAAAATAAATGCTTGTGAGAGGATTGCGGATAGCGTAAGTAGTAGCGCATTGAAGTATCAAATCAGAGATCTGGGATCCAATACCCGTTCAAGCAATGATTTTTCCTTTCATGTCATATATATATATATATATATATATATATATATATATATATCACCTTACAGGATAAAATTATAATTAAACTATGTTTGTAAATTAGATTTTTAAAATATATAAATTATTTATGTTATTCCGAAGCAAGAATGTAAAATATTTTATATATCGGAATGAGATAAAATAATACTTTTATATAATAAAGATATTAATATAAAGTCGCCGAACTTCAATATGATGTTACGTACAAATTTGAAAGGAAAATGTGAGAAGAAAGGAGTACATGCAAGGATTCATAGACCTCTTGTTGTCCAGGAATATAATTAAATTATTGACAGATTACCTTCTCCAATGTAGGAGACATTGTATCCATGGCCCCAGGTGCAGTTGCTGGGATTCAATATATCATCTGGACCTGGATAATCTCCCGAACAATTCATGGCTATCCGAACTCGGATCTGTAAAAAAAAAACACATTTCAGCATCATGTCCTTAATCACATGAGTATTGAAGAGTATCCATGTAAAATTACAAATTCCATTCCAGGAAAAAAAAAAGTATTCATATATAAAGCATTGGGAAATTTTATATACCGGTTCCTACTTTCTACTCAGGATAGGGATGTATGGAGAGCTTATGTCCGTGCGGCCATGAACCTACGGGTTCGATAGTGCCAGTGAGTAAGTAAGTAAGTAAGTAAGGTTCCTACTTTCTAATGTATTATTATAATTATCCAACCACCCATAGTAATTCTACCCGAGGGCAGGTCCTTCACTGCAATCATAGCATTTTCATGCTATGCTTTGAATCTTTACTAGGGAATTATAGGTCAGGGATGGTGATGATAATGATAAGGATGATGATGAAGGTTGGATGATTTTCGGGGACCGTTTGGGTCCTAAGCTTCCTGACATTTGTCCTACAACTGAGGAAAAATACCGAAAAACCTAACCCAGGAGCCTGTCCCGACCGGGAATCGAACCCGTTTCCGCTGCGTCACAAGGCAGCACGCTACCTCGAGACCACAGCGATGGGCATTATAATGGTAATGGTATGAAACTACTAACATATTGGAAATTATTACTATATGCAGAATCACTGGATGGGGAATAATGAAAAAAGATCAAATACAGAACACTTTACATATTTTCTATTATTGTTTGGTTGATGAAAACCACAGCATTGTATATGAAGTACAAAATAAATTAAATAGAACGAACGTATTGACCTTCGTGATATATATATATATATATATATATATATATATATATGGTATGATAAGAAAACTAAATACCTGGACGGGATTCGAACCCGGAACTCTGAGATTGTACCTCAGCGTGATAACCATTACATCACCAGGCGAATCCAATTCAAACACTTATTTTTCTTATATATGTATTATATATATTATATTAAATTATATTATATTATGTCATGTCATGTCATGTCATGTCATGTCATGTCATGTCATGTCATGTCATGTCATGTCATGTCATGTCATGTCATGTCTTGTTTTGTTTTGTTATGTGTTATGTGTTATGTGTTATGTGTTATGTGTTATATGTTATGTGTTATGTGTTATGTGTTATATGTTATATGTTATATGTTATATGTTATATGTTATATGTTATATGTTATATGTTATATGTTATATGTTATATGTTATATGTT
The DNA here is from genome assembly GCA_030220185.1 of Diploptera punctata. Classification (NCBI taxonomy): domain Eukaryota; kingdom Metazoa; phylum Arthropoda; class Insecta; order Blattodea; family Blaberidae; genus Diploptera; species Diploptera punctata. The sequence continues at coordinate 1,555,131 of JASPKZ010003857.1, forward strand.
ATATGTTATATGTTATATGTTATATGTTATATGTTATATGTTATATGTTATATGTTATATGTTATATGTTATATGTTATATGTTATATGTTATATGTTATATGTTATATGTTATATGTTATATGTTATATGTTATGTTATATTATATATACATATATATCTAATACCCGCCGTGCGCTGCTACGCCTAAATAAATAAAAAATAATATGTTTTTATGTTTAGTTGAGTAAGTAAAATGAAATTAAATAAATACATTTACATTTTTAGATGCCCCGTGCTGATTACCCGGCTTTGCCCAGGAATTTACTTATCCCGATCTTCTTGACATAAATGAGCTGAAATACGAAAGTTAATGTGTTTTATGTTTAGTTAAATAAGTAAGATGTAAAATTTATATCGAAATTATTTTTAGATACCCCGTGCTGTTTACCCGGCGTTGTTCGGGAATCTACTTATCCTTATCTTCTTGGTATAAATCAGCTAAAAGACAAACATTAATATACTTATTATATTTAGTTGAATAAGTAAAAGGAAAAAAATTATAAATGTATATCGCAATCATTTAAAATTTTTCCGTGCTGATTAACAGGTGTTGCCCGGGAATCAACTTATGCCGATCTTCTTGGCATAAATGAGCTAAAAGACAAAATTCGTTATTGTAAGTTATCCGTTAAAGAATACCCGCCATGTGCTGCTATGCTTGCACTGGAATGTATGTACTTGTTCCGATATTCTTGGCATCAATGAAAGACAAAAATGGTTATTGTGAGTTATCCGTAAGAGATAAACATATGCTGTCGCAGACTTTTTCGTAGAGCTTTTCGAGATATTCAATTTCGTGTACACTAATTTTATTTATTTGTTATGGTTTAGGCAGGGCAACGCATTTAAGCATCGAAAGAGCTACTTTTTTCATGTTTTCCAATACAAAGGGTGATTTTTTAGGATGTAGGAGTTGAGTGTCACAACTCTCTTATAACCTATGTTCATCCCGGGAATCTCCTGAACATTTTGCAAAAAACCCATCACAATCGGATCAACGGTTTGGCACGTCATAAAATACGAACAAACAAACAAACAACCGAACACACAAATAAAAAAACAAACAAACAATCATTAATTTTATACATTAGATATATACCCTATATATATATTTCAGAATGTGAAATTGGCTCTTTCAGTTGCGGCTAATTTCGTTTCAATTGTTGACCAAGTTTTCTAATGTAAGGTTTTCTGGAGGACATAAATTAGAAACAATCAGTCATACGTCATAGAGTTATGAGTCAAGTTAATGTTTGGTTGAATACAATTTCCACGTGTAGGAGTTCTCATTCTGACATCGCATATAGCTCCTAACAGAAATATAAAATATTAAAAGAAACAACTCAGTAACACAGAGTAGTTCATAGAAAGCAAAAGGACATCTAATTACACGCTATATATTAGCATGACCTGTATCTATCTATCTATGTAACGGAATCATTCAACGCGATTTTCACCCACTTAAAAACATTGGATCGACTTGAAACTTTGTATACTTGTAAAGGACCCGTGACAATGCAATAATTTCATTTTTTTTCTAAAATCCTGGACAGAATCGTCAGAAAATAAAAAAACGTGTCTTTGTATCTATGTAACGGAATCTTTGAACACGATTTTCGCATACTTAGAAACATTGGATCGACTTGAAACATTGTATACTTATAAAGGACCCATGACAATACAGTAATTTCAGATTTATTTTCTAAAATCCTCGCCAGAATCATCAGAAAATAAAAAAAAGTTTCTTTGCATCTAGGTAATGGAATCTTTAAACACGATTTTCACCCACTTAGAATCATTGGAACGACTTAAAACTTTGTATACTTGTAAAGCACCCGTGAGATTACAATAATTTTATATTTTGTTTCTAAAATCCTGGCCAGAATCACCAGAAAATGAAAAAAAATTAAACCTGGTATAATAGCTTGCGGATTTGTCGACCATTTAGTCAATCGTTGTAAGAGCTCAGTTGGTAGAGCGGTGAACTCTAGTGGTATATAATTTCAGTAATCCGTAGGTCGCTGGTTCAGATCCGGCTGGGAGGATTTTTTAGAAGAGTATTACTTTTAGTTCATACTACAATAGTATCGAATTTAAAGATATTTACATTTTTATCTTATTCTGTAAATATTAAAACTAAAAAATTTAAAATAAATAATAGTTTAAAAAAATAAAACAACACGCTTTATTAGGAAACCTAATTAAAAAGTGAAAAACAATTTTAATTTCCAACACGCTTGGGATAAAATTAAAGTGGTCAACAACAAAAATCATCTCCAACACACCTAGAATAAAACTAGAGTTATCTACAAAAAGAAAATCATTTAACATCAAAAGCGTGGGGTGGTCTATATCAATTAATATATTTGACTATTTAACTCATGCCCCAAATGGGAGTCAATGACCAATCACGTTTCAATGATTTCTGTTTTACAACCAATCAGAGTCGTGTTTCACGAAATATTTATAAGTGTTATAATTACCATATTAAAGAAAGCTCCTCCTTTTTAATATTCTGAACAGGTCTGGCTATTATTTTGCAGTGACTGAGCCTGTGAGAAATACGGCTACCAGATTGTATATATATATATATATATATATATATATATATATATATACTGCATTAATGTCAACATATGCCGCATGCGGGAGTTAATATAAAAACATTTGTAGCAATTGATTATACCACCAAAAAAAGAAACCACTGTTTGCACTTTCTTAAATTATTTTTTCCCAGGTAACAATCCAGAAAAATATAATTGTCACATTTACATCATACGACATCAGAAATGAATTAATATACAGTTTGATGTGTTTCATTTTTTCTCCACTAGAGAGCATTCTTACAATATTGCGTTCCTTTGGCAATAAATAGTATGAACTAGTTGCAGTGATAAACAAAAGAAGCAGATGAAGCGTACCTACCGTTTCTCATTTGTTTTCAAACATCGCCGTTTATATTAAATATATAAATATTTTAAAATAACTATAGTTAAATAATGATTTGTGAGAAAACAGCTTAATTTTATTCGTTAAATAGTCCTAACAAATGCCACTCTTGATTTCCAAATTATCATAAGTAATGCCACGAGTGATTTCCAAATTATCGATAAATTCACGACTCACGAAGTGAGGAGTGAATTTATCTAGAAAATTTGGAAATCAAGAGTGGCATTTGTTAGGACTATTTAACGAATAAAATTAAGCTGTTTACTCACAAATCATTATTTAACGATAGTTATTTTAAAATATTTATATATTTAATGTAAACGGCGATGTTTGAAAACAAATGAGAAACGATAGGTACGCTTCTACCGCTTCTTTTGTTTATCACTGCAACCAGATCATACTATTTATTGCCAAAGGAACGCAATATTGTAAGGAGGAGCTTTCTTCAATATGGTAATTATAACACTGATAAATATTTGGTGAAACACGACTCTGATTGGTTGTAAAACAGAAATCATTGAAACGTGATTGGTCATTGACTCCCATTTGGGGCATGAGTTAAATAGTCTAGATAAATTCACTCCTCACTTCGTGAGTCGTGAATTTATCGATAATTTGGAAATTACTCGTGGCATTACTTATGATAATAAACAGATATTAGTAAAAGTAAAGTCTCTAAGAAGAAAATGTAAAAATCATAAAAAGCACCCCACTCTTTTGATGGTAAAATTATTTTCTTTTTGTAGATAACTCTAGTTTTATTCTATATGTGTTAGAGATGATTTGTTTGTTGGCCACTTTAATTTTATCCCAAGCGTGTTGGAAATTAAAATTATTTTTCATTTTTTAGTTCGGTTTTCTAATAAAGCGTGTTGTTTTAGTTTTTAAAACTATTATTTATTTTTAATTATGTTATATAATTCCTTCAAATTAACATTTGTTTGTTTTTGATGTCTCTTGAAATCAATCATCTTATATTCTTTTATTTAAGTCGGAACTCAGTTAAAAAGTTTTAGAACATATATTAAAATGTCTTTATGCACGATAGTGCCCCTTCTGTCGTACTTAGAGCAATGGCGACCATGATTGAAAGTTCAATTTCCTACATTTCGACATAGCCAACCTATAAATAACGAAATAGCTATACTGTAATAGTATAAATTACCTAGCTAGTGCGTGAAGTAAAACCACGGCCCTTTATGTATACTAAGTACAATGCATATACAAAAATATATCCAAAAGGTAGTGTTATTATACATTATACGAACAAATCACTGCATTTTATATGAACTAAATTTTATCTGAGAAAAATATAGAACAATAAATTCATATTTGCCGCCAATTTATCCCTGATTGGTTTCACGGCCTGTAGTAGTCTCAACTAAATTATTTTCGACATTTACCGTATGTAATTGACCAGACAGTTAACACCAGTCAGTTGTTTATAATTAACGCAAACATTTTCTACAAATATGTTATTATTTTACTATTATTGATTATTTTGAAAACACCATCGTGCAAAAATAAATTACAACACACGTTTGTGAACTGTTTCACAGAATCTCGGAAATTAAAAACCTTTATCATTTCCTCACTTCTGTAAGAACCAGTTCCTAACTTCGCACTGTAATATACTACTTGAATATTAGCATAGTCTACAATTATTGAATAAAATAAATTATATTCTGTATCATCATCATCATCATCCTGTATCATGGCAGCTGCCGCCGTCTTCCGGAAACCAAATGCCATTCCTCTCTGTCCATCCATTGATCTTCCTCCAATCCGCTGATATTCAAAGCCGCTTGTACCCCTTCTATCCAAGTTTTCTTTAGTCTTCCTCTCTTCCTCCTTTCCATTGGGTCCCATAATAACAATTTTAGGCAATCTTTCGTCTGGCATTCTTTTCACATGGCCACACCACTGTAATATTTCCTTGTCTATAATGTATATGATGTCCGGCTCTTCTTGTACACCCATAATTTTCCTTATTTCTTTATTTCGTATTCTATCCATTCTAGATTTTCCAGCTGATCTTAAAACATCCATTTCTGTACTTAAAAAATTATTTTCATTTTCTTTCAGCACCATATGTTAAAATGCTCTGAATTATGGTTTGATATATTTGTAATTTTCTATTTTTTGTAATATTCTTGCTCCAGCAAACAGAGTTTAAAGCATTTATTGTTTGTTTTGTTTGTGGCGATTCGATTTTTTTAATTTCCCCCGTGCTATCGCCTGGATAGTCTAAATTTTTTGTTCCTACATAAGTGCATTCAATACTAGGTTTTAGTTCGTCTTCCCATTGTTTGAATTTATATTTCCCCTTTCTTCTCCTATACCACAAATATTAATTTTCTCAATGTTTATATAAAGTCCCCATTTTTCATATTCTTCTTTTAGTTTTTCTTTGCCATATATTCTATGTCATCGTGGTCTTGTGCTATTAATACCTGGCCGTTTGTAAAATTTAGTGAATATACATGTGTGTTTTAGATTGGTATGCCCATTTTTTGACATGTTTTCCTCCAGTCTCTTAGTACTCTTTATTTTGTACGTGACTCAAAAATACAATACTTTTGCATTTAATATAGTATCAGTTAATTACATAGTTGTTTGCCACATCGAGATGAAACACTTCAAAAAATACACTTGAAACATAAAAACATGGAGAAAATAAATAGCCTCACGCTGATGACGTATTTTTACTTGAAAACAAAACAGAGAGTTTGATATAAACAAAGCATGGCGTAGTGTTTAATGGAACATTTTTACATCATAAAATGCTAAACAGAATCAAATATTGTTCCAATTATCCACTCCTTTAATGTCTAAAATTTTTATTCTCTTTCGACCGGTAATCTCTTTTGCGATACCCGGGGTAATTTTAAATCGTGTTTGGTTTCAATTCGCCAATGCTATATGATTAACGCTGTATGCAGTTTAAAATAAGCTTTAATCTAGACAGCATAAAGTGCTTTGAGTTAACATACATTACATTCATACTGGACAGTGTCTCCATTAGCAACTGTCACGTGATCATGTGATTCCATTTCCATTTAGTCAATTAGATAGTGATCTAAACATCATGTCATGGATTGGACCCTCGACCAGCTCCATTACAAGGCTGTTTCTAACATCACTTCCGTGTTCACCTATTGTTCGTGTCCTTTGTGGCATTGAGGTGATTATTTAAATCTAATTCAGGGCTATTCAGAAATAAGGATCAGACTTCAAATATTCATTTCTTCCAAACTGCAAAAAATAGAAACACAATTCCAAAAGCTCCTGGAAAGAGAAAGGTTTGAAGTTCTGATCACGGCCGCATTGGCGCTGTTATGTTGATTGTATTAAAATGGCGACACAACAGGACTTTCGATTAGAAGAGAAGGAGCAGAAGATCAACTTCATTACCGGTGGCCTCCCAGATCATCCGACCTAACCCCGTGTGATTTTTATCTGTAGGGTTACGTAAAGGACCGTGTTTTTATCCCCTCTTATGCTTGACACTCTTCAAAATCTGCGACATGGGATTGTTTAAGCTGTGAATTCGATAACTGAAGACCAGCTACTTCGTGTGTGGAGGGGCACGCCGTAGGGTAGTGGTTAAGGCACTGCGCTACAAGTCGGAAGGTCGAGGGTTCAAGTCCCGGTGGGGTCAGGATTTTTAAATTGACCAAAACCTTCTGGCGGCACTATGGCCCTGGGGTCGACTCAGACTCTAACTGAAATGAGTACCAGACGCTTGTTCTGGGGGTAAAGGCGGCTGTCACGCAGATCTGACAACCCGGCTGACATCAAGTGCTGATTGTCTAGAAAAAATGGGAGCCTTAACTTCCTACTACCCCAAGGGCCTCCTGAGGCCTGTCGTGGGATTACTTTACTTTTACTTACTTTACTTCGTGTGTGGCACGAAATGAGCCACCGTTTTGATATTTGTCGTGTAACACGTGATGCTCATATCGAATGCATAAAATAGTGAAATTTGAACATGTCTCTTTCCAGGAACGTTAGAACTGTGTTTATAATGTTTTGTAGTTTCGAAGAAATAAATATTTGGAGTCTGTTCCTTCTTTTTTTATAAGAACAACATAAAATAGGCCTATGTGTTTCGAAAATGTTATCATTTCTATATCTATATATCTATCTATCTATAATGATGTAGACCATTGTTGAGTCATAGCCTCTCCTTTGTAAGGAGTTATAAGACCAAGTTAATTTTTAGTTACCTTATTTCCTCATAGATGTCATGGATGGCATGTGGTCAACACACCGACCCAATGAGACATCTAACACGCAAGTAAGGTATTACTAGGAGATTGATGTCCGTAAATTTTGTGTAGAGGCCTCTTTATTCAGGCTTGGATTTTTCCGTCCTAAAAAATCCATCGACCCCGGCCGGTTTGAACCCGCGACCCTCGGAACCAGAGACAAGGAGCATAACCACTAGTCCATCGCTTCTTGGACATTTTCTTCGAAATAAAATTATACAATTTATAAATATCCCTGTAACACTATGATTAAATATTTATTTAACCTAAGCATATTTTTAAAGAAATTACATATTTTATTTCACACATGTAAATACAATAATGTACCAAGCAAGTAAGACGGCCGTAGTGGGCTAGAGGTTACATTCCTTGACTCTGGTCCCGAGGATCGAGGGTTCAAACTCGGCCGGGATCGATGGATTTTTTTAGTGTGGAAAAATTCATGGAACAAGTCCTCCGGGAGAGACTTCAATCCATGGATCCCGAGTCTAAAGATTTTTGGGCTCGTAAAAGATCCTTAAGCCTGTGCAAAGAAGCCTTCTTCTTCTTCACTTCCTGGTTTAGGCAAGAGTTGCCCGTTTCGTCTTCACTAATAGATCTAAGACCATCTTTTCCGAGGACGTCCGACATCTCTTCTTCCTCTTGGAAAATAATGCAAGATTTTATTTGGTAATCTACTTTCTTCCATTCTTTCTACATGTTCTTTCCACTGTATCTTGTTGTTAAATATCTTTTCCTTTATGGAATAGATCTGCAGTTCTTCACGGATATCCTCGTTTCTTATCTGGTCCATTCTAGTGCAGCCTTTTACTCTTCTTAAACATTTCATCTCGGCTGCTTGGATTTTACTTTCTTGTTTGGTAGTGGTAATCCAAGATTCACTCCCATACGAAAGGACAGGGACAGCCATTGTTTTATAAAATTTTAATTTTGTTTGTTTATGGGCCTTATTATTCAATCTTCTATTTATTGTACCACAAATAGCTTGAAACCGATGTGTTTTGTGTTCAATATCTTTATCATGCCCATAGCTGATGCCACATCCTAAATATTTAAAGTGCAAAGAAGCCTCTGAGCAAAATATACCGACATCAAAAAAAGTAGCTTTTTGCCACCTAGATGTCTCATTGATTAGGTATGTTGGCAGCATACCATATATGACATGTGTGGGCAAATAAGGTAATTAAATTAACTTGGTATAGTAAATTTAATCTGTATTGTATACTAAAAAATAAATTAATAACCTATAATACTGAATACCACTACGTGTTAAATTAGAAATAGAATGGAAAAGTATAGAACAGGTCATGAAATTCAAATATTTAGGAATATAAATTAATAGCAGCAACAGAATAACAGATGGAATGCTGCATCAAGCAAATAATGCATACAAAATATCGGGATGTTTAAACAATACTGTTTGGATAAATAAAAATTTAAGAATAGATACAAAAGTAAGAACTTACAAATCAGTCTTAAGACCAGTTCTAACATATGGTCGTGAATGCCAAACAGAAACTCAAAAAACAAAACAAATCAATGAAACAACCGAAATTAAAGTTTTAAGGAAAATTGTAGGAAAATCGCTGAGAGAGAAAATTCGCAGTTCTGTTATTAGAAAAGAATATGAAATTGAACCTATAAACCTCTAGATAAATGCACCATGCATCCAACCATAGTAATTCTGCCCGAAAGCAGGTCCTTCACTGCAATAATAGCATTTTCATGCTCTGTTTGCAGCTTTACTAGGGAATTGTAGGTGTGGTAGCTTCTCGTTGCTTTCCACACCGGTGATAGATGATGATAATGATATGAATGATGATGATGATGGCCATATGATTTCGGGGACCGTTTGGGCCATAAAGTTTTCGTGACATTTGACTTACAGGTGAGGAAAAACCCCGATAAAAACCTCACCCCGAAAACCTGCCCCGACAGGGGATCGAACCCGAGCCCGCTGCGTGACAAGGCAGCACGCTACCTCGAGACTACAGCGGTGGACTAGATAAATGATAGAAGACTAAATTCGAACGAACACATAGATAGAATGGAGAACAGTAGATTAGTGAAGAAAGTACGTGACTGGACAACTCAGAAAACACCATTAGGACTACCACAACTACGATGGAAGGACGTTACCATACCCCGGACCTGTAGTGAATGAACAGGCAACAAGCTGCCAGCTTTCATGCGTAGAGGAAGAAGAAGAATGAAAAATATTGATTATAATATACAGTTTGATGTGTTTCATTATTTCTTCACAAGAGGTGTATTTTTTCAATATTACCTTCCTACTTGACAATAAATAATATGATCAAGTTGCAGTGAATATACATAACCTCACATTTCTGATTTGTTTCCAAACATCGCCATTTACATTAAATATATAAATATTTTAAAATACCGGTAACTATATTTAAATAATGACTTTTAAGTAAACAGCTTAATTTTATTCGTTAAATAGTCCTAATAAATGCTCCTCTTTATTTCCAAATCCTCTAGATAAATTGGAAATCACTCGTGGCATTACTTACGAAAATAAATAGATTTTATTTTTATTCCATTGATTTATACAGGAAAGTACTTTTCTTAGAGTGCACCAAAGTTACAAAATTGTTCATGGTTAACTTCTAAGTAATTTTATGTAAACTGAAACTTTTAACACGAATTGTCTGTTAAAAAATTAAATGTCTGTGCAATATCTGTTGGAGCAGAGAGTAAAGTAAGACTAAACAAACTAATGTAAAACTTTTTATTAACAACTAGCTCTCAAAAGAGTTTTAATTTATAGTCCCATAAAAGTTGAACATGCGGTAGAAGCGTGTACTTTCTATGGAGCACAGATATGAACAACTGTTATCTACATCTGATAAGAGAAGAACACGGAACTAGGTCAGATTGTATCGTCAAATGAACTACGTCTGTAGTGACGACAATCCCTCAATGCTCAGAACACTTTCCAAATTGACGAATAAGTATACATTTAGGAAATGTTATAGGACCCATAAAAATTAGATAATCTTTAAATTTTAAATGCAAAGTACATACTTTTACCGACACATGTATTCTAATCCACTTTGTATTGTGTTCTTATTTATACACGCTAATTCAAACTCACTGACAATATTATAGATCGTAATATATTAGATATTATCTTTTTGATCAAATTTTTACTTAGTATTTAATATTAGAGTTAATTAAGATTGTTATATTCTGATGTAATATAGTTTGTCCTGGTGAGGGGAAGAGAAGGCCATATGGCCTTAACTCCACCAGGCTAAATAAATCTAAATCTAAATCTAAAACCGTGGTTCAAGTCCGGGTGGATATAAGCTATCCATATATCCTTACTCTGAGCTACAATTAATAATAATCCCCTATGATCTACCTCCTGAAATTATGGTTAATATTATTCTCCCACCTCATTGTTGATCTACCAACTGGGCGTTTTCCCTCTGGTTTTCCTACAAGAAGGTTTCATGACCCTTTTTCATTCTCCATTCACATGTCCTGCCCATCGCAGTCTAGAGTTAACAGTTTTTATTATATCTCGCTTTCTATAAAGACATTTTACTCAATATTATGAAAGTCTTCTCCAATCGGCTGTTTGTTCATCTCTATTTGCTCCAAAAAATGTCCTAAGAACTTTATTCTCAAATTCTTGGAGAGGTGTAAATGAGATACAGACGACGCTGATCTCCCCGCTTTAGGGTCTTAATTTTTGCTCTCTTCGGGTTGTTTACAAAAACGTTGTTTGTGAGCTTTTGAATTTTGGGTTATGATAAAAAAAGTTTGTGTTGTGTTATGTCTGGCCATAGAGAAGAGAAGTTATTTTGAAAAATTAACATGGTTTGGGGAATGTGAAACTATTTTTGAGTTCTAAAGATGTTTTTATGCACAGGAGGTATAAAAACCGAGAACAAATGTGTTAGATATGTATGTATATGTAACCTCCTTTCCTCCCTTAAAGTAAGAGTCCATGTTTCGCACTCATATATACAACTGGGTGGCAGTGCATATTCCACCAGCGACCTACAGAGCTTTATTTCTGCTTCTTTCATTCCTCTTCTTTAAATTATTTTTTATTTATATTTTTTTTAGTTAGCTTCAAAACATCCCACCCATATATCAATGTTGGTATGGCTACAATTCTGTAAAACTTCACAACTGTGTGTGCCCTTACCTTCCTGACAAAATCTGTTTTAATTGTCCCAATTTATTTTAGGAATTGTAATATTATTTTATCAAAATTGTTTATATTTTCATGCGACAGTGTACAGCCTACATATTAATAATGGTTCGCATGTTCCATTGGTATATCGATAAGGTATGTCTTTAATTTCACTTTTCCTTTAAATCCCATAATTTCTTTCTTTTTTCAAAGATTTATTCAGATTTTATTCATGAGATGTTATGAGGCCCTCTGCAGGTTCTTACTTTATAGATATTTTAGAATGAAGGGATGTTTCCTTTCATATTCCAAGCAGCAATTTTATTGTATAACTAATAGTATTGTAAGCCTATGTTTTCCCTTTACAGAGATTTTGGGTGGTACGTGGTCAGCGTTCCGCCTCATACTGACATCTGGGAAACCAAGGTAGTACTAGGACGGGAAAATTCGGCAAATTTTGCTTAGAGGCCTTTTCATTCAGGCTTAAGGATTTTTTACGAGCCTGAAAAATCTTCAGACTCGGGACCCACGGTTTAAAGTCCCTCCCGGAGGACTTGCTCCTTGGATTTTTCCGTCCTCAAAAATCCATCGACCCCGGCCGGGTTCGAACCCGCGACCCTTGGGACCAGAGGCAAGGAGCATAACCACTAGTCCACCGCGGCCGATATATCTAATAGTACATTTTATTATTTTTCCTTTTCTATGCTTCCAGTAATACCGTCTTCAATATTACAAGTTTCCACATTATTACATTACCGGCAAGATATTATTTTCTGTTGTCTACCATTCTGAGCCACTATATTTGAACGTAGTTTTATTTTTATATAATTGTAGGCTTTCACGGCCGGCGTCTTGATCCATATTTGGTTCGTCTTCCGGGCTTATAGGCCGTGGTCTGGTTGTCTTCTTACTCGACGTTTCGTCTACTGCTGCGGTAGACATCATCAGGAGATATTGCGTGCTTTCTGTGAACTCCTCAACAGTCGGCTGCAGACTGGCTGGTCGTTGGAAACTGTCTCTCTGTTTATAGCTAAACCCTGGGCGGGAGGGGAGGTTTTCTGCGCGCACCGAGTTTTGCGTTGTATTGCCGTTTGCAGAAGTCATAGGCTTCGTTGTCGTGTTATGCAGTGCTGGGATCCAAATTTTGTTTATCTTCAAGGTTTCTTCTTTTTTTGTTGAAGGAATTTTTATGTTTATATATTTCTATGGCTTCTCTGTATAGTCTGGTGTAGTAATGTGATGTTTGTGATAATACCTGGGTATCTTCAAATCTTATAATATGTTGTTGGTTGTTCATCAAGTGTTCCGCTACGGCCGATTTTTCATTTTGTTTTAACCTGCAGTGTCTCATGTGTTCTTGTAATCGTGTGTTGATCATTCTTTTTGTTGTACCGATGTACACCTCTCCACAACTGCACGGGATACGATATATACCGGCATGACTCAAAGGATCTCTAGTGTCTTTGGCTGGGCGCAGTATATTGCTGATTTTTTGTGTTGGTTTGTAGGTTGTTGCTATGTTGTATTTCTTTAATATTCGTCCAATTTTCTCTGTTGTTGTTTTGATATAAGGTAGGTAAACCTTACCATTTATCTCTTCCTTGTTTTCGTTTTCGGGCCTATATTTCTTGGGATTTATGGCTCGACGAAAATCTGTTTTGCTGTATCCATTGGTAAGAAAAGCTGCATGGAGATGATTGATTTCTTCTTGCAGATACTGTGGTAGTTTTATTTGATTTTCATATTTATTATATAATTCAGTGGCAGCTGTTTCGGTACACTGTACCTTCTTCAGACATGTTAACAAATTATGAATTGTGTTCCAACTGATCTAAGCAACAATACAACCATATTTATTTATTTTTTTAAAATTTAACAAAGGAACATATGCAAGTGAAAATTGGACTCTTAACCGTTCAGACAGAAGGAAAATAGAAACTGCAGAAATGAAGTTCCTACGTTCAGTAGGAGGTGTGACAATTTTGGACAAGAAAAGAAGTGAGGATATTAGGAATGACTTAAATATTTTCAATTTAACAAATAGAATTGACAACATGAGAAACAACTGGTATGAACATGTCAAGAGAATGCCTACAGATAGAATCCCTCAGCTGTTACTAAAGTACAAACCAATAGGACATAGAAATGTTGGACGCTCATTTACTAGATGGGAGGATTCATTAAATCCCACTTGATGTGAAAACAGGTCAAAAGGCCTAATTTCATGAAGCAGAAGAAGAAGAAGAATTTAACAAAGGGGGTTCATTCAAATCAAGTTGAGAATTTAACAGTTTGTTACTACTTTTCAATTTATTTCTACAGCCTCCAAAAGATCTAACTTCTTACCATTATCACAAACATGTAAAATTTCAAAATTTGGATCGAAACAATGATTAAATTGGAATAGGTGGTTAGCATATTTTGAATATTCTAAATTTCTGTTATATGCTCTCATGTGTTCCTTTATCCGAGAGATAAAAGGTCTACCAGTTTGTCCTATATAGATATTGTCACATGTGCCACACTTCAATTTATATACACCTGATCATTTTTATTTTTTTATTTTGGTTTTATTATATTTTGTAAAGTTTTATTAGTTTTAAATGCCACATTCATGTTCAACTTTTTAAAGGGTTTAGATATTTTATTTGAAAGTGGGCCTCTGTTATGACATAGATTTTCATCAAGTAAACACCAACTCAATTGATCATTATATTTGACATTAGGTACTTTGAACAAAAAGTGTATTCTACCTTTTGGCATCTAGATGCCTTAATTATAATGCATATAAATTCATTGTATTATCATCATCATCATCATACAGGGATTAAGCGTGTTGGCTCGTTCCGGTTTCATGAAAGCTAGAATAATTGTTAAAATTGTCAGACCATCCTCTGTGTGGGCGTCCAACATTTCTCCTTTCGTGCGGTTTATAATTTAGCAATAATTTTGGAAATCTTCCTTCTGGCATTCTATCAATATGTTCTTTCCAGTCGTTCCTATATTTAATTATTCGGTCTGTAAGTTTGAAAGTATTTCCATTGTATTATGTTAGCTAATCTAGGTCAATGGTAGCCCCAAACATTATCATTCCACCAGCCATCACTGCTGTTATTTCTTTACGTATACTTTGTTAATAATGATATCCTCATCTCGTGTCCAACTTAGGGTCGTGTCGAGATGAGATGGAGCCTCTATATAGAGGTCTGCGAATGACAAGGGTGCCGGCCGGCCGATCAGCTCCTGATGCACCATCAGATGAACGAAATGGATGAGATGAATATAGATAAATGGTGAAATGAGATTTATGGAACGGGAAAACGGAAGAAACCCCGAAAAAACCTGCCCAAGCTCTGTTTGTTCCACCACGAAACCTACATGGAATGACCGAGACTCGATGTGGGGACCCCAGCGGTGAGAGGCGAGCATCGGACCGCTTGCGCCACGGAGCCGCCTGTATATGTTATTATTAATTTAATTTATCATTAACTTTATTCTGTTATTAGATCTTTATTTTATTATTCTTTAATATAGCCAAATAATCGTTTATTATATAATTTTATTATAATTGCTGTAGTTTAAAAATAACGTACCCTATGTCTGTCTTGGTGAGTGGGAAGAAAGCCACATGCTCTTAATTCAACCAGGCTAAATTAATATTTTATACATAATTAAATACTAGAAAACGAGAGGATGAATAATTTAGAGTAAAAATATCAAGAACCTCGAGTATAAAAATTAGTAGTGCACAATTATATCACACACACACACACACACACACACACACACACACACACACACACACACCCAGTAGAATGGAAGATATATGACGTTTTCAATTACCTGTCTTCTCCATCATAGTTTAACGTCTCACTCTATGTCCGGTGCCGCCCGGGCATTACAGTGGGAAGGATGTTTAACTCTGGAACACCCACATTTTTTTTCTGACCTCACAAATACACGAAAGCCTATCCGAATGAGTGTTCAGCTGAATCCACTACCTTCTCCAAGACAACTTTATTATTTAAATGAAACACACCGTTCACTGACATATTCATAGCGAATATATGTCCACCGCTGTGGTCTTGAGGTAACGTGCTGCCTTGTCACGTAGCGTGCCCGGGTTCGATTCCCAGTCGGGACAGGCTCCTGGATTAGGTTTCTTCGGGGATTTTCCTCACCTGTAAGACAAATGTCAGGAAGCTTAGAGCCCAACGGTCCCCGAAAATCATCCGGCCATCATCATCATCCTTCATCGGTGTGGAAAGCAACGGGAAGCTACCACACCTACAATTCCCTAGTAAAGCTGCAAAAAATAGCATGAAAATGCTATGATTGTATTGAAAGACCTGCTCTCGGGCAGAATTACTTTGGGTGGATAACGAATATGCTGAATATGATTATGATGGTCAGATGATTTTCGGGGACCATTTGGGCCTTAAAGTTTCCGAAAAAGAACATCGAGAAAACCTGTCCCAATTGGAGATCGAACCCGGGTTCTCTGCGTACGAGAGAGTGACGCTATCCCGTTACCACAGCTAAGTATATAAAATAAATTCATAAATATTTGATAAACGCATGCCGTAAACACATCTGGGTCATTATACACATCTATTTTTTTTACAAATGCCCCAGGTTATATTTCGACATTCCTGGTTTCTGTCCTGGCATGGCGTACTTGTAACCCACTTCTGAGATTGTGGCGCCTGGAAGGCGGGGTTACGTTGCCCCGATGATATGATGGGTGATGATGACGATGATGATAGTGGTGCGCCAGGAGAGTCCCTAGTCCTGAACTTAATCTAAGATGAATATGAATGATGATGATTGCGATGACCATATGATTTCGGGGACCGTTTGGGCCTTAAAGTTTTCCTGACATTTGTCTTACAAGTGAGGAAAAACCCCGAAAAAACCTCACCCAGAAAAACTGTCCCGACCGGGGAACGAACCCGGGCCCGCTGCCTGACAAGCCAGCACGCTACCTAGAGACCACAGCGGTGGACACACATCTAAAAAATGTAAAGGCCATTTTAGCAAGAAAAAAACATCGTAAATAAAATAATAAAAATTTACACGGTAACATAAATTTTAAAATAGTAACCTTTTTTCCTTATCGCTGTATACAGGCGGGCTTTATGATGAGGCTTGGAGGGTAAGTAAAGGTCATGAGTTAGGACAGGGGCTGGAGATCTAATTAAAGCGTTAGTAATATTAGAGGACGCGGATCCTTTGTTTAAGTGGCTATAAAAGAGAAGAGCCAAGCGCAGAACGTGTGTATTCATTCTCCATAATAACAGCTTCATTTGATCCTCTTCCTCGAGACCTCTGTTATCCAGTTGTTACTTCAAAATATGCTCACTTCTTTACATATTTTTTTTTCATAATTAGGTATTATTCTCGTCCATAATTAATGAGGATGTATTCACAAAATAAAAGCGACATTAATACTCACATACGTCCACCGCTGTGGTCTCGAGGTAGCGTGCTGCCTTGTCACGCAGCGGGCCCGGGTTCGATCCCCGGTCGGGGCAGTTTTGCTGGGTGAGGTTTTTATCGAGGTTTTCCCTCACCTGTAACACAAATGTCAGGAAACCTTTAAGACCCAAACGGTTCCCGAAATCATAAGGCCATCATCTTCATCATCATCATCCTTACCATTATCATCATCATCATCATCATCATCATCTTTCACCGGTGTGGAAAGCAACGGGAAGCTACCACACCTACAATTCCCTAGTAAAGCTGCAAGCATAGCATAAAAATGCTATAATTGCAGTGAAGGACCTGCCTTCGGGCTGAATTACTTTGGATGGAATACTCACATTTGGACTAATAATTAAATTATTATAGACATCGGAGAAAATGATGGGAGTCCGGGAATATTATAGTATAATTTCAGAACTTCGTCCAATATAAATGTTCACTATTATATCGACCAATTCGCATAACACATTTCAATACACAAATAAAAACTTTATAAGAATACGTCCTGTTTTATATTTCTAGTGAACAAAAATAAATCTATATGAAAAACGTTACAAATATAAAACTTAATTAACTAAATTGATCATTAAAGGATAAACAGTTCATACACTAAATTGATGAGAAAAATTATAGGCATAATAATAATAATAATAATAATAATAATAATAATAATAATAATAATAATAATAATAATAATAATAATAGTGATAAAAATCATAATGTAAAATATATATATATACACAGTCACACATATATATTTCTGTATCCTGAATTATATAGCATTTTGTTCCCTTCAATTCTCTATATTTTGATAATAATAATAATAATAATAATAATTTTATTTATATACAGAATTTTAATGTTTACACATCTTTCTGTGTCCACAGTTTTATTTTTCTTCTTCACTCGTCTCTCTCCATCCAATCCATGTCCTCCAGTCCTCTTGCTCTCATTCCAGTTCTTATTTCCTGCATCCACGAGTTTCCAGGTCTTCCTCTCCTCCTTCTTCCAGGTGGACACCATTGCAATGTTTTCCTGGGTAATCGTTCTTCTTGCATTAGTCGTACGTGCCCATACCACTTTAATTGCTTATACTGTATATAATCTACTATTGAATAACCAATATTCATTTTTTTCTCTTATGACAGTATTTCTTATTTTGTCTAATTTTGAACATCTTGCTGCTCTCCTCAAGAAATCCATTTCCATCGACATAAGTTTTTGTTCGAAGTTTTTGTTCAATTTCCAAACTTCAGCTCCATATGTGACAGTGCTTCTCACTATTGAATTATATATTTGTAACTTACTTTTCCAGGTTATATGTCTGTCCCATAAGACTCCATTCATCATTGCTGTTGTTGCTCTACCTTTATTTATTCTGTTCTTAATATCACTTTCTTGTTTATCCTCTTTATCTAATTTTACTCCCAGATACTCAAATTCTTCACATCCTCTAATATACCCCTTTTTCATCTTTTAATATCAAATCTTGGGTTTCGGCTCCACATCCCGTATAAAATGTTTTTTTCTAAATTTATTTTCAAACTCCAGTTATCGTATTCGTCCAATAATTTTCTGAACATAAACTCCATGTCTTCATATTCTTGAGTAATTATTATCTGGTCATCCGAAAATAACAGTGTATATATTGTATCTGATCTCCAATTGGTACTTATTATTTTTTACCTCAAACGTGATTAAAATACTGGCTTGATGAAGAAATTGAAACATAAAAAATAATACAAATTTCACTACTATTTGTACCTGGCAACCTACATTATAGGTTGGAAAATGATAGGCAACCTCACTTTGGCATTTTATTTATATATTTTACTCTTGATTGGTGTTAATATTTTTAGAAACTACGTAATAATAATTATAAAAAATAATTAAATAATTTTTAATTAAAAATAGCTGTGGAGAGATAACAACCCTAGCAAGTTTTGTTTAAGTTTACATTATTTTGTATAAATATTCATTTTGTTAGGAAACTGTAAGACAAAAGGTCAATTTCAGTCCGGATCTCCCACCAAGGTGAAAAAAAATGTTTCCAATGTATAAATCAACCCTTTCTGTTTATGTTATCTAGACATTTAACATCCCCAATATGAAATTATTTATATTGTATTGTATTGTAGGAAGACCAAAACATGGGTGGAAAGATCAAGACCATCTTCGCTAGGTTTACCGTACAGGCCACATGGCCTAAAACGAATTTGTTCATGATGATGATGATGTATTGTATTGTAAGCCCATGTTTTTCCTTTACAGAAATTTAGGCGCTCTCCCCCTACAAGGAAGAATTTGAACCATACTAATTTAGTTACACTTGGTTTCGTATAGATGCCATTTTGAGTGGTCCGTGGTCAGCGTTCCGCCTCATACTGACATCTAGGAAACCAAGGTAGTACTAGGACGGGAGAATTCGGTAAATTTTGCTTAGAGGCCTTTTCATTCAGGCTTAAGGATCTTTTACGAGCCTGAAAATCTTCAGACTCGGGACCCACAGCTTAAAGTCCCTCCCGGAGGACTTGCTCCTTGGATTTTTTCGTCCTAAAAAATCCATCGACCCCGGCCGGGTTTGAACCCGCGACCGTCGGGACCAGAGGCAAGGAGCATAACCACTAGTCCACCGCGGTCGATAATTATTTATATACAAATATTTAAATAATTTATTTCAATAATTTATTTATATACAAATATTTAAATAATTTATTTATATACAAATATTTAAATAATTTATTTCTTTATAATATTATTTACGTCTATTTATTTAAATATTTCGTTAAATATGCCATTAATATTTTTATAAAGTGTGTGCTTTTAAACATTTATGCTTCATTTATATGTATGGCTAGTATTTGTGTATTTTGTAGCACTCTTATCAAATAACAAACTTAGGCACAAGAAGCCTAAATATTGTTTACTTCAATAATGTATTCAATGTGGAAACTAACTATATTAATAAACAAATATTCCTTCTTAAATGGTTGGTTGGTTGGTAATGCTCATGGAATTGCAGGATTTCCATTTTCCTTTCCAATAACGTCTAAGCAGTTGTGATTACAGTTTTCCAGTTGTCTTTGTAAGAGCATTACATAGGAGTAAATGCTCTATTTGGTTCTTCACATAGTATGCAGGATTAATAATAATAATAATAGCTTTATTTTACCTGGCAGATTTAAGGCTTTGAGGCCTTGTCTACCACTCGACCAGGTTAAAAAAATAGTCTTACATCTAAATTACAATATATATATATATATATATATATATATATATATATATATATATATAAACGATTACAAGTTATGAATACAATACAATTAATATTTATAATGTATTTTGATTTACTCTAAATTTAACGAATTAAATATATAATATGTACAAGATATATAAAAAAACGAGGAAAAAATTAATGGCATAGTATAAAATTAAATAAATAGAGAAAAATTAATTATTAGACAACAGGTAACAGTATAAGCGTGACATAAAGGTGCCAAGTGTGCGACAACCCCTGATATCTTGAGGAAGGAGATTCCAGAAGCGGGCAGAGGCTACTGTCAAGGAAGTAGAATAGGAGGAAGTGTTATGAAGAGGAATTTTTAGCAGACTGCTATCTTGTGACCTAGTGTCAATATTGTGGTAAGAGGATAACTTCTCAAATCTGGACGCCAGGTAAGTAGGAATGTAGGAATTCAGAAACTTGAAAAGTAGTGCAAGAGAGTGCAATTTACGTCTGTCAGTAAGATGGAGCCACGAGAGGTTATTAAAGTGTTCGGAAATATGGTCATAACGGCGGATATTGAAAATGAATCAAACGCAAGCATTATGAACACGCTGCAGTCTCTGCGACAAGTTATAGTTTAGATCATTATATATAATGTCACAATAATCGAAGTGTGGTAACACACGATTCTGCACAAGGATTTGTTTTAACGAAACTGGGAGAAAATTCTTTAAACGTCTAAGATAATGTAAGATGAAACAGTCTTTTTACATATGGGATTCGGAAATATTTAGTTTATGCAAGTGTGCTGCCAAACAGTCATGTCCAGTAGTCATCCTAAAAATAGTAACAGCTCTGCTTCTTGGGTAGTTAGGCACTTGATTATTATTTTTTAATAAACTTTTCCATTTCTGTTAGAACTTTTTTTCTGTGCATTCTTCTTTCCAGGACAGTTTCATTTTGAAATTTATGTTTGTTTTTGATATGTGAATTGAAATTTTGTTTGAATTGCTTTGTTTTCTTTTTCCTGGGTAATCTGCTATTTAATTTCGTACAATACCGCAGTGAGACGGAATCCATTGGAATCATGTCCTTCTTTTAGTCTTTTAAGATTCTTAATGAACTGTGAATTTCGCGTGCTTAAATATTTACTTCTTAAATAAATAAATTTAATTAAAAATAATAAAAAATATATATTTATTGTGTTCTGCCCTATTGCAGGTGTTTCACTGTAATCATAGCATTTTCATGCTATGCTTTGCAGCTTTACTAGGGAATTATAGGTGTGGTGACTTCCCGTTGCTTTGCACACTGGTCAAAGATAATAATAATAATGATCTCCAGGGACCGTTGGATCTTAAGCTTCCTGACATTTGTCTTACAGGTGAGGAAAAAACCCGGAAAAATCCTCCCCCAGTAGTCTTTCCCGACTGGGAATCGAACTCGGGCCCGCTACATGACAAGGCAGCACGCTACGTCGAGAGCATAGTAGTAGACAATAAAATACATATGCCACTATTTGAAGATTAGATCTACAAGCGATTTATTGGGTTCTTGAATCAATATTACATAATAAGAAAATGTAAAAATATTATGGGCCTATAGTTATATAAAAATAATATACCATATATTACGAACTTGTCCACCGCTGTCACGCAGCGGGCCCGGGTTCGATCCCTGGTCGGGACAGTTTTTCTGGGTGAGGTTTTTATCGGGGTTTTTCCTCACCTATAAGACAAATGTCAGGAAAATTTTAAGGCCCAAACGGTCCCCGAAATCATATGACCATCACAATCATCATCATTCATGTTCATCTTAGGTTAAGCTTAGGTTTAGGGACTCTCCTGGCGCACCATTATCATCATCATCATCCATCATATCATCGGGGCAACGTAACCCCGCCTTCCAGGCGCCCCAACCTCAGAAGTGGGTTACAAGTACGCCATGCCAGGAGATAAACCAGGAATGTCGAAAAAAGACAATCCTGGGGCATTTGAAAAAAAAATACGTATATTACGAACTTACAGATCCTAACCGCTCAAACCTCTCTGAAACTGTTTTTGGAAAAGGCGAGAACATTTATCCTCTTTTAAATATGATTTGTTAAGCCCTCTATCATTATATGTAATACATATTTTATGTTTAATGATGTAGTAACATTAATAATAATAATAATAATAATAATAATAATAATAATAATAATAATAATAATAATAATAATAATAATAGCTTTATTTTACCTGGCAGAGTTAAGGCCTTAAGGCCTTGTCTACCACTCAACCAGGTTTAAAAAAATACAAAAAAAATAGTCTTAAATCTAAATTACAATATATATATACAAACGATTACAAGTTATGAATACAATACAATTAATATTTATAATGTATTTTGATTTACTCTACATTTAACGAATTAAATATATAATATGTACAATACATATAAAAAAACGAGGAAATGGGCTTAAAGTTATATGGAAATATATAATGTATTTTTATGAACTTGTAGATCCTAAGTTTTCAAACTCTCTGACTGTGTTTTGAACGGGAGATAATATATCCCTGTTTAAGAATTATTTATTACGCCAT
Source organism: Diploptera punctata (assembly GCA_030220185.1). Taxonomy (NCBI): domain Eukaryota; kingdom Metazoa; phylum Arthropoda; class Insecta; order Blattodea; family Blaberidae; genus Diploptera; species Diploptera punctata. Next base: position 1,577,861 of record JASPKZ010003857.1, read on the forward strand.
TAACTCCATCAGGTATAATAAATAAAGTAGATAAATATAATTCTACGTAATAAATATTTAATGTTCAATTAACTGACTTTATGCGGTATATTAAAAAGCAATATCTTTCTAATGTGATGGCTCATTCTCATATAAACATTAAAGTTAACTCGATAACATAAACATGAGCAACAAAAAAGGTAGTACACTTAATGATTCCAATTGAAAATAATATTTATTTTATTATTCTATTTGTTTCCCCAACTCCTTTAAAAAAAAGTCTAAAAATATATAACACTATTATTCTCCCGGTTATATTATATGGATGCGAAACATAGACTCTTACTTTAAGGGAGGAAAGGAGATTACGAGTATTTGAGAATAAAGCTCTTAGAAAAATGTTTGGACCAAAGAGATGAACAAACAGGTGAATGGAGAAGACTTATTAACAATGAACTACATGGTATATATATGAAGCCAGATATAATGAGAACAGTTAACTCTCGTTGACTAGGATGGCAGGGCATGTGGCATGTATGGGGAATGAAAGATGTCAATGGAAACGTCTTGTAGGAAAACCAGAGGGAAAATGCCCAGTTGGTAGACCAAGAATGAGATGGGAGAATAACAATAACTATGATTTGAGGGAATTAGATTATACAGGGAATGATTGGAAAACATTAGCTGAAGATAGGGTTGTATGGAGAGTTCATTTCCGTGCGGCCATGAACCTGGAGAGTTCATGTCCGTGCGGCCATGAACCTACGGGTTCGATAGTGCCAATAAGTTAGTTAGTTATAGTTGTATGGAAATAATATAATGTATTTTTATGAACTTATCGATCCTAACTTCCCAACCTCTCTGACGCTGTTTTTTAAACGCGACATAATTTATCACCTTTTAAGAGTAATTTATTAGGCCATTAACTCCATCAGGTAAAATAAATGAAGTAAATAAATATAATTCTACGTGATAAATATTTTATATTCAATTAACTATTACTTTATCCGGTATATAATGTAACACAGAATCTCTTTATAATGTTAAGGCCCATTCTCACAGAAACATAAACGCGATTATTTATAAACGTTATGATAACGCGATAGCATAAACATATAAAGAGCATCTAAAAAAGGTAGTAGGCCTACACTTAATGATTCAAATTGAGAATAATACTTTTGCGCGATAGTGCGTTTTGTTGTACTTACCAGCAATGGCGACCATTATTGAAAGTTCAACTTCCTACTATTTGGGGTTGCCAACCTAAATAACTATACTATAATATTACATTTACACCCACGTGCGGGAAGTAAAACCACTGCTCTCTATGTATACTACGTACATTGTATATACAGAAAATATCCAAAAGGTAGGTGTTAATATACATTATACGAAAAAAATCACTGCATTTTAAATGAACTGAACTTTATTTGAAACAATATAAAACAATAAATACGTACTTGTGGCCATGTTATCAATAATTGTTCTCAAGGCCTCCTGTTGTTTCAACTAATAAACATTGCCCACACTATGATGATCTTGATGAAGATTTTCGGGCTGTAGGCCGTGGTCGTGAGGCTTGTAGTTCCCCGACGTTTCGCCAGAGACTGCGTCTGGCATCCTCAAGGGTTGTATTGAGACTGAGGATGCCTTGAGGATGCCAGACGCAGTCTCTGGCGAAACGTCGGGGAACTACAAGCCTCACGACCACGGCCTACAGCCCGAAAATCTTCATCAAGATCATCATAGCAACTCCGGCTGTGAAAGTCTACGTGAATACATTGCTCACACTGTTAACGTTAGTTAATTGTTTATAATGAACGCAAATATTTCCAACAAAGATGTTGTTAATTTACTATTGTTTATTATTTTGAAAACACCATCGTGCAAAAAATAATGTACAACGCACGTTTGTGAAGTGTTTTACAGAATTTCGGAAATTAAAACCTCGCTATCGCCCGGTTTAAAAAAAAATTTCCTCGATTCTGTAAAAACCACTTTCCAAACTTTCATCGTATTAATATACCATTATGTTTTCATAATTCTATTTGTTTCTGTAATACATGTTACGAAAAATTAAATCAACTATAATTTTTTTTTAATTATTTCAAAAAAATTGAATAAATTTTATACAAAATAAACAGTAGTATTGTACTTTTCTGAACACTTTTCTAAGAAACCTGATATAAACACAACATGTAAGTTTCAAAAGTGACCCTACAGTTCAAACCTTTACGAACTTCTAAAAAAATAAATAAATAATAGACCCTAATACTTGATACTATCACTACTCCGTACGATATTGAACACGCAATTCTGCAGAAAAATTAGAAGGGATTTTGGGGCCATTCTTCCATTAGATATGTTTTCAATTTCATCTTGGAGGATATAGACCTTTCTGGAATGATAATCCCAAGTGTGCTCTATTGGGTTAATGCCAGGAGAGTTATATGGGTTTTCATGTATTTTGGTTTATTGCAAAGGATTCAAACCCCAGTATCCTGTGCAGTATGTTTGGGATCGTTGCATTGCAGGAACAGAAAATCATTACTCAAAACCAAAATTTTGGATACTTTGACTCGATTGGTTTTCAGAATGATTTATGTACATCATAACATCGATTTTCCTATCAATGAAATGCAGATTCACCACTTCAGTTGAACTCTTAACCCCCAAACCAATATGGGCTCAACCCCATATTACATTGTAAGAAGAAAATTCTAAGAATCATGATCTTCGTTTTTCTTTCTCAATAAAACTGAATATATGGTCACATATAAAAATACATTATATAATGAATATGGACAGCTAATGGCAAATGAGGGAAATTTTGAAGAAGTGACTGAATTCAAATACCTAGGAACAATAATCACAAATAGGAATGAGATGCACACGGAAATTAAACATAGGTTCAATTCTGGAAATGCGTGCTATTATGCATTACAGAGACTCTTGGCGTCACAAATCCTTTAAAAAAAACGTTAAACTGAAAATATATAAAACTATTATTCTACCAGTTATATTATATGGATGCGAAACATGGACTCTTACTTTAAGGGAGGAAAGGAGATTACGAGTATTTGAGAATAAAGTTCTTAGTAAAATGTTTGGATCAAAGAGAGATGAACACACGCGTGAATGGAGAAGACTGCAATAACTGTGGATTACATGGTTTTTATAGGAAGCCAGATATAATGAGAAAGTTAAGTGTCGTAGACTGCGATGGGCATGACATGTGGCACGAATGGGGAATGAAAGACGTGCATGGAAGCTTCTTATAGGAAAATCAGAGGGAAAATGCCCAGTTGGTATACCAAGAATGAGGTGGGAGAATAACATTATCTATGATTTGAGGGAAGTAGACTATACAGGGGATGATTGGAAAACATTGGCTCAGGATAGGGACATATGGACAGCTTATGTCCGTGCGGGCATGAACCTACGTGTTCGATAGTGCCAGTGACTTAGTTAGTTAGTTCTGCTCTCTCCATACTGAAATTCTTCCATGTTACGTAACATATTAAATTTGCTCTCATCAGTAAATGAAACCCCAGATTTGGATGTGATTTAGCAAATTCTAATCTTTTCTTTATGTTATTGTCATTTATGTAGTATTTTATACGAGCCGTTCTGTCGTTGTAGCCGTACGTTCTAGGCATCTTATCACAGATGTTAACGTATACATCTATTTTAATTTTTTTTTTTCACTCCAGAGTTTCCTTAGGCGAACTTAGTTATAGTCTTTCCAAACATTGGCTTTGGCAAGATTATATCCATTGAACCAAGTTTTGTCGAGGTAAGCAACACTGTTGCCATTAGCTCTTAGTTCCTTAATTTTCGTAAAAAAATTAATATTTTTGAAACAACATCTGATCTTTCTATTTAAAATATTCTACTCTGAGTGTTTTTACGCCTTTATTATCTTCTTCACCTTATTTCTTGTAGTTCCTAAGTGGAAAATAGGCAACAGTACAATTCCTCCACCGTACTCTGCTTCCAGCCAGCCATTTCACTTGTTTCCAGCTTTTCCCTCTTTCCTTTGCTTCCTCCTGTACTGATCGCTTCCATGTATTCCTAGGTCGTCCCTTCTTTCTTACTCCTTGTGGGTTACAATCTAGTGTAAGTTTCCTCGATGACTCCGTCTGGTTTTCTCAACGTGTGGCCTATCCAATTCCACTTTGTTTTATTTTATGACATATTGGAGATTAGTAGATTTTTCACCACAGTTCTTCATTTGATATTATTTTCGGCCCTCTTACATTTAAAATACGCCTGAGACATCTGTTTACAAAGGTCTTCATCTTTTTACTTGTTGCTTCCGTAAATTTGCATGTTTCGCAACCTTAGAGGAGGACTGCATTTACGTTGGTGTTGGACAGTCTAAGTTTTGTCTTCAAATATATGTAGTGTTTTACATGGTCTACCTAAAATTTATTTTCTTTAGAATTTCCCTCAAACTTCCGTAACTTTCCACGTTTCACAACCTTAGAGGAGGATTGAATTTACATAAGTGTTGGAGAGTCTAAGTTTTGTCTTCAAAGAAATGCAGTGTTTTACTTAGGTCTACCTAAAATTTATTTTCTTTAGAATTTCCCTCAAAATCCTCCCCGTGAACAACTTTACTCTAATTAATGCGTCACTGTTACCCTTAAAAAACTAGGTATAAAATTAGTCTTACACAGAGAATAGATTACCCGTCTTATAGCGGTGGCACTAACTACACCTTTCTTAGGGGTTCTCTTCGAACGTTTATTCCCTGGTGTTAGTAAAACACTGCAGCTTTCTATCACTTCATTTTTTCTTCAAAATTCTACTAAGAGTACATGATGATACACCACTAGATGCTGCAGTTCTGTCGTTAAAACTGCACACGGCAATAGTTTTCTTTCCGTATATTAGGGTCTCGAATTAAACAGTAAAAAAAGTGTACATTTACAATAATTTCCTTGCCATCAGAATTCACAGCTTTCCCGCGATTTCCAACACTACACCTCATTATAATTAACAACAAGAGCACAATTCTCATTACAGTATTCAAATACATAGTGTAACCATCCAACTAAAAAAAACACATTTCTTCTAATTTTATAACTACACCTGTACAATAAACCAAAACTCACTTCTTACATAAACTTAACTCGCCCTTAAACAGCAAGTACGCCACTGAGGCTTACCCTTGCTTAACTATTTACCCACGCGCTGAGAATGTGTTAGGAGGTAGAGGGTGTAAATACTCAAGTATTTATAAGAATTTTGACAAAAGAAGACCATTGACGTTGTATAGGAGTATCAAAAAGACAAGAAGCCGTCTAGTGTACCTACTGGCAAGGAAGACGTACCTTATCGAGGACTTGAAAACAGCCTACTACTACCAACCGCGGAACTCTATGAACATGCGCTACAAAGACTACGCAGAAAAATAGAGGAAGTATGGCCGGAATTCTTCAGCACCGGAGCGATGATACACAGGATCTGGACAGAAGCAAATTTCCAGATACGACACGTCATCACAAGATTAAGCGTGCATGGATCCCACCACCTAATGTGTAGAGATAAAACATTCCATGACCCGAAGACGTCATGCATATGCGAAGTATGTGAACAGAAATACGAAAGATATCACATCGAAACATGTAAAAAAAGAACAAAAACAATTAGTGATTACGCAAGACAAACCTAAACTGTTAGTGATTGTTAAAGTGCTGTGTTATCACCTTTGCATATTTGTGCGCAATCCATTAATATAATTTAATGTTATTGTGAGTATTGTAAGACGAGAACGGCACTCAATGTTACAAGAGTAGAAATCATGACAACCAAATCCTAGCGGATTATACTTCCATTCATGTTTTGCGTACTCTTTGCTGTTTAACTGTACGACATATCTGTCTGAATGTAACTCGTCTGCCCCATTCCTCAAACCTTATCTGAAGGGGATTGAAGGGCATAGGGATGGGTTGGGTATGGGAGAGGAGTACGCGGAATAATAGAAATGTTTGGAGGACAGTTAAGAAGAGACTAATCGATATAGACAGACAGTATATAGAAGCAGAGTGTAACCAGAAAATATCGCTCACCCTGCAGACGGAACTGAAACTCCCGTGGGGAAGGGAGAAATATATTGACTCTTTGGATTGGGATGATAGAAGTGCTATTGCATGGTTTCATTTGGGGGGGATGGATGGCCCATAATTTAACAAATGATGAAGGCATTAAACTATGCCCACTATGCGATGACCATGAAAACTGGCAGCATATTATAGCATTCTGTAGAGAGACAGAACAACTTAGATTACAGATGCTGCCGGAGAGATTTCTCAGGTCGGATCGAGGGAGAGTGGCGTGTTGGGATCTTTTAGGACGGATCGAGAGTGAATCAAAAACATGCAAATTTTTGGGTACAGTAAGAAAATTGAGATATAACAAAATTATAGATTAAGGATATATGTATTAACAATAAGAAGAATCTCAATATGGTCTTTGTTTTCGATCTTTAATCATGTTATATAATAAGTAGGTCTGATAAGTTGAATAGTCTGATAGTGCATTGAATGTCTGCAGGGACGGGGGGAGGGGGGTATGAGCGTGCGGTGTGTGTATGTGAGGGGGTGTGTGGGATGTTTGTGTTTTTTTTTTTCTAATTTGTTTTCTAGCATTTTTTTTAATATTAATGTACGGAATGTGGATGAATGTAGATATGTATTATTGTGATTTAGTGTAGACATAGATTTTACATATATGTAGCCTGTTATTGTTTTTTGATACAGGTGTATTTGTAGGTATTTGTTTATATTATTAGTTTTATTTTTTTATTCATGGAAAAATAATGCACGTACGGCCAAGCAGGCCCATGCGCAATGTAAATACATATGTATTTTCTTTATTCTGAAAAAAAAGGCAATAAATTCCATTATCTATCTATCTATCTTATCCGACGTATAAGCAAGTAACTACTGCATAGCGTTGGTTACGTCGGTCATTTGAAATGAAATACATGCTAACGATTTAGGTAACAAAATAAATATATGTTCCGTTTTCATTTCATTATCTCGGTTTAACCTATAATAATAATAATAATAATAATAGCTTTATTTTACCTGATCGCCTTATAGGTATAAGTAACACGCCACCCGTACATTATATGTAGTTGCATGATCTGTCTGGAGAGAGATTTTAAACTATAGATCATGCAAATACTTTTTTATCACACGAGTTCATTGAGAGCTTCATCTAAGACAACGCAACATTAAGACACACACATTCCTAAATATGGCAAATATGTTAATGATGATTATCTTCTTCTATTTTATCCCGAAATCCTTAAATCAAGTCCACGAGCTTGTGTTGCTGCATACCTCAAGGATGAGTAATGATGCACTGATTTTGGAAGAAATCCTGGAGACACTTTCTGTGACAGTGTTACTTTGCCTCTAATGTGGCCGCCTCTCCTGGAGTACTGACGCCGTTATATTCGATCCTAACTTGGAATCAGACACTACTTTGCAGTTAGTTCGTAGCAGGTATGTTATTTCCCTTCTAACTTGCTACTTGCAGGGCATTACCCGATCCGCCACCCGGAGACGCGCCCTCTAGTGGTTACAGACTTCCTCGAAGGATGATGATTATGATGGCCTGATTACATTCGGGGAACGTTTATGCCTTAACATTAAAAATCACCCAGGAAACCTGTACCGATCTGGGATCGAACTCGGGCCCGCTGCATACGAAGCAAATCTTCATAAAATTTATGAATTCATCCCACCCACAACAGTACTTCTTTCTGCTTCTTTTTACTTGTTAAAATGAAATTTCAAATCATTTTCAAAATGAGTATCACTAGACATTTAGTACTGATCAACACTTTTGAAATTCGTATTGAACCACCGATGAGGTTATGTAATAATATGTTACACATACCTGGTAAGTCAGTCATCCTAAATTATTAAACTTCTTCAAGTTATTTCAATATGGAGGCCTTTCGAAAACAATGTTTCATCTTCTGCATTTTAACAGAACTGATGGTGTTGTATATGTTGTATAACGGATTTTTAATAATAATAATAATAATAATAATAATAATAATAATAATAATAATAATAATAATAATAGCTTTATTTTACCTGACGGAGTTACGGCCATAAGGCCTTGTCTGCCACTCAATCAGGTTTTAAAAAATACAAAAAAAAATAGTCTTACATCTAAATTACAATATACATAAACGATTACATGTTATAAATACAATACAATTAATATTTATAATGTATTTTGATTTTATCTAAATTTAACGAATTAAATATATAATACCGGTACCTACTAGTATATAAAAAAACAAGAAAACAATAATTAATGACATAGTATATATTTAAATAAATAGAGAAAAATTAATTATTAGACAACAGGTAACTGTAAGCGTGACTTAAAAGTGCCAAGTGTGCAGCAACCCTTGATATCTTGAGGAAGGAAATTCCAGGAGCGGACAGAGGCTACTGTGAAGGAAGTAGAATAAGAGGAAGTGCTATGAAGAGGAATTGTTAGCAGACTGCTATCTTGTGACCTAGTGTCAATATTGTGGTAAGAGGATAATTTCTCAAATCTGGACGCCAGGTAAGTAGGGATGTAGAAATTCAGAAGCTTGAAAAGTAATGAAAGAGATTGCAATTTACGTCTGTCAGAAAGGCGCAGCCAAGAGAGATTATTAAAGTGTTCGGAAGTATGGTCACAACGGCGGATATTGAAAATGAATCGAACGCAAGCATTATGAACACGCTGCAGTCTCTGCGACAAGTCATGGTTCAGATCATTATATATAATGTCACAATAATCGAAGTGTGGCAACACAAGATTCTGCACAATGATTTATTTAACGAAACCGGGAGAAAATTCTTTAAACGTCTAAGATAATGTAAGATGGAGAAAGTCTTTTTACATATGTGTTTCACTTGTGTTTGCCAAGTCTGGAGGTATGTTCTTGTTGATTAGGTCTTTATTCTTTGCTTCTTTTAGAATCTCTATGCCCTCAAGGATGCTGATCCTGTTGTTATTATACTCGTTATGTAGTATTGACATTTCAAAAATAAATTAATAATGAAGAAAAATCAAGTTTTGCCAAACACATACTAGAAACAGATCGTCGATTTCAAAAAATCGATAACTCTATGTCAATACTACACAATGAGTATATTAACAGGATGAGCATCGTTCAAGACATAGAAATTCTAAAAGCAACAAGGAATAAAGACCTGCTCAAGAGAACATAACCGCAGACATAAATCCGTTATACAACCTATACAAATCCGTCAGTTCCAGTTAAAACGCAGAAGATGAAATATTATTTTTGAAAGGCCTCCATATTGAAATAAATTGAAGAAGTTTAATAATTTAATTGAGCACGACTGACTTTCCAGGTACCAATTTTATATTTAACATATTATTAGTACTGAACAATATAATATTTATAAATTATAAATAATAAATACACATTTAGCATGACTAATCTTAAGGTGTTTAAAAATATATTTACAATGTAGGCCTAACATGTTTTTAATCTAAAACATTTCAATTTGGATTCTAAGTTCAGAAGATGTACATTCCAAATTGTCTTAATAGGTAAATCGGCCGTATTTAATTGAGATATGAAAAAATAAAAAATAAATGGACATGAAATATAGAGAAATGTATATTTTTTTATTTAATTTTCTAATTGAAAATATAATTTTGCAAAGTTCTTAACAGACATTATAACTTTAATAAAAAAAATCCGTTTTTATTGTTGAGGCACAATGCACTATATGAATTATTTAATTCAATAATTCAAGAGTGCGTGTGTTTTCAGTAAATTCACTCTCTTGTCGAAGTGAACATGAGAAAGATTTTCCTCCACTTTGAATTTAAGATGTGCTGTAGAATCGATCAGTGATTGTAATGCGCTTATACATATGTGATATTTGTAAATTCACACTTGAGTTCGGTTTTTACAGAAACCGAACAATCTTCTATGAATATAATTCTGTTGAATCTACCATTGGAAGATATATTCCTTTCAGAATCATGTGTTGAGATTCGGCCAAGAATATATAATGGGATGTAATGGTTTTTATAATACCACTTCAAATCCTTGGTAGTGGTGGGTAATGCAAGTGGTCAAATACAAACGAACAGACGATTTAATAATAATAATAATAATAATAATAATAATAATAATAATAATAATAATAATAATAATAATAATAATAATAATAATAATAATAATAATAATAATAATAATAATAATAATACTTTATTTATTCTGGCAGAGTTAAGGCCAAAAGGCCCTCTCTTCCACTCAACCAGCACAAATACAAATAAATATTTGTAATAATAATAATAATAATAATAATAATAATAATAATAATAATAATAATAATTTTATTCATTCATTTTGAGAATGTTCGTCATTGAGGGTTTCTCTAACCAATCTTAATAATTAACATGAGTATTAAAAAGTACATAAATGACTACGGACTTATAGACTATCAGTTTGTAACAAACATTAACAAATTTCGCTTAATTAAAATTCTCCATCGTTCTCTGTCCTCTGTGTCTTCATCCGTTACACCAAATTTCCTCATTGAATTCTGAATGTTATTAATCTAGGTTGTTCTTGGTCTTCCATTTCTGCTCCTTATTTCAATTTTCCATGTATAGATGGCCTTTGGTAGTCTTCCATCCTGCATTCTTCTTACGTGCTCATACCATATTAGCCTTTTGTGAATAATAATAATAATAATAATAATAATAATAATAATAATAATAATAATAATAATAATAATAATAATAATAATAGTAATAATAATAATAATAATAATTGTTATTATTATTATTATTAGTTCTAACTAACTCACTGGCACTATCGAACCCGTAGTTTAATGGCAGCGTGAACATAAGCTACCCATATATCCCTATCCTGAGCCAATGTTTTCCAATCATCCCTGTATAATCTACTTCCCTCAAATCATAGTTAATGTTATTCTCCCACCTCATTCTTGGTCTACCAACTGGGCGTTTTCCCTCTGGTATTCGTACAAGAAGCTTCCATGCACGTCTTTCATTCCCCGTTCGTGCCACATGTACTGCCCGTCGCAGTCTACGAGACTTAACTGTTCTTATTATATCAGGTTTCCTATAAAGACCATGTAGTTCACTGTTATGCAGTCTTCTCCATTCACCTGTCTGTTCATATCTCTTTGGTCCAAAAATCTTCCTAAGAACTTTATTCTCAAATACTCGTAATCTCCTTTCCTCCCTTAAACTAAGAGTTCATGTTTCGCATCCATATAATATAACTGGTAGAATAATAGTTTTATATATTTTCAGTTTAACGTTTTTTGAAAGGAGTTGGGACGTCAAGAGTCTCTGTAATGCATAATAGCACGCATTTCCAGAATTGAGCCTATGTTTAATTTCCTTGTACACTTCATTCCTGTTTGTGATAATTGTTCCTAGGTATTTGAATTCAGCCACTTCCTCAAAATTTCCTTCATTTGTCATTAGCTGTCTATTTCCATTATATAATGTATTTCTATGTGTGACCATATATTTAGTTTTATTGATTTTTATTTCCAGTCCCAATTTCTTAGTGTTTCTCAGTAATGTGTGCGTGTTGGCCTTTAGTATCTCCTCGCTATCTGCCAGTAGTATTACATCATCAGCATAAACTAACAGCTTATTAATAATAATAGTAATAATTAATAATAATAATATTCTTCAGGTATTTTAATTGACAAGAAAACTGTCAACTATTGCTTTCCGAAAAACTAACTTGATTTTTTTAGAAGCGTTGTGATGTACCAAGACCATGTCCAGAAAAGTATCTGCCGTTTTTAACTGCAAGGCACAGAAATCGTAGCCAGAATCCAGCAATGGTAACCTACGGTACGGAACAAACGTACATCCATGCATTAATTAAGAGCGGAGTGAAATGAGGCGTAACGCGGCACAGACGGCGGGCATTGAGGGCTATCCAGTCTGCCAATACAAGAGTTGTGTTATTTCCCTATAGTTTAAATGAGATATTTAGCGTTGATTTATAGTGCCTTGTAGTTAAAAACGGCAGATATTTTTGGGCACATCCTTTGTACATCACAATTATCTGGAAGGAATTTTAAAGTAAGTTTCGCCTTGAAGTGGTTGAATGTTCCCTTGTAGGATGTTCGTCTGGCATAAAAATTTCATGATGACACTTAATGTGAATGCAGGTTATCATAAATCCATTTTCGCTGAGTTCGGGCTCCCACAATTTTCTTTACGAAATATTCTGAAATACAATATTACAGTGTTTTTAAAATGCATTATGAAACTCCGCTGAAGTTCTGTGTTAAAGTTTTAATAATTGTAAAACAGTGCCTGATATCTCAGTCGTCCTCAATAATTTACAGTTTTGTTTTATAGGAGGCCTTTCGATAACTTATGTATCATCTTCTGCTTTCATTTTGGTATCGACTGTTGTTGGTAATTATTTTGTACAGAGGGTTAACACTACTGGGTATTTTCTCGTTCAGCAGGTGTTTGTTTGCGGTTTCCTTGATAATTTATAAATCTTTGAGAACGTTGATTTTCGATACATCGTTTTCTCTATGCATCATCATCATCATTACTCCAGGGATTAGGCAATTGCCCGTTGCGACTTCATAATGCATCAACCCAACGTCTTCTAGGTCTTCCAACATCACGTCTTCCTCTTGCTTGATAATTTCTTGCTAACAATGGATATCTCTCCTTACTCATTCCATCCATATGATAAATCCATTTCTGTCTGTAATTCGTGACCTTATCCAATAAAGCTGTACTTTCAATTCTTCTCTTATATCCTCATTTCTTATTCTATCAAGTCTTGTACATCCTTTAACTTGTCTTAGGAACCTCATCTCCACCGTCTCTATTCTATCCTTCTGTTTTTTCATTGGAGCCCAAGTTTCACATCCATACAATATTGTGGGAACCGCCATAATATTATACATTTTTATCTTTGTTTCTTTTCTAATTTTATTTTTGAATGTTCTCTGTATTGTTCCACACACCGTCTGAAATTTATTTATTTTGGAGTCAATATCTCTTTCCACATTGTAGCCAACATTACAGCCCAAATATTTGAAACTAGACACATGTTCTATACTTTGATTTTCTAAAATAATTTTGGATCTCACTGGATCTCTTCCTTTAGAGGAAGAGCCATTGCCTTTGTTTTCCTTACAGAAATCTTTAGATCATATAATTTACATATTTCATTTAATGCATGCATAGATTTCTGTAAGTCGTCTTCATTTTTCTGTATTATGATTACATCTTCAGCAAATAGAAGATTATTTATGTACACTTTTTTATCTATTCTTATTCCTGGATTCACTAAAACTTTCCATTTATTTAAAATACCGTCTATATATATTAAACAAAGTGGGTGAAAAACTACATCCTTGTCGTAATCCAGTATTTGTTCTCTATGCAGGATAGATAATACGTTGTCTATTGAGTTGAATTGATGTCCTGCTTCGACACTATGTTTTGAAAAACTGGATTTACCTTCATTCTTTATGAAATCTCTGGAATGTTCATTAAATCTTGTCGTGAAGTTTCTAGTAGTTCTTCGAATGTAAAATTTGTCAGAGCTATTGCAATTCAATTTGTAAACTCCTTTATTTTGATTAACAGAAGAAAGGAACATATATCAAAATAAAGGAGTTTATAAATTTAATTGCAATAGCTGTGACAAATTTTACATTCGAAGAACTACTAGAAACTTCACGACAAGATTTAATGAACATTTTAGAGACTTGATGAAGAATGAAGGTAAATCCTGTTTTTCAAAACACATAGTAGAAGCAGGACATCAATTCAAAACAATAGATAACGTATTAACGATCCTACATAGAGAAAACGATGTATCGAAAATCAACGTTGTCGAAGAATTAGAAATCATCAAGGAAACCACAAATAAACACCTGCTGAACGAGAACATATCCAGCAACATAAACCCTCTGTACAAAATAATTACCAACAACAGTCAGTACCAAAATGAAAGCAGAAGATGATACTTAAGTTACCGAAAGGCCTCCTATAAAACAACACTGCAAATTATTGTGGACGACTGAGATATCAGGTACTGTTTTTACAAAGAAGCAGTTCTCTGGAGTCAACTTCCTCATAAAGGAAAAGGCGTTGTTCTCTACAATGAATATATACCAGCAAATCAATGGATTCGTGACCATCAGGGATTGTCTTGTTCTGAATGGAGAGAAGCGATTAAAATGCAAGCCAATGTATCGGCGGTGCGTTCTTTGCCGGGCAGGTCTAGGGACGATACCCTCTGTAGACGTTGTCGCAGAGAGCACGAAACCTTTGCACATGTCCTTGGGGCCTGTCCGTTTGGAGAATCACTGAGAAACATTCGGCACCACACTATTCGAAATATGATGGCAGAATCCTTGCGAGATTTTGGATAGACAGTTTATGAGAAGTACATGGTGTGGCCACTAATGGGAGTAACAGACGAATAGATATTATTGCATTTAGATCATCTTCTAAAATTGGCATGATATTAGATCCCACAATTCGTTTTGAGTCTCATAGTGACCAACCTGAGGAAGTTGACTCTGAAAAGAAAGTCATATATGAGCCAACAATTGACTATTACAAAGATAAATACCAACTAGATAGTATAACTGTCGCAGGATTGATGATCGGGGCAAGAGGTACTATACCTACCAGGATTCTTAGCCAAATTTTGGAATTCCTTAGATTTGGACAGGGTGTATATTTCTAAAATTGCCATCGCTGCCATTAGAGGATCAATTTCAATTTTAAGGAACCATATTTATAAAATTTATACTTTACAGTATATATACTCCAATTAGGCCTACAATTTGAATTTCTTAAATGTATTTACACAATGTATTTCATCAATTCTAAAATTAATTGTCTGCATCACTTTGTCCTTGAGGCAATCCTCTAATGAGGAAAGTTGTATATAATAAAAAATAAACCTTTAACAATATTACAGGTGAATTTGTTTGAGCATACATAGAATAAACTGTAAAAGTGAATGAGAGACAATTTCTTTGTAATTGATAACATGATATGAATTTAACTATCAGATGAGGAAAAGCCTAATAAAGTGCTTATTCGTTTTTTTTCTTCAGTGGCGTACAATTAGAATATACAACTAACGAAATTAAAAATGTTTTGTCACCTGCTGCAACATTTAGGATTTAGTTAATCATGTCACATCTTCAGAATTAATAAAAATAAAGCCGAGGTTTAATTTCCATTGGTTGTAATTGAAACAGATTTCATAAAGATGGTAGATTATTCGTTTCAAATCCCATCAGAATGACGATATGAACATCGTGGTCAAGCATTGAATCAATTTTCGATTTGTATGTATGAGGATTTTTTCCTTCTCTGTCTCTCACTCTCTCTCTCTCTCTCTCTCTCTCTCTCTCTCTCTCTCTCTCTATCTATCTATCTATCTCCATCTCACACACAGAGACACACACTCTCGTGCTAGTAATATATCTCTCATTCCACTCTTTCTTCATTTGACTTTAGTTATTGATTAGTTTATGTAACCGATACCAATTATCTTTGATTTCCATCCATTTGAAACACCAGTATTATATTTTTCAACGAAGTAGAAGGAGAAATCCGATGCACAATGGGTCAAATACGAACAATAGGAGTGGTCAATCCAATTTCTTTCCCCCTCCTTTATGAGTTCCATCCAGCATTGTTCTTCCTTCACTCAATCTGTCTAACATATCTTTATTTTTTATTTTGTCTGTCCGTTTCATACGATCAATTCTTCTCCATATCCACATCTGAAAAGCTTCCGGTCGCTTTTCCTCATTCCGTCGTAATGTCCAAGTATTTGCACCCTACAATGTTACACTCCACACAAAGCACTTCACTAGCCTCTTCCGTAATTCTTTTACCAAAGGACCGCAGAAAATGCTTCTCTTCTTGTTAAAAGCTTATTTTGTCATTGCTATCCTCTGCTTTACTTCTTGTCCGCAGTACATGTTACTACTGATAGTACAACCCAAGTATTTGAAGCTCTCCACTTTCTCAATTACCTCATCTTTAATCCTCATGTTCTTCTTCCTTGGTTTCCTTCCTATAATCATGGTCTTCTTCTTATTTATATTTATTTTCATCCCATAATCCCACTTATTTACCTCCATCAGCACGTTCCTCAGTGTCATTGCATCTTCTGGTAGCAAAGCCATATCATCAGCAAATCTTATGCACTTAATTCTTCTTCCTCCCATGTTTACGCCTCCCGCATTGCTTAAGCAGTTATTCATTAGGTGTTCCAGGTAGATATTGAAAAGAGCAGGTGATAGAGGATATCCTTGCCTTCCAATTTCTCTGTCCTCTGACATTTCTTCTCCCATCTTCACTTTTATTCACTGTTTCATATAAATATTACTTATGAGCTTTGTCTCCTTCCAGTTCACACCAATTTTCTTCAAGATCTTCAGGAGTTCTATACAATAATACATTTATTTTCAACCTTGCAGCTACATCTACACTGTGCATGATGTTGCCTGTGGCTGATCTCATCCATAAATTGTTGAGAAGTAGATTGTACTATCTTTAATGTTAATTTGGAAGGCTGAAGATGTAGATAACTTCAGGTAATACTATTCTTCAGTCACTGTCACTCGAATACCCTGGTGATCTTGGTAACTCGTCACTTGTGCCATGTGAAAGAACATCGACAATTGCTGCCTCTTGTTGTCCAAGACAAGCTGGCAGAGCAGGTTCTTTAGGAGGAGAATTCCTGTTCTTTTAATGTGGAAACTTTACGAGGATAGATCAAATATAAACAGGAATTTGTATCTGGAGGTTCTGGTAGCGAACTGCAAAGGTTGCGGTTTGGAGAGGAAGTTCGTGGGGGTGTCTGGAGTAGGGATCGCGATGTGTCACACTCCGAAGAGCGGCCGCTTGCTTCAGTACGCCATGAGCGAGAAAGAGGTACAGATGTCTGTTGCGGAACGCATTATTATTAAGTTTTTGGCGAAAGAAGGCACTAAACCTTCTGAAATTTTGAGAAGGCTCCATGCGCAGTTCGGGGAAGCAACCCTTTCGAAGACTCAGGTGTATGATTGGCGCAAAAAAAATTAGCGGGCCGGAATTCAGTGGAAAATGAGCCTCACCAAAGACGGCAACGAACAAGCATCACTGCAGACAACATTCGTGCTGTACGGGACCTTATTGAGGAGGATTGGCACGTAACAATTTCTGAAATTGCTTCACACTTTGGAATAAGCTTCGGAAGTTTTCAAGCCATCATCAGTGATGAACTGAAATTCCGAAAATTGTCTGCCAGGTGGGTTCCTCGGCTCCTCAGCCAGGAACAAAAACATTTGACGAAAAACTGACGAAAATGCATTGGACACCTCTGGAACATCCTCCTTACAATCCAGATTTGTCACCCTGTGACTACCATTTGTTTGGGCCACTGAAAGAAGACCTGGGAGGAAGGCGGTTTGGTGACAATGCAGCGGTACAGGAGTTCGTGCGCAACTGGCTGACTACATGTCATCCCTCATTCTTCAAGGACATCAAAAAGTTGCCAACTCCACGTCAAAAGTGTGTTGGAAATGCAGGAGACTATGTAGAAAAATGAGGTGGTGGTTTTGTATTTTTTGTTAATTCAATAAAATTGTAAACAATAATTCCGGTTTATATTTGATTCACCCTCGTATTTTATGACATATTACTTGGTTCTGCTTCGATGAAAATTTCCTAGAATTTCCAAATATGTACTTTTTTTCAAATATTTATTACGTGACTTTTAAGCCTCCTTCGCCAATCGATATTGTATTATACAACAATAAATTATAACGGCCTGGATTAGTACTTTGTACGCTATCACTGGCTTATAATACCACAGATAAACATGTAGGTACGATTTTGCTGTAACTTGAATTTAGTTTCTGAAAGCTGGAATGTTTATAGGAAATTCAGAAGAAACAGAAAACAAAATGATAGAAAAGTCTGATCAATTCTTCATTTATCCTTATAATTTGGGAAGGCGAATAAAATTAAAAAAAGTTAAAATGGCTATACCGGGACCAGTGTTGCCACCGTTCGATATCCCGACGTCTCCACAACCTTGTTTGTGAACATGCAAACCATTTCTTATAAAAATTCATTTTGTGTATTTTTTTCAGCTGATTTCGACATCTGTGCGTTATCACATGGGGGGAAATCCAAATTTCCCTCAATTTTTCCCACCTCGGGTACATGATATGGCCATTTGAATGGTACCGTTTAAAGATTGTTCTTTTCTGAAGAGAATGCGGTTCGAAGCATGATCCTAAGATAAATAGTGATGTTGCTGTAGCTGCTTGCATGCAATTAACCCAAACAAAATAATAATTTAAAATAATTAAATACACCCCCTTTAACTTAAAAATGAGAGCTAATTCGAGATTTTCATTGTCTTTTTCGTTATCACTGTGGTCGATATACTTACGAAACATTTGTTTCATTCCAATTACATTTTCACTGTTGGCTAGTGTAGGCTAATCAACGTTGAATGAGATACACGCATAGCGATGAGATATGACAGGTTTCGTTTTTAGTAGAAATCACCATTTACATGTGAATACTGTAGAGTTGAAACATTTAGATTTTTCAGTTGCTAAGTTGTAAAGGAAAATCATTTTGTCCTCCTACATTTCAATTTTGAACCCCACTGTGCGAAGCTGGTAGGTAAATTCTCCCATTGATAAGTATCAAGGAAAACTCCTGGCTACGCAACTAAACATTTGTAGTGCTGAAGGTTTTTGAGATTGGTAGACACTTCAGTGATCATTTCATCTATTTCCTATATTATAACTTCCAATTTTTCAAAAATGTAATCCAAGCCTAATTCATCGCAAAACAGTCATGTTGACTATTTTATCATGTCCCAAATGTGAGTCAATGACCAATCGCGTTTCAATGAATTTTGATTTACAAACCTATCACAGTCGTGTTTCACCTGGAATTTATCAAATAAGTTTATCGTATTAAAGAGAGTTCCTCCTTTTTAACATTCTGAAAAGGCCAGAATATTTAGCAGTGACTGACTCTCTAAGAAATACGACTAACAGATTGTATATCTATACAGTGCACGAATGTTAACAGATATTGCTTGCGGGATATAATAGAACACTATTTGTAGTAATTGATTATACCACAATAAAAGGAAACCACTCTTTGCACTTTCTTAAAATATTATTTCCCAGGAATTTACGTTCCAGAAATATATAATTTACATCATAGGACAACAGAAATTAATTAATAACCTATAATATTGGTTATAAACAGTTTGATGTGTTTCATTTTTTCTCCACTATGGTGCATTCATACAATATTGCGATCCTTTGTCAATAAATAATATGATCTAGTTGCAGTGATGAACAAATGAAACATTCATTTTTCTCATTTGTTTTCAAACATCGCCGTTTACATGAAATATATAAATATTTCAAAATAGCTATCGTATACATTGCTCGTAGTCCCAAGAATATTGGAAGGGTCATATAGAAAGAATGGGAAAAAGAACTAAAGAAGATAGACCAATGGACGGGAAAAGAACAAGAGGAAGACCAACCAAGAGATGGATAGACAGTGAATACACATCCAATACGTCTTCCTCCGAGGAGTGATTTTGGAAATAAACATGATGAAAATCCTACAAATTAATTTCAAGAAGAAGTAGAAGCTATAGTTAAATAATTATTTGTGAGTAAACAGGTTAATTTTATTCCTTAAAAAGTCCTAACAAATACCACTCTTGATTTCCAAATTACGGCCTATCTAGATAAATTCACTCCTTACTTCGTGAGTTGTGAATTTTTCGATAATTTGGAAATCACTCCTGGCATTACTTATGTCAACTGAATCAGCTGACGAATACATTTTCTAACCTCCACATCCACACATACTTCAATGCAAACACATTTTCACACATCAATGTAAGTTAGCATGTTCCAGCCAAAAGTTTATACATTTAAAATATAGTAAGGACATCTATCTTCAGTGTGTGAAACCAGAAAAAATAGGAAGTCCAGTGAATTGGCATGATTATCATCATCATAATACATTCACGATTTTTAAGCCATTTGTTGACCTGTTTCGGCCTCAAGAGAAACACCATCCAAAAGTCTTTTGAGTGGACGTCCTGGTCTTCTTCTTCCTGCAGGTTGATATCTTAACATTTGTTTAGGTATCCTGTGATCTTCCATTCGATGAACATGTTGCATCCATCTTGACTTATAATCAGAATTTTTGTTTTCTTAAGATTCCATGTGTAATTCTACTAAGATATCTTCATTTTTTGTGATCTAGTAGTGTGTATCCTGCAGTCCTCCGAAGGTATCTCATTTCAGCAGATCTAAGTCTCTGTAGGGCCTATATCCTTCTGTTTCAATGTCTATACTTCGCTACCATACAAAATAATTGGAAGAGCTAGTGTTTTATACACTTTTAGTCTTGAATTTTTTTAACTAACTGGCTTGAAGAGAGAATTTATTAACCATAAACCCTAAAACATTGATAACTAACTAACTAATTGGCACTATCGAACCCATAGGTTCATGGCCGCGCGGACATAAGCTCTCCATATATCCCTATCTAAAACATTGATATTTTTCATTTACATCCTTTTCTTCTTCATATGAGATATTGCATCCTAGATATGTAAAATTAGTCACCTGCTCCAACATTTATTGTCAAATACAATTTTACTTCTGGCAGGATCTACATCTTGAAATGCCATAATTTTTGTTTTTTCTGTAGATATCTTCAATCCATATTCTTCTGTAATTTGTTAAGTTCTACACAGACCTTTCTGCAGATTATCTTCTGAATTTGAAATTATTATTTGGTCATGAATCGGCATGGTATATGTTTTAAATGGTTTTCAGGTGGATTAGAAATGACGTGAGGAAAACATCAACTTACTCGTATATTGCACGTGATCCCAGTGACATATATAGATAAAAGTGCCGGAAGCTTTAATTACTTCGTACAAGCTAAAAATCAATAGCTGTAATTTTCTCTTCACAATTCCATGATTGTTATCTAGTGTATAGTTTCTAGTTAATGCATTATTATTATTAGTATTTGTGATTTTAACTCATTATTCAGATTTTTTATAAGTTAGGTATAATAGCCAACCATTAAAACAAAAATTAAACATAGGCTCAATTCTGGAAATGCGTGCTATTATGCATTACAGGGACTGTTTACGTCCCAACTCCTTTCAAAAAATGTTAAACTGAAAATATATAAATTTGGAATTGTCCGCGAACTTGCAAAATTTAAAGTAATTTAGAACATAGAAAGATTTAATCATGTAAAAAATTGGAATTTGATATTTTTAATCACGCACGTGGGCTTGGAATAGCTTCATCGAATCCACTCTTAGAAGAAAATAATAAATGTGCAGTGACAATTGTATTTTTCCATTAATAAATAGTTTAACACTCGTTAAAAATTTGAGTGTTAAATTTAAATTATTTCTGCTTATATAAAAAATCGACCCAGAGATCTTATTACCCACCCTGCGCGAACCGGTACTTTTTTCGTAGCGTGCTGCCTTCTTACACAGCGGGCCCGGTTTCGATTCCCGGTCGGGACAGGTTCCTGGGTGAGGATTTTTTCAGGTTTTTTTTCCCTCGCCTGTAAGAAAATGTCAGGACGTTTAGGACCCAACGGTCCTCGAAAATCATCCAGCCATCATCATCTTCCTTATCATTATCATCATCGTCCTTCATCGGTGTGGAAATCAACGGAAAGCTACCACACCTATTATTCCTTAGTAAAGCTGCAAAGTATAGCGTGAAAATGCTATGATTGAAGTGAAAGATCTGCCCTCGGGCAGAATTACTATGGATGGATTGATGGATGGATGGATTTAAGAAATAATATATGATAATTTCAACATCAATAACTAAAATAATGACATTCCACGGAAGGTGCCCAGAAAGAACAAAAATATTAATAGAAGATAAAGTGTTGAAACATATAACTTATGAAGAAGAACAAGAAATAAATAGGAAAATACAGATATTTCAATATATTTATAGAACAATCAGTCGAGTATTGAGGAACAAAGTTAGAAAGGAAACGCAGCATAGATTTTACTAACGATGGCACTACGAGTGGCGATGTACGGAAGTGAAGCCTGGGACCTGAAGGAAAAAAGAAGAAAGTAAAATTCAGGCAGCGGAAATGAGCTTCCTATGGGCTGTGAAAGGTTCTACAAGAGATAAACATTAGGGTGGGTCGAAAAAAACTCATTTTTTTATTTCGAAGTTGTAATAGCGCGGAAAAAGTTGGAATTATATAGCCAAAAAAAAAAAAAAAGAAAAGAAAAATTATCAAAATCGGTTGACATCTTCCGGTCGCGCAAAGTGCTCTGAAGTTTGGCAAAATATGAAAAAAAAACTTAATTTTTGCAATTACATTTTTTTAATATCAAGTAGGTATTGCTGATCTTTGCTAAGCATGTTTAGGTCTATCTGTGGGAACTGAAAATCAATACTCTGGAAGTTATTTATCAAATACCATAAATGCGTAAAAATAAAACTTGTTCATTATTCTGGCAAATTTTGGAGCTTATGCGCGATCGGAAGATATCAACTGATCCAAACCAAATTAAAACACAATGTTTTTAGGTTCTGTTTGAAGACGTTACAAACTAGTACATTACGAAAACATCTAATTAAAACATTAATAGAAATAATCTCAAAAATGAAGTTTTTTTCATATTTTACCAAACTTTAGAGCCTTTACGCGACCAGAAGAAAGATTTTATTTAAAGGGGGGTAAAATTAAATTGGAATATATCTACATAGTAATAATATTCTGAAAATTATTTAATTAACAATATTATATATTTCTGTTAGGAAATACATATATTATTGTTGTTTTTTGTAAATCGATTTTGATATTTTTTTATTTTCTTTTGTCTATATAATTCGCAACTTTTCCGCGCTATTACAACTTCGAAATAAAAAAAATGAGTTTTCGACCCACCCTAATAAGCACGTTAGAAATGAGAAATAGAAGAACACAGGAACAATTGGCTAGAGCATCTGCAAAGGATGGCAGAGGATAGGATACCAAAGATGACATTTAGGCCTATGTATAATCCTGGAGGACGAAGATCTGTAGGAAGACCAAGATAACGATGGGTTGAACAGATGTGAGATCAGAACCGCAAAAACCGTGAAAGAAGATGATGATGTTGAGCAAAATAAGTAAAATTACTTTTGTAGAACTTAAGATATTTTATCAAATTTTCAGGAAGGGGCTGATTATTGATTCGATTTTTCTTTTATTTATGGAAATACGTCACTACCTGAAAATGCTAATGAAATAATATCCTAACTTCTCTGTTTAATAAGTTAACATGACATAAAAGGATAATTTAAATTTGTAACTTCTATAGACCTACGTAGAATCATATTTTATCTTCAGACAAATATAAAATCTGCATAGATTTCCAATCTTAGATATGCAAGAACCGATATAGAACTCCAATGCAAACTTCTTAATATGCAAGAGGTAACAGAGATATCGCATATTACTTAAGAGGTAAAATTGCTGATTTGAATTAAGAGACCAGATTGCTGACACGATCCATCTTAATTGCATTGTTTCTCTTCACGAAGATCTTATTCTGACCTAATGTTCGCACGTTACCATGTTTCGTCTTTTCATTACTTTAGCGAAGTTATTTATCATTTTCCAATACTGTTATTTTAACACAGTTCCAATAATGGATCATATTAAAATATTACAATGATATTGTGAAAAGAAAAATTAATGTATGAACCAGGATGTGGCACAATTAAACGCACTTTATTGGATAAGATTAGAAAATAAACTATTTTGAAGTTTTACAAAGTATTGGCAGTTCCATCTCTTATCTATGGATGTGAAACCTGGGCATTAACAAGTAAACAAATAGAGGCTGCTGAAATGAAGATGTTGAGAGCAATAGCAGGATACCAAAGGACCGATAAAAAGAAAAACGAAGATATAAGAACAGAATTTAATATATTTAATCTCTGTGAAAGAATAAAATATTATCAAAATGCTTATCTTCAGCACGTATTACGAATGAATGAACAGCGCATACCAAGAAGAATGTATAATAATAAACCAAAAGGGAGAAGAATGTTGGGAAGACCATTGAAGAGATGGAAGGACCAATTCGACCTATAATGAGATCGGAACAGGCCATTGGGCTTAATCCCTGTTGTTGATTATGATGATGATGATGAACCAGGAATCGAACCGTGGACCTCTATTTCTCTAGACTAGTGTGCAGCCCACTACACGATTCTAGACCTGGCACAAGCATTAACAATTATTTCCACATATATAAATCTATAATTCTCGTTTCGTCCGCTGCCAGATAGGTGTCACTACCATCGCCAAGGGCCGGCTTCGGTATATTGAGAATTCTCAAATATAGGTACTTGTAAACAAAGCCGGCCGTTGGCGATGATAGTGACACCTACCTGACAGCGGACGAAACGAGAATTATAGATTTGTATATGTGGAAAGAATTGTTAATATTTGTGCTAGGTCTGGAATGGTGTAGTGGACTGCACACTAGTCTGGAGAATTAGAGGTCCACGGTTCGATTCTTGGTTCAGACATTAATTTTTCTTTTCACAATATCATTATAATACTTTGGCGCATTCCGAAGAAAAGTGCCTATTGAGGTTATAGGGCCTATTCGTGGAAATATCTTTGAATTGTTTTTTATATGAACGACAATGATGTAAAATTGTATACCGGTATATGAAAAAAATAAATAAATCTCATGTGGACTGGTGATATTTTCGTCCAACATTATAACATCCACCCATAGTAATTCTGCCCGAGGGCAGGTCTTTCACAGCAATCATAACATTTTCATACTATGCTTTGCAGCTTTACTAGGGAATTATAGGTGTGGTAGCTTCCCGTTGCTTTCCACACAGGTGAAGGATCTTGATGATGATGATGATAATAAGGATGATGATATTGATGGCCAGATGATTTTCGGGGACCGTTGGGTCCTAAGCTTTTCCTGACATTTGTCTTACAGGTGAGGAAAAACTTCACCCAGAGCCTGTCCCGATCGGGAATCGAACCCGGGCCCGCTGCGTGACACGGTAAAAAATTGTAAAATTGTATATATGGTAAAGAAAAAAGGAATCTCGTGTGAACTGGTGTTATTTTCGTCTAACATTATAACTAGGGCAAGGCATTTAATGACCTATAAATTGGTAAAAAATGCAAAATAAAAAATGCATTTATGGCCTAAAAATGCAAAAAATGACCAATAAAATAAAAAAAGACAAATAAAAAGTTAAGAATTACCAATAAAAATACTATTTATTAAATTAAGTACTCACTTGATTACTGAATTACATAAAATTTAACTTAACATCAAAATATTAAAAGAAAAGTATTTAAAAAATACATATTACAGTACATTTTATTGCAGAAAATCCATTTCAATTACACAGTGCACCTTTACAGCAATTTTGAATTGCAGTTAACAATCAGAATAAGGGTAGAAGCTAGCACAAGCTCTAAGAAATTGAATAAAATTCCTAGAAGTGGGCAAGATCATTATGCACATACCTTGAAAAATAGGGGTAGTAGTTAGCAAAACAACTACTTAATTCCAAGAAATTGTATTGACAAGGAAAAATACTGAATTATAATAAAAAATGCTCAAAATGACCTACAAATTGCCAAAAAATGACCTATCCGTAAAAGAGTTAAGAAAATGAAAAAAAATGCCCTAACAAATTGCTTTTATTTAATCCGTTTTTTAATGCCGTACATTTTCATATATGCAAGCAATGTTTCAACCTTCATAAGAAAAAAGATGCAAAATCATTCATTGCCTTGCCATAATTATAACATTGCAACCCTATAAATTCAATCATATTCAAGTTCATGTTAAATTGGAAAACAGGGAAACTATAACTTCACAGCGCAGGATATTTATCATAAGTAATGCCACGACTGATTTCCAAATTATCGATAAATTCACGATTCTCGAAGTGAGGAGTGAATTTATCTAGAGAATTTGGAAATCAAGAGTGGCGTTTGTTAGGACTGTTTAACGAATTAAAATAAGCTGTTTGCTTACAAATCATTATTTAAATATAGTTACTTTAAAATATTTATATATTTAATGTAAACGGCGATATTTGCAAACAAATGAGAAACGTTATGTTTCATTTGTTCTTACTGCAACCAGATCATAATTATTGCCAAATAGAATCGCAATATTGTAAGAATTCGCCCTAGTGGAGAAAAAATGAAACACATCATTACATGTTATTAATTAATTTCTGATGTCCTATGATGTAAATATGTCAATTAGATTTTTCTGCAACGTTAATTCCTGTGAAATAATATGTTTAAAATGTGCAAACAATGGTTTATTTTTTTTGTGATATAATAAATTGCTACGAATGTTTTTCTATTATATCTCGCAAGCAGAACCAGGTTACATTCGTGCATTATATAATCTGTGAGCGTTATAAAATGTGCGTGATGAAATCGAGGTGAAAACGACTGTAATTCAAAATTCATTGGAATGTGATTGGTCATTGACTGGCATGAGTTAAATACTCACCGAAATTGTCACAGTTTGGTTCCATTTACGTGAATTTCTCCTCTGTAACCTCAACCATTGATATAACGGTTAAATAGTTTCCAAATGAACAATGTCTATTTTTTTCCAAATGCCCCAGGTAGCCTTTCGATATAACCTATTTCTGAGGTTGGGGCACCTGGGAAGCGGGATTACGTTGC
The DNA here is from genome assembly GCA_030220185.1 of Diploptera punctata. Lineage (NCBI taxonomy): Eukaryota > Metazoa > Arthropoda > Insecta > Blattodea > Blaberidae > Diploptera > Diploptera punctata. The sequence continues at coordinate 1,604,708 of JASPKZ010003857.1, forward strand.
CCCGATGATATGATAGGTGATGATAGTGGTGCGCCAGGAAGAGTCCCTAATCCTAAGCTTAATCTAAGTTGAATGATGATGATTGCGATGCCATATGATTTCGGGGACCGTTTGGGCCTTAAAGGTTTCCTGACATTTGTCTTACAGGTGAGGAAAAATCCCGATAAAAAGCTCACCCACAAAAAACTGTCCCGACGGAGGATCTAACCCGAGCCCGCTGCGTGACAAGGCAGCACGCTACCTCGGGACCACAGCGGTGGACACAATGTCTGAAATAGGACAAAACTTTCACCTTCCCAACATTGAGAGGCATAATATGGCAAATTCTTACTTAAATCGCATCACACCGCAGAGGAACTCGGACTTAGAATAACAGATTACACTGGTCAACATGATTTTTGTCACATGAGTACCAATAGTTGTACTTAATGTAGTTTTTTTATCGTGTTTTCAAATATGTATTCGGGATTTCTCCATTACCCACAGTTTTTTTTATTTCAATTTCAATTAATGGATTTAAGTAATTATTTTCTGCTTAACAAACATTAAAGGGATTACATCAAAATCAAAACATGCAGTGGTGTATCTTGACTTGCAATCTGCATACTGCGAAGAATTCCGTATACCAAAGCCTCCAGAACTTGTGACATTAGATGAAGAGAGCTCAGATTCTGATGGAAGTAAGGAAGAAGAAGAAACAGATTTTGGTGATACAACTTTTGAACAAAGCTGTACATCTGAGCCTCATTTATTGACTCAAGAGGATCTTAACGATCTCATACGAGATTTAAAGTTATCCAAAAACCAATCTGAAATCTTCGTTCCCGGCTAAAAGGATGGAATCTCTCAGAAACTTTGCGTGATGGAGAAAAACCGATATCATATTTGAATTCGGGAGAAAAAATATTATCAGAATCACATATTTTTGTTTCTGAGACAAAAAAAAAGTTTATTTTTTGTTACTCAGTGTTATCAAGTATGTGAGCATGTTGATCTGAAATGCAAAATAGCCCCAAAGAAGGCAAGAACAAAAATAACACAAAAGCAAATGCACAACTGACAAAGTTACCTCGTTTGTATAAGGGTAATAAAATAATTTATAATATAAAGTAATGCATTTGTAAAGGAATTGATTTGAAATAGGATTTTTACGTCACAAAACACGAAATACTTTGCGAACATTTAAATGAAGTAAGTAAACAAGATTTCCGTGAAATAGGACAGTTTGATTGTAAGATTCGCAAGATTACTTTACTAGTAATATTGTTACTAATTACAAACGTGTTACATATATTTTAAAAAATGTATTTGCAAATTTTTGTTCGGTTATCATTTATCACATAATTACATATAAAAGCAAGCAAGGAAATGGAATAAAAAACAGACAAATTGTATTGATATGCTTATTTTAATTCCCGAAAAAAGAAATAAAAACTTTTTTATTTAATGGTAGTAAAAGATTCCGGGCTATGTGGCCGTGGTCTATAACTGGCGTTTCTTCCAGACGTTTCTCCCTCAACTGCGGAGGGCATCTTCAGTGGCGAGCGCTAGAAGATGCCCTCCGCAGTTGAGGGAGAAACGCCTGGAAGAAACGCCAGTTATAGACCACGGCCACATAGCCCGGAATCTTTTACTACCATGATTACCGGCCGTGAAAGCCTGCATTCCACTATTTTTTATTTAATTTTTAAAATAATGTTATCTCTCTAAATAGTTTGTATGCAACACAATAAAAAATGTATGTTTAATAAGGGAGAGAAATTCAGAACAAGTCACGAATGGAAGAAATACAAACAAGGATTTGTGGTAGCATAATATCCTCAGACCCTAAAGCACCTAGAGTACACATATACCTAAATCAACATCGAAATAAGTACTAAGAAATACTTTTTTTTAAATGTGATATACAAATTTAGATTCTTTGTTTGCTAATTTATGTTTTTTTTATTATTTCATATCCATTAAAACTCTTCCAAATGGAAACAATTGTTTGTGGAATCTCTGTATAAATATATTTTAGAAGTGGAAAATGGTGCTAGAAAGCGACCATATTTGTAAATTTCTATCCTACAATAAAACACATAATTTATTTTTTCCAAAAAATTATTTTATATAAAAATATCCTCAACTCGTATTCAACTCAGAGTCGGGTCGAGGGATAAGATGAGATGAAATCCCTTATATAGAGGTCTGTGAATGCCTAGGGTGCCGGCCGACCACGCCTGACGCACCATCACAGGGGTAGATGAACCAAATCAAACTAAGTGGATGACAAGGGTATGGAGAAATGGTCGAATGAAATTGTGGCAGGGGAAAACTGGAGAAAAACCTGCCCAAACTGTTTCGTCCACTACGAAACCCACATGGAGTGACCGAGACTCGATCTCGGGACCCCAGCGGTCAGAGGCGAGCGTCAAACTGCTTGCGCCACGGAGCTGCCACAATTATTTTAAATCATTTAAATTTTGGAAAGTACATTAGCTTTCTGGACTTGTTTTGTTTCCCTTCGGAAGTAATGAAAAGTATTTTAATAGCTTATTTTAACAACATTTTTTTTTAGTTAAACAACTGGATAACAAAACATGAATGCATAAAGCTCACAAATTCACTTGGCATAGAACCATAATGATGTACAATACACATTGTTTTCAACGTACCTTTCTGACCGGGACAAAACCGATGCATTTATACGTATTTACAATACAATTCAGATAATACTAGATTGTCCATTTCGTGGAATTCAACAATAGACTACAATAGGAAATTAGACTATACCGGCGTTCAAACAATCTACTGCAGCAGTGAAATAGAACACAGATTGTCTGGATTATTAGGCTCTAATGAGAGGGAACAAATCTGCTGTTTTATTCAAGTAATATATCCATTACGTCCACCGCTGTGGTCTCGAGGTAGCGTGCTGCCTTGTCACGCAGCGGGCCCGGGTTCGTTCCCCGGTCGGGGCAGTTTTCTGGGTGAGGTTTTTATCGGGGTTTTTCCTCACCTGTAAGACAAATGTCAGGAAAACTTTAAGGCCCAAACGGTCCCCGAAATCATATGGCCATCATCCTTATCATCATCCTTACCATTATCATTATCATCTTCATCCTTCACCGGTGTGGAAAGCAACGGGAAGCTACCACACCTACACAATTCCCTAGTAAAGCTGCAAGCATAGCATGAAAATGCTATGATTGCAGTGAAGGACCTGCCTTCGGGCAGAATTACTATGGATGGATGGATATCCATTACTAGTGCTCATTATTATTATTTTGGATACCAGAACACTAAAAAATAATGATTTTGTATACTTTTGTACTTATAACGTAAGTTTACGAAGTTATTAAATTTACAGGATTGAACAAATACATCAGGATGGAAGACTACCAAACGCCGTCTGTACATGGAAAATTGAAAGAAGGAACAGAAAAGGAAGACCAAGAAAAACCTGGAAGAACAACATTCAGAATTCAATGAGGAAATTTGGCGTAACAGATGAAGACACAGAAAACAAAGAACGATGGAGAACTTTAATTAAGGTAAATTTGTGAATGTTTGTTTCAAACTGATAGTCTGTAAGTCCGTAGTCATTTTTATTTATTTATTTTTTAATTCATGCTAATTACTAAGATTGGTTGGAGAAAATCCTCAATGATGAGGAAAATTCTCAAAATGAATGAATGAACAAACACATGGTCCAAGGTTGTGATCTGGTGGCAATGTCGTTGCTCTAGCTACGAGATCGTAGAACCAGTCTCACCTTATTTCTTCTCTACAGAATACTCCTCACGTCTCCACGTATTTACTATTCAGTTTATGTAGACTCTGAGATATACATAATTTAGCATGGGTATTGCTAGCATTTGTTTTTACAATTTAACTTTCCGGTATTCTCTTCCGCCTTGTGTGTAACGTTATCAACGTTCAAAAATAAATTGAAGAATTATTTAATAACTAGGTAATATCCGGCGTGCGTTGCTACGATTAAATAAACATAAATATTAAAGGTTAATTAAATTGTATGGTACACGCTGAGACGAACCAAACATGGCGTTTGCTAGTCAATTTTTAATTTCGGATTTCAGGCAAATCTCCACTTCTAATATTGTAGGATTTCGTCCATTTTTGGATACTACCTACCTCGGTTTATTTTAATAGAATATACCGAGTTTCGTTGTGAAACATCGAAACTTGTGATTGCTAGAGCGATTTTTAAATTTTTATTTCAGGTAAACTGCTTTACCTAATGGTTTTAGAGGGTCAAATTATGAATCTAAACCATCCAGGGAACCAACCAAATGCAGATAAAAAATTTCATGAAATCGGTACAGTCGTTTAGGCAGTTTTTAATTTCGGATTTCAGGTAAAGTTCCATTTTAATTGACGATTTAAGTACTTTTTGGATCATACCTACCTCGGTTAATTTTAATACGATATACTGAGTTTCGTTGCGAAATACCGAAAAATATGACTGCTAGAGCGATTTTTAAATTTTCACTTCGGGTGAACTCATATACCTAATGGTTGTAGAGGGTCCAATTGTGAATCTAAACCATATAGGGTCCTAATCAGATACACACGCACAAAATATCTTCAAAATCGATCAAGTCGTTTAGGACTTTGTAAGTTACGTTTGTTCTGGTTGAATGGAAGAAATTGCCACATGGCCTTAAAACCTTCAGTCTAAATAAATAAATAAAATCTTATTTTTATATGATTTTTATTGTTATTTTACCGTAGTCTAGAATGGGTGCAGTTTTATTTAGTCTATATTATATTATTTGGTCTGGACATCTTACCTCAATATTAATGTTGATTTGTTGTTGGACATGTTTCAAAACGATTCTGTTTTATCGTCTGGGAAAGCTGACGATAAAACAGAATTGTTTTGAAACATGTCCAAGAACAAATCAACATTAATATTGAGGTAAGATGTCCAGACCAAAAATAATATAATTAAAATAACCTCAAAATGCAACTTCCTAAAATTAAATATTAATATTTATTTAGTTTCTTTTTTCGTATTTCATTTTTAATATTATAAGGATATAAAATCCCCTTTTATATAATTACACTGGTCAACATGATTTTTGTCTCATGAGTACCAATAGTTGTACTTAATGCAGTTTTTTTATCGTGTTTTCAAATGTGTATTCGGAATTTCTCCATCACCCACCGTTTTTTTTACTTCAATTTCAATTAATGGATTTAAGTAATTATTTTTTAATAAACTTTTTTCGTCCATGTGTCCATTGTAAAATAAAACCAAATGAGCTAACCCAGAAGATTTCGGCTATGGAAAAGAGTTATCAAGGCAAATGGAATCCTAATATGCCGGCCGATTTTTGTTGGACCATCAAGAGGGATGCTCCACAGACGAAATATAGCAGGAAATCGTTATTTCTTACTTTCTAGGTGAGTCCGAATGTACGAATATTGTGTAGTTACGAATGTAGAAAATATTAAAGTGTTTGAAATTATAAATGCTTGTCTTTCGGAAACTTTGCACGATGGAGAAAACCCGATATCATATTTGAATTCAGGAGAAAACATACGATCAGTATCGCATATTGTTCTTTCTGAGACAAAAAAAAGTTTATTTTTTGTTGCTCAGTGTAATTGATCAGTTACTTATGGTTTTCGAAAATAGATACATAAATTGTTGACACAAACTACATGTTTATATAGAAAGATTGCATAGCTCCTACTAAATAAAGTTTTTGACGTACATGTGTGTAACATACCGTGTAACAGGAAATTTAATTACTTACAAAATTTAAATTTCTGAGTTAATGGGAAAGTAATACGAGGCAGAGAAACTCTACGACGCAACTTTGGAATGAACACTTAACTCTTACATGTACCTGAAGAGGAAATGTTTCCCCAGAGACGTAAACCTATAAAAACGTGTACTTTGTTCTTTCTACAAATGTTATTGCTAATAAAATTTGCACGACACTGCATGAAGTTGATGGCCGACCTCTTGAGTTGAGGAATATACGTCCGTGATCACCTGGGTTTCTTTTCCACCGCTGATTTACTATTTAAAGGTTTAGGAAACCACACACCTCTCACGTCACTAAGTACTCGATAACACTCCTAAGTGGTAATTCTGTATTTAGTACTGGGAAGGTCCCAAATTCCCTTCATGTGCCTGTTCTCCATTACTTCACAGTTTCTCAATAGTTTTTATTTCTTCTCGTGGAGGATACACCCAACCCCACTTTATTCCTTTATTTATGTAAAGTAAAGTGTAAAGTGATCCCACGACAGGCCTCAGGAGGCCCTTGGGGTAGTGGGAGGTTAAGGCTCCCACTTTTTTCTAGACAATCGGCACTTGATGTCAGCCGGGTAGTCAGCCCTGAGTGACGGCCGCCTTTACCCCCAGAACAAGCTTCTGGTACTCATTTCCGTTAGAGGCTGAGTCGACCCCAAGGCCATAGTGCCGCCAGAAAGTTTGGGTCAGTTTAAAAATCCTGACCCCTGCGGGACTTGAACCCGCGACCTTCTGGCTTGTAGCTCCGTACCTTAACCACTACGCTACGGCGTGCCCCTTATGTAAACGTTCAATATTATTTTTTTTTAACTGCACTTATGTTTCTAATTATAATTCAATTATAGATATATTGTTGTTTGCAGATGATCAAAATTATTTTTGCAGGGGATGAAAATGATATGAAATATATGATAAATAAACTAATGTAAGAATATAAAAAATGGGGACTGAATATAAATTTACAGAAAACAGAATATATGTGTTTGGTAAAGGATGTGGATGACCTCATACTTGAAACAGGGAAAATAAAAAAGTGTGAATTTTTTAAATATCTTGGGTCAATAATTACAAGTTTAGGTACCTGTGAGAGAGATGTATAGACTAAATTGCAATGGCAAAAAATGCAACTAAGACATTACATGGAATAATTTGGAATAACAACATTACAAAGGAAACTAAAATAAAAATTTATAAGAGCATAATACAGAATATTTTGTCATATGGAAGTGAAACTTGGTCTCTGACGGAATTACAAAAGAATAAAATTAGAACAGTTGAATTTGATTATTTTAGAAGAAGCCTCCAAAAAACAATACAGGATAAAATAAGAAATGAATTCCTTTGGAGAGAAATTAATGTCACCACATCTGTTGTTAAGAGGATTGAAAATCAAACGCTTAAATGGTATGACCATGTACAAAGAATGGAAAATGAAAGATGGCCAAAAAATATATACCAATGGTCACCCCTGGAAGAAATAAACGTGGCAGACCAAGATGGAAACGGAAAACCTACGTCAGAACTATAATGGATGATAGGAATTTGGAAGAGGGAGATTGAAATGATAGAGATAAATGGAAACTGAAGACGGCAAACCTATAAGTGGGGGAAAGCCGAAGAAGAAGAAGAAGAAGATATATTATACAGCATTATAAATTATGCTATACAACTAACATATCCTCCAGTTAACATGAGAGAACAACAAACATTAATTTGAAAGTAATATTAATTTTCCATGAACGTAATAATACGTCTTTGTTGTGTACTTATTTCGTGCTAGTTTCGATCCTAGATTCTTCAAATTTTGCTTCTTCTTAAAAAACTTAAAATTTTCTTCTTCGTTATATCACATATCATATGAATCTTAACAAGACAGGCTCTCTACCATAAGTAATGCCACGAGTGATTTCCAAATTATCGATAAATTCACGACTCACGAAGTGAGGAGTGAATTTATCTAGAGAATTTCAAAATCAGGAGAGGCATTTGTTAGGAATATTTAACGAATACAATTAAGCTGTTTACTCACAAATCATTATTTAACTATAGTTATTTTAAAATATTTATATATTTAATATAAACGGCGATGTTTGAAAACAAATGGGTAAGGATTGGTACGCTTCATTTGCTTCTTTTGTTCATCACTGCAACCAGATCATAATATTATGTATTGCCAAAGGATCGCAATGTTGTAAGAATGCACCCTAGTGGAGAAATTTATAACCAACATTAAAGGTATTAATTAATTAATTTTTGATGTCCTATGATGTAAATATGTCAATTATATTTTTCTGCAACGTCATTTCCTGGAGTATAATTCGTTTAAGAAAGTGGAAACAGTGGTTTCTTTTTTTTTTGTGGCATAATCAATTGTTACAAATGTTTTTATATTATCTCTCGCATGCGCTGTCTGCTGCCATTCATGCACTATATATCAAATCTAGTAGCCGTATTTTTTAGAGAGTCAGTCACTGCAAAATAATGCTATGACCTATTCAGAATGTTAAAAAGGAGGCCAAACACGACTGAGATTGGTTGTAAATAAAAAATCATTGAAATTTGATTGGTCATTGGCTCCCATTTGGGAGTCACTAAGTAACTTATCCAGAGGATTTGAAAATCTAGAGTGGCATTTGTTAGGACTATTTAATGAATAAAATTAAGCTGTTTACTCAAAAATCACTATTTAAGTATAGTTACCGGTATTTTAATATATGCATTTAACGTAAACGGCGATGTTTGAAAATAAATCAGAAATGTGAGGTTATGTTTATTCACTATAACTTCATCATATGTTTTATTGCCAAATGGGAAAGCAATATTGTGAGAATGCATCCTAGTGGATAAATAGTGAAACATATCAAACTGTATATTAAAACCAAGATTGTAGGTTATTAATTATTTTTTTTAGTAAACGACTCAGTAAATCAAGGAATATGTTCATTATTTGCTATATTCAATGTATTTGTTGGAGAGTCAGTCACTGCAAAATAGTGCTCCGATCTGTTCAAAATATTAAAAAGGAGGAGCGTTCTTTATCACAAAAGGAGGAGCTAATAAATAGAAATCGAAAAAAGATCGAGGTGAAACACGACTGTAATTGGTTATAAAACAAAATTCATTGAAACGTGATTGGTCATTGACTACTATTTGGGACATGAGTTAAATAGTCATACGCAATTTTAATTAATAATGCTTGATTCCCAAAATAGTTTCAAGAAAATATGTTTATGTAATTTTAAAAATAAAAAACTCATTAAAATTTACGTTTTATATGACCTCTATATATTAAATAGGACTAATCACACATTTTTCTAAGTAGATTGTTTATAAAATATTCATTCATTTTGATAATTTTCCTCATCATTGAGGGTTTTCTCCAACTAATATTAGTAATTAACATGAAATAAAACAAATATATATATATATATATATATATATATATATATATATATATATATATATATACATACATATATATATAATGGAAATGGACAGCTAATGACAAATGAGGGCAATTTTGAGGAAGTGGCTGAATTCAAATACCTAGGAACAATAATCACAAATAGGAATCAGATGCACAAAGAAATTAAACATAGGCTCAATTCTGGAAATGCATGCTATTATGCATCGCAGAGACTTTTGATGTCCCAACTCCTTTCAAAAAACGTTAAGCTGAAAATGTATAAAACTATTATTCTACCAGTTATATTATATGGATGCGAAACATGGACTCTTACTTTAAGGGAGGAAAGGAGATTACGAGGATTTGAGAATAAAGTTCTTAGGAAGATTTTTGGACCAAAGAGAGATGAACAGACAGGTGAATGGAGAAGACTGCCTAACAATGAACTACATGGTCTTTATAGGAAGCCAGATATAATAAGAACAGTTAAGTCTCGTAGACTGCGATGGGCGGGACATGTTGCACGTATGGGGAATGAAAGACTTACATGGAAGCTTCTTGTAGGAAAGCCAGAGGGAAAACGCCCAGTTGGTAGACCGAGAATGAGGTGGGAGAACAACATTAACTATGATTTGAGGGAAGTAGATTATACAGGGAATGATTGGAAAGCATTAGCTCAGGATAGGGATGTATGGAGAGCTTATGTCCGCGCGGCCATGAACCTACGGATTCGATAGTGCCAGTGAGTAAGTAAGTATATATATATATATATATATATATGTATATATAAATTACTATGGACTTATAGACTACCAGTTTGCAACGAACATTTACAAATTTCCCTTAATTAAAGTTCTCCATCGTTCCCTGTCCTCTGCGTCTTCATCTGTTACACCAAATTTCCTCATAGAATTTTGAATTTTGTTCTTCCAGCTTGTTCTTGGTCTTCCTTTTCTGTTCCTTCTTTCAATTTTCCAAGCATAGATAGCCTTTGGTAGACTTCCATCCTGCATTCTTCTTTCATGTCCATACCATTTTAGCCTTCTATGTTCAATCTCATTGGTTATATTTCTTTCTGCATTCATCCATTTTCTAATTTCTGTATTTCTAATTTTTTCCAGTCGAGATTTTCTGGCAGCTCTTCTCCAAAAATCCCTTTCAACTGAAGCTATTCTGTTGTCATGTTGTTGTGTCATTGTCCAAACTTCCGATCCATATAACATTATACTTTCTACTATACTTATTTACTCACTGGCACTATCGAACCCGTAAGTTCATGGCCGCACGGACATAAGCTCTCCATACATCCCTATCCTGAGCTAATGCTTTCCAATCATTCCCTGTATAATCTACTTCCCTAAAATCATAGTTAATGTTATTCTCCCACCTCATTCTTGGTCTACCAACTGGGCGTTTTCCCTCTGGCTTTCCTACAAGAAGCTTCCATGCAAGTCTTTCATTCCCCATACGTGTAACATGTTCTGCCCATTGCAGTCTACGAGACTTAACTGTTCTTATTATATCTGGCTTCCTATAAAGACCATGTAGTTCATTGTTATGTAGTCTTCTCCATTCACCTGTCTGTTCATCTCTCTTTGGTCCAAAAATTTTCCTAAGTACTTTATTCTCAAATACTTGTAATCTCCTTTCCTCCCTTAAAGTAAGAGTCCATGTTTCGCACCCATATAATGTAACTGATATTTTTTCTACTATGGATTTATAAATTAGTTGTTTTGTTCTGTTAAATATGTTTTTACTCCATAGTATAGAATTTAACATTCCTATGGTTTTTCTTCCATAAAATATATTTGAATAAAATTATATAAGCGTAAACACATCTATTAGAAATACAATACATCGTCACAAATGATACAAAATTAATAAAAAAATTGGAACCAATCAAGATTTCTGTGTAGTCTGATAAGAAAGTTTTAAAGTGATTTAGAGAAATAGTAATTTTGTTTCAATTATTCTACAGCAAAAGACGCCTTTAACGAACGTTATTTAAATTCCATTAAGATAAGTTCTTAGATCGTTCCAAGTTTAACTTCAGAACTGAAGAATATTTTTAAAAACTTCCTCCAAAAGTTAGAACTCCTTAGAAACAAAAATGTTCCAGCAACTGTAAGTTCTATTCACATGTCCTGTATAATCACCGCTTTCAATGTAGCTGCTATCACTTAACGACCACGGCTCAATAGCTCTGATGCCATTAATTCTGTCGTAAAGAAATGAGATCACATAAAGCTCTACCAGCGATTTTATGGTTCAGAATAATTTGTTTTCAAGATCGTCGCACTTTGTATGCCAGTAATTACAGTTGTTAACTTTGTCTCTAACATGCGACCATTTTAGGGATTGTAATACCGTATTTTGATAGTTTTACGAGCTAAATTAGTCATTATTATTACACGCTTTATATTAGCTTGACCTGTATCTATCTATCTATGTAACGGAATCTTTCAACGCGATTTTCACTCACTTAGAATCATTGGATCGACTTGAAACTTCGTACACTTGCAAAGGACCCGTGACAATACAATAATTTCATATTTATTTTCTAAAATCCTGGCCATAATCATCAGAAAAATTAAACAAAAGTGTTTTTGTATCAATGTAACGGAATCTTTCAACGCGATGTTCACCCACTTAAAAACATTGGATTGACTTGAAACTTTGTATACGTGTAGAGGACCCGTGACAATACAATATTTTGTTTCTAAAATCCTGGCCAGAATCATCTAAAAATCAAAAAAATGAAAACTGGTATAATAGGTTGCGGACTTGTCGACTTTTTAATCAATCGTTGTAAGAGCTCAGTTGGTAGAGCAGTGAACTCTTAGTGGTATATAATTTCAGTAATCCATACATCGCTGGTTCAAATCCGGCTGGGAGGGTTTTTTTTTATAGAAGAGTATTACTTTTAGCTCATACTACAATAGTAGCGAATTTAAAGATATTTACATTTTTATCTTATTCTGTAAAATATTAAAACTAAAAAATAAAAAATAGTTATAAAAAACTAAAAGAACACGCTTTAATACAAAACTAAAAAATGAAAAATAATTTTAATTTCCAATACGCTTGGGATAAAATTTAAAGCGGTCAACAAAAAAATCATCTCCAACACATATATATAGAATAAAACTAGAGTTATCAACAAAAAGAAAATAATTTTACCATCAAAAGCGAGGGGTGTTTTTTTATGATGTTTACATTTTCTTCTTAGAGAGCTTACTTTTACCAATATATGTTTATTATCAAATATATTAATTGATATAGAGCACCCCACGCTTTTGATGGTAAAATTATTTTCTTTTTGTTGATAACTCTAGTTTTATTCTATATGTGTTGGAGATTATTTTTTTTGACCACTTTAATTTCATCCCAAGCGTGTTGGAAAGTAATATTATTTTTCATTTCTTAGTTCGGTTTCCTAATAAAGCGTGTTTTTTTAGTTTTTTAAAACTATTATTTATTTTTACTTATGTTTAAACTATCACTTTTAATAGTAAATATAAAATTAGTATTTATAAATGGACAGAAAATTGAGGTAAATATATGTCAGGACTATGACGTTAACATTTCTATGAAGTTACTTGTCTACATATTTCTTATATACCACTACCTAATACCTGGCGTGCGCTGCTACGCTTAAATGTATGAAAATTAATGTTGTTTTATGTTTATAAACTTATAATTTTTAGATACCCAGTGCTAATTGCCCGGCGATGCCCGGGAATCTACTTATCCCGATCTTGTTGACATAAACAAATAATGTTATTATTATTATTATTATTATTATTATTATAAATGAGAATGGAAAAATCATCTGAGGAGAATGGCAAGAAATAGACTTCCAAAATTGGCATTCCAATATACTCCAACTGGACATAGGGACCAAGGAAGACCAAAACATCGGTGGAAAGATCAAGACCACATGGCCTATAACGAATTGTCCATGATGATGATGATGATGATAAATGAGCTGAGATACGAAAATTAATGTGTTTTATGTTTAGTTAAATAAGTGAGAGGAAGAAGTCATATCGTAATTATTTTTAGATACCCCGTGCTGTTTACCCGGCGTTGTCCGGGAATCTACTCATCCCGATCTTCCTGGCATAAATCAGCTGAAAGACATAAATTAATGTACTTCTTATGATTAGTTCAATAAGTAAAATGAAAAATAATTATAAATATATATCGTAATCACTTTAAGATTCCCCGTACTGATTACTCGGTGTTACCCGGGAATCTACTTATCTCGATCTTCTTGGCATAAATGAGCTAAAAGACAACATTCGTTATTGTGAGTTATCCGTAAAAGAATACCCGCCATGTGCTGCTATGCTAGCACAGGAATCTACGTACTTGTCTCCAACATCTTGGCATCAATGAAAGACAAAAATGATTATTGTGAGTTATCCATAAGAGATAAACATATGCTGTGGCGTTTTTTTTTTGTAGAATTTTTTGAGATATTCAATTCTGTGTACATTAATTTGTGTATTTGTTATGGTTTAGGCAGCTTAAGATATTTAAGCGTCCAAACAGCTACTTTTTTTCACGCTTTCCACTACAAAGGGCAATTTTAAGGGTGTAGGAGTTGAGTATCACAACTCTCTTATAGCCAATGTTCGTTCCGGGAATCTCCTGAATATTTGCAAAAAGCCCCATCACAATAGGATCAACGGTATGGCCACGCCTGAAGTGCGAACAAACAAACATTCATTTTTATATACTCGTATTACATAATTGTATAATTGTATAGCAGGATTTTAATATCATAATAAATATGAAAGTTAAAGTTAATAATTTTATATTTTAAAATTCTTTTAATATTTAAATATAAAATATATAAAGAAAACATCTAAATAATTCATTGTTGAATAAAAATGTCTCAGTAACAATTAAAGAAATTGTACTACATAACAGTTTTTCTAAAGAATGATTTTAAAATTGTTTTAAGTCATTGTTGTCGGAATTATAAAGCTTTCTGTTATAACTGTAATAAGAACACCTGCTTTACTTCATATTTTTAAATAAAAGTATACCAAATTCTGATTGGATTTTAAAACAATTAACTTTTTGATTTAACAAATCAAATTTAAACCTGGTATTTAATGGGCTATTAACCAATAGAATTTAAAAATACTATCATGTGATGTAATAATGTTCTTTAAATTATAAAATAATTATAAGAATATTTATAATTATAAGAATATATATAAGAATATATCTAGTCATTCAGCATACAACTTTCATCAAGGATAGAAGCAATAACAGCTCTCCTGATAAAATATTTAATACAAGAATAACTAATTCCAGAAAAGAAAAGAATATATTTTAATTGATAGTGAAGAATAATACCACTTAAATTTACTTAATCTGCTGGGAACTTACAAAGTGAATACATTTTTAATTATTTCTACAAGAATCAGTTTTCAGTGATTTTAAGGTGTTTTCCTATCCAGTGTACCAACTTCCGACTTTGAGAAGAGAGAATCCAGCTCTACCGAAAATCAAATCCAACCTGAACCAGTAATTCTTTTTTTTTTTGGACACCAATCCTTCAAAATGTTACTACAACATCGGGAATGAAGAGAGTTAACTGCTTCAAAACATCGCCACAACGTGGGAAAAGAATTGCTTCTTCAATTGAAAGCATCATAAAGTAATTGTGTACATTGACTTAAGGTACATTTGATAACATCATAATACAGGATTAAGTTAGCTTTAAAATATCTTACTTAAAACACGAGCTGACTAAATGTACAGCCTCCATTCTGCACAGTTAATTTGACAGAAGGAGGGGTAAATATTACAATGTAGATACTGCTACTAATACATGATGCGGCATAAACACCTGATAAATAACTAATTCACTGGTACTCTCCAACCCGAAGGTTCATGGCCGCGCGGATATGAGCTCATCATACACTCCTATCCTGAGCTAATGTTTTCCAATTACCCCCTGTATAATATACTTCACTCAAGTCATAGTTAATGTTATTCTCCTACCTCATTTTTGGTCTGCTAACTGGGCGTTTTCCCTCTGATTTTCCTACAAGAATCTTCCATGCACGTCTTCCATTCTCCATTCTTACCACATGTCCTGCCCATCGCAGTCTACAAATAAATCAAATAAGCACAAAAATAAAGTGTTAAAGCAGTCATCTTTGTGATGAAGTACTTTAATTTAGTAATGGTTACTGTCAAGTCTGGAAATCCCTTGGATTTTCCAAAGGTATTATTTAGCTCATCTCGTAGGACACTGAATATCGAACATGGCCTGGTTTATTTCACATTCACATCGGACTACATTTGTTGAACCGAAACAAGATTTCAACAATAATTAGATTGCTGTCGTGTAGTCACAACTTGATGGAAAATCATGCCATGTAGGTCTGTTTCAAAATAGCAAACATAAAAACACCATTTTGTATCTCATTGCTCCTATTATAAAGTACACGTACCGTACTTCAAATGTTTTGAAAACAATTATTATCTTTTCTATCATTCAATTTAAAGATTGATACACATTTATGGAGACTATTTAACTCATGCCACAAATGGGACTCAATGGCCAATCACGTTTCAATGATTTCTGTTTTACAACCAATCAGAGTTGTGTTTCGCTAAATATTGATCAGTGTTATAATTACCATATTAAAGAAAGCTCCTCCTTTTTAATATTCTGAACAGGTCTGACCATTATTTTGCAGTGATTGACTCTGTGAGAAATACAACTACCAGATTGTATATATAGTGCATTAATGTCAACACATTCCGCATTCCGCATGTGGGAGTTAATATAAAAACATTTGTAGCAATTGATTATAGCACCAAAAAAAGAAACCACTGTTTGCACTTTCTTAAATGTATTTTTTCCCAGGTAACATCCAGAAAAATATAATTGTCATATTTACATCATACGACATCGGAAATGAATTAATATACAGTTTGATGTTTCATTTTTTCCCCACTAGAGAGCATTCTTATAATATTGCGTTCCTTTGGCAATAAATACTATGATCTGGTTGCAGTGATAAACAAAAGAAGCAGATGAAGCGTACCTATCGCTTCTCATTTGTTTTCAAACATCGCCGTTTACATTAAATATATAAATACGATTCGTATTTTAAAATAACTATAGTTAAATAATGATTTGTGAGTAAACAGCTTAATTTTATTCGTTAAATAGTCCTAACAAATGCCACTCTTGATTTCCAAATTCTCTAGATAAATTCACTCCTCACTTCGTGAGTCGTGAATTTATCGATAATTTGGAAATCACTCGTAGCATTACTTATGAGAATCACACGTTGTAAATCCTCGGATGGAAATTTATATAATACTAGCTAATACCCGGCGTGCGCTCCTACGGCTAAATAAATGAACATTGATGTCCTTTTATGATTAGTTGAATAAGTAAATGAAAAATAATTATAAATTTATATTTTTTAGATACCCATGCTGATTACCCGCCGTTGCCCGGGAATCTACTTATCTCGACCTTCTTGACATAAATGAGCTGAAATACGAAAATTAATGTTTTATGTTTAGTTAAATAAGTAAGAGGAAACATTTATATCGTAATTGTTTTTAGATACCCCGTGCTGTTTACCCGGCGTTGTCCGGGCATCAACTCATCCCGATCCTCTTGGCATAAATGAGCTGAAAGACGAAAATAAATGCATTCCTTATGATTAGTTAAATAAGTGAAATGAAAAATAATTATAAATGTATATCGTAATTATTTTACGATTCCCCGTGCTGATTACCCGGTGTTGCCCGGTAATCTACTTATCTCGATCTTTTTGGCCTAAATATGCTAAAAAACAAAATTCGTTATTGTGAGTTATCCGTAAAATAATATCCGCCATGTACTGCTATGCTTGCACAGGAATGTACGTATATACTTGTCTCGATCTTCTTGGGATCAATGAAAGAAAAAAATGGTTATTGTGAGTTATCCGTAAGAGATAAACATATGCTGTCTCGGACTTTTTTGTAGAGCTTTTTGAAATATTAAATTCTGTGTACATTAATTTTGTAGATTTGTTATGGTTTAGGCAGCGTAAGCCACTTAAGTTTGCAAAGAGCTACTTTCTTCACGTTTTCCACTACAAAGGGCGATTTTTAAGGGTGTAGGAGTTAAGTATCACAACTCTCTTATAGCCTATGTTCATCCCGGGAATCTCCCGAACATTTTGCAAAGATCTCCATCACAATCGGATCAACGGTATGGCCGCGCATAGAATAGAATACAAACAAACATTAATTTGTATATATATTAGATTGTTTAACCAATTAGTGACGAGCAGTACGTCCTTGGTGCTCCGCAATTCGAAGTGGTACCTGTAAGTGCCTTTAACATTTAAGTTATACATTTCTCATTGTTCAAGCTCATTGCATTTTGACGACTAGATTAACATAGGGCAATAATTCTAAATAGGGCTCGAAGATTGTAGGTATTTCACTGAATTGTATGTAGGCCTACACGGTCCTATTAAAAAAATATTATGTCCCGTATCCTCTTGTAGGAAAACCAGAGGGAAATCGCCCAGTTGGTAGACGAAGAATGAGATGGGAGAATAACATTAACTATGATTTGATGGAAGTAGATTATACAGAGGATGATTGAAAAACATTGGTTCAGGATAGGGATGTATGGAGAGCTTATGTCCGCGCGGCCATGAACTTACGGGTTCGATAGTTCCAGTGAGTTAGTTAGTTAGTTAGTTTACAAGACAGTCTACCCTCAGTAAGAAACCGCAACTATTTTGATTCGATTTTTTTTGTGTCTAAGAAATAAGATATTTTTTGCGCGATAGTGCGTTTTGTCGTACTTACAGCAATGGCGACCATTATTGAAAGTTCAACTTCCTACATTTCGGGGTTGCCAACCTAAATAACTATACTGTAATATTACATTTACACCCACGTGCGGGAAGTAAAACCACTGCCTTCTATGTATACTACTTACACTGTATATACAGAAAAATCCAAAAGATATTGTTAATATACATTATACGAAACAAATCACTGCATTTTAAATGAATTGAACTTTATTTGAAACAATATAAAACAATAAATACGTACTTGCCGCCATGTTATCAATAATTACTCTCAAGGCCTCCTATTGTTTCAACTAATAAACATTGCCCACACTGTTAACGCTAGTCAATTGTTTATAATGAAAGCACATATTTCGAACAAAGATGTTATTATTTTACTATTATTTATTATTTTGAAAACACCATCGCGCAAAAAATAATGTAGAACGCACGTTTGTGAAGTGTTTTACAGAATCTCGGAAATTAAAAACCTCGCTATCGCTCGGTTTTTAAACAATTTTCCTCGATTCTGTAAAAACCACTTCCCAGCCTATATACTATTGGATAAGCCTGATACATGAAGCAGTATTTACGCCGGTAGTATTTCATTTTAACGACGTTTAAACTCTTAGGATCTCGAAGCTGGCAATTAAAAAACCGCTACATTTGGCTCAAAATTGTCTTTTGTAACTATTTGGTGTTGTAAATCTACAACACATGAAAAATAATTTACTCTACTCCCTAAGGAATTGAGGATAATAATGTTATACTTCAGTAAATCCATGCACCCCGGTGTCTTTGTTTTCACATGTCCATTAAACTCAAGACAAATGAGCAGAGTGATTTCCTCAGACCAAAACTCAGGAATTAATGGAACAGACCAAGATTCAATTGGATGCGAAATTGATAATCAATGCTTTTGTGGTGTGGGGTATGTCCGTGTTAATACAGATACAGAACTCAGGGTTGGTAATTCAATAACGCAAGGAGTTCTCCTGCAGAACAGCCACATGCTATTATCTGTGATCGTAAGGAAATTCTATCTTAGGACGAATATATGTATTCCATTAATAACGGCTATATAATATGAAATTACACCACAAGTACAAACGTCACTGTCTTAGTATTATTCTAATCACGTGTGTATATATATATATATATATATATATATATAAATTTCGTGTCACGTTGTTTGTCCGCGATTGAATCCTAAACTACTGAACCGATTTTAATAAAATTTTGCACACTGTGTGCAGTTTGATCCAACTTAAGACTTAGGGTAGTTTATAACTAAATTTATAATCGCATTATTTTTTTATTTTAAAATTATTTGTTTATTATTTAACAAAGAGTTCCACACGATTCTAACAGATGGCGGTGTAAGGTAATTTGGTAAGGTAATTGGTTTATTATTTAACAAAGAGAGATCCAGATGGCTGTGCTTTTTTGTTGCAACCGCGAATTTCAATTGAATTACAAATATTGATTAGTTCATAATATAAGTGTGTTCAGTGTTTATTTTATTTTTAATATTATTAATTTCGTGTGTAAGTATTAGTTTTAAGTAATCTGGCTGAAAGACAACAACTTAATTAAACTTTTAACATATATGATTTTACAAAAGGTCGGAAAAGAATATTGAAATACATTACAAAGCGGACGCAACGTTCGAAGTTTTCATGCTCCTCTATCCATTCGTGCCACATGTCCTGCCTATCGCAACCTATTGCACATAACACTACTTGTATTCGTATTTTATGCCTATATTGAAATGGCGCTAATATATATGCATAATGTCACTAACATTTTTTTTTTGGGATCCATTATTACGTAGGTCCACCGCTGTGGTCTCGAGGTAGCGTGCTGCCTTGTCACGCAGCGGGCCCGGGTTCGATCCCCGGTCGGGACAGTTTTTCTGGGTGAGGTTTTTATCGGGGTTTTTCCTCACCTGTAAGACAAATGTCAGGAAAACTTTAAGGCCCAAACGGTCCCCGAAATCATAAGGCCATCATCCTTATCATTATCATCCTTACCATTACCATTATCATCATCATCCTTCGCCGGTGTGGAAAGCAACGGGAAGCTACCACACCTACACAATTCCCTAGTAAAGCTGCAAGCATAGCATGAAAATGCTATGATTGCAGTGAAGGACCTGCCTTCGGGCAGAATTACTATGGATGGATTATTACGTAGAAAGCAAAACTCGCATGTACAAAAGATAGTTCGAGCAATTATCGTATATCGAGCACAAACTAGGGCTGATACAACAAAAACAAAACAAATAATAAGCACATGTGAAATGAAGATCTTAAGAACTATTCAGGGGAATACATTATTTGATAACATATACAACACAGAAATCAGGGACAAATGTCATATTCAAGACATAACCAAATTTATTATAGATTGACGAAAATATTGGAAGGGTCATATAGAAAGAATGGAAGATAACAGACTCGCAAAGAGAGCTAAATAAGATAGACCACTGGACAAGGCAGCACGCTACCTCGAGACCACAGCGGTGGACTAGTATTTAATATTAGAGTTAATTCTGATTGTTATATTCCGATGTAATATATGTAATATATGAAAGACTTGCATGGAAGCTTCTTGTAGGAAAGCCAGAGGGAAAACGCCCAGTTGGTAGACCAAGAATGAGGTGGGAGAATAATATTAACTATGATTTGAGGGAAGTAGATTATACAGGGAATGATTGGAAAACATTAGCTCAGGATAGGTGTGTATGGAGAGCTTATGTCCGCGCGGCCATGCACGGGTTCGATAGTGCCAGTGAGTAAGTAAGTAAGTAAGATATATATGTTTGTCCTGATGAGTGGAAGAGAAGGCCACATGGCTTTAACTCCAGCAGGCTAAATAAATAAAGTCACATTAGGTTAATTAAAAATACATCCTTGTCTTGAATACAAAACCAAAGTTTCAGATTAGTAACAAACACATGCCTAGGTTCTATAATTATTAATTAGAACCAGTTAGGAAGTAGCAAACGAAACATATTAGTATTACTTACTTTGTAAATCAACAAACTGCACATGTTGTGTGTAGTTACTCGTTTTTGAACTTGCAAATAGTTTGAATGTTTTAATAATTATGAATTTATTAATAACGGAATAGATCGTAATATCCCCGTCATATATTGTAGATAAAAATGGCAATTTAACTACAGCAATTGAAAGGAGAATAACGGATGGAAGAAGAATCATTAGTAAGTTGATCTCAGTGCTTTGGAATGTAAATATAATACACAGGACTTCTCTTCTTCTTCTTCTTCTTCTTCTTCTTCTTCTTCATAATCATAATTTGTGGGATTTTCATCCTGTTTATTTCCAAAATCACTTCTCGGAGGAAGACGTACTGAATGTGCATTCACTGTCTATCCATATCTTGGCTGATCTTTCTCTTGTTCTTCTCCCGTCCATTGGTCTATCTTCTGTACTTCTTTTTACACGAAAAACTATATTTCAAGTTCTGTTATAAAGCATTTTATTATATGGGTCCAAAACCTGGACAGTGAGTAAAAAACAAGCCAACAAGCTGTTAGCAATAAAAATTGATTTTTGGAGGCAATTGACAAGAGTTTCCAGAAGGGATAAAATCAGAAACAGCACAATGAAAGAAATTATGCAAGTTGAAAAATTAAAAGAAAAACGTTTGAGATGGTATGGATACCTCATATGAATAGAAGAAGATAGAATACCAAATAAGATCCTTGATTGGAAACCTAATGGAAGAAGTGGAAAAGGCAGGCCTAGAGAACGTTGGATAGATGGAGAGAGGAGAAGTATGGAAGGTAGAGATTTGAGGGAAGAAGATGGAATCTTTGGGGACAAATCACTTTGCGTTCAAGGAGAAACACTGTACTGTAGAATATTCCTAATAAAAATCGTAATATTGAACATTTAAACCGGAATTTGCCTTGATGAAACAGGGAATCTAAAAATCCCCATCCAAATTTATCGAACCTAGGGTTTGAACCAGTTACCTCCCGAATATACGTGTCGCATGTTAACACTGGACTAGCTTATATGAATTATTACTTCAAAATGTGGAGGGAAAACCAGAGTAGAAGCAGAGTTAGAGGCCAACATGTAACTGATTTGCAAGTCGGTTTGTGTATTCAACTTACTTATGTTGAATATGCATCATTCGGTTCATCAAAATTCAACCTTCCTCAAATTATACAATATTTATGTATGCAATAAATGTGTCTGTGAAATGGTAACATATGATGTCATCATGAAGGCAGGGTGATAGATGCTTAGCGGTTGATCAAAGACATCAACTCAGATCTTTAACTAAAGGATGATATATTGTGTTTGTGGGGAAACAAGAGTTAAACGAGCACAAAGAAATTATAAAGTCAATTTAACTCATGCCCCAAATGGGATTCAATGACCAATCACATTTCAATGATTTTTTAAATACAACGAATCACAGTCATGTTTCACCTCAAATTTATCAAACAAGTTTATCATATTAAAAAAAGCTCCTCCTTTTTTAACATTCTGAATAGGTCATAGCATTATTTTGCAGTGACCGACTCTCTAAGAAATACGAACTACCAGATTGTATATATAGTGCACGAATATCAGCTGATGGTGCTTTCGGGAGATAATATAAAAACATCTGAGGAGAATGGCAAGAAATAGACTTCCAAAATTGGCATTCCAATATACCACAACTGGACATAGGGACCAAGGAAGACCAAAACATCGGTGAAAAGATCAAGACCATCTTCGCTAGGTTTACCGTATAGGCCACATGGCCTAAAACGAATTTGTTCATGAAGATGATGATGATGATGATATAAAAACATTTGTAGCAATTGATTATACCATAAAAAAAAGAAAAAAGATACAACTTTTTACACTTTATTAAACGAATTATTTCCCAGGGAATAATGCTGCAGAAAAATATAATTCACACATTTACATCACAGGACATTAGAATTGAATTAATACCGATAATGTTGGTCATACATTTCTCCACTAGGGTGCATTCTTATAATATTGCGATACTTTGGCAATAAATAATATGATCTGGTTGCAGTGATGAACAAGCGTAACAATAGTTTCTCATTTGTTTTCAAACATCGCTGTTTACATTAAATAAATAAATATTTTAAAATTAATATATTTAAATAATGATTTGTGATTAAATAACTTAATTTTATTCGTTAAACAGTCCTAACAAATGTCACGCTTGATTTCCAAATTCTCTAGATAAATTCACTCCTCACGATTTGGAAATCACTCCAGACATTACTTATAATACTGAGTATTCACTATAAGGGAAGTTCGGGTAATGTGGACCCTTCTGTTTGAGTGGACTCAGTTAATATCTTCTTTAATTGGTGCTGCCCTCGAACAAAAAAAAAAAAAATTAACTTGTTCCCCTCATCAACTCTGACCGGTTCAAGGCCAGTTTCTCTTATTCTTTGTGCGAAGAAGCTTTATTCGTGATATGTATGAAAATTACCACTTTAAAAGTTTTTCAAGCTAAGAATCAATTCTTAATTTCTGTTATTGAATATTACAAATATTGAAAAAACTCCCAAATATATTATATTATGTAGATGCTGTTTTAATATAATGATGGGTTTGGTTTGATATTACGTGACATGGTGTCTGTATAAAATAATTAAGCATAACAAAGGAATTCGGTTAATGTGGACCTTACACAAGGACCTGGGTCTACCTTACACGATACGTACATGTTACCAATGAGGATGCTATCTGTAAAAACCATTCACTTAATTAATTTTATTTAATACCCTTGTAATTTTACTAAAACCCAAAGATAGTCGCTTTCTGCAGTTGAATGACGTGTGAATGTTAAAATCAACAATAATTTTTCAAAACATTAAATAAATAAAAACACTTTTTAATCATGATTAGTCATAAATATTTTCAGAATAATCTGTGTCTGTCTGTATAAATTAATAGAGTAAATAAACTTAAAAATAGACTAAAAGCTAAAATGGGGTCACTTTACCCGAATATGGAGGTTAAAGTGGACCTTTGTTGTAATATAAAAAAGTTTATAAATTATGAAGATGCTTCCACATTTGAATAAAATAACAATGCTCTTTCATAGATACAACACTAATAATAATCACTAATTAAACAAAATTCAAATCTTTTAATTAAAAAAAAAACAACAAGTTCATAACAGGGGTCCAAATTACCCGACGTTTCTTACGTTTAAAACATATGTGAGAATGTCAATTTTGGTTGGGTGGGGAGGACATCACACTTTTGGCATGTAGTGAATCTATTCTATATCCAAAAATTATTGGAAAGAAGAAGTCGCTGAGAGGAGTGGTTTTTAATATTGATATTTGCTTAGTGAAGTGGCTGAATTAAATACCTTGGAACAAAAATTAAAAACAAGAACGAGATGCACAAAGAAATTAAACGTAGGCCCAATTCTGGAATTGCATGTATTATGGATTCCAGGGATTCTTTTAGTCCCAACTTCTCTTAAAAACTTTAAACTAAAAAACTGTTATTCTCCCAATTATACACAGTGTCCTATTCAAACCTCCCACATTTAATTAATTATAACTAACAAAGTATGCGGAATTATGAAATTAGGCAGGTATTAAACGAAACAGATAGTCAAAGAATTTTCATTGCCATACACTGCCACACACTAAAACACCTATATATGCACCATTAGTAGCACGAACAATATCAAGTCTGTATTCGATTCGTGCCAGGGTTTGTCCAACATGTCCATTGAACTGCCGGGAAGCTTGGCGAATTGATTTTTGTGGACTTCTATGAAATCCTGCTCTAATTTCTTCAATCTATTCTTCTGAAACACGTGAACAAGAACCTCCTGATTCTATTGTAACGTTTCCAGTCGCCAGAAACGTCTCAAGAAATCCCTTAATGGTCTTCCCATCAGGTGCATTTCCTCCATATTCTCTCCGGTGATTTCTTTGCACTGTAATTATTGACTTCGTCTCTGCATACCAGAAAACAGTTTGTGCTCGTTGCTGAGGAGTTGCCATTTTGTTGTATGTCATTATTGTCCAACATGCGATAGATGAATTAACTGCAACAATGAAAACAAAAATTCTTTGAGTTTTTTTTCTTTTAGTGCCAACCTTATTTGATAATTCCGCGTACTTTGAGAGTTATGATTAATTAAAATATGGGACGTTTGAATGGAGCACAGTGTATTATATGAATGCGAAACATGGACTCTTACATGAAAGGAGCAGATAAAATTACAAGTATTTGAGAAAGTTTTATGTAAATTTTTGGACCAAACAGAGACGAACATTCAGGCGAATGGAGAAGACTACATAACAGTGACCTACATTATCTTTATGGGAAACCAGTTATAATAAGAAGAGTTAAGTCTCGTAGACTGCGAAGGGGAGGACATGTGGTAGGATTGGGGAATGACAGAGGGGTATGGAAATGTCTTATAGGAAAACCAGGGGGAAAGAGTCCAGTAAACAGACAAGGAATGATATAGGAGAATAACATTGATTATAAATGATATGAATGGAAAATATTAACTCAGGATAGGGATGTATGTAGAGTTTGTGTTCGCGCGGCCATGAACTTACGGTTCGGTATTGCCAGTGAGTTAGTGGCACATTTCCAAATCCTCCATATATATTCATATCCACTCTAATAATATAATATGTTCTCCGGAAAAGTTAGCGATATTCGACCAATAGAAGTGAGGGTTTGTCAGAAAATCCAAATTAAAAACTGACTCTAGCAACAGCCATATTTGTTTCGCCGCAGTGTATACCATGCAATTCAATCAATCCTTAAATTGAAAATGTTTTCTTGAAGATACATTAATTTAATTTATTTAATAGGCCTATTTCTAATAATGAACTGAAAAATAAATTAGATAGGCCTAGAGTAAATCAAAATAATTATAAATAATAATTGTATTGTATATATAGCATGTAATCGTTTATGTTTATAGTAATTTAGATGTAAGACTGCATTTTCTGTTCTTTAAAACCTGGTTGAGTGGCAGACAAGGCCTTAACTCTACCAGGTAGAATAAAATTATTATTATTATTATTAGTATTATACATTATTTAAATAAAAATATGGTGATAAATTTTACAATACGCAAATCGGTAATACATTATAGTTATGTATGACTTGTTTTCACTTACTTACTTACTTACTCGCTCACTGGCACTATCGAACCCGTAGGTTCATGGCCGCGCGGACATAAGCTCTCCATACATCCCTATCCTGAGCTAATGCTTTCCAATCATTTCCTGTATAATCTACTTCCCTCAAATCATAGCTAATGTTGTTCTCCCACCTCATTCTTGGTCTACCAACTGGGCGTTTTCCCTCTGGCTTTCCTACAAGAAGTTTCCATGCACGTCTTTCATTCCCCATACGCGCAACATGTCCTGCCCATCGCAGTCTACGGGACTTAGCTGTTCTTATTATATCTGGCTTCCTATAAAGACCATGCAGTTCATTGTTATGTAGTCTTCTCCATTCACCTGTCTGTTCATCTCTCTTTGGTCCAAAAATTTTCCTAAGAACTTTATTCTCAAATACTCGTAATCTCCTTTCTTCCCTTAAAGTAAGAGTCCATGTTTCGCACCCATATAATATAACTGGTAGAATAATATGTTTATATATTTTCAGCTTAACGTTTTTTGAAAGGAGTTGAGACATCAAAAGTCTCTGCAATGCATAATAGCATGCATTTCCAGAATTGAGCCTATGTTTAATTTCTTTGTGCATCTCATTCCTATTTGTGATTATTGTTCCTAGGTATTTGAATTCAGCCAATTCCTCAAAATTTCCTTCATTTGTCATTAGCTGTCCATTTCCATTATATAATGTATTTCTACGTGTAACCATATATTTAGTTTTACTGATATTTACTTCCAGTCCTAATTTCTTAGTGTTACTCAATAGTGTGTGCGTGTTGGCCTTAGTATCTCCTCGCTATCGGCCAGTAGTACCACATCATCAGCATAATCTAACAGCTTATTAATACCATTCAGTTGTAAGCCTTCCTTATTCTCTAAAGATTTAATGGCATGCTCTAGTACAAAATTAAATAGTAGAGGAGATAGTGCATCTCCTTGCTTCAACCCATTCTGGATTTCAAAAGTGTCTGAAAACTGTTTGCCTACACGCACCCTACTCGTTGAGCCATTTAGACACATTCGTATAAGTCTAACTAACTTTTTAGGAATTCCGAACTCCAGCAGGATACTATATAACTTCTCCCTCTTAATTGAATCATATGCTTTTTTGAAGTCTACATATAGTTGATGTACAGTACCATTATATTCCCATTTTTTCTAAAATCTGTCTTATACTAAAAATCTGATCTGTTGTAGACCTGTTTCTTCTAAATGCACATTGATGATCTCCTAGAATGTCATCAATATAGGGAGCAAGTCTGCTTACTAATATATTTGTTAGAATTTTGTACGAAGTTGAAAGTAATGAGATGCCCCTATAGTTGTTGCAATCAGTTTTATCTCCTTTCTTATAGATTGGTACGATAATTGATTCCTTCCATTCATCTGGAAGAGCTTCTTTTTCCAAATCATACTAAGCAACCAGCGTATCTTGTCCATCAATTTTTCTCCCCCTGATTTTATCAGTTCTGCTGGGATCTCATCTGAACCTGATGCTTTATACATCTTCAACTTTTCAATTGCCATTTCAACCTCTAATGCACTTGGCTCTGCGACTAGCATTTCTGCTGTCTGTAACTTATCCTCCTCAATGTCCTGTTCTGTATGTACATTAATAGCTGATCAAAATAACTTTTCCATCTATTTAATATACTCTTGGAATCTGCAATCATATCCCCATTTTCATTCCGAATTATGTTTGTTCTAGCCTGAAACCCTTTCTTCTCTATACTAATTCCCTGATATAATTCTCTAATGTTCCTATTTTTTGCATTCATTTCAAGATCATTAATCTTCTCTCTCAAATATTCCCTCTTTTTACTCTTTAGTAACTTGGTGGTTTCCCGTCTAACACTACCCAATTGCTCTAAATTTACCTCATTTGGCTCGTGTAACCATTTCATTTTTGCTAGCTTTCTTTTCTTTACAATGTCGGCACATTCCTCATCAAACCATTTCTTGTTTTGCCTCTTTTTTAAACAACCAATGCTTTCTGATGCTGACAATTTAATAGTATCTCTTATAGCCTCCCATTCTTTATTTATATCAGTTTCTTCTTCGTTTGCCACGACTTGTTTTCACTGCAGTCTGATAATTTTCTAAAAGCTACATCAGAAGTTGAGATTGGGACCATAATTTCAACTAACTGAGGAATTATCTTAGTTTAGTAAGTGCCTCCCTGACGGACTTTCATTATATTTGTCTTTTGTAATGTTTCTCTGTCTACAAATATTATCATTTAACAATTTGTCAGATAGTAAATCTCTGAGCCCTTCATAGCTACTACGGTCCACTGTGTATCCGAAATTCGAAAATTTAAATCAGGCCGGAATTTTCGTTACTTAAAACAAAAATTAAGACGTGAATATAGATTTTTGCGTGATGGTGCGTTTTAATCAATATTTCTAAGATACATTACAAACCTCCGTTGACGTCACTGTGTTAAAGTCTTAAGGATTATAAAACAGTACCTGATATCTCAGTCGTCCTCAATAATCAGAAGTGTAGTTTTGTAGGAGGCCTTTCGATAACTTAAGTATCATCTTCTGCTTCCATTTTGGTACTAAAATGAAAGCAGAAGATGATACTTAAGTTATTGAAAGGCCTCCTATAAAAAACACTGCAAATTATTTAGGACGACTGAGATATCAGGTACTGTTTTATTATTCTTAAAAATTTAACATAGTGCATTTTGCCGTGTTTACAGCAATGACGACCATGATTGAAAATTCAAAATCCTATATTTCATGGTTGCCAACCTAAGTAACAGTACTCTAATAATATAATTATACTGTAATGTTACATATTACAAACCACTTGTGGGAAGTGAAATCACTGCCCTCTATGTATACTTCATACAATATCTATAAATAAAAAATATCCAAGAGGTAATGTTAATATACATTATCCGAAACAAATCACTGCATTTTAAATGAACTGAACTTTATTTGAAACAATATAAAACAATACATACGTACTTGCCGTCATTTTATGACTGATAGATGCCACGGCCTCCTGTAGTTTCAATTAATAAACATTGTCCACACTGTTAACGTTTGTCAGTTGTTTATAACGATCGGAAATAATTCCAACAAAAATGCAATTATTTTACTATTTATTATTTTGAAAACACCATCGCAAAAAAAAATGTACAACGCACGTTTGTGAAGTGTTTTACAGAATCTACGAAATTAAAAACCTAGCTATCGCTCGATGTTTAAACATTTACCTCGCTTCTGTAAAAAGCAATTCCAGCCTAGCATCATAATATACTATTAAAATTTGGCATATATGAATCATATTACTTACCTTCCCCTAATTAATATTGAAACAATTGCCACGAATTAAGTAGCATCGAAATTTGATTCTATATAACGGCAAGCAGAAGGCGAAGTAAATAACACGTATAACATTTTTTTAGCCAGTCTAATAATTACACCGAGCAACAAAAAATAAACTTTTTATTTGTCTCAGATAGAGAAATATGTGATTATGATAGTATTTTTTCTCCTGAATTCAAATATGATATCGGTCATGCAAGGTTTCCGAGAGATAGGCATTTAAAATTTCAAACACTTTAATATTTTCTACATTCGTAACTACACAATATTCGAACATTCGGACTCACCTAGAAAGTAAGAAATGACGATTTGCTGCTGTATTTCCCCTTGGGAGCATCCGTCTTGATGGTCTAACAATAATCGGCCAGCATATTAGGTTTCCATTTGTCTTGATATCTCTTTTCCATAGCTGAAAACCATTTGAGTTAGCTCATTTGGTTTTATTTTACAATGTACAAATGGACGAAAAAAGTTTATTAAAATAATTATTTAAATCCATTAATTGAAATTGAAATTAAAAAACTGTGGGTGATGGAGAAATTCCGAATACATATTTGAAAACACGATAAAAAACTGCATTAAGTACAACTATTGGTACTCATGAGACAAAAATCATGTTGACCAATGTAACTGTAATACGTTTTTTACAGTTTATGGGCTGTCACAAGAGACGAAGATTCTTTTTTTGACGCATGTGTGATTTAGTCAGTGATTTATATGGATTATTGACAGCAGCGCTCGTGCACTGAGCTTAAATGGAGGTATTTGTTTGAATTGTTATCGGATTTCACGTGTTACAGGTTTCCCTATATATAATTCATGTTATATTCTAGCTGCAACGAAAACTGATCCCTGTTCTCTATCATGATGATTTATTTACCGGTAACATATTTTCTCTATATGCAATTATTTCCCCAGAGAGATTTAACAAATATCAGTATCTATTCTTTGCATTTGTTAATATTTGTAGTGTTCAAATTGGAACATCCATTTTGAAAGAGCAGTGACAGTTATTTTGAGAACGTGAGGTGTAAAATAAAAATATAGAATTGATTTAAGACTCAACACATTTCAATACAACGATTGCTTACAGTGAGGCAATATATTTATTGCTTGTTGAGTTGAGATGAGATGCTTGCTGGCTACGCTCTATAGAACAACGACTCTCTTCAGGGAAGAACAGAAGGAAAATGCAGTTGGGTGCCACTGAATAACTCTCACTCACTTTAAAGTTCAATATAGTTAGATCTTCTTCTACTTAAACATAATATGTAGGATTTTCATCCTGTTTATTTCCAAAATCACTCCTCGGAGGAAGACGGATGTGCATTCACTGTCTATCCATCTCTTGGCTGGTCTTCCTTTTGTTCTTCTCCCGTCCATTGGTCTATCTTCTTTAGCTCTTTTTGCAAGTTGGTTGTCTTCCAGTCTTTCTATATGACCCTTCCAATATTTTCGTCTATCTATAATACATTTGGTTATGTCTTGAATATGACATTTGTCCCTAATTTCTGTGTTGTGTATTTTATCGAATAATGTTTTCCCCTGAATAGTTATTAAGATTTTCATTTCACATGTGCTTATTATTTGTTTAGTTTTTGTTGTACGAGCCCTAGTTTCTGCTCCATATACGATAACTGGTCGAACTATCGTTTTGTATATGCGGGTTTTGCTTCCTGAAATCAAACGTTATTCCTCTCTGTCCATCCATTGATCTTCCTCCAATCCTCTGATATTCATAGCTGCTTGTACCTCTTCTATCCAAGTTTTCTTCGGTCTTCCTCTCTTCCTCCTTTCTATTGGGATCCATTCCATAACAATTTTAAGCAATCTTTGCTCTGGCATTCTTTTGACATGATCATGCCACTGCAATATTTTATTTTCTATAATGCCTATGATGTCTGGCTCCTCTTGTACACCCATAATTTCCCTTATTTCTTTATTCGTATTCTATCCATTCTAGATTTTCCAGCTGAGCTGAGTTTCATCCATTTCTGTACTTAAAATTCTCTTCATTTCCCTGGTAGGAATTTGCCAGACTTCAGCACCATATGTTAAAATGCTCTGAATTATGGTTTGATATATTTGTAATTTTCTATTTTTTAAATATTTTGCTCCACCAAACAGAGTTTAAAGCATTTATTGCTTGTTTTGTTTGTGCGATTCTATTTTTAATTTCCACTGTGTTATATCCTGAATGGTCTAATTTTGTTCCTAAATAACAGCTATTAAGAAAAATATTTTAAAAACAATCAACTTCACTATAAAAAAGAATATATCAATTAGCTACTACTATATTCTTGAAATTCTTTCATAAATTTTTAAATAACATATAAAATACTTTATTGTTTTTATTTCAGGATTGAATCTGTTACTTACACAGGTATCCTCAACCAAAACATACAATTTTTCTCTCCCACGCTTCCCGGTGTTGCGCGTCCGCTTTTGTTATATTTATCTTCTTCATGTTGTCTGGTATTCCCTTTATCCACATTGGCTTTGGTCTACCACGTTTCCCTTTTCCAGGAGGTATCCATTTAAATACTTCTTTGCTTGTTTCTGTGTCCCTTCTTCTCATTATATGTCCATACCATCTTATTTGGATTTCTTCAATCTCTTGTAAAATATCCTTTTCTACATTCAGTATTTCTCTTATTGTAATATCTTTTATTAAAATAATTTATGAAACACTTTAATATTTTATATAATATAAATATACTGTTTCAACAATTGGATGGAAAGACAAATAATTGATGACATTTATATTTTATAACAAACAATAAAGCTTATGAGACGTTTAAGCAATACCTAGGTTAACTTAAAACAACAGAATGCAGTTGATATAAAAGATGGATATAAGAACAGCGGAGTCAGTTCCAGAGAGAAACTTTAATCCCCCGAGTAAATCTCTCAAGACAATATGTCTGTGTTACAGAATGTAATATGAGGAATCTGTGAACACAAAGACAGCGCACTGTGTCTCTCCCTATCCTTTTATTTAAATAAAGCTTGCCAGTCTTGGGAAAACAGTCCATTGTCATTTCTCAATACCAAAAGACTACTATAAAAATGGATTATATAAGTCATGTACTAAAAGTATTGCACTGTCTTCATACATTCTTCTTTTAATAGTATTTCCCTGCTCACTCCTTGCATACAAAATCTTATATGGACATTTTTTTGAACTCTATCTACAGAGTGTTGTAGGTTTTTCAGAGACGTTTCCGAGTGTTTTTTTTATTTACATATATGCTACAACCCGTGTTTCACCAATGGTATATCACGGGATATTTACATTTTTAAAATTGTTCAATTATTGTTCTAGTTGTTCTTGTAGTTGACGGAAGATACTCGTAAGAAATTCTGCAACGTTGACTGTGTTAAAGTGGAACTTCAGAATATTTGGCGGAGTAGCAATGTGTAGTATAGCTGGTCGATCTCTGGAGAACATGTTGCATTCAGTCATCAGATGGTGGGCCGTCTGCAGTGATTTTTCTGGGCAGTTGCAATAAGGTGAAGCAGTTTTGTTCATTTTGTGTAGGTAGGATTTAAATAGTCCATGGTTTGTCAGAAATTGTGAGGTTATATAGTTAGGCCATAGGGATAGGGACAGTCTATAGGGTATGTTGGGGATGATCATTTTGGTATGGAAGGCGTCATTTGATTTCCGAGTGTTTTATACAAGGGCCCTGTGTTCTCCGGTGACGTTATTACAGTAATGTGTTGTTAATATGTTGTATATATAGCGTGTCCTTTAAACCATGTGAATATGGGTCCTGATAAATTAAAAAGGATAATTAAACATTAATCAATTATTTATCATCTCAAGGAGGTGATATAAATTCATAAAGTGCAGCACAAAAAATGCTAAAATTATTTGAAATTTGAACCGAACGAGTTTGCTCAAGCGATTGAGTTGGAATATTCTACAGATTGAGTTTCAAATCTTACAGCCAGTCAATCTAGATTATTTTTTTGTGCTTTTCATATGTCTACAAGGAAATTATGGAATATAAATTATGGCCCACTTGATCATAATCGCCATATCGTATTGTTATAGAAATTAAAATCACTTTCTCAGGAAGACCAGCCTGATGGGCTGGTGGTCAGCGTTCCTGACTACTGTTCATGAGGTCCCGGGGTCGGTTCCCGATCAAACGATAGGAATTTTTTCCTTAAACGGTGGTTGCCCATGGTCTGGAATTTAGGTTAAGTTTAGGTTAAGAACTCTCCTGGCGCTTCATAATCATGTATCACCCATCTTATCATCGGGATAACGTAACTCCGCCTTCTAGGCGCCCCAACTTCAGAAGTGGGTTACAATTAAGCCAGTGACAGGAAAGGACAGCAGACATTTCGAAATGACAACCTGGGGCAATGAATAAAAAAGTTTTCAGGAAAACAAAAGACACACATAAATTACTAATAGAAACACACACAGTCTGATATATAGGCTCACTGCATATCTTAAAATCTTATATATATATATATATATATATATATACTAGAAATCCCGGCAACGCGTTGCTGTGGCTAAGGTATACATTAAAAATATAAATTACGTTGCTGTCTTTCAACCAGATTACTTAAAAGTAATACTTACACATGCAATTAATATTATTGAAAATAAAATAAACACTGAACACACTTAAATTATGAAATAATCAATATTTGTAATTCAATTGAAATTGGTTTCAAAAAAAAATGCACAGCCATCTGGATCTCCCTTTGTTAAATAATAAACCAATTACCTTACCAAATTACTTTACACCGCCATCTGTTAGAATCGTATGGAACTCATGGATAATTACACCGCCATATGTTAGAATCTTATGGAACTCACAGATAATTATAACTCTTTGTTAAATAATAAACAAATAATTTGCAATAAAAAAATAATGCGACTATAAATTTAGTTATAAACTACCCTAAATCTCAAGTTGGATCAAACTGCACACAGTGTGCAAAATTTTATTAAAACCGGTTCAGTAGTTTAAGATTCCATCGCGGACAAACAACGTGACACGAGATTTTTATATATTAAGAAGAAAGATATGCACACGATGTATTAGATTTCAATCTTTGTATAATTATATACAAATAAAGTCTGCATATGTTTATGCCGGCAAAACTCAAAAGTAATTGGTAGATTGTTATGAAAATTTGAACATGCAAGTCAGTCGTCATAATTCTCTAAAAGTGTTCACCTAAAACAAAAATTTAAAAAAAATCTCTTGTGATCGCAATTTTTTATGTTTCACAACGAAACACAGTATATGCTATTAAAATAAACCGAGGTATTATTTTTGTATTTAGAGCCCCACCATCACCACCCTGGTTACCTCGGGCATAATGCTCTTATCCCCGGGTCTGCTCTATGTCCCTAACTACTATCTAATCTTTATTGAATAAATAAGCATAATACATACAGATTTCGGGTATGTGGAGTGGAGATGTTACATAAAGTAAAAAGTATTGTGTGCTTGTTTGTGTCTGTGAGTTTGAATAAACCGAGGTAGATATTATAAAAAAAATCAGTAATGTACGGTCAATAGAATTGGAGTTTTACCTGAAATCAGAAATTAAAAATTGACTCTAGCAAGCGCTATATTTATTTCGTCACAATGCATTCCATACAATTATAAATAACCAGTAAACTTTTAACTTATTCAAATAAGAATAAAAACATATATATATATATATATTTTGGCGCAGCAGCACACTCCGAGTATTCGTTAGTACTTTTATAAATGAGAATGGATAAAATCAGAAATTCATATATAAAAGAAAAAATGCAGGTACAATATTCAATATTAGATTTTATAAAGAAGAAACAATTAAATTGGTATGGACACATTAGAAGGATGGAAGAAGGAAGACTACCTAAGATAATCATGAATTGGGTACCACAGGGAAGGAAAAAGAAGGGTAGACCAAATATTACGTGGATGCAGGGAATCAATGAAACTAAGAGGGAATGGGAAATAGAAGAAGATATATGGATGAACAGAGAAGAATGGAAAAATGTGTTGAAACAAATGTGTAGTTAACTGTGAACATGGGCACCGGAAAAATGTATATTCATTGTAAAAGCCGGAATAATAAAAAATATATAAAAAAATTGAGAAAAATAAAATTTAGTTTTAAATCAAAATTATAAGATTAATTTAGAAAATCATCAGCTTTAACTGGAAGCAAGATGTATGCGGTAATTCCTGAAACAATATATGGTTCGAAAAATCAACAAAGTGGCTGGGTCATTGTCACGGCTTACCGCTTGGGAATATTAATATCCTGTGTGCTAACGGTTATAAACACATTTCCGACGCCATTTTTAATTAAATAAAAAGCGTTCTAGAATTCGGGATATCGCATTACTTTATATTGCAGATAACATTTACACAATTTATATTCCATCCTACAAAACAACTCTACCGTAAAAACTATATTCTAGTTTCACATTCTGGTTAAAAAGTGCATTTTTATGCATTTTGTATTTTTTATTCCATAGCTGTTTTTAGACGCTTGAATGTGGTTCAATCCAATCAACTGATCTCTATTCCCAAATTAAACTACCATATTTTATAGTATTTTTTTAATTGTTGGTCACATTCGTAGCCCAGGCTTGTAAAACCGGTGACCGACTGCTGCAAATGGCCTTCTTCATGTTATTTCCGGCTAGGCTCCATCGAAAAAAAAGCGCAATATAATTTAATTTTGTATTTTATTGCTCAAACCCTATCAGAAGGAGAGAATATATGATACCTGTCAGCTGAGAAGACGACTCAGTAAATAGTTAATTTAATACGAATGCGAGATAAAATACTTAAAACATATTTATATTAGATACAAGATTGGAGAAGTTTAGCATTTTTAAATGTATATTTGCATTTAATAAGTATGTTTTAAATGGTAGTTCATGTTTCATTACATTATTATTATTATTATTATTATTATTATTATTATTATTATTATTATTATTATTATTATTATTATTATTATTATTATTATTATTTTGTTCGCAGATGATCAGGTGATAATAGCACATGATGCTAATTATATATGTCACCAATTATCAATGTAATACCAAAACTGTATATGGTCTTTATAGGAAGCCAGATATAATATGAACAGTTAAGTCTCATAACTTCGATGGGCAGGACATGTGGCACGAATAGGGAATGAAAGACGTGCATGGAAGCTTCTTGTAGGAAAACCAGAGGGAAAATGCCCAGTTGGTAGACAAAGAATGAGGTGGGAGAATAAGATTAACTATGATTATAGAGAAGTAAAGTATACAGGGGATGATTGGAAAACATTTAGCTCGGGATAGCAATATATGTAGAGCTTATGTCCGCGCGGCCATGAAGCTATGGGTTCGGTAGTGCCAGTGAGTTAGTTAGTTAGTTAGTTATACCAAAATTGTATAACTATGACAAAACAGAATATTTAACTAATGCATTGATGGAAAAATATTTAAAAAGTCCAGCATTTTCGTTACCTACAGTAGACTCAAAGTTAGAATAAAAAGGGTACATCGTACATTGATATTAATCAAAAGATAACTAATGGGAAGAAAGTAATTGGAATGCTGGAGTAGGAACACAACAAATGGTACAAAAAATAAAACATTAAAAACCGTACTAACGAGTATGGTCTTGTATGCAGCAGAGATATGAACGTTAAATAGAATACATGTTAATAAAGTGAATGCACTGCAAATTGACTTACGGAGACGGTCAGCCAATATATGGAAGAAAGATAAAATAAACTCAGAAATGCGACGCCTTATAGAGGTGGAAGAAGAAAGTATCCTCACAACTGAAAAAAAAGGCCACAATGCTACGGACATGTAGGCTACATAGAATGGGAGAAGGAAGAATACGAAGATTGTACAAGAATGGGAAGTAAAGAGGGATATTATTACCTCACTCTGATGGTTAACAGTTTATATAAAAGCGGGTGCCGCGCGGCAATGCTTGACATGTGGTGTTGTCACGTTTCTCATAGCGCTTACTTACTCACTGGCACTATCGAACCCATAGGTTCATGGTCGCGCGGACATAAGCTCTCCATACATCCCTATCCTGAGCTAATGCTTTCCAATCATTCCCTGTATAATCTACTTCCCTCAAATCATAGTTAATGTTATTCTCCCGCCTCATTCTTGGTCTACCAACTGGGCGTTTTCCCTCTGGCTTTCCTACAAGAAGCTTCCATGCAAGTCTTTCATTCCCCATACGTGCAACATGCCCTGCTCATCGCAGTCTACGAGACTTAACTGTTCTTATTATATCTGGCTTCCTACAAAGACCATGTAGTTCATTGTTATGTAGTCTTCTCCATTCACCTGTCTGTCCATCTGTCTTTGGTCCAAAAATGTTCCTAAGTACTTTATTCTCAAATACTTGTAATCTCCTTTCCTCCCTTAAGGTAAGAGTCCATGTTTCGCACCCATATAATATAACTGGTAGAATAATAGTTTTATATATTTTCAGTTTAACGTTTTTGAAAGGAGTTGGGACATCAAGAGGCTCTGCAATGCATATAGCACGCATTTCCAGAATTGAGCCCATGTTTAATTTGTTTGTGCATCTCATTCCTATTTGTGATTATTGTTCCTAGGTATTTGAATTCAGCCACTTCCTCAAAATTTCCCTCACATGTCATTTCCATTATATAATGAAAAATACAAAATAAATAATTCAAATAATAATGATCCATATCAATATTATCATTATTTATAAAACAAAAGTTGACTTCTCAAAGGAGAATTGATTTCATTTGACGAAGTGGAGTTTGCGTTAACATTACGAGGTTGGGAAATCAATTTGGAATTTTTTGCTCTCGGGAGTTGTGCTAGAAACGCAACAAATATTGCAGCAGGGTACTTATTTTAACGGATAAGGTGGAGAAACCGTCAGACACGAATTCTTCTAAGTTCTGCAGAATCGCAGTGCGCATGCGCGAGTTGCTGTAATGGCAAATGTAGCTTCCGATATATGGCTCTGAAATCGGTGCTACCAACTGTGGGAATAAATTACCAAATGCTAAAAAATGGACGTAAATTAACTTCCCGTTTCCTAATCTAACAAAACTATTTACATCCATATTATTTATTCCCAAATGAAAAAAAATGGACGTAGACTAACTTCCCATTTCCTAACCTAACAAAACAATTTACATACATATTACTTAATAAACTATAAACTAATTTTACGTACACTAACACTAAATATGGTTTCAGATTATTTTCAAATGTTGGTGACGCCGATGTGAGAGCCACCTAGCGGATGTTACATGAAGCATTTCCGCGCCTGTAGAACTCGATGTACAATATTCGCGTAATTTATAAATATTTAAAAATCGTAAGAAATGTTTATAAAATGGTTGCAAAATGTTTAAAATAGTACCAAACGTTATTATAAACGGTTGAAAAATGTTTAATGCATCAGTGGCATAACAGTGTTAGATGGAAAATTGTGTGGGACTGTAAGTGAACCTCAGCCATTTCAACTCCTATAATAACAATGGTGTGTTATATTTCTTTTCGTACAGAGAAATACAATACATGCTTCCACTTTGGTATTTTTGTAGTAATTATTTCTAACGTAACATGGTTTTCCGGCGCAACGCTGTTTTTCTTTCTTTTGTTTCAGCTCTTTCCTCTTATTAATTGCATACTTAATTTCCTTCCTAACTTTATGCTTGAAATATCTCAGAGGCTTTTGGAAAATTTATTACTCCATTTATGGAAAATATAAATACTGTACTTCCAAAGTAATGATGCAATATTTCTTGAATGCAATTCTCCTAATAGCCTAAATAAATAATCGACTAAACCTGAAAATATCTTCCTAAAACATACTAAAGTGCTAATATACATTTAATACACAAGTGATCTTCTTGGTGATATAATATTAAAATATATATGTAGTCAATATGCCCATTTCACCAATTAATGTTTTAAAATGGTCAACAAGTTTCTACAGCCAAGCTGTCATTCTCAAGACCAGATATTGACTCAATATCTGGTCTTGAGAATGACAGCTTGGCTGTAGAAACTTGTTGACCATTTTAAAACATTAATTGGTGAAATGGGCATATTGACTACATATATATGCTAATATACAGTTTAATGTTCTTGAAAGGAAGAATAAAAAGAGAAGAACAAGCAAGTGAATGAAGAAAACTACATAATAGTGCTACATGCTGTGTATAGGAAGCTAGATATAATAAGATAAGTCTGGTAGACTGCGAAGGGCAGAACACGTGGCACGAATGGAGAATAAGGGGAGGTGCATGGAAGCTTCTTATGGGAAAAGCAGAGGGAAAACGCCCAGTTGGTAGAACAAGAATGTGGTGGGAGAATAATATTAACTATGATTTGAGGGAAGTAGATTTTTACAGGGAATGATTGGAAAACATTAGCTCAAAATAGGGATGTATGGAGAACTTATGTCCGCGCGGCCATGAACCTACGGATTCGATAGTGCCAGTGCGTTAGTTAGTATAGGCCTATTATTTTATCGTTTATCTAATGACTTCTGTTCCTTCTACAAACTATAATATTTAATTTATTTATATAGGGGCCAAAGGATGAATAGAAAAATGGCGGACAATCAGCACGATAGTCTCTACATAACTTTATTTTATTTATTTATTTAATTATTTATTTTGAGAAAGCATTATACGATAAAAAATTGCATTTATTTTATTTTTATAATGTTGTGGTTGTGTTTGTTTGACTATTTAACTGATGCCCCAAATGGGAGTCAATGAAAAATCACGTTTCAATTAATCTTGTTTAACAACCAAACACAGTTGTGTTTCACCTCGATAGTTATCGAATTTTGTTTACCAAAATAAAGAAAGCTCCTCCTTTTTAATATTCTGAACAGATCAGAGCATTATTTTTCAATGACTGACTCTCTAACAAATACGTTGAATATAGGAAGTAATAAACAGATTCCTTCGATCTATACATTTGATAACTGTGTATTCAATAATTCAGCTATAGTGTTGGTTATAATATACAGTTTGATGTGTTTCAATTTTTCTCCATTTGGGTGCATTCTTACAATATGCGATCCTATTTAGCAATAAATAATACGATCAAGTTGCAGTGATGAACAAATGAAACATAACCAAACGTTTCTCATTTGTTTTCAAACATCGCCGTTTAGTTTAAATATATACATATTTATTTTTTATTTGTTTATGTACAGAATTTTAATGTTTACACATCTTTGTGTGTCTAAAGTTTTATTTTTCTTCTCCACTCGTCTCTCTCTATCCAATCGATGTCCTCCAGTCCCCTTGCTCTCATTCCAGTTCTTATTTCCTGCATCCACGAGTTTCGAGGTCTTCCTCTCCTCCTTCTTCCAGGTGGACACCATTCCAATGTTTTCCTGGGTAATCTTCCTTATTGCATTCGTCGTACGTGCCCATACCACTTTAATTGCTTATACTGTACATAATCTACTATTGAATGACCAATATTTATTTTTTTCTCTTATGACAGTATTTCTTATTTTGTCTAATTTTGAACATCTTGCTGCTCTCCTCAAGAAATCCATTTCCATCGATATAAGTTTTTGTTCTAAGTTTTTGTTGAATTTCCAAACTTCAGCTCCATATGTGACAGTACTTCTCACTATTGAATTATATATTTGTAACTTATTTTTCCTGGTTTTATGTCTGTTCCATAAGACTCCATTCATCATTGCTGTTATTGCTCTTCCAATATTTATTCTGTTCTTAATATCACTTTATTGTTTATCCTCTTTATCTAATTTTACTCCCAGATACTCAAATTCTTCACATCCTCTAATATACCCCTTTTCATCTTCTAATATCACATTTTCGGTTTCGGCTCCACATCCCATATAAAATGTTTTTCTATATTTATTTTCAAACCCCAGTTATCGTATTCGTCCAATAATTTTCTGAACATAAACTCCATGTCTTCATATTCTTGAGCAATTATTATCTGGTCATCCGCAAATAACTAACAGTGTATATATTGTATCTGTTGATCCATCTCCAATTGATACTCCCATTCCTGAATATTTAAAATAACTATAGTTAAATAATGATTTGTGAGTAAACAGCTTAATTTTATTCGTTAAATAGTCCTAACAAATGCCACTTTTGATTATTTACAAATTCCCTAAATAAAATGGAAATCACTCGTGGCATTACTGATGATAGTTTTTCTTTATTTTTTAGAAAAATAAATAAGGATTTATTACCATATTTTACAGTTACAGATTCTGGAGTCTTTGCATGCAGTGATGTCAAAAAAACTGATTAAAAATTAAATAGTTTTTCTTTATCTACATTGATAAATGGCATGTGTTTAAGTGTATTCAATTTTCGTTAATTCTGGTAGGTTTCAACATTGTTGGAACGGAAGGTTTAGAACTTCTTGAAATACTGTACAGGCTGCAAAAAAAAATAAAGAATGTAATAATGTCACGTCACTGCTCATTGTTTCTTGTGTCGATTATACATTTTGTAAATAAATGTCACACGACTCTGATTAAATTGGATCGACTTGCCAGGAACGATTCGCAAGTGGATCAATCGTGGAATCCGCTCACACCCGATATCGACACACGAATCACCAAAGCGTCACTTTTCTTCCGTACGAACGCACAACGTAATGAGAAGATCAAAGTGAGGAGTTGTCAGACGCTGTGAAAACAGATTGGAAAAATTCCACATAACACTTAAAAGATTACTTTTTGCGCGATAGTGCGTTTTGTCGTACTTACAGCAATGGCGACCATGATTCTAAGTTCAACTTTTCTATATTTCGAGTTTGCCAACCTAAATAACTACACTGTAATATTAGATATTAAAAATCTCGTGCGGAAAGTAAAACCACTGCCCTCCATTATATGTACAATGTATATATAAAAATATATCCAAAAGGTAGTGTTAATATACATTCTACGAATCAAATCACTGCATTTTAAATTAACTAAACTGTATTTGGAATAATATAAAGCAATAAATACGTCCTTGCCGCCATTTTATGACTGATTGGTGTCACGGTCTGCTGTAGTCTGAACTAATAAACACTGCCCAAACTGTTAACGTTAGCCAGTTGTTTATAATGAACGCTAATATTTCAAAGATATTATTTTACTATAATTTAATATTCTGAAAACACCACCGTGCAAATATAATGTTCAATACACGTTTTTGAAGTGTTTTACAGAAGCGAAGAAATGTTTAAAATCCGAGCGATAGCTTCTTCTTCTTCTTAATCATAATTTGTAGGATTTTCATCCTGTTTATTTCCAAAATCACTCCTTGGAGGAAGATGTATTGGATGTGCACCCACTGTCTATCCATCTCTAGGCTGATTTTCCTCTTGTTCTTCTCCCGTCCACTGGTCTATCTTCTTTAGCTCCTTTTGGAAGTCGGTTGTCTTCCATTCTTTCTATATGACCTTTCCAATATTTTCGTCTATCTATAATAAATTTGGTTATGTCTTGAATATGACATTTGTCCCTAATTTCTGTGTTGTGTATCTTATCAAATAATGTTTTCCCCTGAATAGTTCTTAAGATCTTCATTTCACATGTGCTTATTATTTGTTTAGTTTTTGTTGTAAGAGCCCTAGTTTTTGCTCCATATACGATAACTGGTCGAACTATCGTTTTGTATATGCGGGTTTTGTTTCTATTGATATATGTTTGTTGCGCCAAATTAAATCGTTTGGCGCAACAAACATATGTCAATAGAAAGCAATTGCGAGGTTTTTAATTTCCGAGATTCTGTAAAAAACCGCTTCCCAACCTCGCACTATAACATACTATTACTTTGTAAACTGTTTCATGGTTTTATTTAAAAAAAAAACATACATTTTCTCCATCCAAATATTCGACAAAGTTTGGTTTACTAAAAACAATTTTAATGCTGTACTATACAGAGCGATTAAAATAACAATGGCAAGTTGCATGGTTTGTTTTAAATAATCTCGTAACTCTCCAACACTCCACGGAGTGACAGGCCTACCAGCCGGCTGCTGGCCTCACATCCACATGTGTTAATCACAGAGTTAGATAATCATCCAGCCAATGTAGGGGTGACACGTGGTCAGCATGTCGGGTATCCCAGCACGTATACCTGGTTTCCGCAACATGGAGCCGCTACTTAATGAATCTACTCAAATCGTCTTCTTCTTCCTTCCTTCCAAGTATTAGGCCAAGGTCTGTTACGATCCTATAGAAAATTTTCCCTCCAGCGTTTCATAGGACGGCCCAGTGATTTTCGTCCTCTTGGTATATAATTATAAACAGCTTTGGGGATCCGATTTGAACTCATTCTTTCAAGATGGTGTTTCTAATTTAGTTGGTACTGTTTAATATATTCCAAAATTGGTTTAGTCTTCAATTATTTTAAGATATCGGTGTTCCTTTTCCGATTCCATCTGGTGTAACCCGCTGTTCTGCGCATGAATCTCATTTCACAAGCCGTTATTCTACTTTCATGTTGTCTTTTTAGTGTCCATGCTTCACTACCATAGGTCAACACTGGTCTAGCCAAAGTGTTATATAAACGTTTGATATAGCATTATTTAAAGGGAGGGGACAACTTAACAGTGTACTCGGTATTCTGGGTCGAGTGCCTGATATTCCAGTCAGCACATTAGAAAAAATGTATGGAGCTATGGTCAGGCCAGTCATGCACTATAGTAGTGAGATTTGGGGTTTCCAAAGAACGGAAATACTAAATAAGGTATATACGCATTTTCTAAAGTATATTACAGGACTTAGTAAGGCCGTTTCTAACTGTGGAATTTTATATGAATTCGGGTCATTCCAGGACGATATTAACTGTAAAATTCGTGTACTCAAATACTGGTTGCGAGTAATCCAAGATGAACAAACAATGCTTAGAGCAATTTGTTACGACCACCAAATTAAAAACATAGATGTTAAATTTTGGGCAGACGAGGTTAGGAGAGAACTCCAAAAGATTGGGATGGGCTGGATATGGGAAAAAGGGACTGAAAATCGCAAGAACGTGTGAAGAAAAATAAGGAGGAGGTACTTAGATGTAAACCAACAAGATACCTTCGCCGAATGTACAAGGAAAACGCTCACTGTGTTTACAAAGAGACCTAAAACACGTCTGGGGAAAAGAATCGTATATACTCAACCTAGGATTTAAGGAGAGATCAGGGCTTGCTTGGTTTAGGCTAGGGGCATGGAAATTTCTAAAAATTAGCGACGATCACGAT
Organism: Diploptera punctata; assembly: GCA_030220185.1. Classification (NCBI taxonomy): domain Eukaryota; kingdom Metazoa; phylum Arthropoda; class Insecta; order Blattodea; family Blaberidae; genus Diploptera; species Diploptera punctata. The sequence goes on from JASPKZ010003857.1 coordinate 1,649,512, forward strand.
ATGCGAATATGTCCAATGTGGGGGAACTTTGAAGATGAGATACATATATTAGGAAAATGTAATGATTTAGAATATTGGAGACGTCAGTTATTACCGGAAAGATTTCTAAATTCAAATCGGGAAAGATTGGCATGCTACGAGTTATTGGTAAATCCAGAAAATTGGATAAACCTCGGTAAATTTCTGGACAAAACGCGAAAAATAAGGACAACACTCATTCATGAATAAATATATGTTATCAAAATGCAATACCATTAATTATTAACAATTATATATAAATTAATTAGTGTATAATGCTGTTGTGTTATTATTTAATTGTAATATTAATGTGTTTTCTTTATGTAATTGTAATGTTAATGTTTTTTTTTAGTGTATAATGCTATTGTGTTATTACTTAATTGTAATATTATTGTGTTTTCTTTATGTAATTGTAAGGTTAATGTTTTTAGTGTATAATGCTATTGTGTTATTATTTAATTGTAATATTATTATTGTGTTTTCTTTATGTAATTGTAATGTTATTGCTATTGTGCTATTACTTAATTGTAATATTATTGTGTTTTCTTTATGTAATTGTAATGTTAATGTTTTTAGTGTATAATGCTATTGTGTTATTATTTAATGGTAATATTTTTATTGTGTTTTCTTTATGTAATTGTAATGTTATTGCTGTTTTTGTTTATTTTTCTTTACACTAGTACCAATTATTACTTTATTGTAACGGACTGTCAACAGCACGTACGGCTTACTGCCCGTGCGACCCATATTTGTAAATAATATTGTAAATATCTTACTTTTTGTCTAATAAAGTCCTCCTACTACTACTACTACATATAAACGTAATCTGGTGCTTTTTGTACAAGGGATGGTTTCATAACTTGATTAATGATTCCCAAAATTTTATTAGCCCTATAACTAGTAGGCCTAATGTTTTCAGAGATATCCTTTTCATCCCAGATAGAGAGATAATATCCAAGATATTTAAATTGATTAGATCTCTCTAAAATTTTATTCTGGAGACAGATCTACTCAAATTCCTCACGATACTGGCTGAAATTTCTCGAAAAAAATTAATCGAGATCCGTAGCTCTGCACTAAGGCATCTTGCCTTTACCACTCGGCTGCGGAGTGAGACTAAATAGATAGATCATTTGTTGATTAATATCTTTGACATCGTCCGATTCCTAATAGCCAATTTTGTCGGTCTATCCAATCTCCTGGTTGTAGATGTTTCTCCTTCACGTATAAATATATTCCCTGACTCCAGGAGGTTTTAGGTCTTCCTCTGGCTCGTCTTCCCTCAGGTTTCCATTCTAAAACACATTTTGGTATCCAATCCTCTTCCATTCGCTGGACATGTCCGTACTATCTTATTTGCTGAGTTTTAATATACTCTAAAATAGTGTCTTGAAATAATTGCTTTTAAGTTCAATATCTTAGTACTTCATACCAATTTCGAGGGCATTTTTTGTTGTTGTTATGTCCAAGGGATAGATTGGCTTTACTATTCTGCTTCCCGAAACCGTCTATCGAAGTGCAGGTAATTTTATGAAAAGAAACATGTATTACATGAGAATTAAATAAGAAAATTCTGGATATTCCGATATTCAATGTTGTGCAACTGCGTCGTTTGACAGCCATGATGCATCGATTTTATTTATTTACTAGCTAATACCCGGCGTGCGCTGATGCGCCTGAATAAATGATAATGTGTTTTTACGTTTAGTTGAATAAGTAAAAGGAAAAATAACTATAAATTTATATCATTATTTTTAGATACCCCGTGCTGATTACACGGCATTGCCTGGGAATCTACGTATTCCGATGTATTTGGCATAAATGAGCTGAAAGACTTACTTACTTTACTTTTGAGGGCCTCTCCACTTTTCAGCGGTTACCCTGTATTCCCATTCGCCATTCTTGCCGATCACGCCATTCATCATCCTCCAGACCTCGGTCGTTCATCAATCTATGGATCTCTCCTCTCCAAGTTGCTATTGGCCTGCCCCGTTTTCTTCTACCAGAAGGTGACCATTCCAAAAGAGTTTTGGGCCAACTATCATCCTTCATTCCCCTGACATGGTCATACCACTGAAGAGCTCGTCTTTCGATCCTTTCCACCACTGTCTCCTCCATATCCATCATCTTCCTCACTTCTTCATTTCTTCTTCTTTCCAACCTGGTCACCCTGGCACTGCGTCTTATTCCATCCATCTCCACTGCCAAGATCTTAGTTTTTTGTCCTTCTACCAAAGTCCATCCCTCAGCACCATATGTCATTATGCTTTCCACAACAGACTTCAAAATCCCCTTCGCCATGGTCCTACTCCACAGTACTCCATTCAACATTTCTATGGCTCTTCGTGCTTGTACTAACCTGCTATCTACTTCAGCTTTACAACTCCCTGATTCATCAATAAGTGATCCCAAATATTTAAATTTTTTAACAGCTCTAATAATTCCTTGGGATAGGGATATATCTCGTCCACTTCCTCCTACTACAAGATATTCAGTTTTTTCCATGTTTACTCTTAATCCTCCTATTTCAAAAGCATTTAGAAGTTTTCTCAACATGTATTTCACATCCTCACGACTCTGAGCTATCAACACTTGATCGTCTGCAAATAATAAGGAAAGACAAAAATGGTTATCGTGAGGTATCCACAAAAGATAAGTATATGCTGTCGCGGACTTTTTTGTAGAGTTTTTTTTATATATTCAATTAACTTGGTGTATTTGTTATGATTTAGGCAGCGTAAGCCATTTAAGCGTACAAAAAGCCATTTTATTGTACTTTTTCACTACAAAGGGTGATTTTTAAGGGCGAAGGGCTTGAGCATTAAAACTATCTTATAGTCTTAACCTTCCCGGGAAAATCCTGTACATTTTGCAAAAAGCGCCATCACGATCGGCAGTGAACGCTTGTCCGGGAATCTACTTATTCCGATCTTCTTGGCATCAATGAAGGACAAAAGTGGCTATTGTGAGTTGTCCATGAAAGATAAACATATGCTGTCGCGGAATTTTTTGTAGAGTTTTTTGAAATATTCAATTCTCTGTACATTAATTTTGTGTATTTGTTATGTTTTAGGCAGCGTAAGCCATTTAATCTTAAAAAAGAATTGTTTTTTACTACAAAGGGTGATTTTTAAGAGTGTAGGAGTTGAGTACCACAAAACCTTTTTAAAACTTTCCCTCTTATAGTCCTATGTTCATCCCTGGAATCTCCTGAACAATTTACAAAAAAAAAAACATCACAATCGGATTAACGGTAAGGCCGCGCATAAAGTACGAACAAATAAAGTATGAACAAACAAACAAACAAACAAACAAACATTAATTTTTATATATTAGAATTATATTGTTTCATTCTGAAGAGTTGGTTATATTGAAGTAAAACAATATCATATGTGACTAGAAATTTACCTTCTTTTTTAGATTGTCAAAATAAAATTTGACATAACATATATTTGTAAAATAGGGCTCCAAATCTTGGAGATTTAATTGTTTTGTAAGCCTATGTTTTCCCTTTACAGAGATTTAGGCGCTCTCCCCCTACAGGGAAGAATTTGAACCATACTAATTTAGTTACGCCTCATACTGACATCTAGGAAACCAAGGTAGTACTAGGACGGGAAAGTTCGGTAAATTTTGCTTAGAGGCCTTTTCATTCAGGCTTAAGGATTTTTTACGAGCCTGAAAATCTTCAGACTCGGGTCCCATGGCTTAAAGTCCCTCCCGGAGGACTTGCTCCTTGAACTTTTCCGTCCTAAAAATCCATCGACTCCGGCCGGGTTTGAACCCGCGACCCTTGGGACCAGAGGCAAGGAGCATATAATAAATAAATAACATAATTCTAACTTTCTAGTGTTTGAGGGTCAGTAGAAGGGAGAGAAAACAGTCCTTAAAGTAGTAATAAACCTTATGAGAAATTTTTTTTTTCCTTCTATGACTTTTCTTGAAGCCTGTCATATACATGAATAGGCTGTCATTTACAAATAGAATGCTTTTAAAATAATTGGAATAATTGCGACAAAGAATCTTCAATATACCTCCAGTTGTGTTAAAACACAAATATAATACAATACACCCAGAGGATATATTTTTCTAGCTAAATGTGAAGGCAGGAAATGAAGTTTAAATTTATTGGATTCCACTTGAACATTCAGCCTCAATTCTTTCTAAAGCGAGTTTTCACATAACATGCAATATATGTTTCTTCTTAAATGTCATTCTATAAATCATGCAGCATTGTTTTAATATCAAATTTAATTAATTTCATGTGATTTACAAAATTATGATCAACTCTTACACTTTAGTTACGCACAATGATGAAAATGTTAATCGTCATCCCGTATCATGACAGCTGCTGTCGTCTTCCGGAAACCAAACGCCATTCCTCTCTGTCCATCCCTTCATCTTCCTCCAATCCTCTGATAATCATAGCTGCTTGCACACCTTCTATCAAGGATTTTTTGGTCTCCCTTTTTTCTTCCTTTCCATTTGGATCTATTCCATAAGAATTTTAGGCAATCTTTGCTCTGGCATTATTTTGACATGGCCAGACCACTATAATCTTTTATTTTCCATAATGTCTATGATGTCCGGCTCCTCTTGTACACCCATAATTTCCCTTATTTCTTTATTTCGTATTCTAGATTTTCCAACTGATCTTCTTAAAACATCCATTTCTGTACTTAAAATTATTTTCATTTCCCTGATATGAATTTGCCAAACTTCAGCACCATATGTTAAAATGCTCCGATTTATGGTTTCATATATTTGTAATTTTCTATTTTTTGCAATATTCTTGCTCCACCAAACAGAGTTTAAAGAGCTTAAAGCATTTATTGCTTGTTTTATTTGTGCGATTCTATTTTTAATTTCCACTGTGTTATCACCTGAATGGTCTAATTTTATTCCTAAATAAGTGCATTCAATACTAGGTTTTAGTTCTTCTCCATTGTTGAAATTTATGTTTTCCATTTCTTCTTCTATACACAGGTAATAATTTTCTGGATATTTATATAATGTTACCATTTTTCATATTCGCCTTTTAGTTTTTTTTGCCATATATTCTACGTCATCGTGGTCTTGTGCTATTAATACCTGGTCATCCGCAAAATTTAGTGAATATATATATATGCCTATTTTGGATTGGTATGCCCATTTTTTGATATTTTTTCCTCCAGTCTCTTAGTGCTCTTTTCAGATAAATTTTAAATACAGTTGGAGATAAACTGCAACCCTGCCTTAAACCTTTTGTAATAGTAAATCCCTCTGTTATATGATTTCCAACTTTTATATTCGAAATTGATCCTTTGCATAATGATTTTATAGCTTCTATTAATCTTTTGGTAATGTTAGAATGGTCTAAAGTTTCCACAACTTTTTTTAGGAATACTATCAAATGTCTTCGTTAAATCGACAAAAAGCAAATATATATCTCTGTTAGTAGCTTTTCTTTTTCTATAATTTGCGTTATGCAAAATATATTATCTGTACATGATTTACCACTTCTATAATAATAGTAATAATAATAATAATAATAATAATAATAATAATAATAACAATAGTAATTGTAATAATAGAATAGTAAAGTTTAGAGTTAATTCGAAATAAATAAACATATTCATGTTTTCATGTGAAATAATTTTAGTTTGCTGATCTAAATGGATCAGATGTTAATGTAGAGATGAATATGTCTTACAATAAAATCGCGGATTCAACTTATTGGGTACTTAACGTGCTTTTACTCATGTGTCAAAACAAATTCTAGGTTGGAAATTAATTATCTATTTCATCACCAATCAACATCATGATCATCATCATTTTCATTTTTAATTCAAGAATGTAAACATTATATGAAAATAACAACACACATAGACGTACATACTCGGTCAATTGATATAACAAATGACAGAGACGATATGATCAAACATGACAAGCGTCGAAAGATTAACTTAAATAATATATTGTTACGTGTCGCGCATAGCGATGTTTGAATTGCGCGGGTGAATCGCCCCCAGCGAGTTAGGTTACCCGCAGAGCCGCTTGAATTGTCTGGAATGAAGTAGCAGATAATGGAATTTATTGCCTTTTTTTTCAGAAGAAAGAAAATACATATGCCTTTATATTGCGCACGGGCCTGCTTGCATTATTTTCCCATAAATAAAAAATAAAACTAATCATAATATAAACAAATACCTACAAATACACCTGCATCAAAAACAATTATAGGCTATATATAAAATTAAAAATCTATGTCTACACTACATCACATTAATACATAACTATACTCATCCATGAAAAGACCATGTGTATGAATAAGTAAAACAAAAAGTATCATTCTGTACATTGATATTAACAAAAATTGCTAGAAAACAAAAATGTGTTGCCAGACGTATCTACCGGCGTCTCCTTCCGCTTGTAGAAAGATCGGAAGCCAGAGGTTTCTCGGCTTCGAAGATACTCGAATCTGTTACTAGAGCTTTCCTCCCGCTGATATAAAAGAGCGGAGGAGAAGGGCAGTCAGTCAGTTTGCGATAAGAAGTCTGTATTCGATGGCGAGAGGTTAACTGTAAGCTAAACTGTGAGGAAGTACTGTGTCTGTAATTGTGTGATAAGTGATTATCTGATAAACTTACTAAAAAAATAGTAAGTGAAATAAAATTGTGATTGAACATTTAGTGATAATTGTGAGATGAAAATAAAGTAAAAAGAAAGATTTTACATAGCAACTGTGTACTTATATATGACCAAATATGTAAAAGGAAAACCCTGTGCCATATGGTGATAATATTTTATATTATTACTAAACAATATGTTGCATGTCACGAAGTGTGAAAAGTTGAGCGATTCGCAATTCTATGATATTGATCAACCAACACTCTAGACGACAATGCTATTACTCATCGATCCACAAATTTGAGAGAAAATTACTTCAGATTACCTCCATTACCATGACGAAAATTACACTAAATTGATTTCGTTTCTGATAAAATTACATTTTATTTTTAAGTATTGCCTCCCGTACCTTTCTTGGCAATATTCACATTCTCTTAAAAAACACAGAGACTCACGCAGGAAGTAAAGAAAATTCGTGTCGCGACAGCAATATTCACATTCTCTTAAAACACAAAAAGAGACTCACACAGGAAGTAAATAAAATTCGTGTCGCGACAGCAATATTCACATTATCTTAAAAAATACAAAGAGACTCACGCAGGAAGTAGAGAAAATTCGTGTCGCGACAACAATATTCACATTCTCTTAAAAAACACAAAGAGACTTACGCAGGAAATAAATAAAATTCATGTCGCGACAGCAATATTCACATTCTCTTAAAAAACACAAAGGCACTCACGCAGGAAGTAAATAAAATTCGTGTCGCGACAGCAATATTCACATTCTCATAAAACACACAAAGACACTCACGCAGGAAATAAATAAAATTCGTGTCGCGACAGCAATATTCACATTCTCTTAAAAAACACAAAGAGATTCACGCAGGAAGTAAAGAAAATTCGTGTCGTGACAGTAATATTCACATTCTCTTAAAAAACACAAAGCCACTCACGCAGGAAGTAAATAAAATTCGTTTCGCGACAGCAATATTCACATTCTCTTAAAAAACACAAAGAGACTCACGCAGGAAGTAAAGAAAATTCGTGCCGCGACAGCAATATTCACATTCTCTTAAAAAATACAAAGAGACTCACGCAGGAAGTAAAAAAAATTGTGTCGCGACAGCAATATTCACATTCTCTTAAAAACCACAAAGAGACTTACGCAGGAAGTAAATAAAATTCGTGTCGCGGCAGCAATATTCACATTCTCTTAAAAAACACAAAGACACTCACGCAGGAAGTAAATAAAATTCGTGCCGCGACAGCAATATTCACATTCTCTCAAAAAACACAAAGAGACTCACGCAGGAAGTAAGGAAAATTCGTGTCGCGACAGAAATATTCACATTCTCTTAAAAAAAACAAAGACACTCACGCAGGAAGTAAATAAAATTCGTGTCGCGACAGCAATATTCACATTTTCTTAAAAAAACACAAAGAGACACACGCAGGAAGTAGAGAAAATTCGTGTCGCGACAGCAACATTCACATTCTCTTAAAAACCACAAAGACACTCACGCAGGAAGTAAATGCAATTCGTGTCGCGACAGCAATATTCACATTCTCTTAAAAAAATACAAAGAGACTCACGCAGGAAGTAAAAAAAATTGTGTCGCGACAGCAATATTCACATTCTCTTAAAAACCACAAAGAGACTTACGCAGGAAGTAAATAAAATTCGTGTCGCGGCAGCAATATTCACATTCTCTTAAAAAACACAAAGACACTCACGCAGGAAGTAAATAAAATTCGTGCCGCGACAGCAATATTCACATTCTCTCAAAAAACACAAAGAGACTCACGCAGGAAGTAAGGAAAATTCGTGTCGCGACAGAAATATTCACATTCTCTTAAAAAAAACAAAGACACTCACGCAGGAAGTAAATAAAATTCGTGTCGCGACAGCAATATTCACATTTTCTTAAAAAAACACAAAGAGACACACGCAGGAAGTAAAGAAAATTCGTGTCGCGACAGCAACATTCACATTCTCTTAAAAACCACAAAGACACTCACGCAGGAAGTAAATGCAATTCGTGTCGCGACAGCAATATTCACATTCTCTTAAAAAATACAAAGAGACTCACGCAGGAAGTAAAAAAAAATTGTGTCGCGACAGCAATATTCACATTCTCTTAAAAACCACAAAGAGACTTACGCAGGAAGTAAATAAAATTCGTGTCGCGGCAGCAATATTCACATTCTCTTAAAAAACACAAAGACACTCACGCAGGAAGTAAATAAAATTCGTGCCGCGACAGCAATATTCACATTCTCTCAAAAAAACACAAAGAGACTCACGCAGGAAGTAAGGAAAATTCGTGTCGCGACAGAAATATTCACATTCTCTTAAAAAAACAAAGACACTCACGCAGGAAGTAAATAAAATTCGTGTCGTGACAGCAATATTCACATTCTCTTAAAAAACACAAAGAGACTCACACAGGAAGTAAAGAAAATTCGTGTCGTGACAGCAATATTCACATTCTGTTAAAAAACACAAAGAGACTCACACAGGAAGTAAAGAAAATTCGTGTCGCGACAGCAATATTCACATTCTCTTAAAAAACACAAAGAGACTCACGCAGGAAGTAAATGCAATTCGTGTCGCGACAGCAATATTCACATTCTGTTAAAAAACACAAAGAGACTCACGCAGGAAGTAAAGAAAATTCGTGTCGTGACAGCAATATTCACATTCTCTTAAAAACCACAAAGACACTCACGCAGGAAGTAAATGCAATTCGTGTCGCGACAGCAATATTCACATTCTGTTAAAAAACACAAAGAGACTCACGCAGGAAGTAAAGAAAATTCGTGTCGTGACAGCAATATTCACATTCTCTTAAAAAACACAAAGACACTCACGCAGGAAGTAAATAAAATTCGTTTCGCGACAGCAATATTCACATTCTCTTAAAAAACACAAAGAGACTCACACAGGAAGTAAAGAAAATTCGTGTCGTGACAGCATTATTCACATTCTCTTAAAAAACAGAAAGACACTCACGTAGGAAGGAAATAAAATTCGTGTCGCGACAGCAATATTCACATTCTCTTAAAAAAATACAAAGACACTCACGCAGGAAGTAAATAAAATTCGTGTCGCGACAGCAATATTCACATTCTCTTAAAAAACACAAAGAGACTCACACAGGAAGTAAAGAAAATTCGTGTCGTGACAGCAATATTAACATTCTCTTAAAAAACATAAAGACACTCACGCAGGAAGGAAATAAAATTCGTTTCGCGACAGCAATATTCACATTCTCTTAAAAAAATACAAAGACACTCACGCAGGAAGTAAATAAAATTCGTGTCGCGACAGCAATATTCACAATATTCACATTCTCTTAAAAAAATACAAAGACACTCACGCAGGAAGTAAATAAAATTCGTGTCGCGACAGCAATATTCACATTCTCTTAAAAAATACAAAGACACTCACGCAGGAAGTAAATAAAATTCGTTTCGCGACAGCAATATTCACATTCTCTTAAAAAAATACAAAGACACTCACGCAGGAAGTAAATAAAATTCGTTTTGTCGACAGCAATATTCACATTCTCTTAAAAAATACAAAGACACTCACGCAGGAAGTAAATAAAATTCGTTTCGCGACAGCAATATTCACATTCTCTTAAAAAAATACAAAGACACTCACGCAGGAAGTAAATAAAATTCGTGTCGCGACAGCAATATTCACATTCTCTTAAAAAACACAAAGAGACTCACGCAGGAAGTAAATAAAATTCGAGTCGTGACAGCAATATTCACATTCCCTTAAAAAAATACAAAGACACTCACGCAGGAAGTAAATAAAATTCGTGTCGCGACAGCAATATTCACATTCTCTTAAAAAACACAAAGAGACTCACACAGGAAGTAAATAAAATTCGTTTCGCGACAGCAATATTCACATTCTCTTAAAAACATACAAAGACACTCACGCAGGAAGTAAATAAAATTCGTGTCGCGACAGCAATATTCACATTCTCTTAAAAAACACAAAGAGACTCACACAGGAAGTAAAGAAAATTCGTGTCGTGACAGCAATATTCACATTCTCTTAAAAAAATACAAAGACACTCACGCAGGAAGTAAATAAAATTCGTGTCGTGACAGCAATATTCACATTCTCTTAAAAAACACAAAGAGACTCACACAGGAAGTAAAGAAAATTCGTGTCGTGACAGCAATATTCACATTCTCTTAAAAAACACAAAGAGACTCACACAGGAAGTAAAGAAAATTCGTGTCGCGACAGCAATATTCACATTCTCTTAAAAACACAAAGAGACTCACGCAGGAAGTAAATAAAATTCGTGTCGCGACAGCAATATTCACATTCTCTTAAAAAATACAAAGAGACTCACGCAGGAAGTAAATAAAATTCGTGTCGCGACAGCAATATTCACATTCTCTTAAAAAACACAAAGAGATTCACGTAGGAAGTAAAGAAAATTCGTGTCGTGACAGCAATATTCACATTCTCTTGAAAAACACAAGGACACTCACGCAGAAAGTAAAGAAAATTCGTATCGCGACAGCAATATTCACATTCTGTTAAAAACCACAAAGAGACTCACGCAGGAAGTAAAGAAAATTCGTGTCGTGACAGCAATATTCACATTCTGTTAAAAAACACAAAGAGACTCACGCAGGAAGTAAAGAAAATTCGTGTCGTGACAGCAATATTCACATTATCTTAAAAAACACAAAGACACTCACGCAGGAAGTAAATAAAATTCGTTTCGCGACAGCAATATTCACATTCTCTTAAAATACACAAAGAGACTCACACAGGAAGTAAAGAAAATTCGTGTCGTGACAGCAATATTCACATTCTCTTAAAAAACAGAAAGGCACTCACGTAGGAAGGAAATAAAATTCGTGTCGCGACAGCAATATTCACATTCTCTTAAAAAAATACAAAGACACTCACGCAGGAAGTAAATAAAATTCGTGTCGCGACAGCAATATTCACATTCTCTTAAAAAACACAAAGAGACTCACACAGGAAGTAAAGAAAATTCGTGTCGTGACAGCAATATTCACATTCTCTTAAAAAACATAAAGACACTCACGCAGGAAGGAAATAAAATTCGTTTCGCGACAGCAATATTCACATTCTCTTAAAAAAATACAAAGACACTCACGCAGGAAGTAAATAAAATTCGTGTCGCGACATCAATATTCACAATATTCACATTCTCTTAAAAAAATACAAAGACACTCACGCAGGAAGTAAATAAAATTCGTGTCGCGACAGCAATATTCACATTCTCTTAAAAAAATACAAAGACACTCTCGCAGGAAGTAAATAAAATTCGTTTCGCGACAGCAATATTCACTTTCTCTTAAAAAAATACAAAGACACTCACGCAGGAAGTAAATAAAATTCGTGTCGCGACAGCAATATTCACATTCTCTTAAAAAACACAAAGAGACTCACACAGGAAGTAAATAAAATTCGTGTCGTGACAGCAATATTCACATTCCCTTAAAAAAATACAAAGACACTCACGCAGGAAGTAAATAAAATTCGTGTCGCGACAGCAATATTCACATTCTCTTAAAAAACACAAAGAGACTCACACAGGAAGTAAATAAAATTCGTTTCGCGACAGCAATATTCACATTCTCTTAAAAACATACAAAGACACTCACGCAGGAAGTAAATAAAATTCGTGTCGCGACAGCAATATTCACATTCTCTTAAAAAACACAAAGAGACTCACACAGGAAGTAAAGAAAATTCGTGTCGTGACAGCAATATTCACATTCTCTTAAAAAACATAAAGACACTGACGCAGGAAGGAAATAAAATTCGTTTCGCGACAGCAATATTCACATTCTCTTAAAAAAATACAAAGACACTCACGCAGGAAGTAAATAAAATTCGTGTCGCGACAGCAATATTCACATTCTCTTAAAAAACACAAAGAGACTCACACAGGAAGTAAAGAAAATTCGTGTCGTGACAGCGATATTCACATTCTCTTAAAAAACATAAAGACACTCACGCAGGAAGTAAAGAAAATTCGTGTCGCGACAGCAATATTCACATTCTCTTAAAAACACAAAGAGACTCACGCAGGAAGTAAAGAAAATTCGTTTCGCGACAGCAATATTCACATTATCTTAAAAACACAAAGAGACTCACGCAGGAAGTAAAGAAAATTCGTGTCGCGACAGCAATATTCATATTCTCTTAAAAAACACAAAGAGACTCACGCAGGAAGTAAAGAAAATTCGTGTCGCGACAGCAATATTCACATTCTGTTAAAAAAACACAAAGAGACTCACGCAGGAAGTAAAGAAAATTCGTGTCGCGACAGCAATATTCACATTCTCTTAAAAACACAAAGAGACTCACGCAGGAAGTAAAGAAAATTCGTGTCGCGACAGCAATATTCACATTCTCTTAAAAACACAAAGAGACTCTCGCAGGAAGCAAAGAAAATTTGTGTCGCGACAGCAATATTCACATTCTCTTAAAAAACACAAAGACACTCACGCAGGAAGTAAAGAAAATTCGTGTCGCGATACGACAGGAGAAGCAGGACTGATTGAAATAAATAATACATTGTCACACTATGAACAATTTAATCACTGGCAATATCAAAACTAGAGGTTCAGGACCCAGCGGACTTAAGCTCTCCATAGAAACTGTTTCACCAACTCACATTTTATCATGCATACACACATCTTATGCATTCGGACATATACACTCAACTGCCTGAATGTTTCAGTTCTTTCAAGCTGCTTAAGAATCTAGCGACAAATAACAATAAGAATACATCCTTACCTTACTCTAATGTTTTCCAAATATTGCTTGTATAATTATTCACAAGTAAAAGGATGTACAAGACTTGATAGAATAAGAAATGAGAATATAAGAGAAGAATTGAAAGTACAGACTTTATTGGATAAGGTCACGAATTACAGACAGAAATGGATTGATCATATGGATGGAATGAGTAAGGAGAGATATCCATTGTTAGCAAGAAATTATCAAGCAAGAGGAAGACGTGATGTTGGAAGACCTAGAAGACGTTGTGCTGATGCATTATGAAGTCGGAACAGGCAATTGCCTAATCCCTGGAGTGATGATGATGATAATTATTCACTCTTTCTAATCACTAGAACCCCGACTTTTATGCGAAATGCATGTTTTGTTTTACGCATTAAAAGTATGCGGAAATTATACATGTTAAGTGGTCCCTTCACAGACAATTTGAGCGGTATTTGATAATGCATAGAAATGCATATTCCGGGGGAAAATGCTTATTTTATATTTTAATGCATAAATGCATATTTTACTCCTAAATGTGGTATTAAATTATAATTTTCACTTCAGCTAATTACTAGTAATTAATTATTAATTAAATTAATAAAGTTTCTGCAGTCCATTGGATATAAGCGTAAACGTGTATATTTACATCTGTGTAAGAGGGGAATTCCCGTGGGCCTTGAGAAATAATATCTTAGTATTGCTAAAATCACATTTCATAAGCTTAGTGAAGTGTTAAATAAAAGTCCTGGCTACAATAGAATTTGTCAAATTAGCAATATGTTCTCTGGTGATAGTGAAAAAACTGGAACCGAAGAGGAATTCACTGAAGAAGTACTGTGGTGTTTTTCACATGCACATGTGACATCATGTGATATAGAAAGGACATTTTCATTGTATAAACCCTTCTTCACTGACAGATGAAGGAGCTTCACACAAGAAAACCTCATGAAAACCTTCCTTATCTACTGTAACAGACAGAAATAAGCTAAGATTACTCACGAAGCAAATATTTGATTTGATTTTATTACAATGTGTTTTTGCATATTTAAGGTGCATATTTTCTACATTTTTCATGCATATTTGCATGCATATATTGCATACAAATTCTGACTCTACAGAATCACGGTTACTGCTATTGTCTGACCTCATTTCTGGATAAAATACTAGGCGCTTCATTTGTGGTTATCCTACAAGGTGTTTCCATGCCGCTGTTTTATTCCCCACATGACCTGCCTATTGTACACGAGACACAATTGTTCTTATTGCATCAGATTTCCTATAAAGACAACGTAGCTCAGTGGAATGTTTTTTTTTTTCCACTCACTTGTCTGTACAACTCTGTTTGGTCAAAAAAGATCCTAACACTTTACTCACAAATACTCGAAAAGTTTTTCCTATCTTAAAGTAAGGGACTATGTTTAGCATCGATATATAACTTAACTGAACGTATCTCCGTTTAAAATAATATACGTTTTACATTTTTGTTTCCAGCAGTTGGGATAGTGAAAGTCCCTGTCATGCATAATAGCGTTCAATGAAAGATATGTGTAAAAGTTAATTTCTTTCTTCACCTCATTTCTGCTAATAATATTATTGTTCCCAAGTATTTGCATTTCGCTACTTGTTCGAAATGTCATTCATTTGTAGTTAAGTGCCCACTTCCATTCAATAATAATAATAATAAAAATAATAATAATAATAATAATAATAATGATAATAATGATCTATATTAGCTGGCAGAGTTAAGGCCATAAGGCCTTCTCTTCCAGTCAACTAGCGAATAGTAAAATTATACAAAAATTACAGATTTATTACAATTTAAAAATATTATTAAAATATAGACTAAACAAAAGACAATGGTGATGTGATCTAATACTAACTAATACTAACAAAACATGGAATATAATAAAATTTAAATAATGTAAAATCAAATAAAGTAAGTAAAACTTCCTAGAAAAATGCTAATTATAGTTGTTATGCAGTTAATGTTTTCATTGTGTGGAACTTATGATATCAGTTAATTTTTTTTATACAGAGTGTCCCAAATTGATGTATGCACTCTTTGAAACATTATTTTCCAGCAACAAAATGAGACAGAAATACAATTTTTGTTGTATACGATCCACAGTTCACTGCAAAATCATAGCAACACGTTCATCGATCTTCACGTCTTTATAAACAACAATGGCGGCGATATTATCATTCGATGAACGTAAGTGGATACTGAAGTGTTATTGGAAATTGGAGAATGTTGTTGAAGTGCAACGACGTTGGATGGTTGAATTTGGGACACCACCACCAACACGGGTAACAATAACAAGAATCCGAGACAAGTTTGAAGACGATGGAACGGTGCAAGATGTGTTGAAAGGTCGGTGCAGAACAAAAAGACGTTCGACTGTTAACGAGAGTACTGTTGCAGTCATGCAGGTTTTTGCACGATCCCCAAAGAAGTCAGTGAGGCAATGTACTCGTGAGATTGATATCAAGGAAAGCAGTGTTCATCGAATTTTGCGGAGCCAAAAATGGAAGCCTAACAGTCCGGAGACTTCTTCCACGCACTAAATGAGGTCGACCCAGATAGACGACTGAATTTTGTGAGTGGTTCCTGCAGACGTGCGACGAAAGGGAAGATTTTTCCAGATTCAATTGTTTGGTCAGATGAAGCCACATTCAAACTTAATGGCACAATTAATCGACATAATTGTCTGTACTGGGCTAACCAAAACGCAAACATCATTGAAGAAAAGACCGTCAATCTTCCAGGAGTATCGGTATGGTGTGGTTTGTCTTCCTGAGGATTAATTGGGCTGTACTTCTTCCAAGGGACTGTCACAAGTCAAACGTACCTGGAAATGTTGGAAATCACGATTCCACATATTGAATATCTCTTTGAGAATGAAAATGAGGTTTACTTCCAACAAGACGGGGCTCCACCTCACTTTCATGTCGATGTGAGAATTTTTTTCGATCGCACATTAAATCAGAGATGGATAGGACGAAGAGGAAGTGCTACGGAGTTCCCGCCTCGATTAACTGATTTAACCCCTCTAGACTTGTTTGTTTGGGGAACTGTACAGAACACAGTGTACGCCACAAAACCACAAACACTGGAGGAACTGAGAGGTCAGATTGAACATGCCGTCAATGAGATTCCAATGACAATAATAAAAAAAACGTGTGTCGCTCTGTTCAACGTCGTTGTTGGGAGTGTACTGCGGCAGAAGGTGAGCATTTTGAACGTGTACGGGCTTAAGAAATAAAACACAAAACATGTTTTCTATCTCATTTTGTTGCTGAGAAATAACGTTTCAAAGAGTGTATACATCAATTTGGGACACTCTGTATAATGATAGCGATTGACAGTCCCTGACATGACTGGGAAGTGAGTTCCATGCTCTAGTCATAGATATTGTGTAAGATTCGGAGTATAGAAATGTCCTGTGCTGTGGTATCAAATGTAAAGAAGAGTCTTTTGATCTTGTTCCTAAAATTGTGATGAGCCGCTAAATTTTCAAAACGTATAATGCGCCTTTGGAGCTTGTAAGTATTTTGAAGTGTCCCCTGAGTACGCTACTAACGTACTGCAAGGTTAGACGAACTACAAAGAATGCTATATAAACTAAATTAAATATCAAAAAAATACAACATGGAAATATCCTCACAAAAATAAAAAACGATGGCGTTCAAGGGTGCTCATCCAGTTCGGACAAAGAAAATATTAAAAAATAAAACGATAGAACAAGTGGTAAGATATAACTTCCTAGGTTGCGAAATATCATACACAGCAGAAACAGATATAAATAACAAAATAAATAAGTTTAATTATACTCGTATAACAGGTACACTAAAAAGAACTTTGAAAAATAAAGCCAGGAAAGACTCTATAATGAAATTATACAAGACAATGGCAGTGCCTATTATTACTTATGAATCCGAAACATGGACAGTGACAACACAACAATCTGCCAGGATACAAGCTGCTGAAATGAGATTCCTCAGACCAATAGCAGGATATCAAAGGACAGACAAAAAACATAACACAGAAATAAGACAACAACTAAAAATAGAAGAATTAAACTCAACAATAGATAAATACAGAACAAACTGGAAAGAACACTTAGCAAGGATGACTGATAATAGAATATCAAAAGCAGCATACATCTATTCACCACGAGGAAGAAGAAGCTTGGGAAGACCAAGGAAAAGATGGAAAGAGCAGCAATTTGGAGCCGGAACAGGCTAGTAAATAAGCCTAAACCGTGAAGAAGAAGAAGTATAATGCGCCCATAATTGTATTATTAGTATTACTGATATTTACTTTCAGTCCCAGTGTCTTATATCTGATACTACTTAATTTGTCTTTATGGCGAAATAGGGTTTCAAAATATTTGGAGATTCAATAATATATGTGATAGTAGCCATCAAAACTGTAGGTTCATGACCGTGCGTACATACGCCCTACACAAATCCTTATCCTGAGATAATGTTTGCCAATCACCCCTGTATAATATACTTAACTTAAATCACGTTTAATGTTATTCTCTCACCTCATTCTTGGCCATACCATTCGTGTGACATGAATCGTTATTCCTAGAGAAAATTATTTTATCCCCACTTTACATGAAACTTGAAATTATAAGTCAATTTTTCACCAACCTTGGCATTAGAAGCAACATAATTCCATATCCAAAATTGAAGATGGTGAACACAGACATGCGAGCTGATAAAAGATTCATATATCCGGATCGTTATGAATGAAACAGGAAATTCTGCAAGGCTGCGTTTTTAAGTATTTAACTAAAAACTTCGTGCAAACAAAAAACTTCAAATTCACGAAGAATTTGCTGATGTAATGTTAGAGAACTTCAAAACATTGGCTAACAAATTATGTAATAAACTAAACTTCTTTCTGGTAGCAATAACTACCTTTGGCATATGTAGTGGGGCCATTTAAGCATGCAATCCCCTCATACTACGAATTCATTAAATAAATTTCATCATCATCATCATCATCATAGTACATTCACGAATTTAGATCATATGTTGACCTGTTTCGGCCTCAAGAGAAACACCATCCAAAAGTCTTTTAAGTGGACGTCCTGGTCTTCTTCTTCCTGCAGGTTGATATATTAACATTTATTTGGGTATCCTGTGATTTCCATTCGATGAACAAGTTGCATCAATCTTGACTTATAATCATAAATTTTGTTTTTTAAAGTTTCCATGTGTAATTCTTCTTAGATGTCTTCATTTTTTGTGATCTAGTAGTGTGTATCCTGCAGTCCTCCGAAGGTATCTCATTTCAGCAGATCTAAGTCTCTGTATATCCTTCTGTTTCAACGTCCATACTTCGCTACCATACAAAAGAGTTGGAAGAGTCAGTGTTTTATACACTTTTAATCTTAAATGTTAAATAAATGTATTTCTCGAAATTACTTTACGAACAAGTTAACCCTACTATCACAAAAGCGCATGTAGAAATACACTTACCAAATGGGAATTTAAAAATAATTAAATAAGTGTCGAAATTCTAGTTAAATGAGCAATTAACAAAACGAGAGAAACTTGTAAATAAGAACGGATTTCAAATTCAATCAAAGAATCTGGCCCAGAAAGAATTTAAACTCTGCAGACTCATGCTTTTATACATTATAGGGGCCGTTACTCTCCCAAACGTTCTCAAAAAATTAATATAGGAGAAATAATATATAAAATGTAATTTTCCTCTTGTATCATTATAAATAAGCATATTTCAAGAGAAAAATATTAATACCCCATTCATTTCAGGTTTATATTTTCAACTCATTTTCCCAGAAACAGGATTTAAGTTACAGTAAATGATATTGTTTATTTTCAGACATTCAAAACGAACAAACGATAACGGTGCTTGATATCACAATAAAGGTGAAGGCCAAAACACACTCCTCTAATATTCAGAAATGTTAACAAAAGATAACCAGCCACGGGGTATACAAAATATTACAAAATGTATAACAGCAGAGTTAAGCGAGTGTATCTCGACTTATGAGTTGAAGGCCATTTAAGAGCCAGCGAGTATACTTCGTCTTCTGAAGTGAATGGGTTAAAATCTGAGAATAAAATGTTCAGGGGCATTTTTGCACCCAAGATGGGCGAAGAGACTGGTCAATGGGAAACCAGTCGTGATAAAATGTGTTAAGTATCCAGAATGCGATAAGAAGGACATTTAGCACAAAAAGAAAAGAAAAATGGTCATGGAAGCTGGTTGCAAGAAAATCAGAGGGAAGTCGTCTAGTAGGTAGACCAAGAATAATGTGGGAAAATAATATTAATCATTAAATCAGGAATGTGATTTATACACAAAAATGATTGCTAAGTATTACCTCAGGATAGGTATAAAGGTCTGTGGAGAGTTTATATCCACGCGGCTCTAACCTCTGGTTTCGGTCATGCCTGCGAGTTATTTATGTCTTTCTTAAATAACACTGAGCAACAAAAAAGAAACCTTTTTTGTCTCAGAAAGAAAAATATGTGATTCTGATAGTATTTTTTTCTTCCCCGTGGACAATCACCTCGACGTGGTGGGGGCGCCGAGTACTCAATGAACCAGACGACCAAATCGGGGAAGTTTAGCTTTGCTAACTTGCTGATTGGTTAGAGGTGAGAGGAAACTAAGAATAGTCCGCAACGTGGGAGACGTCTGCCAGAAGGTTGACATCGACCAAGAAGTCTGCAACGGTCTACGAGGCGACGTGATACCAGGCGATCATCACAACGGCTCAAGGGGCGGAAGCAGCAACCCTCTCAAAAGGGTTTAATACTCAGAGGATCATGGATAGATGCTCTGAGACAGCAGCCCTGTCATTATCCTTACCCTGCACAGCGCTCGTAACGCGGTCAGGTGATATTTATTACTACTGATTCAATTCAAAGCAAAGGTCGGATTGGATTTCAGAATACAGCGCATACCACGAAGAATGTATAATTATAAACCAAAAGGGAGAATATTGTTGGGAAGACCATTGAAGAGATGGAAGGACCAATTCGACCTATAATGAGATCGGAACAGGCCATTGGGTTTAATCCTTGTTGTTGATGATGATGATGAATTCAAATATGATATCGGTTTTTCTCCATCACGCAATATTTCCGGGAGACAGGAATTTATAATTTCAAACAATTTAATATTTTCTACATTCGTAACTACACAATATTCGAACAATCGGACTCACCTAGAAAGTAAGAAATTACCATTTTCTGCTATATTTCGCCTGTGGAGCATCCCTTTTGATGGTCCAACAATAATCGGCCAGCATATTAGGATTCCATTTGCCTTGATATCTCTTTTCCATAGGTGAAACCATTTCAGTTAGCTCTTTTAGTTTTATTTTACAATGGACAAATTGACGAATAAACCTTTATTAAAAAATCAATTATTAAAATCCATTAATTGAAATTGAAATAAAAAAACTGTGGGTGATGGAGAAATTTCGAATAGATATTTGAAAACACGATAAAAAAAACTGTATCAAGTACAACTATTGGTACTCATGAGACAAACATCGTGTTGACCAGTGTTATTGAAAAACTATCTTAGGCTGCAGGATAGCAACGAATTTTATGTACATCCTTTACTTTTTTATTATCCTATATGAAGTGTATAGTAATTATTTTGTTTTGCAAGGATATACAAATACGGATTCTTAAATAACCGGTAATAGCTGATTTGAGAACAATAGTGGAAAATGTTATATGAACATGAATTTCTTGGCTATTGGTCTGTCAGAACGTGACACAGAATTCAGTTGAATCACGTAAACGATAGTCTCTACACCGACGTCCTAGACTTTTAAAACACTGTGTACGTGTCTACATCAATAAAATAATCACAATCATCTCAGTGTCGAAAAATAAACGATTACGCTCAAATTTCCTTCTTCATTTATTCGAGTGAATTTAAAAAACATTCTATCTAATCTTCTAGAGTTGAAATATATTTCAATAAATAAAAAAGGTAACGCGCCGTAGCAGAGTGGTTAAGGCAAGATGCCTTGGCGCAGAGCTACGGGACTTGCGCTGGTTCGAGTCTCCATGGGGCAAGACATATTCTCATAGTATTTCGGCCAGTCTGTGACTTGTGCCCACTCAGCATCGTGAGGCATTTGGGTAGCTACAATAAGCAGCTGTTCAAGGTTGAGAAAACCAGCTATAACGGCTGGGGGACTCGACATGCTGACCACATGCCACACCTACACTGGCTGGATGATCATCAACCTCTGTGATTGACACATGTGGATGTGAGGCCAACAGCCGGCTGCTAGGCCAAGGGCCTTCTAGGCCTGTTGCGCCATGAAATGAGAAAATATCTGTGATCAAAGAAGATACTTGAAAAGAGCAACAGAAATAGAAGACAAGAAGAGTGGCTTAGAAGTTATCAAAATAATCTTTTAACAGTAATAGAAAAGTTAGAAAATAGGGCATTTATAACTAGATTCTAAAACTAGCATGAGAAAGAATGGCTTGTTCAAGCAAGTAAGTTTCAATATTACATTCATATGGCATCAAATAAACTCCATCATATGTCTTCTTATTATAAACAACTCTGTTGTAAAGTGAAAAGAATTACAGTACGACAGGGATGCAGGGGATGATTTCAAATACAGAAAAGTTTATATCTCCTCCTGGATTGCCTGAATAGTGCTCCAGCTTATGAATCTGGAGATATTCTTTTCAAATCTTGATTCAGGCAGAAATTATTTTCTTTAGTTGTAGTTTCTATTGCATGCGAATGAGCTTATTAATTTCAATATACCGTAGATAAAGTATTGTATTCAACACAAAGCTATATTCCCACGCTCCCAGTGGCAGAGTTATTATTTAGAATTAATATTATTTAGAATTATCATTTAGAGTTAAGCTTGTATGATATGAATTATATAGTAGCTACCGACAACACTGGAAGTCCGCTGATGTCAAAAAGTTGCAAAAGAAAAACAACAGTTAGTAACATATTCTGCTGATGACAGAAGCCGGTTTCCGAAAGGCCTACAGTTTTTTTTAATTAAAAACATTTTATAACCTACTTGAGGACGATTGCACCTGCCAGGTATATATTTTAATATTTTATTTTGTGATTATTTACCTCAACATAAATTTAATATGAGTTTAATCAGTATTGAATATACATTGACACTTGTCACTAGCCAACAATGACTATGGAAAACAAACAATAACAATAACAAAAAAATAACAAGAAAGTCATAAAAGGTTCATCATCTTCTCGCTGGCTTCCCAATATCTGTCCACGAAATTGTTAGTTGTTAGGGACGAGCAAGTTCGGATGTGATCAGCATCCATAGATTCCATAGTGGCTATACTTTTTTTTTTTTTTTTTTTTTTTCCAAATGCCCCAGGTTTGTCTTTCAGCATTCCTAGTTTCTCTCCTGGCATGGCGTACTTGTAACCCACTTCTGAGGTTTGGGCGCCTGGAAGACGGGGTTACATTGCCCCGATGATATGATGGGTGATTATGATGATAATGGTGCGCCAGGAGAGTCCCTAATCCTAAGCTTAACCTAAGATGAATATGAATGATGATGATTGCGATGGCCATATGATTTCGGGGACCGTTTGGGCCTTAACGTTTTCCTGACATTTGTCTTACAGGTGAGGAAAACCCCCGATAAAACCCTCAGCCAGAAAAACTGTCCCGACCGGGATCGTACCCGGGCCCGCATCGTGACAAGGCAGCACGCTACCCCGAGACCACAGCGGTGGACTGCGGCTATACATTATACTTTGCATTTTAAATGTAAATATCTACTGACTTAAATGTTTGAAATTGCAAATATATAAATAAATATGTAAACCGAGACGGAATAAATTTAAATTGTTTTGTTAAATTAGGCAGTGAGTACGAAGAACACGTCCGTCTCTGGTTCAGAGTATTACGGGTTCGTTCCGAGTCATAGTTAATAGAATTATTCGTACGTTCAAAATTCAAATATACGAATTTCTTCGGAGACGAATTTGTTCTCCCTTCAGATCTGTGACACATTAACAAATCCTGTCTACAAACAATTCCCAATTGTTATATATTTTCCTCGTACTCTCTCGTCACGTTTACATTCAAAGAAGGAATATGATTGCATAATAAATCTACGAAACAAAAGTACATAAGGTTTATATATTCTACAAGTAAACCAGTACTTTAATGTCAGATGACAAATGGAATAACTTTGGAGGGTGTGAGAACCAATTTTATTGAAACATCTTGTCTCCTATAAACATGTACTACTCTATATTGTTTCCTTCTGTGAGAGTTGTTACACTCAAATGTGACGTATTAATTGTCAAATGCAACACCGGATATTACTGATGTAGAGCACTTCATTGAGATTGATAGAGCTCTGAAAGCTGCTAAGAAGCTGCGGTTGACAAATTTCAAGCAAACTTCTGCTAACAATGAGGTTCATAAATGTTCATCCATTTGTCGTTTCAAAGGATTTTTGTCAACAGTTTCTCAAGGGATGTAATTGTATCATATTTCATAACCTCGCACAGAAAATGTATGTGCTGTACTGTGAAATAAATAATAAACTTCCCACGTGGAAGACGAAAAACGTCGTCTTATACAGGTACAAAACCTTTAAATTTCAGCAACAATACCATCTTCTTATTATTATTCTTTTCTCGTCTGAGTCTTCTTTTACTCCTCCTGCTCCTCCCCCTCCTTCTTATAACATTTCAGCTTTTGTAGACTTCTTGCAACTAGATATATCCTCTTCAGTCCCGTTGAATCCTACATGTTACATGATTTTTTTAACTGTGTGAAGAA
This sequence comes from Diploptera punctata, assembly GCA_030220185.1. NCBI lineage: Eukaryota > Metazoa > Arthropoda > Insecta > Blattodea > Blaberidae > Diploptera > Diploptera punctata. Next base: position 1,673,759 of record JASPKZ010003857.1, read on the forward strand.
CTCAAGATCACCGTTTTTCTTTTATTATGATGTTTAGGACTGAGATTTTTACGTAATTAAAGGTAATGTTGGAATGCAGATAATATATAATAATAGCTTTATTTTACCTGGCACAGTTTGGTCTTAAGACCTTGTCTACCACCCAACCAGGTTAAAAAATACAAAAATTATTCTTACATCTAAATTACAATAAACATAAATATACAATGTACATCTAAAATATAATTATTATTTACAAAATATTTTGATTCAATCTACATTTAACGATTGAAATATAAAATGTACAAGATAGAAAAGTCAAATAAAAAATTATTAATGACATAGAATAAATTTAGTTGTCGAGAAAAATTAATTATTTAACATGTATTTGTATAAGTGTGACTTAAAAGTGCCAAGTGTGCGGCAACCCCTGACATCTTGAGGAAGGAAATTCCAATAGCGGGCAGATGCTACTGTGAAAGAAGTAGAATAAGAGGAAGTGCTATTAAGAGGGATTGTTAGCAGACTGTTATCTTGTGGCCTAGTGTCAATATTATAGTAAGAAGATAGCTTCTCAATCTGGACGCCGCGGCGCGCCAGGTAACTAGGAGTGCAGGAATTGAGAAGCTTGAAAAGAAGTGAAAGAGAGTGCAATTTACTATTCAACTGTTTATATGTGAAACCAAAATAAAAGACAGTCAGAAGTCTAACTTCTCAATATTCTATTTAATCATTTGTGTGTGAAACCAAAATAAATGGCAGTCAGAAGTCTAACTTCTCATTATTCTATTCAACCATTTGTGTGTGTAACCAAAACAAAAGACTGGCACAAGTCTAACTTCTCATTACACTCTACTATGTTGCAATCTTAACTTTTAGTACATACAAATCCTATCGCTAATTATGTAACATAACTGTGATGCATGCTCATACGTAATTCAACTTTATTTCAAACTCTTGTGATTAAGTTAATCAAAAGTTAATAACATTCTATTGTATCATAAATGATAAATACACAACTCCATCATATCGTCGCTCAATGTTTTATAAAATGTAAATTATTTTTCTACTTGTTATCACACACACACACACACACACACACACACACACACACACACATACAGACAGATATATATATATATGATATGAAAAGAAAAATGAATGCTCTTGAGTCGGGATGTGAACCCGTGACTCTAAACTCTGTATGTTTAGCGCTCTAAACAACTGAGCTACTCAAGTATTCCAACAAAAACATATATTTTTCATTGCCAAATGTCAAAAATATAATTATAACATCTAAATATACAAACGTTACTGTTATAAAGTAAATATTCTCTTTAAAAAATTGCTTACCTGTTATGGTGGCCGGTAGATGTCAGTTCAAACGACTTCCCGCTACCTCTTGTGTGAATTAAGAATACTACATGTATAAGAGAAATGTATATTTGTGTTGGAATACTTGAGGAGCTCAGTTGGTTAGAGTGATAAACGTACAGTATTTAGAGACTCGGGTTCAAATCCCGACTCAAGCATTCATTTTTCTTTTGATATCATATTTGACTTATTTTCCAAATGTCAAAAATATAGTTATAGCATATAAATATATATATTGGTACGGACACATTAGAAGGATGGAAGAAGGAAGACTACCTAAGATAATCATGGATTGAGAATCACAGGGAAGGAAAAAGAAGGGTAGACTAAATATTACGTGGATTCAGGGAATCAATGAAACTAAGAGGGAATGGGAAATAGAAGAAGATATATGGATGAACAGAGAAGAATGGAAAAATGTGTTGAAACAAATGTGTAGTTAACTGTGAACATGGGTACCGGAAAAATGTATATTCATTGTAAAATCTGGAATAATAATAATATATATATATATATATATAAATTTACAACTATTATAATAATTTTGGATTCACAATAAAAAAACAAATGTGGAGCTCATAACTTGTAATCGTTTATATATATATATTGTAATTTAGATTTAAGACTATTTTTTTGTTTGTATTTGTTCAAACCTGGTTGAGTGGTAGACAAGGCCTTAAGGCCTTAACTCAGCCAGGTAAAATAAAGCTATTATTATTATTATTATTATTATTATTATTATTATTATTATTATTATTATTATTATTATTATTATTATTATTATTATTATTTTTGCTTTCAACATATTAATATTAAATTACACTAAAAATCGACTAAAAATAGAATTTTATTGTCATAATCCCAGTTCAGTTTTATGAAAACATCTACCGTTTTCATTTAATAATTTCTTTTATTTATTTTTCAATACGCATATATAAAAGTTTACACATTATAATTTCTGGCTGTTCATAAAATTCAAATGATTTTTTACTAGGTGAACAACATTTGATTATGAAAATTATTTATTATGACGTTATATTTCCATGAATGTTATAACATTATTTTATTTATTATATTCATTATACAAACATTTTTTTTGTGTATACTCCATACGTACCGCATGGAACACGGCTGCAACTTTTTTTTTCCAAACCTTATGTATTGAATTTTTACTGTTATTCTGCTAATTATCGCGTTGAAAAAGTAACTGGGAATTTTTTATGAGATTCTTATCGCTAATTGCACTGGTCAAATACTGTACCATGAATACATGACAGCTGGACGCACGGGTCGGGTTTACTGACGCAGCACAATATTCATAGGTACAATTTGAACGAGAAATCCGTGCGTTTCAATTTAATTTGAAACGCACGGATTTCTCATGGATATTGTAACTACAAAAACTACATACTTTGTCAGATAATGTTCAGGAAATTATGTTGTGTGCCACCACATATCACTCACACCTTTCAAGAAAATTCACTTCATCACGCGTTATTCCTATATTATTTAGAGTTTGATTATAAAATAATTATGGGTCCACAGTTAAATTTAATGGTTCTAATGATATCGTAGCAATTTCTCTTCTTATTGTCTTTCAAATCGTCTGAAGATTTCCTAAATGAATCTAGCAAAACTATTTTTATTCAATATTTTAAATTCCAAAATAATTTCATATCAAGAAACATTCTTTCCCATTATAGTTAACACAAACACACTATTTCCTACATGTTTGAGTTCCAAAATGTTTTATCCTAAACAAAGTTCCCCGAACCTAATTTTTTTTAAATTAAAGTCTAGACTTACCTACACAACATCTTTATAATTCGTCATCAACCTAGTTTTCATTTGTTTGCAAACTAACTTCAGACGGAACAGTCCCAATGATGAATCTGTGATAAGTAATCTGGAAACGTGCCAAAATTTGAAACAAACAGAACTCGCTTGCAACAGCAGAAAGAATAGCCTATTTAATACAGTTGTAACATTTTAACTATATAATACAATAAATTAAATTGTGACAAACCTTCCAGCTACTGGTCACAAATTTTATTTCTAAATGTACCGATTACATTATTTCTAATACATAGGCCTATACTTATATATTTTTTTTTAATTTTACTTTTGAAAATTTTTGTTTGCGAATTGTGACCATTAGTAGCCTAATAGTTAAAGTTTATATATATATATATATATATATATAGTAATTCTGCCCGATGGCAGGTCCTTTACTGCAATCATAGCATTTTCATGCTATGCTTCCAGCTTTAATAGGGAATTGTAGGTGTGGTAGCTTCCCGTTGCTTTCCACACCGGTGAAGGATGATGATGATGATGATGATAATGATAAGGATGATGATGGTGATGAAGGCCATATGATTTCGGGGACCGTTTGGGCCTTAAAGTTTTCCTGACATTTGTCTTACAGGTGAGGAAAAACCCCGATAAAAACCTCACCCAGAAAAACTGCCTCGACCGGGAATCGAACACGGGCCCGCTGCGTGAAAAGGCAGCACGCTACCTCGAGACCACAGCGGTCGACTATATATATATATATATATATATTTATTTATTTATTTATATGTAGGCCTATATGGTTTTTGTGGAACTTAAGGTTGTTAGGAGATTCTACATTGGACATGTCAATTGGAAATTAAAAAAAGTTGGGAATAAAGTCATGCAATATGTCCAACAAATTTGAGTTAATCCGATATATTTTATTTATTGAGTGCCTACTGAAAAAAAATAATTGTCTGTATCACTTTGTCCTTGGGGCAATCCTCTAATGAGGAAAGTTGTATATAATAATAATAATAATAATAATAATAATAATAATAATAATAATAATAATAATAATAATAATAATAATAATAATAATAATAATAATAATAATAATCCATCCATAGTAATTCTGCCCGAAGGCAGGTCCTTCAATGCAATCATAGCATTGTCATGCTATGCTTGCAGCTTTACTAGGGAATTGTAGGTGTGGTAGCTTCCCGTTGCTTTCCACACCGGTGAAGGATGATGATGATAATGATAAGAATGAAAATGATATGGAAGATGATGGCCATATGATTTCGGGGACCGTTTGGGCCTTAACGTTTTCCTGACATTTGTCTTATAGGTGAGGAAAAACCCCGATAAAAACCTCACCCAGAAAAACTGCCCCGACCGGGGATCGAACCCGGGCCCGCTGCGTGACAAAGCAGCACGCTACCTCGAGACCACAGCGGTGGACATAATAATAATAATAATAATAATAATAATAATAATAATAATAATAATAATAATAATAATAATAAAATGGCATATTTTCTTAAAGATGTGAGAGATACGTGTCGGCAGAAGGTCACTTATACCAATATGTTCTGTAAGAGCAGTTTATAATTATTATAATAATTAATATATGCACGAGAAATATAATTCAATTGAATGTGTCGGGTAAAGAATACTCAACTTCGCAGGCTTATAGCGTGATTCCAGCCGTCACGCGAGCCTCTAACGACAGCGAATGAATGAATGGTTAATTATTGTGATAAATACCCTCTAATTGTTTTTGTCAATTAAAATGAACTAGGTTTCTAAATAATACAGTAGATAAACAAACGCGGATATTTCAAATGGATGTTTGATCATATCTTCTAAAAGCAACCTAACAGCTCATGTGTCTTCCAAATAAAATTACAGTAGATGGTAAAGTTTGGAAATCTTATTCTGGAGGTACCGAATTCAAAATCACAAATGCGATTGATATTTGACACTAGGCCCCATTTTATTATTGATTATTATTTCAAAATATTAAGGGGGGTGATGGATGAAATTTCTATTTTCTACACTTTTTAAGCTACATACTTGATATTTTATACACACATTTATGTCATAATAGATAATATTATATTAAAGATTCATCCTTCTAGGCTTAAAAGTTTTTGAGTTATTGAAGAAAATCCATTTAAAAATTTGCATATTAAAATTTTTAATAAGTCCCATAATTGTTTAGTATATATTTATAAAACTATTATTCTACCAGTTATATTATATGGGTGCGAAACATGGACTCTTACTTTAAGGGAGGAAAGGAGATTACGAGTTTTTGAGAATAAAGTTCTTAGGAAAATTTTTGGACCAAAGAGAGATGAACAGACAGGTGAATGGAGAAGACTACATAACAATGAACTACATGGTCTTTATAGGAAGCCAGATATAATAATAACAGTTAAGTCTCGTAGACTGCGATGGGCAGGACATGTTGCACGTATGGGGAAAGAAAGAGTTGCATGGAAGGTTCTTGTAGGAAAGCCAGAGGGAAAACGCCCAGTTGGTAGACAAATAATGAGGTGGGAGAATAACATTAACTATGATTTGAGGGAAGTAGATTATACAGGGAATGATTGGAAAGCATTATCTCAGGATAGGGATGTATGAAGAGCTTATGTCTGCACGGCCATGAACCTACGGGTTCGATAGTGCCAGTGAGTAAGTAAGTAATTTTTTAGTAAGTTTTAAAATTGTTTTTTCTACACGACCATTGACGTATTTGGAACAACACTATGCAGTAACGTTTCTGTACCATTATAATAAAGGAAGAAAAAATATATACATCCTCTGCATACGATTTTTTTTTCAAATTACTATAGTCTACATATTTTATGTTTTACTGAAAAAAACTATCAACGTTGTTTCAAAATCCAAGCATAGAATTATTAGCCATAGTGTGTGGGACATACAGTTACAATTTCGTGCTTCTATCATTAAATTTGTCAATACTATTTTGATTTTAATGTATTGAAATGCAATGAAAATAAAAGTGTGGAAAAGCCAATTTGAAATTTTGCTTAATTACTTACTCACTGGCACTATCGAACCCGTAGGTTCATGGCCGCGCGGACATAAGCTCTCCATACATCCATATCCTGAGCTAGTGCCTTCCATTCATTCCCTGTATAATCTACTTCCCTCAAATCATAGTTAATGTTATTCTCCCACCTCATTCTTGGTCTACCAGCTGGGCGTTTTCCCTCCGGCTTTCCTACAAGAAGCTTCCATGCAAGTCTTTCATTCCCCATACGTGCAACATGTCCTGCCCATCGCAGTCTACGAGACTTAACTGTTCTTATTATATCTGGCTTCCTATAAAGACCATGTAGTTCATTGTTATGTAGTCTTCTCCATTCACCTGTCTGTCCATCTCTCTTTGGTCCAAAAAAATTCCTAAGTACTTTATTCTCAAATACTTTTAATCTTCTTTCCTCTCTTAGAGTAAGAGTCCATGTTTCGCACCCATATAATATAACTGGTAGAATAATAGTTTTATATATTTTCAGTTTAACGTTTTTTGAAAGGAGTTGGGACATCAAGAGTCTCTGCAATGCATAACAGCATGCATTTCCAGAATTGAGCCTATGTTTAATTTCTTTGTGCATCTCATTCCTACTTGTGATTATTTTTCCTAGGTATTTGAATTCAGCCACTTCCTCAAAATTTCCCTCATTTGTCATTAGCTGTCCATTTCCATTATATACTGAATTTCTACGTGTGACCATATATTTAGTTTTATTGATATTTACATCCAGTCCTAATTTCTTAGTGTTACTCAATAGTGTGTGCGTGTTGGCCTTTAGTATCTCCTCGCTATCGGCCAGTAGTACCACATCATCAGCATAAACTAACAGCTTATTAATACCATTGAAAGTTTGCATGCAGTTAAATTAGAATGTAGCATACATGCCTTCCTACAGTCATTAGGGAGACGTACAAGCACCATAGGTCACTGAAATTTCGCCAATTTATACTTTAAGGTACGTAGTCTTTTTTAATATAAAAAAACAAAAAATGATAAATTTGACCGAAAATGTTAAAAATTACACCCATCACCTCCCTTAAAAATTCAACAACGGTTTGAGTTCCACAAGTCACATAAAAACAGCTTACTCATATATACCTAACACTTCCCAAGCGTCTCAAAATACAATATTTTTTTTTTGTAATCCTACTACAGGCCTCAGGAGGCCCTTCGGGAGTAGGAGGTTAACCCTTAAATTCGCAAAACACAAATTTCTTCTGTTAGTTATTGGAATGTGGCGGACCGCAGTGAGAACGGAATCTTGTGTAACTGTTATTATTAGATATATTGTATAATTAGACACACATTTAATTGGTTTCTTTTTTGTTCGTTTTCTTACGCCCTGGGGTCCGTCGGGCCCCAGCTGTGCTCACAACAGCAACAGGGCGCGTCCCCGGGTGGCGGATAGGGGAACGGTCGGTGGTTTGCTTGCATTCCTCCCGGCTAGGTCCAGACCGGACCCGCGGGCCATTTGTGGGGTCGTCAGGACTCGAGCGACCTGACGTACTATATAGCTCGTGCTGCGCCCACTCCAGCAGCAAAACGCGTCCCCTCGGTGGCGCAGTGGGGAAAAGGTCGGTGGATCTGCTAGTCAGTCCTCCCTTCCAAGTCCGATGGACTCGCGGACCATGAGTGGGGTCAGCAGGAAAAAACATATGGCGAAAGGGCCTGCTGTCAAACCTAGAACTATCCCGGCCCACAGCGGGGGCATGTGCCGCTGTTGGCGTGGCGGTGTGAGACTAGGGGTTCGTGCCCCCCTATCTCCTGGTTCATTGAACCTGAGACCATCTGTGGGGGCACCATGGGAGATGAGCTCCCTGGATGCCTACATTGCTCAGTGGGCTGCCTCACAGCAGCTACACGACTAGACCTAGTCTTGCGAACGGGCTGGATGGGACAATACCGGGCGTAATGCTGGGAATTACCACCAGGTCAATAAGCTCGGGAAAGGAGAAAGCGCGGTCTTTTGGTCTGTGAGACTTAGCGCCGACTCTGGAAGCGAGTGACCCAAGGACAATCTGTGAGGTCGTCAGGAGTTGAGCGACCTGACGTACTAATGCTCAGGCTGGACCCACTTCAGCAACCAAACACGTCCCCAGCTGGTGCACTGGGGGAAAGATCGGTGGATCTGCTAGGCAGTCCTCCCGGTTAAGCCCAAGGGACTCGTGAACCATTAGTGGGGTAGGCAAGATTTGAGCGCCTTGTCGTACTAGTTGCTCATCTGTTGGAGCTTGCGAGCTCCGTGCTGGCCCACAACAGCTGCAGAAGGCGTCCCTGGGGGCACACCAGGGCTCAGCTCGGACCAGTCCAGAGGGGAGCTACTGTACTGGTTCTTGGCTTGGCCTATGGGCCCGTCGACAAACTGTGGGGTCGCCAGGAGATGAGCACCTGGATGTACTAAAAGTCTCACACTGTTGGGCTTGTAGCCCTAGCCGGTCTCACAACGGCTGCAGGACATGTCCCTGGAGGCAGAACAGGGGAATGGTCGGTGGATCTGCGACAGCAGTCCTCCCGGCTAGGCTCATGGAGCCCGTGGACCAACTGTGGGGTCGTCAGGATTGAGCGACCTGATGTACTATGTAGCTTAACAATTGCCCAGAACTGCGAACTCCAACACTCTCTCCCTGGGGTGTTGGTTTAAATACCGAGAACTTGAACGTGGACGCGAAAATAGGATAGGGAGGACTAGAACTAGGACTTGGGAGTATGGTCATGACGACCGAGGTATCCCAAGGGGTGGACGGCAGGGCCTAGATGTTCGTTTTCTTACGATTAATTTAAAATATTAAATTAATTGAACCAACTGATGTATCCAACAGGATAGATTACCAATTTAAGGATTAAGGCTCCCACTTTTTCTGGACAATCGGCACCTGATGTCAGCCGGGTTGTCAGCCCTACGTGACGGCCGCCTTTACCCCCAGAACAAGCGCCTGGTACTCATTTCCGTTAGAGGCTGAGTCGACCTCAGGGTCATAGTGCCGCCTGAAGGTTTGGGTCAGTTTAAAAATCCTGACCCCACCGGGACTTGCACCCTCGACCTTCTGGCTTGTAGCGCAGCGCCTTAACCACTACGCTACGGCGTGCCCCACACAATAAAATATAAATTATATTTATATTATATCTGTGTTTCTTTATAACTTCCCTTTAGAATAAAACTATATCCTGGAATTTTTGTCACAAAACTAAGAGCTGTAAACTATCACATTAATCAATACAAATAAAATTTCTACTGGCGACGCATCAAAATCATCAACGGCTACATTGTCTTCAATATAACAACTAGTAGAGCATACTCATCCTGCTGATTATGGAAGTTAACTTCTGAAAGGCCTCCATTTAATAACATTTTTAATGCATTATTTTAACAAAGCTGAGGGCGACAGAACCTGCCAACAGGTATATTTTAATTTTTAATCTTTATCTTAGGGTTATAAAAGACAGTGAGGTGCATCCTATATAACCTCTCCTATCTAAATGCCAATCCCACCTGCTCGTGGTGCAACCTGCCTAAAACAAACGGGGCTATAACCGTTCCATCAAGATACAGAGTAAATGCTGTATCATAATCGCGACTGTCCAGGGGCCTACGGTGACAACCCCACCACTGGACGTGCTCACTTCGGGACAGTAACCTGTTGTGAGGACTTACCTTATTAAAAAGTCTCAAAGAGGATGTAAAAGGACTGCTCTAAATGATTATCACCCAAACTTGTTAAAAGAGACGATGAAATTTATGAGGCGTACTGCGCGTTACTCTAGAACAGACCATAAAAGAAATTCTGAGATTCTCGGAAAATTACAAACAGAATCAGTCATGGAATATGTACAAAAATATAGAAACAACGGGAAATCTCACGAAAGAAAAATTAACCTGAACACGAATACCACGTCAAATCTTAAATTACCAGCCGCTAGGCAAGAGATCTTTGGGCAGACCCTTCAAACGTTGGATTGAGACCGTAACAGACCGCTAGGTCTATCACATGAAAGGAAGAAGAAGAATCTTTATCTTCTTCTTCCTTCCAAGTATTAGGCCAAGGCCTGTTACGATCCTATATAAAATTTTCCATCTTTATCTTATATCAGATTAATGCAAAAATCAGATTATATATGACATTAATGAAGTCTGTGCTGACGTATGGCAGTGAGACGTGGGTATTGACAGTAAATACCATTGCTAAGCTCGGAAGATCTGAAAGGACAATTCTGAGAAGATTATATGGACCCGATCAGGAAAGAGGAGAATGGCTAATACGATATAATGAGGAATTATATTATCATCATAGTACATTCACGAATTTAGGCCATTTGTTGACTTGTTTCGGCCTCAAGAGAAACACCATCCAGAAGTCTTTTGAGTGGACGTCCTGGTCTTCTTCTTCCTGCAGGTTCATATCTTAACATTTGTTTGGGTATTCTGTGATCTTCCATTCGATGAACATGTTGCATCCATCTTGACTTATAATCAGAAATTTTATTTTTTAAAGATTCCATGTGTAATTCTTCTAAGATGTCTTCATTTTTTTGTGATCTAGTAGTGTGTATCCTGTAGTCCTTCGAAGATATCTCATTTCAGCAGATCTAATCTGTGTATATCCTGTTTCAACGTCCATACTTCGCTACCATACAAAAGAGTTGGAAGAGCCAGTGTTTTATACACTTTCAGTCTTGAATGCTTTTGGACTAACTGTGGCTTGAAGATAGAATTTATTAACCCTAAAATTCTTATAAATTTAGATATTTTTGCATTTAAATCCTTTTCTTCTTCATATGAGATATTGCATCCTAGATATGTAAAATTATTCACCTGCTCCAAAATGTTATCGTCCAGTACAATTTTACTTCTGACAGGATCTACACCTTGAAATGCCATAATTTTTGTTTTTTCTCTAGATATCTTTAATCCATATTCTTCTGTAATTTTGTTAAGTTCATACAGACCTTTCTGTAGATTATCTTCGGAATTTGCTATTATTATTTGGTCATCTGCAAACAATAGGGTGTTTAATTTTCTATTTTCTGATATTCTTATTCCAAATTTATATGTTTTGTTCCAGCAACATATTACTTCATTGATATAAATTGCAAAGTGTGATGGGGCTAGGGGGCAGCCTTGTCTCACACCACGATTTATAATTCCTTCTTCAGAAAATCTGTTATTTAATTTAATCTTTATGGTGTTGTCTTTGTAAATATTTTGTATGTTCTGCCGAAGTAAATTTGGTATAGTTCTGTCTTCCAATATATTTAAGAGTTTTGATCTCTTGACTGTGTCGAATGCTTTTTTCAAAATCTATGAAAGCAAAATGTGTTTCTAAGTTGAATTCTCTTCTTTTTTCAAGCAATAATTTAACAGAAAATGCTGAATCAATACAAGATCGTCCTTTCCTAAATCCATTTTGACATTCCATAAGGAATTTTTCACTGAAACTTTTCAATTTTCCATTTAAAATGTCTGCATAAATTTTGTAGCATGTATCACTTTCATAAACCATCAGACGTTTTATTATTAAATACCTCGGGTTGACATTTCGACATTCTTGGTATCCTATCTAGCATTGACTTAATTGTAACCCATCTTCTGAGTCTGGGGCGCCTGGAACGCGGGGTTACGGCTGCCCCTATGTTGCAATTGGTGATGATGATGATTGTGGTGCGCGAGGAGAGTCCTTGATCCTAAACTTAATCTAAAGCGAACATGAATGATGATTTTGATGACTATATGATGCTCGGGGACCGTTTGGACCTTAAAGTTTCCTGTCTTACAGGTGAGGAAAAAGTCCACAAAAACCTCACCCAGGAAACTTGTCCCTACCGGGGATTGAATTCATGCCCGCTGCGTGACAATTCAGCACACTGTCTCTTTTTGCAGACATTAAAATATTTACATTGAGATGGGGAGGACATATCCAGAGAATAATAGTGAAACGGTTAAAAAATTAACGATGCACCATCCAGATGGAAGAAGAAATGTTGGAAGATCTAATGCTAGGTGGGTGGATGCAGTTTTGTACGATATCCAAATACTTAAAATTCGAAATTGGTGGACAGTCGCTAGGAATGGAGAGGTCTGGACGACAGGTATTAGGCAGGCTGTGACTCGACCTGGGTTGTTATGCCAAATATCATGATGATGGTCACGTTATACTATACGAATCAGATAAGCCATATTAGCAAGTGATTAAATTAACATTAAAAATGTAGGCTATTAAGAAAGAAGGAACATAATTCAAACATTTATATCTTCCAAACTACAAAAAAATATGAACACAATTCCAACGTTTCTGGAAATAGAAAAGGTCGAATTTTTCTGATCATGGCCGAAGTGGCGCTGTTGCTTGTCATGTTGATTGTTTGTATTAAATGGCGACACAATAGGACGTTGTATTGGAAGAGGAGGAGCAGAAGATTAACTGTATTACCGGAGGCCTCCCAGATCAATGGAGCTAACCCCGTGTGATTTTTATCCGTGGGGTTATGTAAGAGACCGTGCTTTTATCCCCCCTATCCCTGACACTCTTGAAAATCTGCGACATCGAATTGTTGAAGCTGTGAATTCGATAACTAGTGACCAGCTGATTCGTGTGTGGCAAGAAATGAGCCACGTTTTGATATTTGTCGTGTAACACATGGTGTTCACACTGAATACATAAAATACTGAAATTTGAACTTTTCTCTTTCCAGGAACGTTGGAATTCTGTTTACATTCTTTGTAGTTTGCAAGAAATAATATTTGAAATATGTTCCTTCTTTCTGAATAGTCCTGTATAATTGCCAAGTTCTGGTAAATAACTGATCCGATAATTATTGATTTATAATAAATTATTAGAGCTCCAGTAACTAATATAATCAATTGTCTATCAAAATTATAATCTTGTTAGAAATTTAATATCAATTTAACCAAGTATTTGTTTAAAGATAGGCAACAAAGTTCTCAAGTTCATATTTTTAATTAAAGTGTAGGATAAACTTTCTTTGAAATTAAATTCTTATGTTGAAGTACTTGCTCTCACTTTAAGGCAATTTTCCGGAGCTGTCACCTCTAAGCAATTCATGATCACTTCACATATCCTGCACCTTCCTTCAGACATATTACACAAGCGATTTTGTCGCTTAACCACAGTGCCATGTCTCCCCTTCTATTTCCCATCATTTCTATACAGGTTCACATTACAATTCATTACACACTGAATTCTGAAAATTGCACAAAATTGTAGAAGCAAATTGTTCCTCTCTACTTTTACACTACTTTCCCATATAACGAAAGTAAATGTAATTGCCAAAATTGTAGAAATTTTATTGTAAAATAAAAAAAAAATGTTAAATGCACAACAGAAATGAATTCATACTTATTTATCCTAAACAAAATTAAATTATTAACTCTAACTTTAAGGGAGGAAAGGGGATTTCGAGTATTTGAGAATAAAGTTCCTGGGGAAATTTTTGGTCCAAAGAGAGATGGATTACATGTGAATGGAGAAGACTACAAAACAATGAACTACATGGTCTTTATAGGAAGCCAGATATAAATCTCGTAGACTGCGATGGGCAGGACATGTGGCACGAATGGGGGATTGAAAGACGTGCTTTGAATCTTCTTGTAGGAAGACCAGAGGGAAAACGACAAGTTGGCAGACCATGAATGAGGAAGGAGAATATCATTAACTATGATTTGAGGGAAGTAGATTATAAAGGGGATGATTGGAAAACATTACCTCCGGATAGGGATGGATGGAGAGCTTATGTCTGCATGGCCATGAACCTACGGGTTCGATAGTGCCAGTGAGGTAGTTAAATTTATAATGTATTTTGATAAAACTGCACAGTTCGTGATATTTTTGTTTTTAGTCCTAGCAAGTAGATGGTTCACGAAACTGAATGTTGAATAATATAGAATTTCTGCTTTTGTGATTAGTAGAGGAAAATATATCCTATAATTTAACTCGGTTATTTGTCACCAGGTATTGGCATTACAGTCCCGCGCCGTAGTCGAGCGGTTAAGGTAGGAAGCCTTGGCGCAGAGCTACTGGACTTGCGCTGGTTCGAGTCTCCATGGGGGAAGAAATTTTCTCATGGTATTTCGGCCAGTATGGGACCGGTGCCCACCCAGCATCGTGAGGCAATTGGGTAGCTACAATAAGTAGCGGCTCCAGGTTGAGAAACCAGCTATAACGGCTGGGGGACTCGACATGCTAACCACATGTCACCCCTACACTGGCTGTTGATCATCTACCTCTGTGATTGACACATGTGGATGTGAAGGGCCAGCAGCCGGCTGGTAAAAGGGCAACCGCTGAAAAGTGGAAAGACCCTCAATCGGAATCGGTATTGGCATTACTCTAATGAAAAAAAATCGCAAAATTGTTTACAGTTAAACATACAGCAATGCACAGACAATAAAGGAGTTAGCAATCAAAATAAATAGTGAAATTAACATTGAACGAAAAAAGTCAGTTACAACTCAATTAACATCAAATGAACTGAAAATTTCAAAACATTGTCTATTAATTATTTATCGTGTTTGACGCCTGTGTTATAATTAATGTTTCAAACGGTGCATTACGTGCAGCTGCATTATTCATTATCGCATTAAAATTACATAAAGCAGACGAAAAGTTTATATAGAATAGATACGTCATTTCAATTATTCCGATGTTTTATTATTTCGAAATCAGGATTAAATTTTGTTGCAATCACAGTTTTTAAACAATGTTTTTGTTATCTTTTATTTCGGAAGTACATATATTTGACTGGAAAGAACATATTGATAGAATACCAGAAGGAAGATTTCCAAAATTATTGCTAAATTATAAACCGCACGGAAGGAGAAATGTTGGATGCCCACACAGAAGATGGTCTGAACAATTTTAACAATTCTAGCTTTCATGAAACCGGAACGAGCCAACAGGCTTAATCCCTGGATGAAAATGATATACTTTGACATTATAGTGGACACCAGAATCTATTACGTAATAAAATTTAATTCATTTAGGTTTATTCATTAAATTATTTACTCATTTGTTATTTTTCTCTTTTCGATTCTGATATGTAAAAAAGTGCTATGGCTCGGTTCGAAGATGCCTGAAACAAACTAGATCTATAATTTTCTACAATTGAGGATCCTTCCAAATCGTATTTTTCTTTGAAGGAAAAGTAAAATTATCATAAGTAATGCCACGAGTGATTAATTATCGATAAATCCACGACTCACGAAGTGAGGAGTGAATTTATCTAGAGAATTTGGAAAACAAGAATGGCATTTGTTAGGACTATTTAACGGATAAAATTAAGATGTTTACTCACAAATCATTATTTAAATATAGTTATTTTAAAATATGTATATGTTTAATGTAAACGGCGATGTTTGAAAACAAGTGAGAAACAATTGGTAC
The DNA here is from genome assembly GCA_030220185.1 of Diploptera punctata. NCBI lineage: Eukaryota > Metazoa > Arthropoda > Insecta > Blattodea > Blaberidae > Diploptera > Diploptera punctata. Next base: position 1,689,353 of record JASPKZ010003857.1, read on the forward strand.
GCTTCATTTGCTTCTTCTGTTCATCACTGCAACCAGATCATTCTATTTATTGCCAAAGGAACGCAATATTGTAAGAATGCACTCTAGTGGAGAAAAAAATGAAACATATCAAACTGTATATTAATTCATTTCTGATGTCGTAAGATATAAATATGGCAATTATATTTTTCTGGAATATTATTACCTGGCAAAAAAATCATTTAAGAAAGTGCAAAGAGTGGTTTCTTTTTTTGGTGGTATAATCAATTGCTACAAATGTTTTCATATTATGCCCCGCATGCCCTATGTGTTGACATTCATGCACTATATATACAATCTGGTAGCCGTATTTCTTAGAAAGTCAGTCACTGCAAAATAATGCTATGACCTATTCAAGAGTGTTAAAAAGGAGGTGCTTTGTAAGCAAATATAATAAGAACAGTCAAGTCTCGTAGACTGCGATGGGCAGGATATGTGGCATGAATGGGGAATGAAAGAGGTGAATGGAAGCTTTTGTAGGAAAACCAGAGGAAAAGCGCCCAGTTGGTAGACCAAGAATGAGGTGGTAGAATAACATTATTCATGATATGAGGGAAGTGGATTATACAGGGGATGACTGGAAAACATTAGCTCAGGATAGGGACGTATGGAGAGCTTATGTCCGCGCGGCCATGAACTTACGGGTTGTATGGAGCCAGTGAGTTAGTTAGTTAGAATGGAATGCGCAAATCTGCTGGTGGACACTCTATATCATCAAAAATGTTCAATGGTCTATAAATAAAAAATAAATAAAATAATGTAGAAAAGTAGTGCCTAGAAGTAATAAAAATGCAGATCAAGAATATAAATCAACATATGAACCTTCAACTGTATTTTGTGTTTCGTATTTGTTACGTCCAATTGTTTCTTTGTGGAAAGTCTGAATTATAATGTATTCTAATATTTTGTACTCACATTGCACCCCAGTCCAACCCATTATACGAGATCGTAAAAAAACAAGTCAGTTGCTGCTACAAACAGTTTGAGTATACATCACCGTACACAACAACAACGAGTAGCGGAAGCTCAACCTGCAGAAGATGGAAGATAACTTCCGAAAGCGCTCCAGTTAAAGTTTATATACAATATATTAACAAAGTTGAGGACGACGGCACCTACCAACAGGTACAATTTAATTTTTAACTTTCATCACATTACCTGCATAACAAATATTACAGCTCTTGATATCGTTACGTCCCGCGCCGTAGCCGAGTGGTTAAGGTAGGAAGCCTTGGCGCAGAGCTATGGGACTTGCGCTGGTTCGAGTCTCCATGGGGGAAGAAATTTTCTCATGGTATTTCGGCCAGTATGGGACCGGTGCCCACCCAGCATCGTGAGGCAATTGGGTAGCTACAATCAGTAGCGGCTCCAGCTTGAGGAACCAGCTATAACGGCTGGGGGACTCGACATGCTAACCACATGTCACCCCTATACTGGCTATTGATCATCTACCTCTGTGATTGACACATGTGGATGTGAAGGGCCAGCAGCCGGCTGGTAAAAGGGCAACCGCTGAAAAGTGGAAAGACCCTCAATCGGATATCGTTACAATAAGTTGATATATTTGGCTTAAAAAGTGCGGCCTTGAAGAGAAGAAGAAAAATAATGTTTCTTAATAATCTGGTATTTTGTTTGCAATTTTAACCCATTCCCCTCAGAAGACGAAGTACACTCGCTTAACACTGAGAAGAAGAAGAAGAATGTTTCTTAATAATCTGGTATTTTATTTGCAATTTTAACCCATTCGCCTCAGAAGACGAAGTACACTCGCTTAACTCTGCTGTTATATATTTTTTTCAATATTTTGTACATCCCTTGGCTGGTAATCTTTTATTAACAATTATGAATAGTAGAGGAATGTGTTTTGCCCTTCGCCCTTATTGTGTTCTGAAGTACCGTTATCGTTTGTTCGTTTTTTAATGTCTGAAAACAGACAATATAATTTACTGTGACTTAAATCCGGTTTTTGGGAAAATGCATTGAGCATTTAAGCCCGAAGTGAATGGGTTAAGTACCATTTAGAGGTATAAGTTCAATAATTCCACTCTATACATTAACTTTCCATTGCTGCTGATGCTCAAATTCTAGGAGGCATCGCTGGTCGTGGACGAATAATAATGCATATTTTTTGTATTGACCATTATTACGTTGGAGAGCGACGCCTCATCAGTGAAAATGTATTCAGAGACGACGTTAGAATTAGCAAGAAGTTTTTTGTGTATCCATTTATAACCTGAACCCGATTGTGCAAGTCACTCCATGCAGTTCGTGATGTAAATGAACATAATAAGTATGGAAATGAAGGGGTTACAAAATGCGATGTGCACTTGTTCCTGAAACACCAAATTCACATTAAAGTGTTGACGTGAGCTCACGCTAGGATTCACGAGCACAACAAGTTCACAAGTTTCGTCTGTTCCCTCTTCTACAATTTCGAAGCCTTGCATCAAACTTTTAGTCTCAGATAAAGTCGAAATACCACGAGCTCATAATGTGCATTACATATGTTTTTGTTTCTGCAGTAGATAGGGAAATTGTTTTCAGACGATTCTCTGAAAGGCCATTATCTTCTCACTGGATGCTTGCTCTCATTCCATAAAAATATATTATTATCTAATAATAAGGTCGTCGTAATATGGTTTAAAAACCCCAAACCAATCTTTACTAAACTCAGTTATTGAACATAATGTACCACTAACAACCACTGATAAATGATTAGCACATAATAATAATAATAATAATAATAATAATAATAATAATAATAATAATAATAATAATAATACTTACTTACTTACTTACTCACTGGCACTATCGAACCCGTAGGTTCATGGCCGCACGGACATAAGCTCTCCATACATCCCTATCCTGAGCTAATGCTTTCCAATCATTCCCTATATAATCTACTTCCCTCAAATCATAGTTAATGTTATTCTCCCACCTCATTCTTGGTCTACCAACTGGGCGTTTTCCCTCTGGCTTTCCAACAAGAAGCTTCCATGCAAGTCTTTCATTTCCCATACGCGCAACGTGTCCTGCCCATCGCAGTCTACGAGACTTAACTGTTCTTATTATATCTGGCTTCCTATAAAGACCACGTAGTTCATTGTTATGTAGTCTTCTCCATTCACCTGTCTGTTCATCTATCTTTGGTCCAAAAATTTTCCTAAGTACTTTATTCTCAAATACTCGTAATCTCCTTTCCTCTCTTAAAGTAAGAGTCCATGTTCCGCACCCATATAATTTAACTGGTAGAATAATAGTTTTATATATTTTCAGCTTAACGTTTTAATAATAATAATAATAATAATAATAATAATGTGTTATTAATTCTGGCAGAGTTAAAGTTCTCTTCCACTCAAGGCAGCACAAATACAAATAAATATTTGACAAATATAGATATACATCCATCAATTGTAATTCTGCCTGAAGGCAGGTCCTTCACTGCAATCATGGCATTTTCATGCCATGATTGCAGCTTTGCTAGGGAATTGTAGGTGTGGTAGCTTGCCGTTGCTTTCCACACCGGTGAAGGATGATAATGATTATGATGATAAGGATGGTGATGATGATGATGGCCATATGATTTCGGGGACCGTTTGGGCCTTAAAATTTTCCTGACATTTGTCTTACAGGTGAGCAAAAACCCCGATAAAAACCTCACCCAGAAAAACTGCCCTGACCGGGGATCGAACCCGGGCCCGCTGCGTGACAAGGCAGCACGCTACCTTGAGACCACAGCAGTGGACTATAATATATATATATATACACACTATAATAATTATAAAGTATTAAAATATATTAAATGTTACGATGAAAATTTCACGCACAAGCAACATTTTATACGATAATAACAATACTTATGATAATAATAATGATAATAATAATAAAAATAATAGAAATAATAACAATAATAATAATAATAATATGATAAATTATACGAGAAAAACCAATCACTGGGTAATGATGAAGTCGAGGTTAGAACAAATATAAATTTAGATTTCTTTTACAAGATGCCAATGTCCGGCAGCCCCTTATTTCTTGTGATAAGGAATTCCAGTTGCGAGAAGTGAGTATATGACATGGAGTGATGTGATGTTCTATGTTGCGGTATATTAAGCAAGAGACTATGTTGTGATCGTGTTTAAGTAATGGTTGGAGGATAGATACTGGAAACGGGATGATAAATAATTGGGAATCGAGGTATGTAGGATCTTAAGTAAGATAATTAGACAATGCGATTCTCTTCTCTCTTTTAAATGTAGCCGTGACAATTCGTGAAAAATGGAAAAATGTGATCGTATTTTCGGACATTAAATATGAATCTGATACACATATTATGGACACGCTGCAGTTTGTCCGACAATCCGTCACTTATGTCAGTTAGTAGAACGTCACAATAATCAAAATGCGGCATCGCTAAGGTTTGAATTAAAATTCTTTTAACCCTTAAACTGGCAAAACACAAATTTCTTCCGTTAGTTATTTGAATGTGGCGGACCGCACTGAAAACGGAATCTTGTATAACTGTTATTATTATGTATATTGTATAATTAGACACACAATTAAGTGGTTTCTTTTTTGTTCATTTTCTTCTGATTTATTTAAAATATTAAATTAATTAAACCAACTAATGTATCCAAAAGGATACATTACGAATTTAAGGGTTAAGAGCTGTAGGAAGAAAGTTTTTGAGACGCTTTAGGGAATGCATTATGGAGAAGATCTTTTCAGATGTTTGTTTTATTTGGGTATTCCAATTTAAATTAGAATCTAAGTAATATACGACGTCGGTATAAGGAATTTGTTCGTTATCCAACAGATAGCCGGCTATTGTTTATGGAGTTTAATATTATTGGATGTCCGATAATTATTGCTTGTGTTTTGTTTATATTTCGCACGTGATATGTAACCAAAAATTACCACAGTTTTAAGGATGGGGAGGATTTATTTATGCATCTCGAAGGACAACTTCTCTTTCATGGCACATGTGTTTCCATCATTCAGCATTCAGATATGTTACCAAACGTTCACAAAACGCACACCTTTGCTACATTAAGTACGCAATATTTCTATCAACAAGGTATTAAATAATTATGAATGAATGAGACTTTTTTTTTACATCTTACCTCATAGTTTATGTTTTTCTTTAATGTCGGTTGAAAATGAGAGAGGTGTCCTCTTGAAAACTGCAGTTCCCGTGTTTAATAAAACATAAACTATGAGGTAAGATGTAAAAAATGACTCATTTATTAATGAATTATCATAATGTTATTTCCCATATTTAACAGTGAATTAAATAGTTGGTTTTTTCGACAAAAATTTCTTCTTTTACGCCGACTACAGTATTGTTGAGTTGAATGGTGGAGTATGACATATTTTAGAATGGGTCTGGAAGAGAGTAGATATCTTATTGAATACATGTACAGGGTGCCGTTGAAAATCACCTTAAGCTCCTATATAAACATATCAATAACAACTATCTAATAAAATTAACAGTAAGAGTTTGAAACAATTTTTCGTGTGGCGCCTGAGGAAGGATTTATTTTGGGTTAGGAACATTAATTATGTGTCAGAACTGCAAAGGATTGTAAACAATACAAAGAAATTAAAATGAGAATTGCATGAGGGGAATCAGTAATATTGGCTTTAAATATAACTTTAAATATAATTTTTGAAACAAAGGGAAACAAATAGTTCATATATACATTACAAAATTAAATACTTAAAATAATAGTAAAACGCATATGGCAATAGCTATAGGTCAGAAACTTGGTACTTAAAGTTTCAAAGAAATTCTATACTATAACACTGGTCTACATGATTTTTGTCTCATGAGTACCAATAGTACTTAATGCAGTTTTTTATCGTGTTTTCAAATATGTATTCGGAATTTCTACATCACTCACAGTTTTGTCTTTAATTTCAATTTCAATTAATGGATTTAAATAATTATTTTTAATAAACTTTTTTCGTCCATTTGTCCATTGTAAAATAAAACTCAGGATATTTCAGCTATGGAAAAAGCTATCAAGACAAATGGAATCCTAATATGCTGGCCGATTATTGTTGGACCATCAAGAGGGATGCTCCACAGGCGAAATATAACAGAAAATAGTCATTTCTTACTTTCTGGGTGAGTCCGAATGTTCGAATATTGTGTAGTTACGAATGTTGAAAATAGTAAAATGTTTGAAATTATAAATTACTGTCTCCCGGAACCATGCGTGATGGAGAAAACGCGATATCATATTTGAATTCAGGAGAAAAAATACTATCAGAATCACATATTTTTCTTTCTGAGACAAAATAAAAAGTTTATTTTTTGTTGCTCAGTGTTATCAATGGAAATGGATTCCGGAGAAAATCAGCTTTAATATGAAGGAAACAAGATTAAGAACTGTATAAGAACAACTATAATAAGTGAACAAATTCTATATTGGATTATGCAATATTACAACCATGTGAAAAGAATGTGTGAAGAATGAAAATGGTGTTTGAAAGGCTGCTCGAAAGGCTGAAGAAGGACACCAAATATTTTTTGAATTCAGAATATAAAACAGTAAAGAGAGAAAGAAGAATGGAGGAAGAACATGGATTAATAGATAAGACTAGAGAATAAATTTAAATTTAAATCCGTGTTTTAGCACACAATATTTGGAACAGGATATTTAAATTCATTATTTAACACAGAGAATTTGGTACCAGACCCTCAGGGGTCCTCATCTAGGGGATATGTGGATGGCGACCACAAGGTGCCCAAGCTGAGCAAAACATTTCTTCCACTTACTTGTGTTTTGCACTCTTTTAACTTGACTATCTAACCTTTCTTGGTTAACTCTTGTTTTTTCAACCCCGACGCTATTAGGGAATCCGAGGGCTAGGGAGTCTTTCCTTTCTTCCATTTCTTCTTTCCTTTATTTTCTTTTCTTCTCCAGAAAAGCCTGACCAGAGGCTATAATATGGCAGCCCCATCACTGGTCTTGCCTTCCTTTGGCCAGCAACCAATCGAAGGGACTATTATTATGCTTTCAAGTCTTATATGAGAATTTCCCAGAAATTTTCTATAGGATCATAACAGGCCTTAGCCTAATACTTGGAAGGAAGAAGAAGAAGAATAATTTGGCACCTGAAAGTTAAACCGGATTGTTAAACTGGTTTTAGATATATAGTAGATAAATGAGACACACTGTGTTTTAAAATAACGTTTAACAACCGGTAAATTACGTTGTTCTAACATCTCTTCACGTAAATACGTCAGTTTGAATGCACGCTTTACGTCTATTTTATATAAATTCCGATGTTAAAAATACTTTTTCTTTCATTAAAGAAATACGTTTTAGTATGCCATTTGATATTTTCTTTCTAATAAATTCCCGTGTTTCCTGTACCTATGGGAAATCTACTGTCCAGACATTTATAATTAGCGAAAGCTCTGATCTTAAATTGAAATAATGCGATCCAATTTGTGCTTTCTCAATTACTTGAGAGTCAGAGATTTGGAGAAAAGCTGTTTATAGGACATTCTGTCCCTGAGATAAATTAAAATTAGATTTTCTTATATATTTCTATTCCAACCAAAGTATTTTCTTTAAATTCACATATTCATTCATTGAAGATAAAATTAGTACATATATCAGTAGGCACATAATTGTATCATCAACCCTTAGAATGGCAATGCATCCTAAAGGATACATCAATTGGTTTGATTTATTTAGTATTTTTAATGACTCAGAAGAAAACGAACGAGTAGTAATAACTTTAATAAACCTAATAATAACAGTGATGAGTAATTTTGTTTTCAGTGCGGTCCGCCACCTTTAAATAACTTACTAACTTACTTACTGGCACTATCGAGCCCATAGGTTCATGGCCGCACGGACATAAGCTCTCCATACATCCCTATCCCGAGCCAATGCTTTCCAATCATTCTCTGTATAATCTACTTCCCTCAAATCATAGTTAATGTTATTCTCCCACCTCATTCTTTGTCTACCAACTGGGCGTTTTCCCTCTGACTTTCCTACAAGAAGTTTCCATGCACATCTTTCATTCCCCATTCGTGCCACATGTCCTGCCCATCGCAGTCTACGAGACTTAACTGTTCTTATTATATCTGGCTTCCTATAAAGACCATGTAGTTCATTGTTATGTAGTCTTCTCCATTCACCTGTTTGTTCATCTCTCTTTGGTCCAAAAAATTTCCTAAGTACTTTATTCTCAAATACTTGTAATCTCCTTTCCTCCCTTAAAGTAAGAGTCCATGTTTCGCACCCATATAATATAACTAGTAGAATAATAGTTTTATATATTTTTAGTTTAACGTTTTTTGAAAGGAGTTGGGACATCAAGAGTCTCTGCAATGCATAATAGCACGCATTCCCATACTTTTAAATAACTGGCACGAAGAAATTATATAAGTTCCTAAATTTCATTTTTAAAATTCAAAATTTCGCAAACGATCAGCTTAACCTGAGGAGGGTCGTTTGTGTTAGGGTTTGCGGTATTGGGCCTACCGCCCTCGCCTCCTTGGAGCATTGGCGGCACCCGTGGCAGTAGGGGATTTTCTCTTGGCGTTCTAGGATGACAACTGACGAAAAACTGAAAACAAGTTTGTTAATGCTCAATGACTTGATCTTTGTCTCCTGATCTATGGCTGGGTACAACTGGCGGCTGGATCATCGCTCTACCGTTAACTACAAAACAATATCAATGGGCTGAAGAGGGCATTTAAGTCGCTAAAGCAGCCGGAAGAGACAGGCCACAGGCCCTGCACGTTGTTTCCTCCTGGCTGCCGAGTGTACACCGGGTCAAACTGAGTGTGGGCTCGGCGGGCCGAGGAACAATGTGTATGGGTACATGAAGGGTTTCTCTGCTCTTCCAGCCTCAAAGTCTTGTTGTCTTCCCTAACAATGTGGCTCAATGGTACTACAGGATTATTGACACAACAATATTCTTATTTCCAAGAGTATGGATGACAGAACAAAATACAAACTCGTTTTTTTTTCTCAAATTTTGTAAAAATATAAATCCTCACTGCTTACGGAAAAATTACCATTACTCGAGATATTCAAAACAGTAAAATAGCACGTTGTAATTGTGGGATTAGCAACCAGAGTGTTAAACATATAATATTTCATATTTGAAGAGAAAAATTATACGCTCAGACCGGGACTTGAACCCGGGACAATTGGTTCTCTAGACCAAGTGCTCTACCAACTGAGCTACCTGAGCAAGTACCGATCGGTACTTGCTCAGGTAGCTCAGTTGGTAGAGCACTTGGTCTAGAGAACCAAGTCCCGGGTTCAAGTCCTGGTCTGAGCGTATAATTTTTCTCTTCAAATATGATTTATCCATCATTGAGATGTACGAAATCAATAATAAAAAAAAATATATAATATTTGATTTCTCATTTGTTCTGGAATGAAAGGTATAATATCGCCTGTCTTCTCAATAACACCTGTGTAAATGAATCATCCATTGCAGAAGTGCTTTCAGCAGAATTTAATTTATTTATTTATTTACAGAGTTTTAATGTTTACACATCTTTCTGTGCCTAAAGTTTTATTTTTCTTCTCCACTCGTCTCTCTCCATCCAATCCATGTCCTCCAGTCCCCTTGCTCTCATTCCAGTTCTTATTTCCTGCATCCACGAGTTTCGAGGTCTTCCTCTCCTCCTTCTTCCAGGTGGACACCATTCCAATGTTTTCCTGGGTAATTTTTCCTCTTGCATTCGTCGTACGTGCCCATACCAATTGAATTGCTTGTACTGTATATAATCTACTATTGAATAACCAATATTCATTTTTTCTCTTATGACAGTATTTCTTATTTTGTCTAATTTTGAACATCTTGCTGCTCTCCTCAAGAAATCCATTTCCATCGACATAAGTTTTTGTTCTAAGTTTCTGTTGAATTTCCAAACTTCAGCTCCATATGTGACAGTACTTCTCACTATTGAATTATATATTTGTAACTTATTTTTCCTGGTTATATGTCAGAATTTAATGACTTCATAAATAAGGTTCTTAAAAAAAACGTTAGTTTTAATAAAATTATATAACCATAACTTTGACACTAACGTTAACCCTAATGAACCTTAAAGTAAAGTAGGGTTTGTAAATGTCGGATACGGGTAAATAAATAATGTTACTTCAGTAACACAAATGCTGTACTATTTTTCGTAGTTACATTTTAGTGAGTTATTGATGTTGATTCTCACGAAAAGATTGTATATATATATACATATATATATAGTAGGACTTTATTAGACAAAAGGTAAGATATTTACAAATATGGGTCGCACGGGCAGTAAGCCGTACGTGCTGTTGACAGTCCGTTACAATAAAGTAATAATTGGTACTAGTGTAAAGAAAAATAAACAACAAAAACAGCAATAACATTACAATTATATAAAGAAAACGCAATAATAATATTACATTTAAATAATAACACAATAGCATTATACACTAAAAACATTAACATTACAATTACATAAAGAAAACACAATAATATTACAATTAAGTAATAACACAATAGCATTATACACTAAAAAACATTAACGTTATAATTACATAAAGAAAACACATTAATATTACAATTAAATAATAACACAATAGCATTATACACTAATTAATTTATATATAATTGTTAATAATTAATGGTATTGCATTTTGATAACATATATTTATTCATGAATGAGAGTTGTCCTTATTTTTCGCGTTTTGTCCAGAAATTTACCGAGGTTTATCCAATTTTCTGGATTTACCAATAACTCGTAGCATGCCAATCTTATATATATATATATATATATATATATATATATATATATATATATATATATAGGAGAATCAATAAGTACTACAAGAATTGACTAATAGCTCTAGAAATGGATTATTTACGCAGAAGTGCCAGGAAAGTCAAAATTAGAACATGTCACAAATAAGGAAATTAGAAACATAATGGAAGCAGAAGAAAGCATAATTGAGAGAATTGAGGAGAATGAATTAAAATGGTTAGGACATATTTTAAGAATGTAAGATGAGCGATAGCCGAAACTACTATTGAATGGCAACCGACCAGAAAGAAGAAAAGAGGGAGACCAAAGTTAACATGGAAGGAAAGCATGAAAATAGTAATGCAAGCAAGAGGGTTAAGCATTGAAGATGCTCAAGATCGTAGGCTTTGGAGGTTTGGCACGGGAAGACGGCAGCAGCTGTAAAATACCCGAAGATATATATATATATATATATAGATATATATATATATATGTGTGTGTGTGTGTGTGTGTGTCAGTTAGTGTTCTAGGGATTGCATTTTTTTTATTTTATGAGAACCAAACTTGACTTATAGCAATAAATTAAAAAGTAAGGTCAAATTCGTTAATGAGCAAATTTGGACAATTTGGTGTTGAATTTTACCTGAAACGAAAAATTTTAATTCGTTGTAACAGTCGCAATTTTCGATATTTCTCAACGAAACTAAGCATGTTCTATTGGGATAAAATAAAGAAGAAATTCTCAAAAGCTTAACGAAATCTAACCATTAGAAGTTGGAATTTACCTGTATATGTGAAATTATATAACAATATTCAAACTAGGTAATACAGTAACTTGCGGTTATGCGTGGTTACGTTTAACTTCAATCCTGCATTTTTAAATAAGCTGGGATCATAAACTGATTTTTACACTTTTACTAAAGAGATATAGCCTATATTATGTAAACCAGTAAAATGTTTAAATACTCAAATTTTAAATATAAATAAATGTCCACAATTTGTGTCCAACCTAGGGTCGGATCGAGGCATGAGATGAGATGAAGCCCCTATCTTTATAGAGATCTGTGAACAACAAGGGTGCCGGCCGATCACTCCTCATGCACCGTCAAAGGAGCAGATGAATGAAATTAAATGGATGAGTATATAGAAATGGCGGAATGAAATTTGTGACAGGGGAAAACGGGAGAAACCCCGAGAAAATAAAAACGGTCCAAGTTCTGTTTTGTTTACCACGAAACGCACTTGACGTGACCGAGACTCTATCCTCGGACCCCAGCGGTGAGATGCTAGCGTCTAACCAGTTGCGCCATGGAACCATCTATTTAAAATTTAAATTAGATATAAATATCTCATAAATTATGATTGATCTTTGCACTTCCTCAATGTTCGAAGAGAGTCCTACAAAAGTAAGATGGTACACGAATACTTAAGTTGGCTAAACAATGAATGTATAGATAAATAAATGATGGATTCGAAATGATGGGGCAGATAAACGTAAACAGAAAGAGAGTCAGGTGGACTTATAATTGATTTATAGATAACATAATAGTTAGAGTGATATAGTAATATACAGGGCTTCCAATATAAAACCGGACACGCCTCACGGGGTTTCACCCGTCAGGCTGCGCTCTCTCCTCGTCCGCATTTCACTCTGCCAGCCGCAGAGTGTCCGGTTTTATACTGGAAACCCTATATTTAGAGTATCAATTCTACTTACATTGTTAATATACCAGATAATATACGTAACAAAATATATAAATATATTTAAAAAAAATATATATATATAATAAATATATAAAATGTATAAAGCTTAGTTATGTCAAGCCATAACTATTAAATTCTTCATTTCCCAGTAATAAAAAATTAGAGAGTAGAATTAGATAAACTCATACGTTCATCACATATGCCCTACCACCTTTTATCATAAGTAATGTCACGAGTGATTTCCAAATTATCGATAAATTCACGACTCACGAAGTGAGGAGTGAATTTATCTAGAGAATTTGGAAATCAAGAGTGGATTTGTTAGGACTATTTAACGAATAACATTAAGCTGTTTACTCACGAATCATCATTTAAATTTAGTTATTTTAAAATATTTATATATCTAATATAAACGGCGGTGTTTGAAAACAAATGAGAAATGTGTGCTTATGTTTAATTTGTTTATGTACTGCAGCTTGATCATATTATTTTTTTGTCAAATAGGATCGCAATAATGTTAGAATGCACCCTAGTGGAGAAAAAAGAAAACACATCAAACTGTATATTATAACCGACATTATAGGTTATTAATTTATTTTTTAAGTAAACAACTGAGTAAAATAATTATTTAAAACAGAAATATTGAACACGCAATTATCAAATGTGTAGTTGGAAGGAATCTGTTAATTATTTGCCACATTCAATGTATTTGTTGGAGAGTCAGTCACTGCAAAAGAAAGGTCTGACGTATTCAGGATATTAAAAAGGATGAGCTTTCTTTATTTTGGTAAACAGAATTCGATAAATTGCGGTGAAACACGACTGCAATTAGTTGTAAAACAAAATTCATTGAAACGTGTTTGGTCATAGACTGCCATTTAGGGCAAGAGAAAAATAGGACATGCTTTCAAATTGCGAATTGCAGATATTAATATTTCCATACGCGTATACATTATATTAACTGTTTGCAATGCGTGATCAAGTTGAACTGACAGATTTGCACAGGGTGTGTACTGTAATGGGTCAAATCACTTTCACGAAAGTAACGTTTTAGCAAAGTCATGTTACCTAAAGCTATTGTAGTTCATTTTTAACACAATACATTTAAAATATTTCAATGGAACTTCCTGTTCCTTAAAATTACGTAAGAAGTAAAATAATTATTTTTTTCAATTTCGTTCCATTGTTCAGTGAAATCTTTTCTAAGTATCAATCTTTTTAAAAGGTGAAAATAATTACCTTTTTTACAAAAGGGAACTTTCAGAAGAGGAATAAAGAATAAAGAGAGTTCTGAAATTTCATGAATATTAAAAAAAACATTATATTGCTGTTGTATACATTCTCTTCCAGTACCTTGTACCAATCTAACAAACGATATTGGAAATATAAAATTTCCATATGCAGGACATACAGTCGGCTCCGACATTCTAAAGGCAACTCGCCTCTCGGGGGAGGGGATCAAAGCAGACAGAGGTAATGAATTATTTAAAGACGTCAAAATCCTAATAACAAAACTCGTGGCGCGACAGGCCTAGAAGGCCTTTAGCCTTCCATCCGGCTGCTGGCATCACATCCACATGTGTCAAACACACATGTAGATGGTCATCTAGCCAGTGTAGGGGTGACATGTGGTCAGCATATCGAGTCCCCAGTCGTTATAGCTGGTTTTCTCAACCTGGAGCCGCTACTTATTGTAGCTACCCAAATGCCTCACGATGGTTGGTGGGCACCAGTTCCATACTGGCCGAAATACCGTGAGAAAATTTCTTCCCCATGGAGACTCGAACCAGCATAAGTCCCGTAGCTCTGAGCAAAGGCTTCCTGCCTTAACCCCTCGGCTACGGCGCGGGATATAATAATAATAATAATAATAATAATAATAATAATAATAATAATAATAATAATAAAATAATAATGATAATAAATAATAATAATAAAAATAATGCTTTATTTTAGCTGGCAGAGTTAAGGCCATAAGGTCTTCTCTTCCACTCAACCAACGAATAATAGAATTATACAAAAATTACATATTTATTACAATTTTATGACATTACTAAAATACACACTATTAATGTTTATTTTGATGTCATATATATAAGAATGTAAAGTCGTGAAATTGGTTTTACAGATTTACGGTATATAAAGAAACCTCCAGGCTAACAAATATACCTCTGATTAAAATGTATCGGCCCTTTCTCATCCAGCTTTGAATAACAGCAATAATGAGAGTAATATAACGATAATAATAATAATAATAATAATAATAATAATAATAATAATAATAATAATAATAATAATAACTAGCAAGTATTAAATCCATATAGGGACACAGAGCCTCATTAAATAAAATACTATTTTTTTAACACAACAAGTTTCATAGAAAACCATAGAAACTCGGAATTGAAAAGTCTCGGTTTTAATGTGTTATCCAAAATCTCTGTGATACATTCATGATTTCAGTTAGTTGCCAGGGCAGTGTCAGTTAGACTTGAATCATTTTGTCATTAACGATTACGGACATTCATTCATCCAGCTTAGCAGTGATGTCATGTAGTCAGCATGTCTGGTCCCTACACATTATAAGCTCGTTGATTTTCTCAAACTGGACCCTCTACCTTTTTGTAGATACCCAATTTTTTAAGGATATAGATGGTCGCCAGTCACACACATTAGCCTAAATTCCATAATATTTATTTATTTATTTTTCCAGCGCGTGCCCTTTAGCTCTGCGCCAAGACATGATGCATTAGACTTACGCGGTTACAGTATGGAACATTTACATGTTCCTATTATTTAATAATTAAGAAATTTATATCTACCTAAATACTGTAAGACCTGTGATTTGAATTCGGGAATTTCAATATCAAACCTAATTTATTTTGAATTTTCCTAAGTGTTCAAGGAAAGTGTTGTGCAATCGAATTCCATCACGAATCATAATTCATTTAATTTCCACAAAATACATGAATGCACATGACGATATATACGAAAAGCCTGAGATGTATATCTAATACTCGACAAGTCCAAGAATGTCCGATCGTTTCAAAATAAAATTGTATTACATATGTACACGCTATTGACAAACAGAATTATTCTATCGCCATACGACCAGATAATGTGTGTGAGGGGATGGAAATAAAACTATATAGGCTATATTATTTGCATTTGTTCAATGTTTCCATACGTATTCTGAATTACTTAAATTTAATATTTACACGAGGAACAAAACATCTGGGAAAATATAAATATTAATA
Organism: Diploptera punctata; assembly: GCA_030220185.1. Taxonomy (NCBI): domain Eukaryota; kingdom Metazoa; phylum Arthropoda; class Insecta; order Blattodea; family Blaberidae; genus Diploptera; species Diploptera punctata. Next base: position 1,705,103 of record JASPKZ010003857.1, read on the forward strand.
AAAATACATTCTGTGTGATCAACAGTGTATATATATATATATATATATATATATATATATATACAGAGAGAGAGAGAGAGAGAGAGAGAGAGAGAGAGAGAGAGAGAGAGAGGAAGAGAGAGTATGGATATTCTTCTACTTCTTCTTCTTCCTCTCCGCATGAAAGCTGGCAGCTTGTTGCGTGTTCATTCACTTCAGATCCGGGGTATGGTGACGTCCTTCCATCGTAGTTGTGGTCTTCCTAAAGGCCTTTTCTGCTGAGGTGTCCAGTCACGTAGGCCTACTTTCTTCACTAATCTACTGTTCTCCATTCTATATATGTGATCGTTCCAATTTAGTGTTCTATCACTTATCCAGAGGTTTATAGGTTCAATTTCACATTCTTCTCTAATAACAGAGCTGCAAATTTTCTCTCTCAGCGATTTTCCTACGATTTTCCTTAAAACTTTCATTTGTTTCATTAATTTGTTTTGTTTTTTTTAGTTCCTCTTTGGCATTCATAACCATATGTTAAAACTGGTGTTATGACAGATTTGTAAATTCTTGCTTTTGTATCTATTCGTCCAGCGCTGTGGTCTCGAGGTAGCGTGCTGCCTTGTCACGCAGCGGGTCCGGATTCGATTCCCGGTCGGGGCAGTTTTTCTGGGTGAGGGTTTTATCGGGGTTTTTCCTCACCTTTAAGACAAGCATCAGGAAAACTTTAAGGCCCAAACGGTCCCCGAAATCATATGACCATCATCATCATCCTTATCATTATCATCATCATCATCCTTCACCGGTGTGGAAAGCAACGGGAAGCTACCACACCTACAATTCCATAGTAAAGCTGCAAGCATAGCATGAAAATGCTATGATTGCAGTGAAGGACCTGCCTTCGGGCAGAATTATTATGGATGGATGGATGGATGTATCTATTCTTAAATTTTTATTTTTTCAAACAGTATGGTTTAACATCCCAATATTTTGTTTGCATTATTTGCTTGATGGAGGATTTCATCTGTTATTCTATTGCTGCTATTAATTTATATTCTTAAATACATGAATTTCATGACCTGAATAATTCTACTGCTGATTTCTGTCTACATTTATCTGATTGGTATTACAATTGAGATCAATCATTTACCTATAAGCTTATTTATTTTGTATTTTGAATTGATCAGTGGTAACAAGGGGATCATATTGATATTGATATCAAAGAAAATTTCAATAACTGCGGAACATCACTTCCCTGGGGCTAATCAACTTGCCACTTTGTGGAATTATCCAGTGATTGTGTTCAGACGATTACACATGAAGCGTTCACATATGCAACAAATGGATGCACATCAAACTAACATGTGTTTATTAGTGATAAATGGGCTGTACACAAGCAACTTGTTGGCAATAATAATAATAATAATAATAATAATAATAATAATAATAATAATAATAATTAGATGCCAAAAAATGGAAACAGCATTTCGGCTTACTCACAACACTTATAATAAAAAATGCATATCTTTACATACAAAATTACGACACTATAAGACTGTAATTAAATCAGAGTGCCTCTATGGAGCAGAAACATTAATTCTGAATAGAAAAAAAGATATCGAAAATAAAGTGAAAAAATAATGCAAAATTATAAGAAAAGTTTTAGGTCCACAAGTCATAGGTGAAGCTTTTAGACTCAGAAGTAAAAAGGAAATAAAAAAATATATAGACATTCACAGTGATATTAGAAAACGAAGGTTAAAATTTTATGGTCATATTAAACGAATGAACTCAAATAGGCTTACAAAACAGATAATGGAATTCTACGAAAATAGAGGGGGCACGCCGTAGCGTAGTGGTTAAGGCACTGAGCTACAAGCCGGAGGGTCGAGGGTTCAAGTCCCGTTGGGGTCAGGATTTTTAAACTGACCCAAACCCTCTGGCGGCACTATGGCCCTGGGGTCGACTCAGCCTCTAACTGAAATGAGTACCAGACGCTTGTTCTGGGGTAAAGGCGGCCGTCACGCAGGGCTGACAACCCGGCTGACATAAAGTGCCGATTGTCTAGAAAAAGTGGGAGCCTTAACCTCCTACTACCCCAAGGGCCTCCTGAGGCCTGTTGTGGGATCACTTTACCTTTACGAAAATAGAAGTAAAACTCCAGTGGATACTATAAAGTGGATTGATGAAGTCAAAAATAACTTAAAATTGGCAGGGATTACTAAAGAAGATATCCCAAACAGAGATATATTTAGGATTAAGGTGAATAAGTGGCAAGTTGACCAAGAGGACAAACCGAAGAAAAAAACTGGAACAACATGGACAGATGATAGAAAACAAGCTCATAGCAAGAGAATGAAAGAAATTTGGGCTCAAAGGAAACACCTCTAAGTACTTTGCGTAGTCCTACATGGGCTCATCCGCAATGAAAAAATAGTAATAATAGTCATCATCATCATCAAAAACAAGGATTTGGCCCAATGGCCTGTTCCGATCTCATTATAGGTGGAATTGGTCCTTCCATCTCTTCAATGGTCTTCCCAACGTTCTTCTCCCTTTTGGTTTATAATTATACATTCTTCTTGGTATGCGCTGTTCATTCATTCGTAATACGTGCTGAAGATAAGCATTGATAATATTTTATTATTTCACAGAGATTAAATATATTAAGTTCTGTTCTTATATCTTCTTTTTTCTTTTTATCGGTCCTTTGGTATCCTGCTGTTGCTCTCAACATCTTCATTTCAGCAGTCTCTATTTGTTTACTGTCTGCCTTTGTTAATGTCCAGGTTTCACATCCATATATAAGAGATGGAACTGCCAATACTTTATAAAACTTCAAAATAGTTTCTTTTCTAGTCTTATTCAATAAAGTGCGTTTAATTGTGCCACATAGATAATTGATTCAGTAATAATAATAATAATAATAATAATAATAATAATAAAAATAATAATAAGAGTAGGGTGCGTGTAGGCAAACAGTTTTCAGACACTTTTGAAATCCAGAATGGGTTGAAGCAAGGAGATGCACTATCTCCTCTACTATTTAATCTTGTACTAGAGCATGCCATTAAATCTTTAGAGAATGAGGAAGGCTTACAACTGAATGGTATTAATAAGCTGTTAGTTTATGCTGATGATGTAGTACTACTGGCCGATAGCGAGGAGATACTGAAGGCCAACACGCACACACTATTGAGTAACACTAAGAAATTAGGACTGGAAGTAAATATCAGTAAAACTAAATATATGGTCTCACGTAGAAATTCAGTATATAATGGAAATGGACAGCTAATGAAAAATGAGGGACATTTTGAGGAAGTGGCTGAATTCAAATACCTAGGAACAATAATCACAAATAGGAATGAGATGCACAAAGAAATTAAACATAGGCTCAATTCTGGAAATGCGTGCTATTATGCATTGCAGAGACTCTTGATGTCCCAGCTCCTTTCAAAAACGTTAAGCTGAAAATATATAAAACTATTATTCTACCAGTTATATTATATGGGTGCGAAACATGGACTCTTACTTTAAGGGAGGAAAGGAGATTACGAGTATTTGAGAATAAAGTTCTTAGGAAAATTTTTGGACCAAAGAGAGATGAACAGATAGGTGAATGGAGAAGACTACATAACAATGAACTACATGGTCTTTATAGGAAGCCAGATATAATAAGAACAGTTAAGTCTCATAGACTGCGATGGGCAGGACATGTTACGCGTATGTGGGAATGAAAGACGTGCATGGAAACTTCTTGTAGGAAAGCCAGAGGGAAAACGCCCAGTTGGTAGACCAAGAATGAGGTGGGAGAACAACATTAACTTTGATTTGAGGGAAGTAGATTATACAGGGAATGATTGGAAAGCATTAGCTCAGGATACGGATGTATGGAGAGCTTATGTCCGCGCGGTCATGAACCTACGGGTCCGATAGTGCCAGTGAGTAAGTAAGTAAGTAATAATAATAATAATAAATGAAATATAATATATAGGATTTATAAAAGAGTATCCATGCTAAGTACAACATTGACTGGACTTGTTTCATGTTTTAAAAAACTGTTTTTATCCCTATGCAGCAACAACCACAATAAACATTTATTACGTATCCACTTATGATGCATAAAATAAGTTAAAGGCAAACCGTTAAGGCAAAAATACGTTTTAAGCAGAAGGTGAAACTTAATTTTTTGAAAGGCCTCCTAAAAAAATACACTCCTGATTGTTGAAGACCAATGAGATCTCAGGTACTGTTTTATATTTTCTTAAAATTATGATGCATAATAATAATGTGTATTTTATCTGATGCAGTTAAGACTCTAAGTTCTTTTATTCCATTTCATCTTGGTTTATTATACTGATAGGCCATTAACAACTATGAATTATCTACAGTTAAATTAATGACAAATAATAAGCCTACAAATATATATATGGTATGATAAGAAAAATAAATGCCTGGACGGGATTCGAATCCGGAACTCTGAGTCTGTACCTCAGCGTGTTATCCATTACACCACCATGCGAATCCAATTCAAACACTTATTTTTCTGCTTTTGAGATGTAGATAAACGAGAAAGGCGTACCTCAGCACCTAATAACTGCAATAAAAACTCTATATGAAGAAAATAAAATAACAATAGAAACTGGAGGCAAAAATAAAAACAATATAACAGCAACAATAAATAGAGGTGTAAGACAGAGATGTTCACTTTCATCCTCCATTTTTAATATTTATATTGACGATATCATATATAATTGGCAAATAAATTTGGACTCACATTTCAAAATAAGAAATAAGATGTTAGATACCTTACTTTTTGCAGACGACCAAGTTCTAATATCTAGTTCAGAAGATGGTCTACAGAAATCGCACTTTCAGTTAAATAACATTATACAGAAATATAATTTCAAAATATGAATAAGTAAAACGAAAATCCTAGCTTTTAAGGGATCAGATACCGTAAGAGCTAAAATAATTCTGGAGGGGAAACACATTGAACAAGTTAACCATTTTAAATACCTGGGTTATGAAATCTCCTATTTTAAAAATGAAGATCTATTTAACAAACTTAATAAATTTAATTATATATGTGGAACAATCAAAAGGATATTTAAAAGCACAAGAAAAGAAAACTAAAATTTTATAAAGTTCTAGATAAGAGAAGAAGTGAAGGTATTAGAAATGAGCTAAATATCTTTAAACTCTTAGATAGAATAAAATAATCTAGAAAAAACTGGAAAGAACATGTTCAAAGAATGGAAGATGATCGCATTCCTAAAATTATATTTAAATACAAACCAAAAGGACGCAGGAATGTTGGTAGACCGAAGAAGAGATGGATCCAACTTCTGAATGAGAATCTGTGAGACTGGAACAAGCCACATGGGCTTAATCCGTGAATGTTGATGATGTTGATGATGAGATGTGGATATGGAGAAGAATGGAACGTTTAAAATGGACAGATAAACTAAGAAATTAAGATGTACTAGACAGAGTGGGCGAAAGAAGAACAATACCGGAACTCATAAAGAAGAGGAAAAGAAATTGGATTGGCCACTGGCTAAGAAGAAACTGCTTGCTGAAGGATGCCCTAGAAGGAATGGTCAACGGAAAGAAAGTTAGAGATGGAAAAATACATCAGGTGATAGACAATATTAAAATAAATGGTTTGTGTGCGGATACAAAAAGGAAAGCTGAGTTAAGTAATGAGTGGAGAATGCTGAGTTTGTAGTGAAAGACCTGCTCTTGAGCAGAATACTATGAATGAATATATGTATATATAAAACTGTCCCCGAAATCATATGGCCGTCATCATTATCCATATCATTGTCATCATCATTATCATCCTTCACCGGTGTGGAAAGCAATGGAAAGCTACCACACCTACAATTCCCTAGTAAAGTTGCAAGCATAGCATGAAAATGCTATGATTGCAGTGAAGGACATGCCTTCGGGCAGAATTACTATGAATATATATATATATATATATATATATATATATATATATATATATATATATATAGCTATTAAGGAAGTACAAAATATATTAAAGTAATAATAATAATAATAATAATAATAATATAAACTTATTATATTATTGGTTTGTTAATGAAAGTGCAAAATACAAAAAATAATAAAAATATATTTGTAACTTAGTTATATATTATATTGTTCAAGGAAATTTTCAGGAAGATTTTTTGAACTCTATTTGAATCGGACAATCCCTGATATAATTCCAAAGACGGGTAGCCGAAACAAGGATGGATGAGGAATAGCGAGGTGTCCGATGTAATGGTACAGCTAGAGTTAGGTTGTCTCTCGATCGTATATATAAATTCTGATGAAAAGATAGTGAATGGAAGCGAATAGTAGAGTAAAGGAATAATAAGGTGCACAAAGTGATATAAGAAGCAGAGGAAATGTATATTTCGCCTATTTTATAATATGAAGCGACATCCATAGTAATTCTGCACAAGAGCAGGTTTTCACCGCAATCGTAAGTATGTTCTTGCTATGCTTTGCAGCTTTACTAGGGAATTATTGTTGGCGTGGTAGCTTCCCGTTGCTTTCCATACCGGTAATGGATGATAATGATAAAGATGATGATGATGATGATGATGATGATGGCCGGATGATTTTCGGGGACCGTTGGGCCCTAAGCTTCCTGACATTTGTCTTAGAGATGAGGAAAAACCCCGAAAAACCTCACCCTGGAGCCTGTTCCGACCGGGAATCGAACCCGGACCCGCTGCGTGACAAGGCAGCACGCTACCTCGAGACCACAGCCGTGACCTACATAACTAATCTGATTTAAGGAGATTCGGACATTTTAATTACAAACTTCTAGGGTTTATAGATTACGTTTTGAATAGGTACCCTTGTTCGGAAACGTAGCGTTTTCTTTCAGGGGGTACAAGTTCAAATGTATAAACAGGCCTATATCTCTTTTGCTGAGTGCATGAAGTTTCCATATACTGTACGCAATCAGCTTGATAAGGTTAGCAGTGCTTAGGTTACGTCATTATCTTCATGATGATCACGTGATACCTATCTTGTTTCTTAGAGAACATCTTCGAATCTAAACCTTATTCATTTGTGTACGTGATTGAGTACACAAATACACAATATTCTGATATGGTGTTAGTATATGGCAAAACTGCAGGTAATGGGAGAGCTACTCGTCGGTTTTATCAAGAGCGTTATCCACATCGTTTAACTCTATCGCATACCCTGTTCGCCTATGTTATCAACTGATCCGGGATAGAGGCATTTTACCATCAACAGAGACTGTGTGTGGTGTTGCAAGGAGGCGTCGTACTCCCAACTTTGTACAGGACATACCGGATCGCATTGACTATTTAACTCATGCCCCAAATGGGACTCAATGGCCAATCACGTTTCAACGATTTCTGTTTTACAACCAATTAGAGTCGTGTTTCACGAAATATTTATCAGTGTTATAATTACCATATTAAATAAAGCTCCTCCTTTTTAATATTCTGACCATTATTTTGCAGTGATTGAGCCAGTGAGTAATACAGCTACCAAATTGTATATATAGTGCATGAATGTCAACACATGCCGCATGCGGGAGTTAATATAAAAACATTTGTAGCAATTGATTATACCACCAAAAAAAGAAACCACTGTTTGCACTTTCTTAAATGTATATTTTACCAGGTAACAATCCAGAAAAATATAATTGTCATATTTACATCATACGACATCAGAAATGAATTAATATACAGTTTGACGTGTTTCATTTTTTCTCCACTAGAGAGCATTCTTACAATATTGCGTTCCTTTGGCAATAAATAGTATGATCTGGTTGCAGTGATAAACAAAAGAAGCAGATGAAGCGTACCTATCGCTTCTCATTTGTTTTCAAACATCGCCGTTTACATTAAATATATACATATTTTAAAATAACTATAGTTAAATAATGATTTGTGAGTAAACAGCTTAATTTTATTCGTTAAATAGTCCTAACAAATGCCACTCTTGACTTCCAAATTCTCTAGATAAATTCACTCCTCACTTCCTTAGTCGTGAATTTATCGATAATTTGGAAATCACTCGTGGCTTTACTTATGAAAAGACCACATAACTAATTCTCGAACCTTTGTCCGTGTAATAGGCATGTCTCATACCATCGTCTGGGAGATTCGCAATGAGCGGTATATTTAAACGCCTTAGGGTCGGTTTCACCAACAGAGGTAACTGTATTACGCCAGTTTTCTCCGTGTATAATGCATAGCTTAAACTGGCGTAATACAGTTACCAAAGTTCTATATTCAAGAATGATAACAGAATGCAATTCTGTAGGGGTAGGAAACTACTAGAACTTAAGACTTAAAGAAGCTTCTCTATTTATAACTTTGAAGGTTATTAGTTTGATTTAACTTAAAATCTTTACTGTGAAAGTTAAATTAAGTTTAATAGATACCAATAACCAGTGTTCTCAAAATTAACCCTAGCTCTGTTGGTGAAACCGACCTTTAATGCGAATTTTTTGTAGACCTACATGCAGTATAAAAACGTTTCTAGGACAAAGGTTATTATTCAAACGTCATCTAATCAGTCCCAGCTACAAGACCTAGTTTGTATTGAGTAAGGGGCGGATTTCTATGACCTAAAAAATGGAAAATATGCATGCATGTATGACCTAAAAAAAGTTTAAATATCACCTAAAAAGATAAAAATATGACCCTTATAACTAAATGAATTTTTTACCCATACTGTATAAATTCTTCATTCATGTACATTTTCAATTGTATCATAAGAAAAAGGAAATGTTCTTCTATTGTCCAGTGCAAACGTTTGCTACCTGTTAACAGAAACCTTCCAAACAAGTGAATGTGAAACTGACGATTTTTATACAGATACAATGTTGGTTATTTCCAATCACCTGATGACTAGGCTATTAAAAAAAAACGCAAAATATGACTTTATCATAAGTAATGCCACGAGTGATTTCCAAATTATCGATAAATTCACGACTCACGAAGTGAGGAGTGAATTTATCTAGAGAATTTGGAAATCAAGAGTGGCATTTGTTAGGACTATTTAACGAATAAAATTAAGCTGTTTACTCACAAATCATTATTTAACTATAGTTATTTTAAAATATTTATATATTTAATGTAAACGGCGATGTTTGAAAACAAATGAGAAACGATAGGTACGCTTCTACTGCTTCTTTTGTTTATCACTGCAACGAGATCATACTATTTATTGCCAAAGGAACGCAATATTGTAAGGAGGAGCTTTCTTTAATATGGTAATTATAACACTGATAAATATTTGGTGAAACACGACTCTGATTGGTTGTAAAACAGAAATAATTGAAACGTGATTGGTCATTGACTCCCATTTGGGGCATGAGTTAAATAGTCATAAGTAATGCCACGAGTGATTTCCAATTTATCTAGAGAATTTGGAAATCAAGAGTGGCATTTGTTAGGACTATTTAACGAATAAAATAAAGCTGTTTACTCACAAATCATTATTTAAATATAGTTATTTTAAAATATTTATATATTTAATGTAAACGGCGATGTTTGAAAACAAACGAGAAACGATAGGTACGCTTCATCTGCTTCTTTTGTTTATCACTGCAACCAGATCATACTATTTATTGCCAAAGGAATGCAATATTGTAAGAATGCTCTCTAGTGGAGAAAAAATGAAACACATCAAACTGTATATTAATTAATTTCTGATGTCGTATGATGTAAATATGACAATTATATTTTTCTGGATTATTGCCTGGGAAAAAATACATTTAAGAAAGTGCAAACAGTGGTTTCTTTTTTTGGTGGTATAATAAATTGCTACAAATGTTGACATGCATGCACTACATATACAATCTGGTAGCCGTATTTCTTATAGGCTTAGTCACTGCAAAATAACGGTCAGACCTGTTCAGAATATTAAAAAGGAGGAGCTTTCATTAATATGGTAAATATAACACTGATAAATATTTCGTGAAACAAGACTCTGATTGGTTGTAAAACAGAAATCATTGAAACTTGATTGGTCATTGACTCCCATTTGGGGCATGAGTTAAATAGTCATAGAAATAAGCAGAAGTATAACAGAAGATCTGAAAAAGTGAGAAATATGTCTTTTAAGACCCGATAAAAACGACTTAATCTTAATAATAATGCGTATATAAATGTTTTACTTACTTGAAGCATAGAATATAAGCTTTGTTAAAAATATGTCATAGAAATCCGCCCTTCAGTAATGAATATTTTCTAACACAATGTGTAACATGCACAATCAATATACATTCGTTACTGTCTTTGTATCCTGAATGAAAAGGCCTCTAAGCAATATTTACCGATCTGAAATACCCTAGTAATACCTTAGTTGTCTGTGGAATGCAGGCTTTCACGGCCGGTGAACATAATATTAAAAGATTCCGGGCTATGTGGCCGTGGTCTATAACTGCTGTTTTTTCCAGACGTTTCCCTCTCAACTGTGGAGCGGCGAGTGCTTCTAGGTGGTGTTTCCCTGGTCGTAGACCCGTCTGTTAACACCAAGGAACACAATCTAGAAGTACTCGCCACTGAAGATGCTCCGCAGTTGAGGGAGGAACGTCTGGAAGAAACACCAGTTATAGACCGCGGCCACATAGCCCAGAATCTATTAAGTGGGGAGATGGGTGAAAAATTGACCATTTGATATCAAAATTGGCATTTTTTGTTTTTTGTACTAAAAAATAGCCTGTACTCTAATGTATATGTCGGCAAAGTTTCAGAGGCCTATGGCGCTTCTAAGTGCCCTAAATTATGTCAGAGTTCGAAAGGTGCGCCAGTTAAATACTACCTGCATGCAAATCTTTAAACTTGTTTTTCCACACTTTTATTTCCACTGCATTTTTGTACATTCGAAATTGAATGGAATTCACAAATTTTGACCTAGAAGTTTCAATTTTTTTCTGCACTTCCTACAAAGGGTAACAAAGTAGTGCATCGGTTTCATGATTGAAGCAGTAGGCTATTTTAAGAAATAAAAAATAAAATGTGTGCAATTATTTTTTTTTGTAATTCCACGCATGAGGTACAACATTATTATTTTTTCTCGCTTTGTATTCACATTATAAGAATTCTAATGCATAATATTTTCTAAATATTGTAGGGGTCTTGGAAAAAATCAGACATTTTACTAAAAAATTGTGGAACCATTTAATTATAATATACGAAATTTTTTAAGTATAATATTTAATAACTCGTAAAATAAATGTCTCACAAGAATGAAACAAACACATTATTATGTATCATGCAGTGAATGTTTGTACAAAAAAATCCAGTCTCTAGCTCAAAAAATGTAGAAAATAGAACTTTCACCCATCACCTCCCCCTTAATATTACCTTAGTTGCCTGCTATGTGTCTCATCGAGTCGGTATGTTGACCGCATGACACTCATGACATCTATGGACAAATAAGGAAACTAAATGAACTGGTAAATTACCTCCTAACAAACAAGAGGCTATGCCTCAACACTGGGTTACGCCATTATGGATAGATAGATAGCAGTCTTTGTAGTAATTTGATGTTCTGTCATAAGTCACAATAACCAAAATGGGGCATATTCAAAGTTGAGAAAATCACTTTATTTGATAGAAAAGGAAATTTGATGAAAACATAGGTACCAAAAAACATATACTCCATGCAATATTACAAAATAGTACTTACTCCAAAATGTCAATTTTCAACGAAGAGCTTCATCGGTGTAACTAAGCACCGGACCTGTAAAAATAAAATATAATTAAATAAAACATATTCATGTCGGCCGCGGTAGACTAGTGATTATGTTCTTTGCCTCTGGTCCCGAGGGTCGCGGGTTCAAACCCGGCCGGGGTCGATGGATTTTTTAGGACGGAAAAATCCAAGGAGCAAGTCCTCCGGGAGAGACTTTAAGCCGTGGGTCCCAAGTGTGAAGATTTTCAGGCTCGTAAAAAATCCTAAGCCTGAATGAAAAGGCCTCTATGCAAAATTTACCGAATTTTTTCGTCCTAGTACTACCTTATTTTCCTAGTTGTTAGTATGAGGCGGAACGCTGACCACGGACCACTCAAAATGACATATATACGAAAAACAAGTGTAACTAAATTAGTATGGTTCAAATTCTTCCCTCTAGAGGGAGAGCGCCTAAATCTCTGTAAAGGGAAAACATGGGCTTAAAATACAATACATTCATGAGTTATTCCTACTTTATGTAAGTTTTTTAATTACTTGGAAGAGACATTCAATGTTTCAGATTTGTTTTGGGAAGGTCTCTGCCTCAAATTTTGGACCCGACCAACATAAGCGTTGTTTTAGTGTGATGAAAAAAGTAAAATAAAATACTTTTTTTCTCATTCAATGTCATCAGGTTGTCATTTCGACATTCTGGTATTCTCTCCTGACATTGGCGTTATTATTACCCACTTCTGAGATTGGGGCGTTATGCTGGAGTTATGCTGCCCCGAAAACATGACAGATGATGCTGATGGTAACGATGCGCCAGGAGAGCCCTTAATCCTAAACTTAAACTAATGAGGAAAATTATACATGATGTTCGGAGACCGTTTGGGCCTTAAAGATTCCTAAGATTAGTTTTAAAGGTGAGGATAAACCCTGAAGACGCCCATCACAGGAAAATTATCCTGACCGTGAATCGAACCCGGGCCCGCTGCGTGGCAAGGCAGCACGCTTTCTCGAGACCACAGCGGTAGTCTAATAGTACAGCTATAAAATATGTGTAAGCCTACGTTTAAAATAAACGGCTCAGAGTGGTATCGAATTTTCATCATCAAGTATTACACCTTAAGGTATTTTCTGTTCTCATGCTAGAATTGGTCTGTCCATCTATTAGTGGGTCTTCCTACATTTATTCGTCCTAGTAATTTGTAATGAAGAATCTGTTTCGGAATTCTATTGTTACTCATTCCATTGATGTGGGTCCATCCATTCATCTCTGTATTGTGCATTTCTATCTAACAGTTTGAACATATTTTGTTCACTTCCCTATATTTCCATATCGTTTTCGATCTGTTACTGTATAGCCAGACATACTTCTCAGAAACCTCATTCCTGACGTTTCTATTCTTCGCATCGAATTTTATTTTCTTTTTTATTCTATTTTATTTACTTGTTTATTACCGCCATGGCCGGTCCCAAGTCCGGATGAGAAAGGAGGCGGGGAGGAGTAACAACCTCGTTAAAAAATCAGGGTTCAATTGGCTCCAACTGATAGTACCCTGTAAGGATCCCTAGCCAGGATTACGGTGAAGACCTCAACGGCAGAGTCCTGGCAGAAGTCCTTCAACATGGCGGATCTGGCGGAAGAGGCAACCCTATTTCTAAGGAATATAAAGAAACGCTGTGTTTGCGATGAAGAGCGATCTTCAAAGGCTTATGGGAGGAAAACCCAGACAGAAATATTCCCGGTCCTCCAGGTTGGGGTATATGTTGTGGGCCACACATTAGAAAAAGCACACAATGCTAAAAGACCAAACAAATCAAAACCGGACAGAGGGCTAAACATTGAAGATGCCCAGGATCGAAAGCTTTGGAGGTTTGACACGGGAAGACGGCAGCAGCTGCAAACACCGATGATAGATAGATAGATTGAGTATTAATTCAACCGACACGGACTCGTTTTCAACTGAATGCAAGGTCATAAATTACAAAATGACTAATGACTAATTGTGTCTTGAATGTTGAAATAACAGTGGTTACTTATTCCATTACAGAATTCACAATATGTCCCTCGATTAAGTACAGTAAGTAATGAGATATTTCAACATTTATGAAGAAAGTTTTATCAGTAGTGTAATAAAGTGTACAGACAGAAATTATATAAACGGAATGTAAAGGAACTACATAACCACACATAACTCCATGAACCTGGCATGCTCCGTTAAACGCAATTTCTTCTCCTTTGAAGCATGACGCCGTACAAGAAAAATCTCAATAAACGCTTATTAACCAAGGTCACGATTAATTTCTTTTTTATTTTCGTAAGTTTTTATACTTGTTGTGCTAATAAAAACAGACAATTGTTACAAAATATGTGTTGTCGCCATTAAATATTTTCGGCATTGTTACGTGTTAAAAAAAGTTTTACGTGTGATATAAATTGTGGAGAAATTGCAGGTTGGGTATCAGTTGACCGATTCTATAGTCAGCGTAAACAACACTTACCAATCATGGCAAACAAGATCCAGGTAATAATATTTAAGTTTACATTTGTCATACTTTAGGTTAGAACATAATTTCCCAACCTGTGGTTCGTGAGCCCCCAAGGGATTAGCAAAATATTTCAAGGGGTTCATCAAAACGTTTCCGGGCTCAACTGCACTTCTACTAGCGCTTGATTTTTCAGTTATATTGTTGTAAACAATACCTCTTATTCTGTATTTACTACCATTATTTAATATTTTTAACTTTTTCAAACAATTTTTATAACATTATTAGACAATTTTGAAGTATTTATTTAAATATGCAAATCACAATATTATGGCACTGTGAGACAATATTGTGATAACTGCTATTTTCTCTACAGAGTATATTACTTAGTCTGTGATTTTCCTATCGCTGTTTTGTGTTATCGCTGGTTGGATCAGCGTTAGGGAGTGATACGTAAGTGTACACCCATATTTGATAAATGTTTGGTAATTTAAGTATTAATAATATATTTTTAACATGGATTTGGGGATTTATTGCAAATATTGGTCATTTAAATGTCATAGCGACGGATAGTAATCAATAATGATAATCGATATGTGGTTGATTGTGGGTTATCGCTGGCTCTATAAACTCTGGCGCATGCGTATTGTTGTTCTATAGGACTATTTCACGCTAGTTTAAGTGCAGTTTTTCCATTTTCCGTAATGGAGGGTTTCGATGTTAGGTCTCTTATTATATCCATCATTTCTATATTATTGTAATAATAATGATAATAATAATTTGGGGGCGGATTTTAATGTACTAAAAATTAACATTGCAACATAGTACAATGAGAAGTTAGGCTTATGACTGTCTTTTGTTTTGGTTCCACACACAAACAGTTGAATAGTATAATGAGAAGTAAGACTTTTGACTGTCTTTTGTTTTGGTTTCACACACAAACAATTGAATAATATATACTATCTCCATTGCAATCTTATATTTAATTGCATTTTAAAATTAAATTAACCCTATAATGCCCCTTGTTACATATGTGTTATATGTAGAATTTATCACATTAATTTCACAATAAATTAATATTTGCCGCGAATGCCTGTTTTACAGTTATGTAACAACGTTAGGAATGCATTTGATTTCACTACAACTAGGCCTACACGTTGTGTAACTTTTAAGCCGTAACTAGAGTAATTTTAGGTTTTAACCGTTAAGGGTTAAGTTAATTTAAGGTTATAAAACCTGTTGCTTGGAACTAAATTTTATGCGCATTTACTGTATGTATATTTAAAAGTCAGTGGTTCACCCAACTCAAAATTATCGATAAATTCACGACTCACGAAGTGAGGAGTGAATTTATGTAGAGAATTTGGAAATCAAGAGTGGCATTTTTTAGGACTATTTAACGAATAAAATTAAGTTGTTTGCTCACAAATCATTATTTAAATATAGTTATTTTAAAACCCGGTCGGGACAGTTTTTCTGGGTGAGGTTTTTATCGGGGTTTTTCCTCAACTGTAAGACAAATGTCAGGAAAATTTTAAGGCCCAAATGGTCCCCGAAATCATATGGCCATCATCATCATCCTTATTATCATCATCATCATCATCACCATCCTTCACCGGTGTGGAAAGCAACGGGAAGCTACCTCACTTACACTTCCCTAGTAAAGCTGCAAAGCATAGCATGAAAATACTATGATTGCAGTGAAAGACCTGCCCTCGGGCAGAATTACTATGGATGGATATTTAATGTAAACGGCAATGTTTGAAAAGAAATGAGAAATATTCGTTTATGTTTCATTTGTTCACCATCATACTATTTACTGCCAAGTAGGATTGCAATATTGTAAGAATGCACCCTAGTGGAGAAAAAATGAAAAACACATCCAACTGTACATTATAACCAACATTATAGGTTAATTTTTTTCGGAAACAATCTGTAAAATCAGTATTTAAAAAGACAATTATTGAACAAAGTTATCAAATGTGTAGATCTAAGGAATCTGTTCATTATCTGCTATAATAAACGTATTTGTTAGAGAGTTGGTCATTGCAAAATAATGCTCTGACCTGTCCAGAATATTAAAAAGAAGGCGCATTCTTTAATATGATAAACAGAAGCAGATAAATATCGAGGTGAAACACGACTGTGATTGGTTGTAAAAGAAAACTTACTGAAACGTGATTCGTCGTTGACTCTCATTTGGGTCATGACTTTAATAGTCTAGTTAATTTCCTGGAGAGTGGGGTAAGATAAGATAAAGTGACGGGGATGATATCGATAACGTTCTCCAGATGGAATACCCGAGTTGGTCTTCTGTAAGATTTCCCCTGAGATCTTGCATATTAGGCTAACATAGTGTCTCCTCTTGTCAAAGTGTTTCCCAGAGCGCATCCTTGATCAGAGATTATCCTAGCAATTGGCCATCTCATTTGATGTAACGTCTCCACATTCTAGCTCCCCTAATTGATGTAATTGTAAAGTAAAATATTTCGAATTTGGGCACGGTGAACTAGGGATTCTGCTCCTTGCCTCTGGTTCGAAGGGTCGCGGATTCAATCCCGGCCGGGATCGATTAACTTTTTTAGGATGCAAATATCCAAGGAGCAGGTCCTTCGGGACCTAGGAATAATAATCACAAATAGGAATTAGATGCATAAAGAAATTAAACATTGGCTCAATTCTGGAAATGCAACCTATTATGCATTACAGGACTCTTGACGTCCCAACTCTTTTAAAAAAAAAGTTAAACTGAAAATATATCATCCTCATCTGTATTCATGGATTAGGTCTGTTGTCCCGTTCCGACTTCAGCCCATCTCTTTCTAGGTCTGCCCACATCTCGGGTGCCCTTAGGTTTGTATTTTATTTGTTTAGGATATCTATCTTCATTCATTCTGTCTATGTGTTGCTTCCATTTGTGTCTATATGTATCTATTTTATCAGTTATTGCAAATATTTCAAATTCCTGTCTTATTTCTGTGTTCTTGATTCTGTCTTCCTTAGTGCACCATTTAACAGATTTCAAAAATTTCATTTCTGCCGCTGTTATCCTACTTAGATCTTGTTTTTTATGTATCCAGGCTTCTGAACCATAGAGCAGTACCGGTACTGCCAACGTTTTATAACATTTGAATTGGGTCTCTCTTGTTGTTTACTGAAACTGTTATTCTACCAGGTATATTATATGGATGCGAAACATGGACCCTTACTTTTAGGGAGGAAATAATATTGCGAGTATTTGAGAATAAAGTTCTTAGGAAAACTTTTGGACCAAAGAGAGATAAACAGACAGGTGAATGGAGAAGACTACATAATAATGAACTACATGGTCTTTATAGGAAGCCAGATATAATAAGAACAGTTAAGTCTCGTAGACTGCGATGGGCAGGACATGTGGCACGTATGGGGAATGAAAGACGTGCATGGAAGCTTCTTGTAGGAAAACCAGAGGGAAAACGCCCAGTTGGTAGATCAAGAATGAGATGGGAAAATAATATTAACTATGATTTGAGGGAAGTAGATTATACAGGTAATGATTGGAAAGCATTCGATCGGGGTAGTGATGTATGGAGAGCTTATGTCCACGCGGTCATGAACCTACGAGTTCGATAGTTCCAGTGAGTAAGTAAGTAAACAGGTCCTTCGGGAGAGATTTTAAGCCGTGGGTCTCGAGTCTGAAGATTTTCAGGCTCGTAAAAGATTCTTAATCCTGAATAAAAAAAGGCTTGAAGCAAAATTGATCGATCTCATTATCCTAGTAATAACTTAGTTGCCCGCTAGATGTCTCACTTAAGTCTGTATGTTAAGCGCATACCATTCATGAGATCTATGGGCAAATAGACGTAACTAATTTAACTTGGTCAAGTAACTTCCAAGAAAGAAGAGGTTACGCCATTGTAAACATTGTAGAAAGAAAATAATTATAAATTAATTTAAATAAACTGAGGAAGGTTTTATTGTAGTAAACTAAATTCATTACATTCTATTGACGCAGTTTAACCTCTTGCCTCATAAAGTCTGTCCGTGGAATCTGTAGACAAATTCGCCATCTTTCGTATGATATATCTTTCTCGCTTGAAGCTCAAGAGCGAACTGAGAAATGTCACATGATCTGTTCTCCCTCCTGAACTTCCTTCCGCTGCTTCATTGGTCTGCATCTTTCCCTCCTGCGTACTTGGCTTATTTTGAACAGTTTATCCACACAAACAACGGACAGACTATAGGTACTTGTACGTGTCACACGCCACCCCACCCTAACAGTGACACGCCCTGTCGGCAGATGGATTTTATCTATGGATCACACACACAAGCACATGAATCACTTCAGTGTCAGTGCCTTCTCCAAAAGTAGTAAAATAATATTTTTAAATAGGCAAATCCGTGGAATGGCTGATTGAAAAAACAAAGGTACAAAAAATGTTACTCCCACAGATGCAGAAAATTCTTGTAATGACATTTTAATGTTACACAATGTCTAAAAATAATTATCAGTATTCTTAAAAGGCAGTAGCGTTTTAGTTCTCTTCACATGGTTGAATGGGACCATTTTGCAGATCATGTACTCTATTATTAAATTATATTGCCAGTAATCGAACATAGTACCTCTGTCTTGACATGAAAAATGTTAACTGTTTCCTCGTAGAAGAGAACTAATAAATGTATGTAAATAATAAAATTAGTCGAAATCTTTGACCTTTTTTAAGCAAGAGACCAAAATTTCGCGTCCAATATAACTCTTGAAGATATATATATATATATATATATATATATAAATAATTCAATATTAGATTTTCTGAGGCACAGACAACTAGAATGGTATGGTCATATACATAGAATGTCAGAGAAACGATTAACCAGACTAGTTTTGGAATGGATTCCACCTGGGAAAGGAAAGAGAGTTCGACCTAGATTTAAGTGGATGGCTGGTATAAGAAGACGTTTGAGGGGGATAGGTCTGGAAGAATTTTAATGGGAAGATAGGGACGAGTGGAGAAAGAAGATAACAATTTAAAAAGCTTTGGGCACAAAAAAGATGTTTTAGGACATTGTAAACATGTTTATAAATAAATAAAATAATAATAATAATCATAATAATACAGTCGTAATATTTTCTCCTTTTCTTAAAGGAAGATACCGCGTTCACATCCATATAATATAATTTGAAGAGATCATTTAACTCATGCCCCAAGTGCGATTCAATGACCAATCACATTTCAATAATTTTTTAATTACAATCCATCACAGTCGTGTTTCACCTAGAATTTATCAAACAAGTTTATCATATTAGAGAAACTCCTCCTTTTTTTACATCCTGGAAAGGTGGTAGCATTATTTTACAATGACCGACTCCATAAGAAATACGGCCACCAGAATGTAAAAACACATATACATATATATATATATATATATATATATATATATATGTATGTTTGTCTTGGAATTCTTGGGTAGCTCAGTTGGTTAGAGCGCTAAAGGTACAGCTTTAGAGACTCGAGTTCAAATCCCGACTCAAGCATTCTTTTTTCTTTTCATATCATATTTGCCTTCATTACCAAATGTCAAAAATATATCCATAATATATATATATATATATATATATATTGTGCGTGAATGTCAGGATCGCATGCGGGGGATAATATAAAACAATTTGTAGCAATTTATTGTATCGCAAAAAAAATAGAACACTGTTTGCACTTTCTTAAACGAATTATTTTCCAGGAAATGACGTTGCAGAAAATATAATTCACATATTTACATCATAGGACATCAGAAATTAATTAATACTATAATGTTGGTGTAAATTTCTCCACTAGGATGCATTCTTACAATATTGCGATCCTTTGGCAATAAATAATAATATCTGGTTGCAGTGGTGAACAAAAGAAGCAAATGAAGCGTACCAATCGTTTCTCATTTGTTTTCAAACATCGCCATTTACATTAAATAAATAAATATTTTAAAGTAACTATAGTTAAATAATGATTTGTGAGTAAACAGCTTAACTTTATTCGTTAAATAGTCCTAACAAATGCCACTCTTGATTTCCAAATTCTCTAGATAAATTGGAAATCACTCGTGGCATTACTTATGATAATCTTCGAAATATATATATAAATAATAAAACAATAAATTATATTTATACAAAATTCACACATAATATGAGCTCTGGAGGATCTTCAGATTTCCACTACCAAAATATCAATATTAATGCAATTAAAAAAATATGAAATAACGTTCAATTCAGAAATCAAACCCACGTATAATGTATAACCATTTCCAATGCACAGATACCGCAAAGTGCGGGTGATTAGCATTTGCACCGGCGAATTTTAATTGAATTGATTTTTTCACTGAGCTCAGCAAGTTTAATGCATCAGCGACTGATTTCAATTCAAATGCAAAGTAGCCCATCTGATATTGAAAATAACTTATCTATTTCCAGGTTTTCATTGTCGTGGCTTTGGCTGCTCTAGCAATGCTTCATGTCGTCATTGCCCAGGGAGATTCCTACGTACAACTCAGTAAGTAATCACTGCTTCTGTTACAAATGTAAAACTAGAATAAGATAAGAACTGAGTGTTTCCACTCGTACAGTGTGATAGAGAATTGCGTCTATCTAAGTTTCTTGTTACAATAGATGTGAACGCAACGCAACATAGACATTTGTCGTTTTGCAATTTATAACCGTCACGCAGCGGGCCCGGGTTCGATCCCCGGTCGGGGTAGTTTTTCTGTGTGAGGTTATTATCGGGGTTTTTCCTCACCTGTAAGACAAATGTCAGGAAAACTTTAGGGACCAAACGGTCCCCGAAATCATATGGCCATCATCATCACCCTTATCATTATCATTATCATCATCATCACCCTTCACCGGTGCGGAAAGCAACGGGAAGCTACACACCTACAATTCCCTAGAAAAGCTGCAAGCATAGCATGAAATTGCTATGATTGCAGTGAAGGACCTGCCTTCGGGCAGAATTACTATGAATGGATATAAAGTAAATATTATCTTTAAAAAATTGCTTACCAGTTATGGTGGCCACTAGATGTCAGCTCGAACGACTTCCAGCTACCTCTTGTGTGAATTGAAAATACTACATATATAAGAAAAATGTATGTTTGTGTTGGAATACTTGAGTAGCTCAGTTGGTTAGAGCGCTAAACGTACAGAGCTTAGAGATTCGAGTTCAAATCCCGACTCAAGCATTCATTTTTCTTTTCATATATAAATCTTGCAAAAAAGACCGACAACGGAAATGAGGTAATATATTCAGAGATGTTGATCATTTTTTAATACGGTACCAATGTCCGGAAATGATGCGTTTTCACACTATGACTAGTAAATTATGTCTCAAGATCGGTGTTAGTTCAAAGGATTTGAAGACCCATTACTTGAAAACGCGTCACAGATACGGAACCTATGATATGAGGCTTCGCAATGGAATGTGGCTGCAACATGACGGAGCTCCAGCTCACTTCCATGCCAGTGCGAGGAGACATTTGGATACCACGTATCCAGGTCGAGAGGGACCAGCCCCATGGCCTCCGAGATCACCTGATCTTAACCCTCTCGACTACTTTTTGTGGGGCGACATAAAACAGTCTGTTTATCAGACTCCAGTAGAGTGACATGTGGATCTTATAGTCCGAATCCACGCTGCTACACAAATAATTCACACGAGGCCGGGTGTATTTGAACGTGTTCGCCAATCACTACACCGCCGATGTACGCTCTGCCATGAGATGGGAGGTGGGTATTTTGAAAACGTGATGTGACTGTGACAGTATTGTCAAGTATTGAGTCCTGAAGTCCAACTAACGGAACTCTTGAGAAGTTAGCTACTCAAAGTGTGAAAACACATCATTTCCGGACGTTGGTACCTTATTAAAAATGAACAAAATATCTCAATATACCACCTCACCTCCGTTGTCGGTGTTCTTACAACAACCTGTATATGTATACTAGTTAATACCCCACGTGTATTGCTACGGCTAAATAAATTATATATTAAAGGTTAACTGAAAAAATAATGAAGCATCAAAAATGGTACGGGCATATAAGGCGAATGGAGGATGAAAGATTACCGAAGAAAACAATGGAATGGAAACCATCAGGAACGAGAAAGAAAGAACTACCAAATCTCACGTGGATCCAAGGGATTAGAGAAACTTTGAAGGACTGGGAAATAGAGGAAGAAGTCTGTTATAATTGAGACGAATGGAGGAAGATTATAAAACGGGAATTGAAGACAAATCATTGATGCAGGAAAAATGTATCAACATTGTTAAAACAGGAAATATATATATTAAAGATTAATTAAATTGTATGGTAAACGCTGAGACGAATCAAGCATGGCTGTTGCTATTAAGTTTTTAATTCCGGATTTCGGGTAAACTTCCATTTTTAATTTTCATATTTCGCTCATTTTTGATTAATATATATACCGGTTTATTTTAGTAAGAGAGTACTTAATCCTAAACTTAATCTAATGATGATTATGATGGCCGTATGATGTTCGGGGACCGTTTGGGCCTTAAGAGTGTGATGGGTGAAAAATTGACCATTTGAGATCAAAATTGGTATTTTTTGCTTTTTGTACTGAAAAATAGCCTGTACTCTAATGTATATGTTGGGAAAGTTTCAGAGGCCTATGACGCTTCTAAGTGCTCTAAAGTGCTGATTAGGCCTGTTTGTTACATATTGTATTTAAACTTCACGCAAATTTTTAAACTTGTTTTTCCACGCTTTTATTTTCACTGCATTTTTGTACATTCAAAATTGAATGGAATTCACAAATTTTGTCCTAAAAGATTCAAATATTTACTGCATGTCCTAAAACAATGCGTAACAACGTAGTGCATGGGGTTCATGTTTGAAATAGTATTTGATGAAATAAAAAATAAAATGCATGCAATTATTATTTTTTGTAATTTCACGCATGAGGTACAACATTATTTTTTTCTCCCTTTGTAGTCACAAAATAATTCTAATGCATGACTTTTTCTAAATATTTGAGGGATCTTGTAAAAAAATCAGACTTCTTACTAAATCATTGTGGAACCCATTTAATTATATTACATGCAATGTTTGAGTATAATATTTAATAACTCATAAAATAAATATCTCACAAGAATGAAACTTAAACACATCATTATGTATCATGAAGTGAATGTTTGTACAAAACCTCAAGTCTCTAGCTCAAAAAATGTAGAAAACTGAAATTTCACCCATCGCCCCCCTTAATGTTTCCCAATGTTTGCCTTACAGTTGAGAACCCCCCCCAAAAAAATGCACTCACCCAGCAAACTTGTCACGACCGGGACTTGAATCTGGGTCCGCTATGTGACAAAGGTCACGCGGCCTCGAGACCACAGCGGTGGACACTGATGTTTCATTCTGCAAGCAGAATCCGCTAGACATTTAACGTCTCATTTAAATAGCAAATACGCTGCAATCGCTTTGAAGTAGTAATACTAGTACCGCAGTTGGCTTTTATTATTTAAAGACACAGTTTAACATCTCAGGTCATAGGTTCATGTTAACGGGCCGACAAATTTGTTCAAACTTGAGTTTCTTTTATATGCCTTATTACACACTGCTTCTGAGCAAACATTGTCGGCTCTTTGAGTTGTGACGCTAATGAACCCAGATGTTAAGAAGCATCATTACATAAAATACTAGGTACAGAACCTGAAACAAGTTATGGAACTTTTGGTAATCCCTAAGAGTGAGATAAGCAGTGTAATATTGTCATAAGTAATGCCACGAGTGATTTCCAAATTATCGATAAATTCACGACTCACGAAGTGAGGAGTGAATTTATCTAGAGAATTTGGAAATCAAGAGTGGCATTTGTCAGGACTATTTAACGAATAAAATTAAGCTGTTTACTCACAAATCATTATTTAACTATAGTTATTTTAAAATATTTATATATTTAATGTAAACGGCGATGTTTGAAAACAAATGAGAAACGAAGGTACGCTTCATCTGCTTCTTTTGTTTATCACTGTAACCAGATCATACTATTTATTGCCAAAGGATCGCAATATTGTAAGAATGCTCTCTAGTGGAGAAAAAATGTAACACATCAAACTGTATGTTAATTAATTTCTGATGTCCTATGATGTAAATATGACAATTATATTTTTGTGGATTGTCACCTGGGAAAAAATACATTTAAGAAAGAGCAAACAGTGGTTTCTTTTTTTTGGCGGTATAATCAATTGCTACAAATGTTTTTATATTAACTCCCGTATTCGGCATGTGTTGATATTCATGCACTGTATATATACAATCTGGTAGCCGTATTTTTCGTGGGTTCGGTCACTGCAAAATAATGGTCAGACCTGTTGAGAATATTAAAAAGGAGGAGCTTTCTTTAATATGGTAATTATAATACTGATAAATATTTCGTGAAACACGACTCTGATTGGCTGTAAAACAGAAATCATTGAAACGTGATTGGCCATTGAGTCCCATTTGGGGCATGAGTTAAATAGTCAAAGTAATACATTCCTATCAAATTCCGCTGACGTTATTCGTCACAAGATATCAATTAAAATATATACCTTTTCGCAGATGCCATCTTCCACAACTGGAGGTAGCCTATCTCATTTATTTAAATGTAGCACCATACACTGTTTTTTTTTATATTTACGTATTTGTTTATACATGTACATTTATATGTTCTATTATTTTATTAGGCAATGGTTTGGGATACAAGTACAATTACGGAATTCAACACCACTTCCACGGACATCATCATGGCTCAAGCTATCCTCATGCGTATGGCGGTTATGGTGGACCTGGGTATCACATTGGAAGCGGTTATTATACAAGCGTTCAATAAGTTAACACATTTATTGTTATATTGTTTTCATATGTGTACAGCTGTGTTTAAATAAATAATTTTAAAGGTTTATTCAATTGATTCAATATTATAATTGTATATTTCAAAAACCTTTATCCTTAACGTTACAAAAAAATCACAGCCTATTGTATTTGAACATTAATTACACTAGTCAACATTATTTTTGTCTCATGAGTACCAATAGTTGTACTTAATGCAGTTTTTTTAATCGTTTTTTCAAATATGTGTTCGGAATTTCTCCACCACCCAAAGTTTTTTTTTATTTCAAATTCAATTAGTGGATTTAAATAATAATTTTTTTTAATAAACTTTTTTTCGTCCATTTGTCCATTGTAAAATAAAACCAAATGAGCTAACTCAAATGGTTTTCAGCTATGGAAAAGAGATATCAAGGCAAGTGGAATCCTAATATGCTGACCGATTATTGTTGGACCATCAAGAGGGATGCTCCACAGGCGAAATATAGCAGAAAATCGTCATTTCTTACTTTCTAGGTGAATCCGAACGTTCGAATATTGTGTAGTTACGAATGTAGAAAACATTAAAGTGTTTGAGATTAAAACATAGCTGTCTCTCGGAAACCTTGCGCGATGGAGAAAAAACGATATCATTTTTTAATTCAGGAGACCAAATACTGTCATAATCACATATTTTTCTATCTGAGACAAAAAAGGTTTTTTTTTTTGCTCAGTGTAATATTTAAAATTTTTATAATTTATTTATCAGAATATATTGCAGATGGAGTTATTAATGGAAATATAATTCATTTGGCTTAACTTTCAATCTTAGACATTGAAGATTAGGAAACATTTTTAATTAATTTATTTTCAGGTTTCACAATATCTTTGACTTTTTCTAAATGCATCTCAAGATTCTATGACCTGTTTTCAGTTCTCTCTATTTTGCCACGCTCCTTTCCTCAAGGCTCTTTTTTTTTTCTAAGTACTTCTCGGCTCTTTTCCTTCCTTTCTACCTTTGGTTTCATTCCTAAATCTTCAGCATTCAGTCTTCCGTCATCCTTTTCAGTTGTTCAAACCATCTTAATTGTCCTTACTCATTAATATTTTAGTTATAATTTTCTATTAATATAATATAAAATATCCTCAACTCGTGTCCAACTCAAGGGTAGGGTCGTGGGATGAGTTTAAGCCCCCTGTATAGAGACCTGTGAATGACAAGGGTGCCGGCCGACCACTGCTGACGCACCATCACGGGGGCATATGTACAAAATGAAACGAAAGGGATGAGATTAATATGGGGAAATGCTGGAATGAAATTGTGGTAGGGGAAACAGGAGAAAACCCCCAGAAAAACCTGACCAAGCTCCGTTTCGTCCACCACGAAACCCGCGTGGATTGACCGAGACCGATCTCGCCGAGAGGCTTGCGCCACAGATTTGCCTTTTCTATTAATACATTTAGTGGAATTCTATTACGTCAAAGTTTCAGGAATTTTGTATCAGTTTGATTAATTTTTAAGTCAACTTGTTTTTCATTGCTTTCAAAGGCTTCTAAACAATTTTTTCAGAGAAGGACACCCTCTTCCAATTAATACGAATGCCGTCAGAAAATACATAGACCTGTTGGTTTTGATTTCCAGGCTACAGTTCCAGAAACTTCTGACTAATTACTTTGTGCAATACAGCAATACCAGTTTAAATAAATATTAACTAACTAACTAACTCACTGGCACTATCGAACCCATAGGTTCATGGCCACGCGAACATATGATCTGCATACATCCCTATCCTGAGCTAATGTTTTCCAATCATTCCCTGTATAATCTACTTCCCTCAAGTCACAATTAATGTTGTCCCCCATCTCATTCTTGGTCTACCAACTGGGCGTTTTCTCTCTGGCTTTCCTACAAGAAGCTTCCATGCACGTTTTTCATTCCCCATACGCACAACATGTCCTGCCCAACGCAGTCTACGAGACTTAATTGTTCTTATTATATCTGGCTTCCTATAAAGACTTCGTAGTTCGCTGTTATGTAGTGCTCTCCATTCACCTGTCTGTTCATCTCTCTTTGGTACAAACATTTTTCCTAAGAACTTTATTCTCAAATACTCGTAATCTCCTTTGCTCCCTTAAAGTAAAAATCCATGTTTCGCACCCATATAATATAACTGGTAGAATAACAGTTTAATACATTTTCAATTTAACACTTTTGAAAGGAGTTGGGTCGAGAAGAGTCTCTTAATGCATAATAGCTCGCATTTCCAGGATTGAGTATGTTTAATTTCTTTGTGCCTCTCATTGCTATTTGTGATTATTGTTCCTACATGTATTTGAATTCAGCCACTTCCTCAAAATTTCCCTCATTTGTCATTAGCTGTCCATCTACATTATATAATGTATTTCTATGTGTGACCATATATTTAGTTTTATTCATATTTACTGCCAGTCTAAATTTCTTAGTGTTACTCAATCGTGTGTGCGTGTTGGCCTTTAGTATCTCCTCGGTATCACCTAATACTACATCATCAGCACAAACTAACAGCTTATTAATACCATTGAGTTGTAGGCCTTCCTCATCCTCTAAAGATTTGATGGCATGCTCTAGTACAAAATTAAATAGTAGAGGAGATTAGTGCAGCTCCTTGCTTCAACCCATTCTGGATTTCAAAAGTGTCCGAAAACTGTTTGCCTACACGCACCCTACTCTTTGTGCTATTTTAAATAAATACGATATAGGTTATATCCTTGATATTCTGATCTACCTGTAATATGCACGTATATGGAAAAGTGTTTTAAGCTACTGTAACGATTTTATTAAGTTTTAAGCGTTTTCATCAGCTAAATGTTTATTCAGTAGGCCTATATTAATTATTAATTTTCGCTGCCACGTTCTCTAGTTTTAAATAATCAATTGAGTTGGTGTTTATTTGATGAAAATCCATATTTATTAATTAAATAAAAATAGAACGTAGTTTTATTTGATTTTCATATTTATTATATAATTCAGTGACAGCTGTTTCGGTACACTGTAGGCCTACCTTCTTCAGACATGTTAACAAATTATGAATTGTGTTCCAACTGATCTAAGCAACAATACAACAATACTTATTTAAATTTTTTAATTTAACAAAGGGGATTCATTCAAATCAAGTTGAGAATTTAACAGTTTTTTATTACTTTTAAATTTATTTATTTCTACAGCCTCCAAAAGATCTAACTTCTTACCCTTATCACAAGTATGTAACATTTCAAAATTTGGATCGAAACAATGATTAAATTGGAATAGGTGGTTAGCATATTTTGAATATTCGAAATTTCTGTTATATGCTCTCATGTGTTCCTTTATCCGAGAGATAAAAGGTCTACCAGTTTGTCCTATATAGACATTGTCACATGTGCCACACTTCAATTTATTAATAATAGGTATCATTGCAGCCAATGGCCATGTAGAAAGAACTGTTTTCATGTCTTACAAAAGTCTGTTAGCGATGTTCCTATGTTTTTACACTGTAATAGGTGATATCGGTCGCAGTGCGACCCACATAGTTTGCACTTGCACTTTTCTTCTGGGTTATGGCGCTTCACTGTTGTGCATATCCTGTGGTGGAAACCATGGACCGCGACTCTCGTCACGGTGGGTCTCGGGTAGTATCTGGGTGCTGTACATTTCCCTGTGTACGATCATCGCATCCGTTGCGTAGAACTCAGGGCCATATCCGTTCTCTCTTCTCGTTGAGTTCCCACAGCAGTTCTTTGTAGGCATCTGTTGCCGGCACGAGAAGGTCCAGGTGGAGCTCTTCTATGAAGAATGGTTCCTTTGTCAGTATGTATGTTACGCGTGAAGGCGTGTATTTTGATACGCTTAGCGCTATCTTTAGAAAGTGTGCTTTGACTTTCTCTATTTCCTCTAGGTTTGCCTTATTTAGGTTCTTCCAAATCACTTCTATTCCATAGGTCACAAATCTCTTTTATTAACCAAACCTTTTTAATTAATAATGAAAAAAAAATAGTAAAAATTTTACTATTCTTATCCCTTCTATCATTATGATTGGTGCTATTTTTAAGCGGAAGATGGTCATTGCTGTCTCCAGTGCTTCAATTTATATACACCTGATAATTTTTCTTTTTTTGTTTTGGTTTTATTGTTTTTTATTATGTTTTGTAGAGTTTTATTAGTTTTAAATGCCACATTAATGGCATTTTAAAGTGTTTAGATATTCTCTAGTTTTGCTGGCTATATATTATGTATCACATTATTTTCAATTGTTTTAACGTATCAGCAATTATTTTGTAATGTATGAGAAGGTAGACAATGCAACAGAGATAAAACATGTGTGTCGATCCCGGAGCTCCGAAACTTTCCAACACTTTTACGATTGGTTTAAAAAAGTTAATGTTTTAAATTTAATATCAGAAGCTGCATAATGAATAGGAAGAGAGATTATACAATTTTAAACCGTTTACATTGTCATATATTAATTTATAACATTTGAAAGGAAATAATTGCGTGATTTACAGTACAAAATGTATTCATAATATATTTTTTCCTACAATCCTTTGACTCTAATTCAGTTCAGAACAATGCAGTGATATAGCTAAATTTCATCTATATTCAATGTTTTAAAAAATCAATAATTTTCATAGGGAAGTAATAGCAATTCCATTGGCCAATATGATACTGAAATTTAAAATATCGGTATCCTCATATAGCTGTCAACAATCAGGTATGCTATACCCCATAGGCGTCAATCACTATAGTCCTTGCTGACGCATTGGTTGGAGTTACATTTCCTTTATTTCTATATAATAATAATAATCCATCCATAGTAATTCTGCCCGAAGGCAGGTCTTTCACTGCAATCATAGCATTTTCATGCTATGCTTGCAGCTTTACTAGGGAATTGTAGGTGTGGTATCTTCCCGTTGCTTTCCACACCGGTGAAGGATGATCATGATGATGATAATGATGATGATGATGGCCATATGATTTCGGGGACCATTTGGGCCTTAAAGTGTTCCTGACATTTGTCTAAAGGTGAGGAAAAACCCCGATAAAAACCTCACCCAGAAAAACTGCCCCGACCGGGGATCGAACCCGGGCCCGCTGCGTGACAAGGCAGGTCGCTACCTCGAGACCACAGCGGTGGACATAATAATAATAATAATAATAATAATAATAATAATAATAATAATAATTACTATTATTATTATTATTATTATTATTATTATAAATTGTATAATTTCCTTTCATACAAATGAATGATGTGCAGCGACGCTTTAGTGACCGCGGGTTTAAAGACTAAATCAGTAAACGTAAGTTTCCAATGTATTGCTGATAGCATATATATAACTAACTCACTGGCACTATCGAACCCATAGGTTCATGGCCGCGCAACATAAGCTCTCCATACATCCCTACGCTGAGCCAATGTCTTCCAATCATTCCCTGTATAATCTACTTCCCTCAAATCATAGTTAATGTTATTCTCCCACCTCATTCTTGGTCTATCAACTGGGCTTCTCCCTCTGGCTTTCATACAAGAAGCTTCCATACACGTCTTTCATTCCTCATTCGCGCCACATGTCCTGTCCATTGCAGTCCACGAGACTTAACTTTTCTCATTATATCTGGCTTCCTACAAAGACCATGTAATATAAATATAAATTAGTTATAATATCTCAAGGAGATTAAGGGTATTTGAGAATAAAGTTCTCAGGAAAATGTTTGGACCAAAGATAGATGAACAGACAGGTGAATGGAGAAGACTACTTAACAGTGAACTACATGGTCTTTATAGGAAGCCAGATATAATAAGAACAGTTAAGTCTCGTAGGCTGCGATGGGCAGTACATGTGGCACGAATAGGGAATGAAAGAGGTGCATGGAAGCTTCCTGTAGGAAAACCAGAGAAAAAACGTGCTGTTGGTAGACCAAGAATGAAGTGCAAAACTTGGAAATTAACGAGAATGCATTTAACATATAAAAAATTAGTATAATTCCTAATCAACTAACATCAATATTTGAAAATATATCAAACTACATATTTGATCGTAATAAACTTTGATAGGACGTCATGTGAATAGGCTAAAAGGCAATAAACCCTTATATAAAACATGATATTATGATGTTTAACGGAAATAGATGTAATTTATCACGTTAGGCAATAATTAAGAAGGTGCACTTTAGGAAGGTAGATCCAAAGTCAGCCATTATAACGGTTTTATGTAACTTTACAGACAAAGCCACCGCATTACCACATGATTAATGAGTTTAAGGGAGAATGGACGCCTGGAAATGCATCCACCTCAACAATAACCTAGCGCTTAGATTCCCACACTCAGTTATTAACTAAGTAAGTGGGGGGAAAAGTACGGTTTTAAACACATCCAAAGTCTAATATTTAAATATCGTTATCTCAAACTTACCAAACAGCCATCGTCTGTCAGTCCTATCTGAGGAGGCTACAAAATAAGTACAAGAATATTACTGTATTTCGTGATAGGCGTAGAAGGCCCTTAATATTAATCACTGAATGAAAATACGTATAGGATGGTACTTAACTCTTGAAACGTATTTTTATAACATACTGTGAAGTATTTAAGGATATTTGATGTTTCAGGGAACCGTGTTTACACACAATGTAAATGACAGAGTAAATGCTGCGATAAGAGACATACGCGACATTAAGTCAATAAACAGACTCTCACTAGAGACAGCCCTACAACTTTTTGAACTTCAAGGTGATCCCGTTGCAACAATGGGTTAGAGAATATATGAGTCCATTTAAAGAAAACGAACCTAGAAAAATTAGAGAAACTAAAAGCGACATACCTAAAAATGGTGCTCTGTCTCTCCAAATACACGCCCTCACGACTTGTATATGAACTCTCCAGAGAACCATTCTACGTAGAAGAGCTGAGGCTAAAGTTCCTACTACCAGTGACACCAGCTTACCAGGACCTCCTGCAAGAACTCCACGATAAGAAACGCAAAATATGGGAAGAATTCTATATTACTGACGCCCTGACAAACCGTGAATGGACTCAGGGACGATATAAATTGCGCCACACAGTGACCAGACTCGCTGTGCATGGATTTCACCACAAGCTGTGCAGGAACCAGAGATTCCACGAGCCCAGCCCGGACTGCGTGTGTTCAAGATGTGGCGAACAGTGCGAGAAATATCATGTGTAAAACTGTAGGATGAGATCACAATCGGTGTTGAAACTCTGCAGTGACTGAGAACAATCTTCTTTGCACGTTGTGCGCATTTCTTATTTTATTATATTTGGAACATTTTACTCCGAGCATGCATTGTTCAGTGATACGTGGTTATTCTTGTAAAGTTAAATTTAACCGTGTTATTGGCAAGTAATAGTATATTACGATGCGAGGTTGGGAAGTGGTTTTTACAGAATCGAGGAAAAATGTTTAAAAACCGAGCGATAGCGAGGTTTTTTATTTCCGAGATTCTGTAAAACACTTCACAAACGTGCGTTGTACATTATTTTTTGCGCGATGGTGTTTTCAAAATAATAAATAATAGTAAAATAATAACATATTTGTTGGATATATTTGCGTTCATTATAGACAATTGACTAACGTTAACAGAGTGGGCAATGTTTATTAGTTGAAACAACAGGAGGCCTTGAGAACAATTATTGATAACATGACCGCAAGTACGTATTTATTGTTTTATATTGTTTCAAATAAAGTTCAGTTCATTTAAAATGCAGTGATTTGTTTCGTATAATGTATATTAACACTACCTTTTGGATATTTTCTGTATATACATTGTACGTAGTATACATAGAGGGCAGTGGTTTTATTTCCCGCACGTGGGTGTAAATGTAATATTACAGTATAATTATTTAGGTTGGCAACCCCAAAATGTAGGAAGTTGAACTTTCAATAATGGTCGCCATTGCT
This sequence comes from Diploptera punctata, assembly GCA_030220185.1. Lineage (NCBI taxonomy): Eukaryota > Metazoa > Arthropoda > Insecta > Blattodea > Blaberidae > Diploptera > Diploptera punctata. The sequence goes on from JASPKZ010003857.1 coordinate 1,738,021, forward strand.
GGTAAGTACGACAAAACGCACTATTGCGCAAAAAAAGAATGTTACTATATTGCGCGATAGGCGTAGAAGGCCCTTAATAAAGTTTTGAGTTTTTACGTTTATATAAAAAAATCACAAATTTTACGAAACAACGGGGATAATTAACAGTATAATGAAACCGTCTTTAGTACAGAAGAACACAAGATTACGGCTTTATAAGGTACTCGCAAGACCAGTATTAAGATATGTTAGTGAAGCATGGATAATACGAAGAAGAGATGAAAGCCGAATAATAGCAAATGAGATGCCATTTACAGCAGGCTACAGAAAGTGGCACCATAAAAGAAATGAAGGAAATTATGGAAGAGTTGGATGTAGAACCCATTCTTTCACCATATACAAAATTACCAAAACAACTGGAAAGCCAATCTTCAACAAATGCCATCTCATAGAATTCCAAAAGCCATACTTCGCTACTACCCCCAGGGCAAAAGATCGCTGGGATGTCCAAAAAAGCGCTACTTAGAAAATTCCTCTTTGAGACCGTAACAGGCCACACGGCCTAATACTTGCATGGATGATGATGACGTTTATATCAAGAAAAGAAATAGGCCTACTAAAATAAAATACGTATAGGACCCATTCATGGTACTTAACTCTTGAAACGTATGTTTATAACATACTGTGATTTACCGTATTTAAGGACGTTTAGAACATTTTACTCTGAGCATGCATTGTACTTGCATATTCTTTTAAAGTTAAATTTTACTGTGTTATTGTCGAGTAAAGGAAATTTCCTTTGTTTGCTTACACAGTTTTGTGGCCAATCTCAGAATTAAGGATATTTATTTTTCTGTGGCTTAAAGCAGGAACATTTCATTTTACGTTCTACCAGAATACATTTCATTTTAAATACTTGGATTATATCAATAATCAAGTTACAGAAAGCTGTTATATATTTGAAGAGAGAAGCGTGTGATGTATTTATCTGTAAAAAATAATATTTAACGAGACTGTTTAAAATTCAATTAATTCAAGTTCAAGATGTAAGTATTTATTTCCAATATCTTTACGTTCCTGGCATTTTATTGCGCTACAATTCTTCAAATGTTGTAATATAAGTAACAAATACTTTACATGATAACACAGAAGATCCAAGACTGATAGAATTGGTTGCTGTTGCTGGCTAGTAGATGACGGTACAGAGAGTAACACGGTTAATCCGACGAAGTTTCTCATTGTTAATTTCAGTTTTGTTAACCGAATTTCGTTAGTTTTTAAAATATTGTGATATTAAGTACCGTATTATTTTTACGGTTATTCTTTACAACCTGCGACGAGATTTTTTTAACCCATTTACTTCTGGTTTAAATTGCTCAGTGCATTTACCCAGAGACCGAATTTAAGTAATCGTAAATTATATTATCTATTTTCAGACATTCAAAACGAACAAAATATAACGGTACTCGAGATCACAAAAAGGGTGAAGGCCAAAACACATTCCTCTATTATTCATAAATGATAATAAAACATAACCAGCCAAGGGATGCACAAAATATTGCAAAATATATAACAGCAGAGTTAAGCGAGTGTACCTTGTCTTCTGAGGCGAATGGGTTAATTCCTTCATAAACTCCTGTCAAATGTTATTCTTAGTGTTCCATTTTTTTAAATTATTTCCCACCATTTACAATGATTTAAATTTTTTTTCTAACGATTATTTCAATATATTTTTTCTATGATATTTAACTACATACATAGCATGAAGACGTGGCAGCCATATTGATTTTAACGAATATAAGCAAAAATAAAGTCATGTTCCAGTGCAGCCCACATAGGGTATGTACTAATTAACTGTTCACACATACTTCAGAATTTCAGAACTTACTATTTATTTTTTGGTATTACATTCTTTCACAGGTTAGAGTGCTTATACTTCATTAGGTAAGCTTTTATGTTGGGGCACGTCGTAGCGTAGTGGTTAAGGCACTGCGCTACAAGCCGGAAGGTCGAGGGTTTGAGCCCCGGTGGGGCCAGGATTTTTAAACTGACCCAAACCTTCTGGTGGCACTGAGGCCCTGGGGTCGACTCAACCTCTAACGGAAATGAGTACCGGACGTTTGTTCTGGGGGTAAAGGTGGCCGTCACGCAGGGCTGACATCAAGTGCCGATTGTCCAGAAAAAGTGGGAGCCTTAACCTCCCACTACCCCAAGGGCCTCTTGATGCCTGTAGTGGAATCACTTTATTTTACTTTTTATGCTGGTCTTTCACAGGTTATGGCTCTTAAATTGCGTTGGCTTAGTTTTTCGGTTCGTTGAATATCGTGTACATGTTTGCTGCATCTTGTGATTCCATAGTGTAAACAGCTTTGCGTTTGTCGGTGCTTGCGCATGGTATATGATTGGAACTTAGAAACATTTTTCGCATCATATGTTGTAATGAATCTTCCTTCTTACAGCACCTTTCCTCAGAAAATTAATTTATTAGACCAACTTAATTTAGTTACCTTAATTGCCCATAGATGTCATGAATGGGATACCGTCAACATACCGACTACATGAGACATCTAGCAAGAGACTAAGGTATTACTAGGATGTTGAGTGCGGTAAATTTTGCTTAGAGACATTTTTATTAAGGATTAAGGATCTTTTGGTCCCTAAAGGGTAGAGAATATCTGAGGCGGATCTGAGGATAAGCTCTCAGACTCTACAAAATGCTCCAAATAGTCAGCGCAAAACATAGCCTCTCTCTACTAAACCCTTCCATCTCCCTTCAAGTGGTGGGACTGTTTTTACTGAAGATGGAGGGTGAATGGCACCATAAAACCAGATGCTCGGGCAGACAGAGCTCTGTAGCCTTGTTAGGCAGTCTCTCTAGAAGAAAGACAACTCCGAAATTAAACTCTGGTCCTCCAGGTTGGAGGTTTTGCGGTTGGGCTGGTAACCCACCCAAGTAAAAAATATATTACTCAGAAGTCTCAAGTGCGAACTGTATGCAAAAAGATATTTGGGACGGCCAAGGAAACGATGGACTTGAGACCGGAGCAGGTCGCATTCACCTAATCCTGGAAAAGAAGAAGAAGAAGAAGAAGAAATATATTTTACGAGCCTAAAAATCTTTAGACTCGGGACTCACAGCTTAAAGTCCCTCCCGGAGGGCTCGCTGCTTGGAAATTCCAACCTAAAAAAAAATCAATCGATCCCGGCCGGCATTCAACCCGTGACCCTCAAGACCAGGGGCAAGAACACGGTCGACTCTGGACCCTATACTCATAGAAAAGTTCTGATGTATAGCGATGAATTCAATCCGGACCTCTGTAACATCAGCTAAACTCGGTAATCGAGCACCTTGACTATAATACAAGACTTATAAAATATGTGTCCCTATGTTCCTTAACAAGAAATATCATTGTATTGTGACCTAAACTAACTAACCCACTCGCTCTATTGAACCCGTAGGTAGCCGCGCGGACCTAAGCTTTCCATACATGCCTATCCTAGGCTAATATTTTCTAATCATTCTCTGTATAATCTACTTCCCTCAAATCATGGATAATATTATTCTCCCACCATATTCTTGGTCTACCGGGTGTTTTCCTCTTGGTTTTCCTACAAGAAGCTTCCATGCACCTCTATCATTCCCCATGGTGTCACATGTCCTGCCCATTGCAGTCTACAAGAATTAACTATTCCTATTAGATCTGGCTTTCTATACATATCATGTTATCTAGTTTTCTCCATTCATCTGTCTGTTCATCTCTTTTTGACCCAAAAATTATCCTAAGAACTTCATTCTCAAATTTTCGTAATTTTCTTTCCTTCTTTAAATTAAGAGTCCATATTTCGCATCAGCATAATATAACTGTGACCTACTTACTTACTCTACTTACTCACTGGCACTATCGAACCCGTAGGTTCATGGCCGCGCGGACATAAACTCTCCATATATCCCTATCCTGAGCTAATGCTTTCCAATCATTCCCTGTATAATCTACTTCCCTCAAATCATAGTTAATGGTATTTTCCCACCTCATTTTTGGTCTACCAACTGGGCGTTTTCCTTCTGGCTTTCCTACAAGAAGCCTCCATGGAAGTCTTTCATTCCACATACGTGCAACATGTCCTGCCCATCGCAGTATACGAGACTTAACTGTTCTTATTATATCTGGCTTCCTATAAAGACCATGTAGTTCATTGTTATGTAGTCTTCTCCATTCACCTGTATGTTCATCTCTCTTTGGTCCAAAAATTTTGCTAAGTACTTTATTCTCAAATACTTGTAATCTCCTTTCCTCCCTTAAAGTAAGAGTCCGTACCTAAAAATTTGATGGTGGGATAGTGTAACACCTGTATCTACATTCTTTGAAATCAACTTAACTAATATGTACCTGGCTTAACTTGGCAAAGAGAGAGATGGAGATATAAAAGAGAGAACCCATCCTGTTGTCAGTTTTCGTAACATTTCAAGGATTTTTCCTCTTCCCCCTATCCCTATTAACATCTGGTGAAGGAACACCGACAACACTGGCGCAAGTCAGATAGGTGAGTACAGCTGCCTCATTCTACAAATTTCTTGCCAACTTAAGCCAGGGAAACAATAAGAGAGTGCGTATTCAAGTGCAGTGGAACGAATAGTTTTTTTACATATATAAATTAATATTTATAGCTATGGGGAATGTTGGCTGAGGCGGTAAAGTTTAAGAATTCTCTCCGGAAATTACTGAATTAAAATCCCATTTTTTCAGGAATTATCACTTTAATAGGCTCTAGAAGGCTCTCACAACGCGATAATAGCCGGAAAATAAAAGTGAAGGTCAGAATAGCGCACGCTTGTATCGCATTCTAACGGCATATTGCAAAAATAATGTTATTGTATAAAACATTTTTCTGCTATTCTATTAAATCTGAAAAACTTCAAACAAATAATGTATCCCTACTACCATTGGTGTTCGATTGCCCACCGATGTGGTCCACGGTACATAATCGTTTTCTCAGAAGCAATGGACCCGGATTCGATTTCCGGTCGGTACAAGATTCCTCGGTTAGGCTCAAGGAGAGTTTCCTTACTTGTATTATAAATACTAGAGGATTGTAAGGTCCGAGTAACTTCCGAACATCACTGCGCATTATAATTATCCATATCACATTTATCTTGTCAAAAACACACACACATTACAAGTAACCAGTGGAGAAATGCAAACCAATCCTAAAACGCAATATGATGTTGACATTAAAGTGTGTATAAATAAGATTTTTTTATGTCAGCGTTGTTTCTGTTACTTACACAGGTATCCTCAACGAAAATATACATGTTTTTCTTCCACACTTCTCGGTCTTGTGTGTCTGTTTCTGTCATATTTCTCTTCTTGAATTCCCTTTATCCACGTTGGCTTTGGTCTGCTACGTTTCCCTTTTCCACGAGGTATCCATTTCAATACTTCTTTGTTTGTTTCTGTGTCCCTTCTTCTCATTATATGTCCATACCATCTTAGTTGGATTTTTTCAGTCTCTTGTACAATATCCTTTTCTACATTCGTAATTTCTCTTATTGTATTATTTTTTTTATTTTGTCCAATGTTGATATTCTTGTCGATCTTCTTAAAAGTCCATTTCTGTGACTTAAAATATCCCACTATTTTAATCTTTGTTCCATTTATCTAATATATAAAAATGAATGTTTGTTTGTTCGTTGGTTTGTTTGGTTCTTTGTTCGTACTTTATGCGCGACCATACCGTTGATCCGATTGTGATAGTTTTTTTTTGCAAAATGTTCAGGAGATTCCCGGGATGAACATAGGCTATACGAGAGTTGTGATACGCAACTCCTACAACTTAAAAATCGCCCTTTGTAGTGGAAAACATGAAAAAAAGTAACTTTTTGGACGCTTAAATGGCTTACGCTGCCTAAACCATAACAAATACACAAAATTAATGTACACAGAATTCAATATCTCAACAAGCTCAACAAAGAAGTAGGTGACAGCATATGTTTATCTCTTACGGATAACTCACAATAACAATTTTTGTCTTTCATTGATGCCAAGAAGATCCAGACAAGTACGTAGATTCCTGGCAAACATAGCAGCACATGGCGGGTATTCTTTTACGGATAACTCACAATAACGAATTTTGTCTTTTAACCCATTTATGCCAAGACGATAGAGCTAAGTAGATTCCCGGGCAACACCGGGTAATCAGTATGGGGAATCTTAAAATGATTGCGATATACATCTATAATTATTTTTCATTTTAGTTATTCAATTAATCATAAGAAGTACAATGATTTCTGTCTTTCAGCTCATTTATTCCAAGAAGATTGGGATGAGTAGATTTCCGGAGAACTCCGGGTAAACAGCACGGGGTATATAAAAATAATTACGATATAAAATTTTCCTTTTACTTATTTTAACTAAATATAAAACACATTAATTTTCGTATTTCAGTTCATTTGTGTTAAGAAGATCGGGATAAGTGGATTCCCGGGTAATCAGCACGGGATATCTAAAAATGTAAATTTATAATTATTTTTCCTTTTACTAATTCAACTAAACATAAAAGCATATTAATTTTAATTTATTTAGGCGTAGCAGCAGCGCACGCCGGTTATTAGCTACTTTCTAATAAATAAGACGAAATATATAAAAAAGTTATTTATTTGTAACACTTTTTACAATTTCTGCAATAAAAATACCAATTATTTAAAAATAATATAACTATAAATACTGTCTAAAAGAACATAATCTTGCGGTGAATAAATAAAAAATAATTAATCCACATATGCTCTATTAATGCATTAGAAATAACGGTATTATTGTAAAATTTAGTTTCGTAATGCTATTGTAAATTATATATTTACCCTGAAAATAATATAATTTACCTTTAAAATACAAATACAGACATAAGAAAGAGCTATAACTCATATTATTAAGGTCAACTGGGTATTACTGAGTACACCTGTTACAAGAGATCCTCTTGAATATGTCCAAGTGAACCACACCCTTAATACATAGTAAGTCTCATCTCGTTTTATTGCTGTCTTGCTCATACACTACATCCGAATGTAAACCATATTAACTCGTTTTATCTGGGAATGGCTAATATCAATGTGTTACAACGAGTATGAAGAGAATACAGCAGCACAAGTAGCAATTACTAATTAGACTCGAAAATATGTAGTTTTAGGTGCATAATCTTAGTTTTAAAACTATAAAATATGTTCTTGTTATGAATACATAGAGTATTTTACATAGATATTTAATTATTTCATAGATTAATTTAATTATTCAAATAAAACGTTGTTGAAATAAAGCTTTAGACATATTATATTTCAGAACAAAGTTTTCAAGGCTAACTGTAAAATCTCTGCATTTAGACTATGGTATGTTAATACAGTTAAGTCAGTGGAAATTTAGGTCAAGTTTAGTATTTAACCCTGGTAAAGTAAGGGACTCGGGTCAGTCAGTGGATGCAGTAGCCGATGGGTAAGTCTACCGACCATTTTATCTTAATTAATTCGCTAGGAACAGTTAGAAATGCAATCGAGTATCGTAAATATTTTAATACTGTTTTATTTTCAAAGTGTAGGAATTAGTAGATACTTATTTGAAATGTAATTTAGGGTAGATTTATAAAACCCCATCTCCCTCTCTCAAACCTTAAGAAAGTTCGTATGTAGATTTTCTTAATATAAGCTTAGATTAGTTATTTAGAGCTAGAATACTTAGGGATTGTAATCATTATACTCTAGAAGTAAAATAGTTAAAATTAAGAATCCATTTACTTATGTTCAAAACACGTATGCCTTTATAACTAATACATCCATGCTAACGCTCGGCTAGAATCTCATGCTACCAAAATTTCCAAGTCCCGAAGGTCCTTTAAGCCTATGAAAACCAGCAGTTCGTAATAGTTCTACTTTAAGCTATTAAGAATGTGGAATACTACATAATATCACTAGCATTAACAGAAATATAAATGCAAGATTAATTAAATTAATATTAGAGTTTAACCATAGCCTACTACATGTTGCACGTATGGGAAATGAAAGACTTGCATGGAAGCTTCTTGTAGGAAAGCCAGAGGGAAAACGCCCAGTTGGTAGGTGGGAGAATAACATTAACTATGATTTGAGGGAAGTAGATTATACAGAGAATGATTGGAAAGAATTAGCTCAGGATAGGGATGTATGGAGAGCTTATGTCCGTGCTGCCATGAACCTACGGGTTCGATAGTGCCAGTGAGTAAGTAAGTAAGTAACTATAGCCTAGTTTATATTATTTCTGTTCTGATAAAATTCTGCTGATCTCAACAGATTTACAGAATTTTGGTAACGCTGAAGTGGAATGAGTTATGAAAATATAATTACACTATTTAACTTATGTCCCTAATGAGAGTCAATGACCAATCATATTTCAATTATTTTTTATTTACAACCAATCACAGTCGCTTTTAACCTCGATTTTATCACTTTAATTTTATCGCATTAAAATCAAGCTCCTCCTTTTAACATTTTGAATATGTACATGGTTATTTTGCAGCGACTGCATGTGGCTACCAGATTGTTTATATTGTGCACGAATGTAAACACACAGTGCTTGCGGCAAATAATATAAAAACATTTGTAGCAAAACAGTGTTTGCACTTTCTTAAGCGTATTATGACCCAGGAATTTACGTTACAGAAAAATATAATTGATATATTTACTTCATGGGACATCAGAAATTAATTAATAACCTATAATGTCGGTTATAAATTTATCCACTACGATGCGTTCTTACAATATTGCGATCCTTTGGCAATAAATAATATGATCTGGTTGCAGTGATGAACAAATGAAGCATAACAATCGTTTCTCATTTGTTTTCATACATCGCCGTTTACATTAAATGTATACATATTTTAAAACAACTACAGTTAAATAATGATTTGTGAGTAAACATCTTAATTTTATTCGTTAAATAGTCTTAACAAATGCCACTCTTGATCTCCAAATTCTGAATTTAACTCATGCCACAAATGCTAGTCAATGACCAATCACGTTTCAATTAATGTTGTCTTACAACCAATGACAGTCGTGTTTCACCTCGCTCTTTATCGATTTCTCTTTATCAGCTCCTGCTTTTGTGATAAAGAAAGCGCCTCCTTTTTAATGTTCTGAACAGGTCAAAGCATTATTTTTCTCCAACAAATACATTGAATATAGCAAATAATGTAAAGATTCCTTGATTTTACTGAGTTGTTTACTAAAAAAATAAATGAATAACCCGTAATGTTAATTATGATATATAGTTTGATGTGTTTTATTATTTCTCCACTTGGGTGCACTCTTACAATTTTGCGATCTTATTTGGCAATAAATAATATGATCAAGCAGCAGTGAATGAACATAACCTCACATTCCTGATTTGTTTTCAAACATCGCCGTTTACATTAAATATATAAATATTTTAAAATAACTATAGTTAAATAATGATTTTTGAGTAAACAGTTAATTTTATTCGTTAAGTAGTCCTAACAAATGCCACTCTTGATTTCCAAATTCTGTAGATAAATTCACTCCTTACTTCGTGAGTTCGTGAATTTATCGATAATTTGGAAATCAGTCGTGGCATTACTTATGAAAAAATCGCTTTTAGATTTGAAAAACACAAAATAGCTACCATATAAATGAGAAATATTTATTTTAGACATATGGAATTTTAGGTTATAAAACACGAGGTATGTACCAATGGGTAAAATTGGTATAATAACGTCCAGTTAAACTCTTCTTTCATAACTTTTTATTAGAATATCTGTGGATTTTATTTATTCCTTCAGGTAAAAATAGGCATAAAACCTAAAATATAAGGTCGAATAATTACTAAAATATACAGCGTGTTCCGAAACTCATCACATAAATTAATACAGGGGGTAGAAAACATCAAAACAAAAATGTTTCGATAAGGAACATGTGGTATCTGATGTCAATTTGATATGTTAGAGACGATTTACACAGAAGATAGTTTAACTAGACTATTTAACTCATGCCCCAAATGGGAGTCAATGACCAAACACGTTTCAATGATTTCTGTTTTACAACCAATCACAGTCGTGTTTCACGAAATATTTATCAGTGTTATAATTACCACATTAAAGAAGGCTCCTCCTTTTTAATATTCTGAACAGGTCTGACCATTATTTTGCAGTGACTGAGCTCATAAGAATACGGCTATCAGATTGTATATATAGTGCATAGATATCAACACATCCCGCATGCAGGATTTAATATAAAAACATTTGTAGGAATTTATTATACCACCAAAAAAAGAAACCACTGTTTGCACTTTCTTAAATGTATTTTTTCCCAGGTAATAATCCAGAAAAATATAATTGTCATATTTACATCATACGACATCAGAAATTAATTAATATACAGTTTGATGTGTTTCATTTTTTCTCCACTAGAGAGCATTCTTACAATATTGCGTTCATTTGGCAATAAATACTATGATCTGGTTGCAGTGATAAACAAAAGAAGCAGATGAAGCGTACCTATCGTTCTCATTTGTTTTCAAACATCGCCGTTTACATTAAATATATAAATATTTTAAAATAACTATAGTTAAATAATGATTTGTGAGTAAAGAGCTTAATTTTATTCGTTAAATAGTCCTAACAAATGTCACTCTTGATTTCCAAATTCTCTAGATAAATTCACTCCTCACTTCGTGAGTCATGAATTTATCGATAATTTGGAAATCACTCTTGGCATTACTTATGATAATTACAGCAGTAACATCACCACAGGAATTGCTCGAATGCAAGACCATTAGTCTGTATGCACGCAGTACATTGATTGTCGTGTTCGTTCCAAGATCCCTGGCACGTCCGCAGCGACGGTAATTCTAGCGACGAGGTTTTCTTCTGTTTCCATAACAGTTTCATACACCAGCTGCTTCATATGCCCCCAGAGTAGAAATCCAGACACGTGAGGTCAGGTGCCCTGGGTGGCCTTGTCCTCAGAGCCACCTCGGCGGACACAACAGCTTACGTCAGCACCATTAATAATACGTTCTCTAACATTACATGTTTACTTCTGAGACCATATGTTCCTTAACGAAATATATTTGTTTTGATATTCTCTACCTCCTGTATTAGTTTGAACGAAGAGTTTCGGAGCACTCTGTATGTTTATTAAAACATATTAAATCCACTGATGTGGTCTCGAAGGAACGTCGTTGCCACGTGTGCTGTAAGCGAGAGTTTGGTCACTGGCCGGGACATGTTTCCACGTTCTAGGAAGCTCTCCATATTCTTGTGTGGTTAAAAAGGTACGTGTTCGATCCAATCCTCTCCCAATAGATCCTGTCACTTTAAGGCCGGGTGGTGTGGGATACAAGAAAAGTATGTTATATAAATGGAGATGTTAAACTAACAGGAAGTTGAAAACTATCTTAGAGGGATATTTTTAGTTTTAGACCTTCACCTTTCATATTATATATTACGCACTCCCATGTATTAGTTTTCTTATTGACAATAATGGCAAATAGGAATGAGATGCACAAAGAAATTTAACATAGGCTCAATTCTGGAAATGCGTGCTATTATGCATTACAGAGACACTTGTCCCAATTCTTTTCAAAAAATATTAAACTGAATATATATTAAACTATTATTCTATCAGTTATATTATATGGGTGCAAAACATGGGATCTTGCTTTAAGGGAGGAAAGGAGATAATATAATAATAATAATAATAATAATAATAATAATAATAATAATAATAATAATAATAATAATAATAATAATAATAATAATAATAATAATAATAATAATAATAATAATAATGCTTTATTTTAGCTGGCAGAGTAGTACTTGAGAATAAAGTTCTTAGGAAAATTTTTAGACCAAAGAGAGATGAACACACAAGTGAATTGAAAAGATTACATAACAGTGAACTACACGGTCTTTATAGGAAGATAGATATAATAAGAACAGTTAAGTCTCATAGACTGCGATGGGCAGGACATGTGGCACGAATGGAGAATGAAAGACTTGTACTTGAGGGAAGTAGATTATACAGGGAATGATTGGAAAACATTAGCTCAGGATAGGGATGTATGGAGAGCTTGTGTCCGCGCGGCCATGAACCTACGGGTTCGATAGTGCCAGTGAGTTTAGTTAGTTACTAGATTAATGGAGTGCACAAGGATATTCGAACGGAGTGGAGTATAAAACATAACAGCAGTGTTCATGTTGGCCCTAAATCACAGAAATTATGCGCTTGAATTGATTGGATTCCGATTAATTCGCAATGTCAAGTGTGTTTTACCGCAACAATATTCCGCATATTCGTCGTCATAATCACGGAATTAAATTAGCTTCATTAATGCTTAATTGATGTCACCTCCATTCTGATACATTATGCTGTTAAATAAATACACTATTGTTTTCACCATGTTATTTTAAGAAGAGAATCTCCTGCCATGCTAGATTGCTTTAGAATCTCTAATTATTTTCAGGAAAAGTCTTATTTTTTTAAGATATATATAATATCTAATATCTAGCTCAGAAGATGGTCTACACAAATCACTCTTTCAATTACATAACATTAAACAGAATTATAATTTGAAAATGTGAATAAGTAATGCGAAAACCTTAGCTTTTAAGGGATCAGATACCGTGATACCTAAAATAATTCTGGAAGGGAAACCCATTGAACGAGTGACCCATTTTCAATACCTGGGTTATGAAATCTCCTATTTTAAATAGAAGATCTATTTAACCAACTTGATAAATTGTATTACATAATGGTACAATTAAAAGAATATTTAAAAACACAAGAATGGAAACAAAACCAAAATTTTATAAAGCAGTGGCAGTCCCCTTACTATAGTATGGTAGTGAATTTTGGGTTTTAACTAAAAGAGAAGAGAAGATCATAAGAAGCAGCTGAAAAGAGATTTCTGAGAAGTGTGGCTGGCTGCAAACTTCTAGATAAAAGAAGAAGGGAAGATTTTAGAAATGAGCTAAATATTTGTAAACTTTTAGATAAATAAAATAATCTAGAAAAAAACTGGAAAGAATATGTTCAAAGAATGAAAGATGATCGGATTCCAAAAATTACATACCAAAAGGAGACAGGAATGTTGGCAGACCGAAAAAAGAGATGAATTAAACTTTTGAATGAGAATCTATGAGACCGGAACAAACCACATGGGCTTAATCCGTGATTGTTGTTGTTGATGATGACGATGATACATATTAAGGGATTCTTTACAACATGGACGCGAAAAAGTTTTCCAATCATACACCATGCGCACGAACCAACAATCGCGAAGCGGTTTACACTATGGAATCACGGGATGCAGCCAACATATACACAATATTTAACGAACATGAAAGCTAACCTGTGAAATAATGCAACACCCAAAAATAAATTCTGAAAATTCTGAAGTATATGCATTAGAGTTATAAAATTTTTGGACTTTTGTATAATAAAATTTTTCCTGTGCAATGAATGGGTGAACTTTTGCTTAAAACCATTGAAAAAGGCCTTCATTTCAATGAGCTTCAAGAAATGGTCACCCCCAAATTAATATTAAATATTGATATATAAATATATTTGGGGATAACCTTTTCTTGAAGCTCGGTGAAATGAAGGCCTTTTTGAATGGTTATAAGTAAAAGTTCATCCATCCATTGCACAGCAAATATTTTATTTCACAAAAGTCCAAAAAGTTATAACCCTAATATGTATACAGTTAATTAGTATTCTATGCTGACTGCACTGGAACACGACAAAGACAAATATAGCTCAGAGACTCAGGTGGTTTTTGGACCATTGTAACTGGACCCTGGATCAATGGAAATCGGTTCTATCGAGTGACGAGTCGAGATTCGCATTATTTCGATCTCATGGAAGTGTTTGGGTTTGGCGCCTACCAGGGGAAAGGCTTCTACCAGAGTGTATAGTGCCTACCAGGACATTTGGTGGTGGTGGTGGTGGAGTGATGGTGTGGGGGTGTTTCTCGTTACGGTGTATGACCTCTGGTGGTTGTTCGTGGTAAAATGAACTCTGAGGTATACTGTACAATTCTGGATTACGAAATGCTCCCAACACAGTGGCAGTTTTATGGAATGGACCCTTGTTACTTCCAGGATGACAATGCTAAGTGCCATGTTTCGGCGGTTAACTTGCGGTAGTATGCACAAAATAAAGTTCACCGGTTGGACTGGCTCGCTCAGAGTCCCGATCTCAATTCCATCGAGCACTTTTGGGACGAATTGGACCGACCAGTGAGGTCTCAGCAAACGCGGCCAACTTCCATTGCCCAACTGTGTGGCATGTTGCAAGAGGAATGGCGACGCATTCCAGTGGATATTCTACACAAACTAATGGAGAGCATGCCTAACAGGGTAGCTGCTGGTATAGCAGCCATACGTGGCACCACGAGGTTCTAGAGGACAAAACAAATTGCCCAATTACTTTTTGGTAGATAGTGTGTGTATATATATATATAAAACTCCTGGCGTGACAGTCCTAGAAGGCCTTTAGCCTGCCATCCGGCTACTGGCCTCACATCCACATGTATCAATCACAGAGGTAGATGATAATCAGCCAGTGTAGGGGTGACATGTGGTCAGCATACCGAGTCCCCCAGCCGTTATACCTAGTTTTCTCAACCTGGAGCCGCAACCTATTTTAGCTACTCAAATGCCTCACGATCCTGGGTGGGCACCGGTCGCATACTGGCCGAAATACCATGAGAAAATTTCTTCTCCATGGAGACTCGAACCAGCGCAAGTCCCCTAGCTCTGCGCCAAGGCTTCCAACTTAACCACTCGGCTACGGCGTGGGACAGTATATATACAGGGTGGACCGCTCGAATGGACCTAATTTCAATTGCTTGTTACTGGCAAACGGTTGAAGATAGAAACTTAAAACAACGTTCATATTACAGAAACACTCACCAAGTTTTGATATCCAGATCACCACATCTCTATATGAGCCCCAGCAGTCACTGTGACGATATCAAAGCGATGAACAATTTCTTGCCAAGTACGTTGGAGTATGTCTTCTGGAATGTTCTCAATAGCCTCTATGATGCGCTCACGAAGATCACGAAGGTCTTTGACTGGGGTGGTGTAAACTTTATCTTTGACATAGCCCCCAGAGAAAGAAATCCAGTGGTGTTAAATCGGGAGATCTCGGGGGCCACGCGATTGGTCCTCCCCTACCAATCCAACGGCCAGGGAAAAATGTTGTCCAAAGTCGTACGAACTTCATTGGACCAGTGGGGAGGAGGACCATCTTGGTGTGAAAACGATGTTAGGCTGCAGTTGTTTCAATTTGTGGAAAGAAGAACTGCTCCCAGCATGTCAAGATATGTGGTACCACGAACAGTTTTCTCGGCGAAGAAAAAAAAAGAAAAACGGTCCAATGACCTTATTATGTGACAAACTGCACCAAACATTCATCTTCGGACTATCACGAACACTGCTCTTGAATAGCGTGAGGATTCTCCGATCCCCAGATCCGCACATTATGCCGGCTTACCTTGCCTGACAAATGGAAAGTGGCTTCGTCCGAGAAGAAAATCTTGGTCATGAAGTCAGGATCAGCGCCGAGAGCGGTCCAGCATCGTATTGGCGAATTCCACTCGTTTCGGCATGTCATTCGGCTCCAGACGTTGCACTAACTGCACTTTATATGGCGTGCAGTTTTGGGCGTTTGTGGACAATCCGTTGTAATGTCGATTTTGGTATTTGAAGTTCCCGCGAAGCTCTTCTTAATGACTTCCGGGGGCTTCGCTCAAATGCGGCTTGAACATTTGCTTACCATTTCATCGGATGCTCTGCGACCACCACCATGGCTTCTTCAACACAGATCCTGTAGCTAATAATGTATCACGCCACTTCTTTTATGCTTCTAGCAGTTGGAGCATCACGGTTAAACACACGCCGGAACTCCCTTTGAACTCTAATGATTGATTTAAACTCCGCATACCACAAAACAGCTTGCGCTTTCATCTGCGGAGTCGCCATTTTCACAAACAATTAAATCTAAGAACGAGAAACGTATCTTTGTGCCATCTACCGACAGGATTCGAAACTTGGTGAGTTTTTCTGTACTATGAACGTTGTTTTAAGTTTCTATCTTCAACCGTTTGCCAGTAACAAGCAATTGAAATTAGGTCCATTCGAGCGGTCCACCCTGTATATATGTCATATTGCAGATTTTCGCGGATACAATAAACTTTCTTAATTATATACATATACAAAACATGGACTCTTACTTTAAGGGAGAAAAGGAGATTACGGCTATTTGAGAATAAAGTTGTTAGGAAAATTTTTGGACCAAAGAGAGATGAGCACACAGGTAAATGGAAAAGACTACATAACAGTGAACTACATGGTCTTTATAGGAACTGAGATATAATAAGAACAGTTAAGTCTCGTAGACTGCGGTGGGCAGGACATGTGGCACGAATGGGTAATGGAAGACGTGTATGAAAGCTTCTTGTAGGAATATCGGAGGGAAAACGTCCAGTTGGTAGGCCAAGAATGAGGTGGGAGAATAACATTAACTACGATTTGAGGGAAGTAGATTATACAGGGGATGATTGGAAAACATTGGCTCAGGATAGGCATGTATGGAGAGCTTATGTCCGCACGGCCATGAACCTACGGGTTCGATAGTGCCAGTGAGTTAGTTAGTCAGTTAGTTATATAGTAATTTAACCTTAATTTAATAAAATAACAAATTACAATAATAAATAATAGTGAAACTAATTGAAACTTTCATTCGTTTTACTTGGTTTGAATGAACTGTTCCAATATCTTTCTCAAGTTCATATGAAAATAATAAAAAAAAGAGAAGCTGCGTGATTGATAAAATGAACTCCAAGCTTATTCAGTTCGTTCCCCAAGACCTTCATAAACAGAGAAACGGATGTTTTGAATAGCGAAAGTGCGACTGTATTGAAATTAAATTGAAAGGAAATTGTTGAAATATATCTGGCAATATTCCAACAGAGATTCATGGTATGAATAAAAACTATATTATGCCAGTTATTCTTCCAAAATATTGATACATTTTCTAGGTACAACAAATGAATGAAAGCTTTTTCAGGGAATCACGAGAATGATTCAAGTTCTGTTGTGTCCATTTATTTTTAGAAGAAACAGTTCCTTACAAAAATAATTAGTACTTTATCAAATGCGTTGTAAATATTTTTGAGGTTTCTACACCATTAAATCTTCACAGAATTCCTGAAGTAAACTAAAAGTTCAAATATTTTTAAGTTTAATTTTTTGTGGGGTGAAATATAAAATTAGTCGGAGTAAGAGAAACTTTAAAATGTACACTCATGAATCCGCATAATTGAGTTCATCATTTAAAATCGTCTTTGTTAAGAATTTAATATACTCGTATATCACCGATGTTAATCATTAAATTGGTAAACTAGCAATAATTTCTCTTAGAGAGAGAGAGAGAGAGAGAAGAGAGAGAGAGAGAGAGAGAGAGAGAGAGAGAGAGAGAGAGAGAGAGCGAACTGTCTTACATTAGGACCAGCATCATCAACCACCACATCAAGTAATATAGCGAAGGAAGACCTGCTGAAGATCGAATGGATATTCCGAAAGACCTTCAGACAAAAATAATATATATAAGTTGAGGACGACGGATCTGACCTAAGAAGGTACATTGTAACTTATTTTATTTTATGACCATCCACCTCAACGGTTTTAACAATGAATTTTATTAGTAGTGCTTCTTTTTTTTAGGTCTTAACGGCTTTTTACTTTTGAAACTTTACCTACTTAAACTACATTTATACCATTTGTACAATCCAAAAATCTGTAGAGTCTAGTCTTAATTCGAACTTCTTTTAAAACACTCTCTAGTTTTACTTTCCAAAGCTTCTTTCACATTGAAAACACTTTTGTTTTGCGAGAATATATTGAACCTTCACAAAATATCCCGTTATTTTTAACCAGCCTACTGACCGCCTGATATCCATTGCGGGTTCATTGGATTCATTCTAAAATATCCACGATCTTTCTTTTTAATGATCACATAATTACTTTTTTAAACTATGCTGAATTTAAAAAAAAAGTATTAAAGAAGAATTATTTTCAGTAATTCCCCCCCCCCCAATGAATGTTGCGTTTCACTATAATTTTGTACTTTTTAAACAGTTTTATTATATTCATTAAAATGCAGTTGAAAATAAAATTATTGTTAATTTTAATTGCGTTTTACGTCCTTTTTTCAGTTTGTAGGTACTTTTGTAATATATTTAGGTCTATTTAAAGCTCTTTTATAGTTCCTGAACTTCCGAGCCTTAGTTATTATATACAACGTACGATAATTGAGCTGTGGTAACACACGTTTCTGCACAGGTTTTATTAATATACATTCTATCTTGTATTCTATAATACATGCAAGGGAAAAGATTAAATTCATAATTGTATAAAAAATAGCAACTTTTCTGTTAGGTAAAAGTACAGTAATATTCGTAAATTATACTAGAATAAATTGTTTTAATATCTGACGGAATAAAATTTTAATGTATTTATACAGTTCATAATTGGAAATATATTATTTTTCCATTTGATTTATTTGGATTGGAGTCGAGATAAAAACCTGAATATTAATTGAATTTGTATAGGAAGCTAGATACAATAAGAAGAGTTAAGTCTCATAGACTGCGATGGGCAGGACATGTGGCACGTATGGGGGATGAAAGACGTGCATAGAAGCTTCTTGTAGGAAAACCAGAGGCAAAAACGCCCAGTTGGTATACTATGAATGAGGCGGGAGAATAACATTATCCATGATTTGAGAGAAGTAATTTATACAGGGGATGATTGGAAAATATTAGCTCAGGGTAGGGATGTATGGAGAGCTTGTGTCTGCGCGGCCATGGACCTACGGGTTCGATAGAGTCAATGAGTTAGTTAGTTTGTATGTTTAATTTAATTTTGTGTCTTTCTTAAATAATGGTGTAGTTTTAGAGACAATCTCAACATTAAACTCATCCGGGGAAGAAGAAGCCTCCGTATCCTTGTATAGTCAAAAAATGTTTATACATCACATATGGGTCTTTTTTATATTAATTCTAAGTTCGAGGTCTTTACACAGAATCTAATTTATTATTAACTAGCTAACACTCGGCGTGCGCTGATACGCCTAAATAAATGATAGTATGTTTTTACATTTAGTTGAATAAGTAAAAGGATTAATAATTATAAATTTATATCGTTATTATTTTTAGATATCCCGTGCTGATTACCCGGCATTGCCGGGGAATCTACGTACCCCGATGTGGTATAAATGAGCTGAAAGCAAAACTCGTTATTTTGAGTTATCCGTACTGCTGCTCTGCTTGCCCGGGGTATCTACTTATCCCTATCTTTCTGGCATCAATGAAAGGCAAAAATGGTTATTATGAGTTATCCATAAGAGATAAACATATGCTGTCGCGGGCTTTTTTGTATAGTTTACTGAGATATTTAATTCTGTGTACATTCATGGTCCCGCGCCGTAGCCGAGCGGTTAAGGTAGGAAGCCTTGACGCAGAGCTACGGGACTTGCGCTGGTTCGAGTCTCCAGTGGGGAAGAAATTTTCTCATGGTATTTCGGCCAGCATGGGACCAGTGCCCACCCAGCATCGTGAGGCAATTGGGTAGCTACAATAAGTAGCGGCTCCAGGTTGAGAAGCCAGCTATAACGGCTGGGGGACTCGACATGCTAACCACATGTCACCCCTATACTGGCTTGTGATCATCTAACTCTCTGATTGACACATGTGGATGTGAAGGGCCAGCAGCCGGCTGGTAAAAGGGCAACCGCTGAAAAGTGGAAAGACCCTCAATCGGAATCGGTACATTCATGTTGTGTATTTGTTTTTCTTTTGGCAGCATAAGTCATTTCAGGGTCAAAAAAGGATTATTGTTAACATTTTCCACTACCAAAGATTATTTTTAAGGGTGAGGGAGTTGAGTATCACAACTCTCGTATAGCCTATGTTCATTCCGGGAATCTCCTGAACATTTTGCAAAATATCCCATCAAAATCGGATCAACGGTATGGCCGCGCATAAAGTACGAACAAACAAACAAACAAACATTAATTTTTATATATTAGAAGACTAGATGTACGAGTAAATAATATATCTTGCCTTAAATGTTTCTATATTCTCTGAGTAATGAATTGATTACTTATATGGGAAGGGGAAAAGAGACTTTATGCCCTAGTGTGGCCAAAAAAGTTTGTGCTAGATACAGACTTAAAATCTTCTCCAGCCTGGTTGTTTTCTATTAAGAGTCGAGAAGCAGGGACAAGTTGAAGTACCTACAATAGTAGAAGTTTACTAAGGCGTAGAGACAGAGTGAGAGACAGAGAGAGAGAGAGAGAGAGAGAGGAGAGAGAGAGAGAGAGAGAGAGAGAGAGAGAGAGAGAGAGAGAGAGAGAGAGAGATACATTCAGATTCCTAACTTTTAATTACTCCAAACTTTAAAAACGAAGACTTGGCGAACCGCAAATGCTTCCTCCTGCCAACAGTGCCTCTTCAAATGATTCCCCCTAAATACATCCTTACTCTTGTAAGCGTATTTACTGCGAGTATAAATGTATTCCGCCATCCGTAAGAATATCTGCATTCTGCTTACTTTTAAGTATATTAAAGTTGCCATCAGTTTAATTACATACTGGACACATGAGGTTAATAATGACAAGAACAGGAAAAAGAGACGTAAATGAAACTTTCATTACATTAATGTTAGGTGTGGTGTTATTTAACGTCACACCAAGAACAAAATCACCAAATATTCTACATTTATCCTGAAATATTAAATTTTTTACTTTCAAATATACATTCACTTTTTAGAGGAAATAAATGTACTAAATATAAAAATATACGTATAACAATGAATACAAAGAAGGCGGATCTTAAAATAGCACAATATATATATATATATATATATATATATATATATCACGTCCACCGCTGTGGTCTCGAGGTAGCGTGCTGTCTTGTCATGCAGCTGGCACGGGTTCGATCCCCGGGCGGAGCAGTTTTTCTGGGTGAAGTTTTTATCGGGTTTTTTTTCCTCACCTGTAAGACAAACATCAGGAAAACTCGATAGAGCGAGGGAGTGAGTTAGTTAGTTAGTTATATTTCAGTAGTATCTTCTTCTTCTTCGTCACGGTTTAGGCTTATTTATAGCCTGTTCCGGCTCCAAATTGCTGCTCTTTCCATCTTTTCTTTTGGTCTTCCCAAACTTCTTCTTCCTCGTGGTGAATAGCTGTATGCTGCTTTTGGTATTCTATTCTCAGTCATCCTTGCCAAATGTTCTTTCCAGTTTGTTCTGTATTTCTCTATTGTTGTGTTTAATTTATCTACTTTTAGTTGTCTTATTTCTGTGTTATGTTTTTTGTCTGTTTTTGATATCCTGCTATTGGTCTGAGGAATCTCGTTACAGCAGCTTGTATCCTGGCAGATTGTTGTGTTGTCACTGTCCATGTTTCGGATCCGTGAGTAATAATAGGCACTGCCATTGTCTTGTCTAATTTCATTATAGAGTCTTTCCTGGCTCAGTAGTATCAAAGACAAATATATCTGAAAATCGGACAATTTATTTTGGAACGCGCGAAATATTAACAATACAGTCAAACAAAGAAGTTGTACTTGTACCAAGATTTTTGAATCAAACTAAAAAAAAAAAAAAAATAGAATAATGAAAGTTAGAAGCGGATGTGAACTGGAAGGTAGAGCCTGGCTTACTTCCGTTACACTTTGTATTTGCTCTGCATCAAGCAATCAAGAAAGTAAATACTAAAAATCAATATGGCCACATGTCTCTTACATAATAGAACCGTAAAACTAGTTGAATAGTCATCAACGAATCACATAAACTGCATTTTATTCAACATTATCTCAAAATTCCTTTTAAAATATCCACTCTTCCCTCTATCCATCCACCCATATATCATACACGCACATAAAATTTTATTGGACACACAGTCCTATTTACTATCTCACTGGCTCTATCGAACCCGTAGGTTCATGGCCGCGCGTACAAGCTCTCCATACATCGCTATCCTGAGCTAATGTTTTCCAGTCATCCCCTGTATAATATACTTTCCTCAAATCATGGATAATGTTATTTTCCCAGTTCATTCTTGGACTACAAACTAGGTGTTTTCCCTCTGGTTTTCCTACACATAGCTTCCATGCACCTCTTTCATTCCCCATTCGTGCCACATGTCCTGCCCATCGCAGTCTACTAGACTTAACTGTTCTTATTATATTTGGCTTCTTATACATATCATGTAGCTCACTTTTATGTAGTTTTCTCCATTCACCCGTCTGATTACCTTTCTTTGGCCTAAAAATGTTCCTAAGAACTTTATTCTCAAATACTCGTAATATTCTCTCCTCCCTTAAAGTTTCGCATCCATATAATATAATTGGCTGAATAATAGTTTTATATATTTTCAGTTTAATGTTTTTTGAAACGAGTTGGGACGTCAAGAGTCTCTGTAATGCATAATAGCATGCATTTCCAGAATTGTGCCTATATTTAATATCTTTGTGCATCTCATTCCTATTTGTGATTATTGTTCCAAGATACTTGGTCCTACACATTAGTAAAATGTTATTTACAATATAATTACACACGAAGCTTTCAACAGTTACAGCTTTCATATATTTGAACTTTTGCTTCAAAAACATTATTGTACAAAAAATGGCTCATATGTAAAAAGAGTGTCATAACTCAAAAAACATAGTTTTCAGGACATACATTTAAAGATTTTACATCAATAGAACTTTACCTCTATTTGTCATAAATATCAAATTACTATACCAACTCATTGCATTCAATCGCTTATGTCGTTCTTCCAGAATATAGAACTGAGCTTTGTCATTCATGTAGCGCCAATAACTCAAAATAGGCAATTTTTTTTAGTTATGTCACACTCCTCGAAAATGTGCGATATGTTAGTAAGCTATCAAAATCTTTCAAGGAATGAAGCTGTTAGAGTGGTTTTCATAAAACATGTATTTGAAAAAAAATCTTACAGATCTTCAGCGATCCTATCTAGTAGATACCCAAGAAGTACCATCACCAATTTATATATATATATATATATATATATATATATATATATATATATATATATATATATATATGCGTGAGCAGCTACTGCAGAACACATAACAAATTTAAAAAAAGGGGAAGTAGAAAAATCTGCAGTAGCTGCTCATGCTTGGCCAGAAAAACACAAAATAGTGTAAACACAAAATTATCAAACAATTATAAAATACAGATCAACTCACCATATGGAAAAAAATCTACATAGAGAAGAACAAGGAGATAATTATGAATTTTGAAATTCCCAGAGGAAGGTACCTGATTAACAAGTTCATTGGGCCAAAGGAAGAGGAGTCAAGAATCAGGGCCGACAAATTGAAAAAATCAGTCTGTAATAGCTGAATATGGGGCTAACAAGCTTGAAACATATGTTAAACGAAAAACAACCACAAGAGGTAAGAATATACAAACCAAATAATTTAATTATCATAAGTAATGCCACGAGTGATTTCCAATTTATCAAGAGATTTTGGAAATGAAGAGTGGCATTTGTTAGGACTATTTAACGAATAAAATTAAGCTGCTTACTCACAAATCTTTATTTAACTATAGTTATTTTTAAATATTTAAATATTTAATGTAAACGGCGATGTTCGAAAACAAATGAGAAACAATTGTTACGCTTCATTTGTTTATCACTGCAACCAGATCATATTATTTATTGCCAAAGGATCGCAATATTGTAAGAATGCACCCTAGTGGACCAACATTATAGGTATTAATTAATTTCTAATGTTCTATGATGTAAATATGTCAATTATATTTTTCTGCAACATTATTTCATGGGAAATAATATGTTAAGAAAGTGCAAACAGTGTTTTTTTTTGTGGTATAGTCAATTGCTACAAATATTTTTATATTATCTATCGCATGCGCTTTCTGCTGACATTCATGCACTATATATACAATCTGGAAGCCGTATTTCTTAGAGGGTCAGTCACTGCAAAATAATGCTGTGACCTATTCAGAATGTTAAAAAGGAAGAGCTTTATTTCTTTAATATGATAAACTTGTTTGATAAATTCGAAGTGAAACACGACTGTGATTGGTTGTAAATAAAAAATCATTGAAATGTGATTGGTCATTGAGTTCCATTTGGGGCATGAGTTAAATAGTCCTAGTAGTACCTTAGCTGCCAGCTAGATGTCTCATTGAGTCGGTTTGTTAAGCGCAGTGCTATTCATGACATCTATGGGCAAATAAGGTAATTAAATTAACTTGGTCTAGTAACTCCTAATAAAGGACAGGCTCTGGCCCAACATTGGATTACACCATTATAGAGTAGATAGACTGTCGAATGACACTTTCTCTGTTCTTTGTAGATACATAGTACAGACAGCTGACAAGACGCATTTTCAAAACAATGTAAAACATGCATAAATTACTTACTTAAACAGACCATCGGTTGATTAATTTCTTTGACATCGTCCGATTCCCTATAGCCAATTTTGTCGGTACATCCAATCTCCTGGTTGAAGGCCCAGATGTTTCTTCTTCATATATAAATATATTCCCTGACTCCAGGAGGTTTCAGGCCTTCCTCTGTCTCGTCTTCCCTCAGGTTTCTTCTTCCTCTTCCTTTCCAGGATTAGGTCAATGCGACCTCTTCTGGTCTCAAGTCCATCGTTTCCTTGGCCGTCCCACAGATCTTTTTCCATTTGGTTTGTAGGTGTTGATCTTTTTGGGTAATCTTGTATTGTACATTCTGTCTAAATGTTCTTTCCATTAGTATTTGTGCTCTTCTAGTTTATCGACTATTGAAAATATCTCCAGTTCATTTCTTATTGATTCATTGAGTAATCTATTCATGCGTGTACATCCTTTTACGGATCTTAAAAATTTCATTTCATTGGCATCAATGTTGTAAGTACCCAAGATTCAGATACATATAAAAGAACAGGAACAGCCATGATTTTATAAAACCTGAGCTGAGTTTCTCTTCGATTCTTTCGGAGGGTTCTTCTTATGCTGCCACACAACATTTGATATCGGTTTAATTTATTATGTATATCCCAATCATAGCTATATGTTATATCTGAACCAAGATAGTTAAAGTGTGCTATCTGTTCTATTATTTCATTATTGATTACTATTTTTGCTCTGACTGGTTCTTTGTCCTGAAAAGCCATAATTTTAGTATTTGAAGGTGCCCAAGCTGAGCAAAACATTTCTTCCACTTACTTGTGTTTTGCACTCTTTTAACTTTACTATCTAACCTCTCTTGGTTAACTCTTGTTTTTTTCGACCCCGACGCTATTAGGGCATCCGAGGGCTAGGGAGTCTTTCCTTTCTTCCATTTCTTCTTTCCTTTTTTTTTCTTTTCTTCTCCAGAAAAGCCTGACCAGAGGCTATAAGATGGCAGCCCCATCACTGGTCTTGCCTTCCTTTGGCCAGCAACCAATCGAAGGGACTATTATTATGCTTTCAAGTCTTATACGAGAATTTCCCGGGGAGGGAAAATTTTCTATAGGATCGTAACAGGCCTTGGCCTAATACTTGGAAGGAAGAAGAAGAAGAAGAAGAAGTTGAGGTTTCCATTCCAAAACAGATTTCGGTAGCAGATCCTCTTCCATTCGCTGGACATGTCCGTACCATCTTAATTGCTGAGTTTTAATATAATCTAAAATAGTGTCATAATCTTCATTTTCTACCTTATAACTGAGTTCCTAATTTTTTTGTCTTCTTGAAATTCTTGCTGCCCTTCGTATACTTGGTATAAATTACTTACTAACTTAATAATTTTCTTCTACACTATCACTTGTTCGCCACAGGTGTTACTCTGCATTCTTGTATAAATAAACATAGTATTGAAATTTAAATTGTCAAATGGATAGTGGCAGTAATAAATGTTGAGAGAATGTAACATAGAAATAATTTATTCGCGGCGCTAGTATTACAGTTTTATTTTAAAGCTAAATTTGAGAACATTAATCAAATGGTTTCAAGGATTTTGTTTTTTAATGTAAACTTTAACTAAATAACCTTCGTTCTTTAATCTTCTCTCGTTTGAATGAAGTGGCGTGGGTTAAACTACGTTCTAGAAAAAATAAATAGTGCACTACCATAGATTCAATAAAAAATAAATGCTTCTCTCAATTGGGAGAAAGTAGTAATCTTCCAGCACAACTATTCTACTGTCTAAGAAACTTAAATATGAAAAAAAAAAAGCAATTAAACAATTTTTTATATTTTATTATTCTAAATAATTTCAGTTTTCATAAAAGAGATAATGTCGATATTCTAGGCAAAATGACAAAATTTTAAAGAGTTCTTGAAATATATACTCATAAAAATTATGTTTATCTCTTATACAATTAAAATTCTTCTTCTTATTCATAATTTGTAGGATTTTCATCCTGTTTATTTCGAAAATTACTGCTCGGAGGAAGACATATGATAATTACAAATTAAAAACGTATGTATTCAAATTACTATTAATCCAAAAGATTAGGGGACCTACATAATGTCTAAACAGACCCTAAATATTTAAACCTCATAACTTCGTATTCAATCGGGACCTTTTTTTTTCCCCCTTTTATTCTACACTAGCTAATACCCGGCGTGCGCTGCTACGCCTAAATAAATAAAAATTAATGCGCTTTTATGTTTAGTTGAATAAATAAAGGGAAAAATAATTATAAATTTATATTTTTAGGATACCCCGTGCTGATTACCCGGCGTTGTCCGGGAATCTGCTTATCCCGCTCTTCTTGGCATAAATGAGCTGAAAGACGAAAATTAATGTTCTTCTTATGATTAGTTGAATAAGTAGAATGAAAAATAATTATAAATGTATATCGTAGTTATTTTAAGATTCCCCGTGCTGATTACCCGGTGTTGCACGGGAATCTACTTCTCTCGAACTTGTTGGCATAAATGAGCTAAAACACAAAATTCGCTATTGTGAATTATCCGTAATAGATAAACATATGCTGTCGCGGACTTTTTTGTACAGCTTTTTGAGATATTCAATTGTGTACATTCATTTTGTGTATTTGTTATGGTTTAGGCAGCGTAAGCCATTTAAGCGTCCAAACATCTACTTTTTTTCAGGCTTTCCACTACAAAGGGCAATTTTTAAGGGTGTAGGAGTTGAGTATTACAACTCTCTTATAGCCTATGTACATCGTGGGAATCTCGAGAACATTTTGCTAAAAGCCCCATCGTAATCGAATCAACGGTATGGCCGTGCATAAAGTACGAACAAACAAACAAACACTCATTTTTATATATTAGATTTTTAGGTTCTTTTTTAATAATAATTTTATTTTTGTACAAAATCTACATTATTAAAATAAAACTTTTTATGTATATCCATCCATCCATAGTAATTCTGCCCGAGGGCAGGTCCTTCACTGCAATCATAGCATTTTCATGCTATGCTTGCAGCTTTACTAGGGAATTGTAGGTGTGGTAGCTTCCCGTTGCTTTCCACACCGGTGAAGGATGATGATGATGATGGTGATAATTATGTTATGATGATGGCCATATGATATCGGGGACCGTTTGAGCCTTAAAGTTTTCCTGACATTTGTCTTACAGGTGAGGAAAACCCCCGATAAAACCTCACCCAGAAAAACTGCCCTGACCGGGGATCGAACCCGGGCCCGCTGCGTGAAAAGGTAGCACGCTACCTCGAGACCACAGCGGTGGACTTTTTATGTATATAAGTGCACAAATATTCTTGAGTAATTACACTTTGTAACAGAAATGATTGATGGAAAGTTGATGGAAGGTTTATATATAGGGTAGGTGGTGAAGACGGGATTTAGTGGGCGTCAGGATTTAGAAAGGATTCCTATTTTAGTCGAGGACCTCGGATAGCTCAGTGGGTTGCGGTAGAAGGAGATGCTCTTGGTCCCGGGGTACACAAGGATTGTGCGGACACTATTCTATCTCGTTGAGAAAAGACAAGTTGAAGATGCAATATCACTTTATTTTACGTTGAACACACACAATAATAAAATCAAAGTACGTACGATCGGCGTGTATCATATGGTTCCACTTTATGCTGAGGAGGCTTAATTTGACGGTCGAATTCTTAATTGCACCGCGCCTATATTATATTTTATTTCTAAGTCCATTAAGCAACGGACTCCACTTAAATTTTATATAAGTATTTTATTACTTCCCATGGTCGATAGATGACGAGGATATGTGCTCGCATTAGCACTTTAAGTCACGATGAATATGTTATTGCTGATATTAAGTGAACTACTCGTGCCAGTGGCACTCTAAGGGTCGAATGTTTGAACGCATTAGACAGTAAAAGGCGTTCTCTGCTGAGAAAGTTTTATCCAAATACATTTTGCTTACTCAGAAATCTATTCATGCTATAATAATTGTAAGCTACCTGACGAGGTACCTTAAGAGCATAGCTCAAGGTAGAAACTTATCGTGAAAATCCCGAAGGGAACCGATGGTAACCGATGTAGTTTGAAACCTTTGCAGGTTTATCCAAGATGTCGGACCTTGAAGACTTCGATCATGTTTTCGGTATACGCGGAGAAGAGGAATTTGACAGAGTCTACCAAAGAATTCAACTGGAAGAACAGGAGAATCGGCGTAGTATTGCGCGACGCAGACGTCGTTGTATACGGTATTATTTGCGGGACGCAAGCGTAAATGCGTTCCTCTACAGCAGACGAAAGTAACGGAAGTGGTTTTATCGCTGAGAATTCTGGGTAATTCGTTGTCAATATTACGAAAACGTCAACTTTCATGCATGACCGGTAAGTCGGCCGTTAATTCGATCTCAGCAATTGCTCACGGTGAGTCAGCTCACCAGTGATTGGAAGTAATTTGAGTAGAGACTAATGTATTTGCATAGTCTGTAATTCTGGTTATAAGGTTAACTCTTACTCCCACTTAACATAATTTGCGACCATATGATAACGCCCTCCTTAAGATACAATACATATACCCTTTGGTGCATTTGTCTTATAATTTTGGGTAGTAGGTTTCTGGATCCTTTGGTTCGTTGTGACGTCACCAAATGTTTTAGGACACTCCTACTTTTGAGATTGGATAAAATTGGGACATAAGTTTGTACAAGCAGCCCGGGAATCCCGACTAATTTTGTAAAAACCTTGGCTTCCAATATTGACTCTAGAATGTTGTGGTGGCTTCTTTCGCCTCTAATTAGCTTGCATCATCCTCTGTAAAAATGCCCGTTTACTGGGTTTCCAAAATTCCCAGCAATGTATTTCCTATTGTATTCAGCCGTCCAGCGTCAAGGCTTAGGTATTGTCAGTTCTAACTGGCTGAATAAAATGCATCTAATCCTCTGGACTGAAAATAATTCTTTAGATCTTTAACTTATTGTACGAATGTCTGGAACCCATCAACATACAATAGAGTGCGTTAGAGTCATCAGCCTTTTTCCTATATTACTCATAACTGAACGCTCTTATTTCATCATATTCATTCCAAGGAATCATTTAATTTGCAATAATAATTTTATAATTATATTCTACGCATTTTTCTGATTTGTTTAAATATAAATAAGGTGTATCTCCAATGATTTATTCAATTATTTAATTAATTATTTATAAATTTATTTTCTCTCTCCCGATTATTAATTATTGGGCTGCTCATTTAGGGAAGAGGCTGAGTGAATGTCGCGCCACAAGTGTAATGTGAAACAGTACAAGAGGAATGTGATATATGTTATAACTATATTTTTGACATTTGGCAATGAAGGCAAATATGATATGAAAAGAAAAATGAATGCTTGAGTCGGGATTTGAACCCGAGTCTCTAAACTCTGTACGTTTAGCGCTCTAACCAACTGAGCTACTCAAGAATTCCAACACAAACATACATTTTTCTTATGTATGTAGTATTCTCTATTCACACAAGAGGTAGTAGGAATTCGTTCCAACACCATCTAGTGGTCAACATAACAGTTAAGCAATGTATGTTTGTGTTGGAATTCTTGAGTAGCTCAGTTGGTTAGAGCGCTAAACGTACAGAGTTTAGAGACTCGGGTTCAAATCCCGACTCAAGCATTCATTTTTCTTTTCATATCATATTTGCCTTCATTGCCAAATGTCAAAAATATAGTTATAACATCTAAATATACAAGCGTTACTGCTATAAAGTAAATATTCTCTTTAAAAATTGCTTAACTGTTATGTTGGCCAGTAGATGGTGTTGGAACGAATTCCCACTATCTCTTGTGTGAATTGAGAATACTACATATATAAGAAAAATGTATGTTTGTGTTGAAATTCTTGAGTAGCTCAGTTGGTTAGAGCGCTACACGTACAGAGTTTAGAGACTCGGGTTCAAATCCCGACTCAAGCATTCATTTTTCTTTTCATATTATGTATATATATATATATATATTATTTACAATAAAATGGCTGGGTCAGTGACATTAAATACTGAAGGGATGATTCGATTATTGGTGTACGGGAATCTGAAAGGCTTTCTTCCTGACTTCGCACTCTTCACTCGCAGCTCTTTATCTTGCACTACATCCTGTAAAATGATTTATAGTCTAATTTCCTGTGGATAAAGGACGAACGGAGCTGTGCTTGGCAAATCTCTCCGGGAATCTGTCTTCCCAGGGGCGCTTAATATTCTAACATGAAATATCCTTACAAAATTAAGAATTATTCTATGCATATTACGAAAATGCATTTTTTCTATTTTTCAAATATTAGATTTAATACTTTTATAAGATTCATTATGTGTTCCGTTGAGGTTTATTCAAAATTAATATAAAATTATAGAATATTCACCTGAAAGGTCCGTCTCCTCAACTTAATTATCATTTAACTGTAGCGCTTTCGGGACTTGTCCCATCATCGGCAGGATTCAAAATGGTGTTTCACTGAAGATCTGGTAGAGGGGGTTGCATGTATTTGGTTCGTTTTCGTTTATCAGGCTGTCGTTGTGAGCTGCTTTCATGATTTCCATCTCTTCGAGTACGTTTATCTTCGCTGGATTATTTTCTCTGTGCATTACTGTTAGGGTGTTTTCAATATTTAACATGCGATGTCCTTCATGGATAACGTGTTTGCATAGCTTGATTTACCTTCTGCGTGAATGAAGTCTCGAAAATGTTCTTTGAATCTGATGTTAAAACTCCTGTTTGTCCTTCCTATATAAAATTTGTTGCAGTCCTTACATGTCAGTTTATAAACTCCTTTGCTGTTGAAAATGTTATTTTCTTCAATGTTATTGTTTATTATGTTGTTTAATTTGTTATTGGTTCTGTATGCTATTTTTACGTTTTTATCGGCTTTCTTTAGTGCATTGGCTAATTTTGTTGTTTCTTTTCCTGTGTATGTAAGTGTTATCCATGTTTTCTTGTTGTTGTCAGATTCTTTTTCTAGTTTAGTTATGTTGGTTATGTTGTTCTTCCTTTTTTGTTTTTTTACGAGCTTATCTATGAATTCTTCATTATAGCCATTGGTTTTTGCCATATACTTAATGTAGTTGAGTTCTTGGATATAATTGTCTTTGATTTAATACACTTATTTTCCAAGTAACAAACTATTTTTTTTTTCAATTTTGAAAAATTGAATTAGGGAAATTTATTTTCTAACTAAAATCTATTTATTTCATATTTTTAACATTAATAGCAGGCCTATATCTTAATTAAGCGATATCCCCTTCATCCTGTAAGGACTTATAAAAAAAAGTTTAGTACAGTAAAACCTGTTTAACCCGTAACGTGAATAATGCGGAATTCTGCCCAATGTGAACAAATTTATTGGTCCTGGAAAAAAATTGTAATTTTACATATATTTAATTTGTATCAAACGGAATCTGTCCATCGCGGAAACGGAAGGATATTTCTACACAATTCATGAAAAAAGTTAATAAGGCGGAATTCATCCTGTAAGGACTTATAAAAAAAAGTTTAGTACAGTAAAACCTGTTTAACCCGTAACGTGAATAATGCGGAATTCTGCCCAATGTGAACAAATTTATTGGTCCTGGAAAAAATTGTAATTTTACATATATTTAATTTGTATCAAACGGAATCTGTCCATCGCGGAAACGGAAGGATATTTCTACACAATTCATGAAAAAAGTTAATAAGGCGGAAAGATAGAGAGAAAAATAAGCATGGATACCAGTCTTAAAAAAAGCCAGATGTAAACCCCTACAAGAAGCACTGTGAGTTATTTGATGCTGTTTAATATGGTACCGGCCTTTTTCAGGCCTTGACCCAATCTTTATTGTGCTTATCTTGAAGCCTTTCTGCAATTTTAATTTTGAGCTGATGAAAATTGTCTTCTCCCAGCTGTTTTCTGAAGTATTCTTGAAGATGTGATGTTGTATTCTTATTGTGCTTAAGCTTCTTGGTCTTAAAGATGTTTTTGAAGTAAACAATCAACTAGAACATCAGACAACAACCTCATTGGTGGAATGGAAGACCCTAATGCGATCCAATCAGAAGGCAGATACAATTTACGAAGTAAAGGACCGCGCAGAGAACACGTCGCGGATAAATGTATAAATAGGGCAGGTAGCCGACAAAATTGCCAGTCTCAAGACAACCCTTGAGGATGCCGGACGCAGTCTCTGGCGAAACGTCGGGAAACTACAAGCCTCAAGACCACGGCCAACAGCCCGCAAATCTTCTACAAGATCATCATAGTAACTCCGGCCGTGAAAGCCTAAGTCAATATAAATATAAATTAGTTTCCACTTCATTGAATTCCTGTTAAGCAAGTTAACGATAAGTGATGATTCCTGCCGCCGGGTAAAGTAGAGTTTCTACATGTATCTGGAATTTTCTTTCGACCTCACTAGTACTGCCTTGGTTTCCTAGATGCCAGTATGAGGCGGAGCGCTGACCACGTACCACTCAAAGTGACATCTATACGAAAACAAGTGTAACTAAATTAGTATGGTTCAAATTCTTCCCTGTAGGGGGAGAGCACCTAAATCTCTGTAAAGGGAAGACATAGGCTTACAATACAATACAATTATTATTACTACTATTATGATTATTATTATTAATATTATTATTATTATAATTTATTATTGTTATTATTATTGTTATTATTATTATTACTATTATTTTTTCTATTATTATTATTATTACTATTATTATTATTACTATTATTACTATTATTATTATTATTATTATTATTATTATTATTATTATTATTATTATTATTATTATTATTATTATGGTATGAACATGTACGACGAATGCAAGAAGAAAGGTTACCCAGAAAAACATTGCAAAGGTATCCACCTGAAAGAAGAAGAAAAGACAGACCTCGAAACTCGTAGATACAAGAAATAAGAACTGGAATGAGAACAAGAGAACATGAGGATATGGAGTGGATGAATAGAGACGAGTAAAGGTAAAGTGATCCCACTACAGGCCTCAGGAGGCCCTTGGGGTAGTAGGAGGTTAGGGCTCCTACTTTTTCTTGACAATCGGCACTTGATGTCAGCCGGGGTGTCAGCCCTGCGTGACGGCCTCCTTTACCCCAGAACAAGCGTCTGGTACTCATTTCAGTTAGAGGCTGAGTCGACCCCAGGGCCATAGTGCCGCCAGAAGGTTTGGGTCAGTTTAAAAATCCTGACCCCACCGGGACTCGAACCCTCGACCCTCCGGCTTGTAGCTCAGTGCCTTAACCACTACGCTAGTGGAGAAGGAAAATAACTTTAGACACAGAAAGATGTTTAAACATTGAAAATATGTATATAAATACAATTATTATTATTATTTATTATTATTATTATTATTATTATTATTATTATTATTATTATTATTATTATTATTATTATTATTGTTATTAATTTTAAAATAAATGTTCGGAATATTTGACCCGTGCCTTGCAGAGTTGTCTTCTCGAGTTTCATCATCTACTGCGGGTGACATCTTCAGCAGATATTCCTTATGTAAATTTTCGTATTAAACTGCTACCTAGCTGTTAGCTTGTGTGAAATTCCCGTAAGTAACGGATGTCTTGCTAATATATATTGCACTGTATCCGCATTAATTTATTTCAGACGAAGCTAGTAAATATTTTGTTAAAAACAAACAGTTGAATTGTGTGTTACACCACATAATGAACCAAAACACGAACTGATATTTTTAAACGTACTAGAATTTGAAGTCTAGTTCAAATGTTTTGTTTTATTCAAGGATTATGTTTCCAATTTTCGATATTGTTAGAGCAGTATTTGTTCACGTGTTGTTACTGCTCCAGTTGTCCACGCGGTTATTTTTCTGGATCAATGAAAACATTGGTGAAACACAGAACAATGTTTTATGCAAACATAATGTAAATTACTTCCTCAAAAAATACAATATCCAAAATTGTACGTTACATAAGCAAAATTATATTTGAATATTTATGATGTTTATTTTAAAATCATGGCGGCTCCGTGGCGCAACCGGTTAGACGCTTGTTTCTCACCGCTGGGGTTCCGAAATCGAGTCTCGGTCATTCCATGTGGGATTCGTGGTGGACGAAACGGAGTTTGGGCTGGTTTTTCTCAGTTTTCCCCTGCTACAATTTCATTCCACCAATTCTCCATATTCATCACATCCATTTCGTTTCATTTCGTTTATCTACCCCTGTGATGGTGCGTCAGAAGTGGTCGGCCGGCACCCTTGTTATTCACAGACCTCTATATAAAGGGATTCATTTCATCTTATCTCTCGATCCGACCCTCAGTTGGACACGAGTTGAGAATATTATTTTTACTATATCATTTAAAATCCTCATAAACTAGCTACATTAATTCGCAAAATATTGAAAAAAAAAATGCCATCTTTCAGACAGTGAATTGCCAGTTCTCCTGTGATAAAATGTACAAAAAATAGAAAATTACAAATATATCAAACCATAGTTCAGAGCATTTTAACATATGGTGCTGAAGTATGGCAAATTCCTACCAGGGAAATGAAAATAATTTTAAGTTCAGAAATGGATGTTTTAAAGAAGATCAGCTGGAAAATCTAGAATGGATAGAATACGAAATAAATAAATAAGATAAATTATGGGTGTACAAGAGGAACGAGACAGCATAGACATTATAGAAATGAAAATATTACAGTGGTATCCATCCATAGTAATCCTGCCCAAAGGCAGGTCCTTCACTGCAATCATAGCATTTTCATGCTATGCTTGCAGCTTTACTAGGGAATTGTAGGTGTGGTAGCTTCCCATTGCTTTCCACACCGGCGAAGGATGATGATGATGGTCATATGATGTCTTACAGGTGAGAAAAAACTCGATAAAAACCTCACCCAGAAAAACTGCCCCGACCGTGGATCGAACCCCGGGCCCGCTGCATGACAAGGAAGCACGCTACCTCGAGACCACAGCGGTAGACTACAGTGGTATGGCCATGTCAAAAGAATGCCAGAGTAAAGATTGCCTAAAATTGTTATGGAATGTATCCCAATAGAAAGGAGGAAGAGAGGAAGACTGAAGAAAACTTGGATAGAAGGGATACAAGCAGCTATGAATATCAGAGGATTGGAGGAAGATCAATGGATGGACTGAGAGGAATGGCGTTTGGTTTCCGGAAGACGGCGGCAGCTGCCATGATACCGAATGATGATGATGATGATGATAAATGTACAATGAAAAATCATAGCTACGTTTATATATTTTAAAAATCATCTTATGTCTTTGTAATCCTACATGCATTAAAGGAGTTATGTCAAAATTAAAAGTTATCTGTAAAACGAAGTTATATTTACCATAAGAAAGCAAAATAACTGTAACCGTTCCTAACAAATAGGTTATATCCATGGTTGCGCTTCCTGATACTTGTGTTATAACTTACATAGTACACATAACCAACTCATTGTCACTATCGAACCCATTGGTTGATGGCCACGCGGATATAAACATTCCATACATTCCTATCCTGAGTTAATGTTTTCTAGATGTATAATCTACTTCCCTTAAATCATGGTTATTGTAATTCTCCCGCCTCATTTTTGGTCTACCAACTGGCGTTTTCCTTCTGGTTTTCCTACAAAAACTTCCATGCCTCTCTATCACTACACATTAACGAGGGTTAAAAGCGATGAAGAATGATCCTACAGAACCGTGAGTGATTATATTCACAATTTTCATTTTCACCGCTAGTAAAGCGATGGTAATAGTCATTTACGCAACAAGGGAAGTAAGTAGTACATTACTAATCGAGGACGTGTTTGAACCCAAGCTTTAGCGAGGACTAGCAAATAAGTTCGAGACTGGTAATGTACTACTTACTTCCCGAATTGCGTATATAATTTTATTCACTTCTATACTAATAACACTGATCAACATGATTTTTGTCTCATGAGTACCAATAGTTGTACATAATGCAGTTTTTTTTATCGTGTTTTCAAATATGTATTCTCCATCGCCCACAGTTTTTTATTTCAATTTCAATTAATGGATTTAAATAATTATTTTTTAATAAACCTTTTTATTTTTTCCATTTGTCCATTGTAACATAAAACCAAATGAGCAAACTCAGGAGATTTCAGCTATGGAAAAGAGATATCAAGGCAAATGGAATTCTAATTTTCTGGCCGATTATTGTTGGACCACCAAGAGGGATGCTCCACAGGCGAAATATAGCAGAAAATCGTCATTTCTTACTTTCTAGTTGAGTCCGAATGTTCGAATATTGTGTAGTTACGAATTTAGGAAATATTAAAGTGTTTGAAATTATAAATTCCTGACTCTCGGAAACCTTGTGTAATGGAGAAAAACCGATATCGTATTTGAATTCAGGAGAGAAAATATTATCAGAATCACATATTTTACTTTTTGAGACAAATACAAGTTTATTTTTTGTTGCTCAATGTAATTATGTTTAATGTTTATATTTCATGTGAATTTATATCTTGGTTTGGAGAGTTTAATTGTTTGATAACAAAGGAATGTTGATAAAACAACTATGATTCTTTAATGTTGTCTGAATTAGTGGGAGATATTTTAAATAAATGTTTCAGACTGCATATTAATTACAGATATGATTATTAATGTAAATAATTGTAACAACTGTTCAATCACTATAAATTTGAATTATCATAGTGAGAAATAAGTTTAATACAATAAAATTATATTGTATTACTCAATATAACAGGTAACATATTTAAATTGTTAATTACCTGCAAGTCAATTACTTTTCTTCATATGGAAGTAAGTTGAGCCATTACATGCCGTTGTCAATGGATAGCAAGGTCTCTCTGGTAAATTCAACTTAGATAGATCATCGGTTCATTAATGCCTTTGACATCGTCCGATTCCTAATAGCTAATTGTGTCGGTTCATCCAACTCCTGGTTGTAGAAGTTCCTCCACCATGTATAAATATATTCACTGATTGAAGGAGGTTTTAGGTCTTCCTCTGCCTCATATTCCCTCAGGTTTCCATTCCAAAGCACATTTTGGTAGCTGATCCTCTTCCATTCGCTTGACATGTCCGTATCTTAATTTTTTAGTTTTAATATAATCTAAAATAGTGTCTTCAATCTTAATTTTTTCCCTTATAACTGAGTTCCTAATTTTTTCTCTTCTTGAAATTCTTGCTGCCCTTCGTATAAAATCCATTTCCGTTGCCAAAATATACTTTTTTTTGTTAATGGCCAAATTGTGCTCCATACATAATGATGCTTTTAAAAATTCTAAGATATAAATTAATTTTATTCATATTACTTATACAGTAAAACCCGTCTTAGCCGGAATCTTTATAAGTAGAAAACCTGTAGAGACGGAAAAAAATCTCCAGAACGGTACGATTTTATAATATGTAAAATCGTCCTCTATATACCGGAAACCTTCATAACGCGGAAACGGAATGGTTTTTAAAGTACCAATAGTTAATTTTTACCTCAATAAGACGGAAAATTATTCTTAAGCACATTCTATTTACAGTAATAATGCCCACACGTGAAAATTCTGCATATGACGCTTTCTGCATTATATCGTTTTACCTTCTTGTGTTGCCATTGTATTGTGGGGATACCCTTGCTTATGTGTGACAGCGGTAATCACTCGCTTTTCCTTGCCTGCTTAAGTTACCTGCGAGGGAGTTGGGAAACTCTTCAGTCTTTCTGTAGTTGAGTTCCTTCTCGCTTTTGTGTAATAAAGTTGTTTTGTATTGCCGTGCAAACTGAGCTGTGTTACATACGCTATTTTTGTCTGTATTTCAGTCAATACGTAATGTCTTTAAAGCGCGCATGTAAAACCCTTACACTGCGTGAGAAAATTCAAGTTTGTAATGTGGAAACCCTTTATAAGAAGGAAAGCTGCCAAGAAGGAAATATATTTAAAGAACCGTCATGTTCCTTCATAGACAGGTTTTACTGTATTTTTATCCCACAATAATCCATTGAGGCAAGCAATTGGAAATTTTCGATTATTATTTCTATTTCTTATTACCTCTTCATAACTTCCAGTTTTATTTATTTTAATTCCTAAATATGTGATCTCACTACAAGAGTTTATTGTTTCTCCAGTCTCCAAAATTAAATTTTGTTCTGGTTCACCAGTTAATAAATATTTTGTTTTCTTCATGTTCAAAATTAATCCCCATTTTTCATATTCGACTATTAATATTCTAGTCATATATTCTAAATCTTCATAATCTTGTGCAATTAACAATTGTTCATCTGCAAAAATTTAAGTTTTGTTGTTTGAAATAGGAATTCCCATGCTTGCAAATTTCTCCTCCAATTCTCGAATGTTTTATGCATATATATTTTAAATAGAGTCGGTGATTGGCAACAACCTTGACGAATACCTTTATTTATCGTAAAGCCATGTGACAACTAACTGCCAATTTAACTTATTTCCCTAAAAACAGAATGATAATTAGACCATTATTAGGTGTAGGAGTGAACAAACGATAGTCTGGGAATAATTTATTGAACTGCACAACGTTAGAGTCGACATTTGGAGTATTGTTGAGTAATCAAGAAAACTACAAAGTTGATAAATTATGGAAATAAAGAAGGACTGTAAGTATAAAATTACATTTTGCATATTATTTAAAATTAAAATCGCTTCCTCAAGTATGTTTCCCCGGTTGAGGGAAAGATAAGGACACGTCGTAGCCATAACTCTATCAGGTTACGTAAATCAATATAATAGGTAAATCAGTAAGCAAATTCAAGTATGGAACAGTTTTGTGGGCTCCATTAGGCCATTACCCTCCCCTCTGCGAGCCCGTTAGTAACACGCTTGAAATTTAGTTCGCTGAAAATATTACAGTGAATTCATTATGTAAATTGAGAAAATGAAAAACGTTTATACCTTAAAATTGCCATTTATCGATTAGTTGCTTGCTTGATAGTGCATCTAACCTATTTATTTCAGCCACGACCATTATCGCAAAACCGTGAAAACTAGAAATAATGTCAAGTCACATCGATTTTTTTAACATGCAACACGTGTCTATAACACCGAAGTATGTATTTTAATTTGCATTCCAAAGGAAATCGCAACCTCGAATTTTCCTTGCTCCAAAAAAGTATATCACTCTTAATGTGGTTCAAACCTGCTACCTTCTAGTACGGAGGCCGGCCGGTTTATTTGTAATACGTTTAAGGATTGGATTATATATAATTTCCTCAATTCGTGTCCAACTCAGGGTAGGATCGAGGGATGAAGGCTCTTATATAGAGCTCTGTGAATGGCAAGGCGGCCGACTACGCCTGGCGCACCATCGCAGGGAAAATGAACGAAATGGTTCAGATGAGTATTGAGAAATGTTGGAATGAAATTGTAGCAGGGGAAAATATGAGAAAACCCCGAGAAAACCTGCCCAAGCTCCGTTTAGTCCAGGACGAAACCCACGTGGAGTGACCGAGACTCGATCTCGGGATCCTAGAGGTGAGAGGCGAAGGTCTAACCGCTTGCGCCACGGAGCCGCCATGAACGGTTTTAACTGAAGGAAAATTGGAACTTATCTAAACAAATTAGTCACAAAAATCATTGGCTAAAAGAAAGAATGGTTAATAATCCATTTGTGTACACCGACATTGAACCATTTTATCGGCTAATGCTAGACCTATTGTCCGGGAGCGATACTCTGTACTCAGGTTGCTATAAAAAAGTAATTATTCTGTAGTTAAATAAAAGTGTATTCAACGTTTAAGAGGATGCATTATGTTCCAGTTTAATGGAAAGAAGTGATAAAAGATAACAATGCACTAAAGATAATGATTCCTGATCGACACGCCACTCAACTCTACTTTATAAAGTAGTGAATTTCCAATTCTGGAAATGCGTGCTATTATGCATTGCAGAGACTCCTGATGTCTCAACTCCTTTAAAAAAACGTTAAACTGAAAATATATAAAACTGTTATTCTACCAGTTATATTATATGGATGCGAAACATGGACTCTTACTTTGCGGGAGGAAATGAGATTAACACTTTTTGAGAATAAAGTTCTTAGGAAAATGTTTGGCCCAAAGAGAGATGAACAGACAGGTGATTGGGGAAGACTACATAACAATGAACTACATGGTATTTATAGGAAGCCGGATATAATAAGAACAGTTAAGTCTCGTAGACTGCGATGGGCAGGACATGTTGCGCGTATGGGGGATGAAAGACATGCATGGAAGCTTCTTGTAGGAAAGCCAGAGGGAAAACGCCCAGTTGGTAGACCAAGAATGAGATGGGAGAACAATATTAATTATGATTTGAGGGAAGTAGATTATACAGGGAATGATTGGAAAGCATTAGCTCAGGATAGGGATGTATGGAGAGCTTATGTCCGCGCGGCCATGAACCTACGGGTTCGATAGTGCCAGTGAGAAAGAAAGAAAGAAAAAAAGAAAGTGAAAATCCATTATCGCTGTATATAAATTTATATAAATAAATACCCTCAACTCTTGTCCAATATTCAAAATGGTAAGATCTTACTGGTGAAAAAAATTCATTCTTACTTTTCTTAAAGTATTGCTATATGCCAAATAAGGTTGGTTCCAAAAAAAATATAGCCTCTAGACCGTTAAATATATATATATATATATCCACCGCTGTGGTCTCGAGGTAGCGTGCTGCCTTGTCACGTAGCAGGCCCGAGTTCGATCCCCGGTCGAGGCAGTTTTCTGGGTGAGGTTTTTATCGGGTTTTTTCCTCCCTGTAAGACAAATGTCTGGAAAACTTTAAGGCCCAAACGGTCCCCGAAATCATATGGCCATCACCAATATCATCATCATCCTTATCATTATCATAATCATCATCCTTCACCGGTGTGGAAAGCAACGGGAAGCTACCACACCTACAATTCCTTAGTAAAACTGCAAGCATAGCATGAAAATGCTCTGATTGCAGTGAAGGACCTGCCTTCGGGCAGAATTACTATGGATGAA
This sequence comes from Diploptera punctata, assembly GCA_030220185.1. NCBI lineage: Eukaryota > Metazoa > Arthropoda > Insecta > Blattodea > Blaberidae > Diploptera > Diploptera punctata. The sequence goes on from JASPKZ010003857.1 coordinate 1,779,472, forward strand.
TGGATATATATATATATCTTAATACATAAAAAAATTCGTGTCACGTTGTTTGTCCGCGATGGAATCCTAAAGTACTGATCCGATTTTAATAAAATTTTGCACACTCTTTGCAGTTTAATCCAACTTGAGACTTAGGGTAGTTTATAACTAAATTTATAGTCGCATTATTTTTTTATTGCAAATTATTTGTTTATTATTTAACAAAGAGTTATAATTATCTGTGAGTTCCATACGATTCTAACAGATGGCGGTGTAATTATCTGTGAGTTCCATACGATTCTAACAGATGGCAGTGTAAGGTAATTTGCTAAGGTAATTGGTTTATTATTTAACAAAGAGAGATCCAGATGACTGTGCTTTTGTTGCAACCGCGAATTTCAATTGTATTACAAATATTGATTATTTCATAATTTAAGTGTGTTCAGTGTTTATTTTATTTTCAATATTATTAATTTCATGTGTAAGTATTAGTTTTAAGTAATCTGGCTGAAAGACAGCAACTTAATTTAAATTTTTAACGTATACCTTAGCCACAGCAACGCGTGGCCGGGACTTCTAGTATATATATATATATATATATATGTGTGTGTGTGGTGTGTGTGTGTGTGTGTGTGTATGTGTGTGTTGTTACAAAAAAACACCGACAACGGAAGTGAGGTGGTATATTGAGATATTTGTTGATCATTTTTTATAAGGTACCGATGTCCGGAAATGATGCTTTTTCACACTATACGTAGCGAACTTCTTCTCAAGAGTTCCGTTAGTTGGATTTGAGGACTTGATAATACTGTCGCAGTCACATCAAGTTTTCAAAATATCCATCTCCCATCTCATTGCAGAGCGTACATCGGCGGTGTTGTGATTGGGGCACACGTTCAAATACGCCTGGCCTCGTTTGAATTTTCTCTGCAGCAACGCGGGTTCAGCCTATAAGATTCATACGTGACTCTACTGGAGTCTGATAAACAGACTGTTCCATGTCGCCCCCACAAAAAGTAGTCGAGAGGGTTAAGATCAGATGATCTCGGAGGCCGTGGGACTGGTCCCCCTCGACCTGGATACGTGGTACACAAATGTTTCCTCACACTGGCATGGAAGAGGTGGAGCTCCGTCGTGTTGCAGCCACATTCCGTTGCGAAGCCACGTATCACAGGTTCCGTGCCTGTGAGGTGTTGTCACGTAATGAGTCTACATATCTTTCAAACCAACACTGATCTTGAGACATAAATAACTAATCATAGTGTGAAGAAGCATCATTTCCGGACATTGGTGCCTTGTGAAAAAAATTATCAACATATCTTTATATACACCTCACCACCGTTGTCGGTTTTTTGCAACTTCCTGTATATATATATATATATATATATATATATATATACTTCTTACTTACTCACTGGCACTATCGAACCCGTAGGTTCATGGCAGCGCGGACATAAACTCTCCATACATCCCTATCCTGAGCTAATGTTTTCCAATCATTCCCTGTATAATCTATTTCCCTCAAATCATAGTGAATGTTATTCTCTCACCTCATTCTTGGTCTACCAACTGGGCGTTTTCCCTCTGGCTTTCCTACAAGAAGCTTCCATGCAAGTCTTTCATTCTCCATACGTGCAACATGTCCTGCCCATCGCAGTCTACGAGACTTAACTGTTCTTATTATATCTGGCTTCCTATAAAGACCATATAGTTCATTGTTATGTAGTCTTCTCCATTCAACTGTCTGTTCATCTCTCCTTGATCCAAAAATTTTCCTAAGTACTTTATTCTCAAATACTCGTAATCTCCTTTCCTCCCTTAAAGTAAGAGTCCATATATATATATATATATATATATATATATATATATATATATATTTTGTCATAGTCATTTTAGGTGTCTATTAAGAAGTATCGGTAAGGATTTTTAACTATTTATCAAAATATTATCATGAGTACAAACACTGTCGCTACATTCCTTCAGATTACACTAAAATATTTGTCGATTTCACAACTGATAAATCTTATCGAATCTATAAAATATAGCAGATTTTCGCGGATATAAGTTTGAATAAGAAAGTTTTCTTGGGGGAAACCCAAGAAAACGTGGGATCATGCCGAAACGTCGGAATCAGTGGCCGGAGGCCGAACTTGAATTCAAGACGCGAAAAACCCAAGAAAACATGTGGGATCATGCCGAAACGTTTGAATCAGTGGACAGAGGTCGAACTTGAATCCAAGACGCGAAAAAACCCAAGAAAACATGTGGGATCATGTCGAAACGTCTGAATCAGTGGCCAGAGGCCGAACTTGAATCCAAGACGCAAAAAACCCGAGAAAACATGTGGGATCATGCCGAAACGTCGGAATCAGTGGCCAGATGCCTAACTTGAATCCAAGACTCGGAAAACCCAAGAAAACGTTCTTATTCCTATATATATATATATATATATATATATATATATATATATATTGATTTTGAAATTAAAATTAGTAATTTTTCACATGGATATAATAAAGAATGATAAAAAATTCTCTAATGTCCCGTTTCGAGTAATTTAGGGGAAATATACTCATTTTTTGTCGTCTTCTTCTTCTTCTTCTTCTTCCTCTTTCAACGATTGAACCTTTTTGGTTCGTTCCGGCTCCAAGTATTATAGTTGCTGTGTTCATCTCTTTCGTGGACGTCCCCGATCTCTTTTTCCTCCTCTTGGTTAATAGTTCAGACTTTCCTAGTCAATCTGTTGGTATCCATTCTGCAGACATGTTCATACCATTTTCTCCTATACTCTTCTATTTTATCTGTCAAACTGAATATTTGTAGTTCTTTACGGATATTTTCACTCCGTTTTTCATCCATTAAAATATTTCCTGCCAAAATCGTAAATACTTCATTTCTGCTGCATCTATTCTTTTGACTGTTTATTCAGAGTTAATATTTCTGAGCCATACAATATTGTACGTACAGTCAATACTTTATAAAATTTTAAATGTGTTTCTTTTCTTACTTTCTTTCCCAGTGTTCTTTTAAGGGCGCCACATAAATATTGAAATATTTTAAATTTATTATTTATGTGTTTTCTATATTACAACCTAAAAATGCACCTAGATAATTGAAATCTTTTACTTGTTCTAGCGTTTTGTCGTTTAGTATTATATTTGTTCTTTCCATAACTTTGCCACACTGGGGTATTACTTTAGTTCTTAATCCCTATTAGGTTCGTCTTCCGGGCGGTAGACGTCATCAGGAGATACTGCGTGCTCTCTGTGAACTCCTCAACAGTCGGCTGCAGACTGGCTGGTCGTTGGAAACTCCCTCCCTATTTATAGGCACGCCCCTGGTGGAGAGGCGGTTTTCTGCGCGGTCCGTGTTGCGTGCTGTTTTGTCCAGCCTGTCGCTAGCAGAAGTCATAGGCTTCGTTGTATTGTGCAGTGCCGGGATCCAGATTTTGTTTATCTTCATGGTTTCTTCTTTTTTGTTAAAGGAATTTTTGTGTTTATATATTTCAATGGCTTCTCTGTACAGTCTGGTCTAATAATATGATTTGCATCGTAGACATTGAGGGATAGTTCCCGTGTCTACCGCAGCAGTAGACGAAACGTCGAGTGGAAGAACGACTGGACCACGGCCTATATGCCCGGAAGACGAACCTAATAGGGATCAAGACGCCGGCCGTGAAAGCCTACAGTTATACTTTAGTTTTTGTTGAAGAAATTTCTAGGTTGTAATCTTGTGCAATATTATTTAATTTGAAAATTGTTCTTTGTAAGTCATTATCTGAAGAAGCCATTATAGCCTGACCATCAGCGAATATGAGTGTGCCAACAAGGATTTTATATATTATATAGAACATTTTCGATGATCTCAAATAAGATTATTTTCATTTGCATACGAAGTAGTAAAGATGTAGAAGATAAAACACCATTAATTTAGCCATTAAGTTGCTAACGTGCTTTGGAAAACGTCTAAAATGGAGCATGTTAAACATCCCAGCTAGGATAATGCTGGCTTATTTCTTCTGGCCCATTTGTAAACTACTCACATGTAAATATGACAAAAGAAAATAAATATTACGCGTGTGTTTCGAAAAGAACAATTTCTTAAAATCCATATATTTTACAAAATGTATATGTTGAAAGAGAAAATATTTTAGAATTTCAGTTGTAATTTTTAACGGAACGGTAGTTTATCTATTAAATTAAAAACATACCCTATAAGATACATCAATTAGCTTCATTCATTTAATAATTTTAATAAAAACAGATGAAAACCAACGAGAAGTGATTACTTATTTTTTTTAATTTACCTAATAATTAGGTAAAGGATTTTGAGGTGCAGCACCTTTACAAAAATATAGCTGTTTTCATACCAATAGTTCAATATATGTATTTGGGGGGATGACATGAAGCGAAATGAACACAATTTGTTGCACAGTTTCGTGAAATTACCACATATCTTCTCTTTTTCTCTCTTTTTTACGTTTCAGCACCTTTTAATCCGCGTTTTTTAAAGAAAGGACAGAAAAAAATAGTTTTTTCTACTTGAACAGCTTTTTAAAATCTCAATAAGAGGCCAAGAATATTAAATAAACAGTCCACCGCTGTGGTCTCGAGGTAGCGTGCTGCTTTATCACGCAGCGTGCCCGGGTTCGATCCCCGGTCGGGACAGTTTTTCTGGGTTAGGTTTTTATCGGAGTTTTTCCTCACCTGTAACACAAATGTCAGGAAAACTTTGAGGCTCAAACGATCCCCGAAATCATATGGCCATCGCAGTGATAATTCATATTCATCTTAGATTAATCTTAGGATTACGGACTATCCTGGCGCACCACTATCATCATCATCATCACCCATCATATCATCGTGGCAACGTAACCCCGCCTTCCAGGCGCCCCAATCTCAGAAGTGGGTTACAAATACGCCATGGCAGGAGAAAATACCAGGAATGTCGAAAGACAATCTGGGGTATTTGTAAAAAAAACAAATAAACATTAAAATATCATTTATGTAATTTATATCCCAGAAAAAATGGCCAATCTGCATTGTGAAGTCAACAATAGTAAATAATAAATATTAAAATATAATTTATATAAACCACTAGTAATTTATATTACAGCAACAATGGCCAATCTGCAGCTGTGAAGTCAAATTTAAATTTCAACAGTGTTGCTGTAACAGTTTAAAATAAGTTCTGTTAGTACTGACAATAATTTAACAGTTTTTTATCTACCGACTTGTTGTTGGCTGTTTTACTAGTCTGAACCACAGCGTATTTTATCAGTATACCTAATACCAAAATTTGTACCTCAAAATCATTTCCCTACTAATAATAAATGTTACTGGTCATTTCATTTTCAGTGACAACTCACACTTAAATAACATGACAAAAGTCTTCTTCTTCTTCTTCCTTCCAAGTATTAGGCCAAGGCCTGTTACGATCCTATAGAAAATTTTCCCTCCAGCGTTTGCGGGAAATTCTCGTATAAGACTTGAAAGCATAATAATAGTCCCTTCGATTGGTTGCTGGCCAAAGGAAGGCAAGACCAGTGATGGGGCTGCCATCTTATAGCCTCTGGTCAGGCTTTTCTGGAGAAGAAAAGAAAATAAAGGAAAGAAGAAATGGAAGAAAGGAAAGACTCCCTAGCCCTCGGATGCCCTAATAGCGTCGGAGTCGAAAAAACAAGAGTTAACCAAGAGAGGTTAGATAGTAAAGTTAAAAGAGTGCAAAACACCCCTGAGGGTCATGACAAAAGTACACTTAGTAAACACAATAATAAGGTCTTCCCTTGCATATGCTGCACCATTTTTACTTAATCTAAATAAAACAAACAGCAACAAATTAAATAGAGTCTATAGGAAAGCATTAAAAATCTGTTTGAAATTGAAAAAGTCTTTTCCTACTACACCACTCCACAACCTCTCCAAAACGGAACCAATTACTGAAACCATTAAAATCCTCAGTTTAAAATATAAATTAAGAGCAACAATTAGAATTAAAAATGCACGTATCAATACCACTGCATTTAAACTTAGAGAATTATAAATAAGCAAAAATCTTAAATTAACAAATATAATATCGCCAAAAAAATAATGAAACGAAATTAAGTTCTCATCAAAGAATAAGAACACTATTAATTTATATTTAATCAGAAAGAAACCATCTACATATTGAAATCGATTGCAAAAACGAAAGATAACATAGTAGCACTGCTACATATATATTGGATAAAAGTACCTCTGAAATACATTAAGTCAAACCACTCAAATATGTACACCCAAGGTTAGAGAGTGTGCGTCCCTATGCTTTGTCCCATGTCTTCTGACCAGGCATACCAACAATTCTAACATAAACCAACAAGTAAATAATTTCAATTCAACAAGGATCTGATGAAAGGCTTTCTAATGTCCAACCACTGGACCTTTGCTTGTTCGATCTACGGCTGGTTATTCTCTAGCACTGGATAAATCACTTCGTTATTATCGACCGAATCTTTATCAAAAGGGCTAAAAGGGGTACATAAAGCCCTAAAGGAGCCGGAAGTCGGGTTCATGACACTTTCTGCTCTCTGCTTCCCCTTCTCAACTGCCGAGGAATGCATCCATGAAACGGGATGTTTTTCCTTGGCTGTCCTGGGGAAGGAGATTGTATGTTGGAGACGAAATTGAACTTCCAACGACATAGTCTAGGCTAGTCCTGTTTTTGGCCCAAACGGAAAAAACGGACAAAACACAAATGCTATTCCTAATGAAAAGAAAAATAAGTAAAAACCAGATGCTCTTACAACACGCAATAATCATTGATAATACACCTATACCATTCAAAAAACAATTACAATACCTAGGAATTACAATTACAGACAAACGTAGCTTAACAGAACACATTAACAAAATAATTACACGATCACAGCCTTTCACTAAAACACTTCATCTATTCTTACGAAAAAACTCACATCTAAATAATATGACAAAAGTACACTTACTTAATACAATAATAAGGTCTTCCTTCACATACGCTGCACCATTTCTAGTAAATTTAAATAAAACAAATTACAACAAATTAAATCGAGTTTATAGGAAAGCAATAAGAATCTGCATGAATCTGAAAAAGTCATTTCCTACTGCATCACTTCACAACTTCTCCAAAACGGAACCAATTACCGAAATCATTAAAATTCTCAGTTTAAAATATAAATTAAGAGCAACGAATAGACCACAAATCAGCAATATTATTCAAAATACACCTATTAATACCACTGCATTTAAACTCAGTGAATTATAAATAAGTAAAAAATCTAAAAATAACAAATATAATATTGTCAATAAGAAAAATAGAATGAAACGAAGGGTTAATTATAACTAATCGTCTTATATATATATATATATATATATATATATATATATATATATATATATATATAAATGTTTGTTTGTTTGTTTGTACTTTATGCGCGGCCATACCGTTGATTAGATTGCGATGTTTTTTTTGTAAAATGTTCAGCAGATTCCCGGGATTAACATGTGCTATAAGAGAGTTGCGATACTCAACTCCTACACCCTTAAAAATCGCCCTTTTAGTGGAAAACCTTTGTAGTGGAAAACGTGATAAAGTAGCTCTTTGGACGCTTAAATGTCTTACGCTGCTTAAACCATAACAAATTCACAAAACTAATATTCGCAGAATTGAAAAATCTCAAAAAGCTCTACAAAAAAGTCCGCGACAGCATATGTTTAACCCTTATGAATAACTTACAATAACCATTTTTGTCTTTCATTGATGCCAATAAGATCGAGACAAGTATATAGATTCCTGTGCAAGCATAGCAGCACATGGCGGCTATAACTCACAATAACGAATTTTGTCTTTTAGCTCATTTATGCCAAGAAGTAGATTCCCGGGTAACACCGGGTAATCAGCACGGGGAATCTTAAAATAATTACCATATACCATGTTTCATTATACTTATTCAACTAATCATGAAGTGTACATTAATTTTTGTCTTTCAGCTCATTTTTGCCGAGAAGATCGGAATGAGTAGATTCCCGGACAATTCCGGGTAAACAGCACGGGGTATCTAAAAATAATTACAATATAAATGTTTCCTTTTATTTATATATTTATTTATCTAAACAAAAACACATTAACTTTCATATTTCAGCTCATTTATGTCAAGAAGATCGGGATAAGTAGATTCCCGGGCAACGTCAGGTAATGAGCACTGTATATCTAAAAAAAACATATAGCCTATTTATAATTATTTTTCCTTTTACTTATTAAACTAAACATAAAAGAACATTGATTTTCATTTGTTTAGGTATAGCAGCGCACGCCGGTATTAGCTAGTTTTATAAAAAAAAATTATGTACAATGTGTTAATGAACTCATTAAGTAACAACAAATTATCGTGCAGTGTGCTGGCTGGATTAAAGATCCTCTCATTTGCTAACGAGACATTTCCTTTTCGTGTTCTCTAGGAACAAGATTAAAGTCATTATAGCAGAGCTTCTTATGCAGAACAGAGGAGAAATGAGGGGTTTTAATGATCTTACAAACATTGTGCATGTAAAATTAAGCATATCAGTTCCTTGTATCATCCTATTTGATATGAAGGCAGTGGTTCAGAAGGGTTTGTGAACCTTTGATGTGGTGATGTTAAAATGAACAATTTACCCGACAATAATTATCATAAGTAATGTCACGAGTGACTTCCAAATCAACTATAAACTCACGAGTTACTTCGTGATTCGTGAATTTATCTAGAGAATTTGGAAATCAAGAGTGGCATTTGTTAGGACTACTTAACGAATAAAATTAAGCTGTTTATTCGAAAAGTAATTATTTAAATATAGTTACCGCTATTTTAAAAATTAATATATTTAATAAAAGGCGATGTTTGAAAACAAATCAGAAATTTATGGTTATATTTCAGTTGATTTTTCACTGCAATTTGATCATATTATTTATTGCCAAATAGCATTGCGATATTGTAAAAATGCACCCTAGTGGATAAAAAATGAAACAACTCAAACAGTATACTATAACCAACATTATAGGTTATTAATTTATTTTTTTAGTAAACAACTCGGTAAAATCATTATTTAAAAACGCAATTGAGAGTTCTAGTGAAAAAGGGAGCTATGACACTTTGAGAAGAAATGGAAATAATCAGTGCTATTTATATTAAAATTTATACTTTTCCTCTTGCATAGTTTACATAAGAGTAAGTTAAAGAAGAAAAAGTTACCCCTTTAATGTACATATAATGTAATATAATGCATTATAAAACCAATTTATTTCCATTTGCTCTCAACGTGGCATAGCTCCCTCTCTCACTTGACTCCTCAATTATTGAACACACAATTATCAAATGTGTAGTTCTAAGGAAAATAATCACAGACAGGAATGAGATGCACAAGAAAATTAAACATAGGCTCAATTCTGGAAATGCTTGCTATCATGCAATACAGAGGCTCTTGACGTCCCAACTCCTTTCAAAAAACGTTAAACTGAAAATATAACTATTATTCTACCAGTTATATTATATGGATGCGAAACATGGACTCTTAACAATTCCTCTTCATAGCACTTCCTCCTATTCTACTTCCTTCACAGTAGCCTCCGCCCGCTCTTGGAATCTCCTTCCTCAAGATATCAGGGGTTGCCGCACACTTGGCACCTTTAAGTCACGCTTATACAGTTACCTGTTGTCTAATAATTAATTTTTCTCTATTTATTTAATTTTATACTATGTCATTAATCTTTTCCTCGTTTTTTTATATATCTTGTACATATTATATATTTAATTCGTTAAATTTAGAGTAAATCAAAATACATTATAAATATTAATTGTATTGTACTCATAACTTGTAATCGTTTATATATATATATATATATATATATATATATTGTAATTTAGATTTAAGACTTTTCTTTTGTATTTTTTTTAAACCTGGTTGAGTGGTAGACAAGGCCTTAAGGCCTTAACTCTGCCAGGTAAAATAAAGCTATTATTATTATTATTATTATTATTATTATTATTATTATTATTATTATTATTATTATTATTATTACTTTAAGAGAGGAAAGGAGATTACGAGTATTCGAGAATAAAGTTCTTAGGAAAATTTTTGGACCAAAGAGAGATGAACAGACAGGTGAAAGGAGAAGACTGCTTAACAGTGAATTACATGTTCTTTATAGGAAGCCAGATATAATGAGAACAGTTAAGTCTCATAGACTGCGATGGGCAGGACATGTGGCACGAATGGGGAATGAAAGTCGTGCATGGAAGCTTCTTGTAGGAAAAACAGAGGGAAAAAGCCCAGTTTGTAGACCAAGAATGAGGTAGGAGAATAACATTAACAATGATTTGAGGGAAGTAGATTATACAGGGGATGATTGGGAAACATTGGCTCAGAATAGGGATGTATTGAGAGCTTTTGTCCGCGCAGTCATGAACCTACGGGTTCGATAGAGTCAGTGAGTAAGTGAGTAAGTAAGTAAGTAAGATGCATATTAAAATTTATATTTTTCCTTTTGCATATTTTACATAACAGTATGTTAAGAAGAAAAAAGTTACCTCTTTATTGTACAAATAAAGTATAGTATAATGCTTTAAAAACCCCAATTTATTTCCCTTCTTCTCAAATTTGCAAAGCTCCCTCTCTCACAATACCCTTCAATTATTGAACACACAATTATCAAATGTGTAGTTCGAAGGAATGTCTTCATTGCCTGCTACATTCAACGTATTTGTTGGAGAGTCAGTGACTGCAAAATAATGCTCTGACATGTTCAGAATATTAAAAAGGAGGAGCTTTCTTTAACACAAAAGCAGGGGCTGGTAAAGGGAAATCGATAAAGAGCGAGGTGAAACACGACTGTCATTGGTTGTAAAACAAAATTCGTTGAAACGTGATTGGTCATTGACTTCCATTTGGGGCATGAGTTAAGTAGTCCATAACAATCAATAATTTTTTTCTCATTTCACGATGCGATGCGTGAAACGAGACAATAACTAAAGTCAAGGACTATAGTTCCACATCTCCATTATTTGTACCTGAAGCGCATATATTTTCACATAACGCTCGTATACAAAATTATTAATTGTCAGTACATGTACCGTTCGTTTTGTAATTTTAGGGCGCTTCAACATTACAAGCCATTAGCATCCACTTCAAGTTTAACATGTTTTAATAACTCAATAGGAGTTCAAGTATAAAAGAACCTCCCTTTATCTATAAAATTTGCACAGTGTTATTGTTAGAATTATTATTATTATTATCATCATCATCATCATCTTCATTCATGGATTAGGTCTGTTGACCCGTTCCGACTTCAGCCCATCTCTTTCTAGGTCTGCCCACATCTCGGGTGCCTTTAGGTTTGTATTTTGTTATTTGTTTTGGATATCTATCTTCATTCATTCTGTCTATGTGTTTCTTCCATTTTTGTCTATATGTATCCATTTTATCAGTTATTGCAAATATTTCAAGTTCCTGTCTTATTTCTGTGGCCGTCATAAGGTTTATCAATCCGGCTTTTCTTCTGCTGAAGTTTATGAGTAAGTTATTTTTTACTAGTAGAGGTTACCAGCCTCTAGCCAAACCCCTCTTCCTGGAGGGCAGGGAACTGGAATTTCGGAGTGTTCGTCTCCTAGAGAAGTTGCCTTCACTACGGATTTGGGGACTTCTCTTCTCCCCACGTAACCCTGTGGACAGGGCCCTACCCAGGTACTACCCACTGGCCGAGTGGGACCTGGAGCTCACAAAAGGGCAGGGGCGCCTATTCCCTGGAGTGGACCTCTATCAAGGGTTCCACTCTGTTATTATTATTATTATTATTATTATTATTATTATTATTATTAAAAATGAATATTGGTTATTCAATAGTAGATTATATACGGTATAAGCAATTAAATTGGTATGGGAACGTACGACGAATGCAAGAAGAAAGATTACCCAGGAAAACATTAGAATGGTGTCCACCTGGAAGAAGGAGGAGAGGAAGACCTCGAAACTCGTGGATGCTGGAAATAAGAACTGGAATGAGAGCAAGAGGACTGGAGGACATGGATTGGATGGAGAGAGACGAGTGGAGAAGAAAAAAATAAAACTTTAGGCACAGAAAGATGTGTAAACATTAAAATTCTGTATATAAATATAAATTATCATTATTTTAAATAATAACTCAGGGAGTAAAATCAACTATACGTAAACTTCAAAAGGCATACGATTCAATTAAGAGGGAGAAGTTATATAGTATCCTGCTAGAGTTCGGAATTCCTAAAAAGTTAGTTAGCTATAGGTATACGAATGTGTCTAAATGGCACAAAGAGTAGTGTGCGTGTAGGCAAACAGTTTTCGGATACTTTTGAAATCCGCAATGGGTTGAAGCAAGGAGATGCACTATCTCCTCTATTATTTAATTTTGTACTAGAGCATGCCATCACATCTTTAGAGGATGAGGAAGGCCTACAACTCAATGGTATTAATAAGCTGTTAGTTTATGCTGATGATGTAGTACTGTTGGCCGATAGCGAGGAGATACTAAAGGACAACACGCACACAATATTGAATAGCACTAAGAAATTGGGACTGGAAGTAAATATCAATAAAACTAAATATATGGTCGCACATTGAAATACATAATGTAATATAATGGACAGATAATGACAAATGAGGGAAATTTTGAGGAAGTGGCTGAATTCAAATACCTAGGAACAATAATCACAAACAGGAATGAGATGCACAAGGAAATTAAACATAGGCTCAATTCTGGAAATGCGTGCTATTATGCATTACAGAGACTCTTGTAGTCCCAACTCCTTTCAAAAAAGGTTAAACTTAAAATATATATAACTATTATTCTACTAGTTATATTATATGGATGCGAAACATGGACTCTTACTTTAAGGGAGGAAAGGAGATTAAAAGTATTTGAGAATAAAGTTCTTAGGACAATTTTTGGACCAAAGAGAGATGAACAGACAGGTGGAATGGAGACTACTTAATAATGAATTACATGGTCTTTATAGGAAGCCAGATATAATAAGAACAGTTAAGTCACGTAGATGGGCAGGACATGTTGCGCGTATGAGGAATGTGCATGGAAGCTCCTTGTAGGAAAGCCAGAGGGAAAACGCCCAGTTGGTAGACCAAGAATGAGGTGGGAGAACAACATTAACTATGATTTGAGGTAAGTAGACTATACATTGGGAATGATTGGAAAACATTAGCTCAGGATAGGGATGTATGGAGAGCTTATGTCCGCGCGACGATGAACCTACGTGTTCGATAGTGCCAGTGAGTTAGTATTATTATTATTATTAGTATTATTATTATTATTATTATTATTATTATTATTATTATTATTATTTTAAAAAATAACTCAGGGGTGTAAAAGATTGATTTTTAAAAAATTGACATATGCATTTAGTCTCCATTATTATAATTACTGGTTACGAATTGAGTTAAATTCGTGAACAAAACTACGAATCTTAAAGGAAGTGAATTAAATAACTAATTAACTCACTGACACTATCGAACCCGCATGTTCAAGGCCGCACGTACATAAGCTCTCCATTCGTCCCTATCCTCAGCTAATGTTTTCCAATCATCCCCTGTATAATCTAGGTCACAAGATAACAGTCTGCTAACAATTCCTCTTCATAACACTTTCTCTTATTCTACTTCCTTCACAGTAGCCTCTGCCCGCTGCTAGAATTTCCTTCCTCAAGATATCATGGGTTGCCGCACACTTGGCACTTTTAAGTCACTCTTATACAGTTATCTGTTGTCTAATAATTAATTTTTCTCTATTTATTTAAATTTATACTATGTCATTAATAATCTTTTTCTCGTTTTTTTATATATCTTGTACATATTATATATTTAATTCGTTAAATCTAGAATAAATCAAAATACATTATAAATATTAATTGTATTGTATTTATAACATGCAACCGTTTATGTATATTGTAATTTAGATGCAAGACTATTTTTTGTATTTTTTAAAACCTGGATGAGTGGCAGACAAGGCCTTAAGGCCTTAACTCTGCCAAGTAAAATAAAGCTATTATTATTATTATTATTAATCTACTTCCCTCAAACCATAGTTAATGTTATTCTGCGACCTCATTCGTGGTCTGCCACTGGGTGTTTTTCCTCTGGTTTTCCTACAAGAAGCTTCCTTTCCCTATTTCATTCCCCATTTGTGCCACATGTCCTGCCCATCGCATTTGAAAAAGCGAATTAGTACTTTTATTTAACGATTACTTTTACGTCACAATCTACTGATTGTTCAGTTCAAATTTGGACGTTGAAAGTTATGACATATTTTTGAAAGAGACCTCTTTAAAAAAAATAAGACAAGTTTTTATCGAGAAGCGCTAACTTACTACTCAAAAATGCCTCGGATATTCATAGGTATACTAGCTAATATCCGGCTTGCGGTGCTATGTCCAAATAAACGAAATATTAAGGATTACCTATATTACAGGCCTATGGTATACACTGCGACAAATCAAACATGGCTGTTCCGAGTCAATTTTTAATTTTGAATTTCAGGTAATCGCACACTTCTAACTGCCGGATTTCGGTGATTTTCGGCCAGTATCTACCTCGGTTTATATTAATATAATATGCTCAGTTACGTTGTTAAACATTGCAAATTGCGACTGCTAGAATGATTATTATTTTTTGTTTCTGGTGAACTCCTACACCTAATGGTTTTACCGGGTCCAATTGTGAATCTAAACCATCCAGGGACGAGCTCAAACACTCACAAAAAATGTCATCAAAATTGGTCCAGTCGTTAAGGAGGAGTTCAGTGACATACACAAGTACGGAAGAATTATATATATATATAACTTACTCACTGGCACTATCGAACCCGTAGGTTCATGACCGCGCGGATATAGCTCTCTATACATCACTATGCTGAGCTAATATTTTCCTATCATCCCCGTATAATCTACTTCCTTCAAATCATGAATAATGTTGTTTCCCCACCTCATGGTCTACCAACTGGGCGATTTCCTCTGGTTTTCCTACCACAACCTTCCATGCACCTCTTTTATCCCCATATGTGCCACATGCCCTGCCCATCGCAACCTACGATACTTAACTGTTCTTATTTTATCTGGATTATATATCCATACATCCATAGTAATTCTGCCCGAGGGCAGGTCTTTCACTGCAAACATAGAATTTTCATGCTATACTTTGCAGCTTTACTAGGGAATTATAGGTGTAGTAGCTTCCCGTTGCTTTCCACACCGGTGGAGGATGATGATGATGATAATGATCATGATGGCCGGATGATTTTCGGGGACCGTTGGGCCCTAAGCTTCCTGACATTTGTCTTACAGTTGAGGAAAAAGCCCGAAGAAACCTCACCCAGGAGCCTGCCCAGACCGGGAATCTAACCCGGACGTGCTGCGTGACAAGGCAGCATGCTATCGCGAGACCACAACCGTGCACCTGAATTATATATATAGAAGTTCACTACAATTATTTCATATAGGACGATGTTCACATTGTATCAGAATTAATGTCTGAAATGTCAGTATCCAATACAAATGCATGTGATGACTTACTGTATTTTCTCTTAGGGCAATAGGAGAACGCGCAGGCTGATGCTGGTTTATTAATATTGCGAAAATGGCAACGCCATTGTGTCATTCTTCCCGCCAGTTTAATGAAATTTCCTCGCGTAAAAGGTGTTTTAATATCTGTAGCGTTTAACATAGCTGAAGCTTTCATTACGAAATCATGTGATGAGTGCTGGATGCCAGATTTTGTTCCTGATTTCGTCGTCCGTTACTATAAATACCACAGTATCCAGACTTAAAGACGAATTTCATGTTGTGTACTGTTTATTAATTAAATATATTTAATTACATGGACATTATATCTTACTCTAGAGCAGCTATGAACATCCGCTTCAGAGTGAGAGAAGCATTCAGAACCTTCCTAGAGCTCCAAATGACTGACAAATCTTGGAAAGCATCCATCCAAACTACACTGCCAGTTTGGCCCAGAAGAGTAGCCGTTGCATCATTCCGTCTGCAACAGGACACGACTGCCTAGGTAAATACCTTCATCGCCTCGATCTTCTACCAACTCAACTATGTATCCTCTGCAACACTATGGAAGATATGGATGCTGATCATATCCGAACTTGCCCAACCCTAACAACCTGCAGTTTCGTCGACAGATACTGGGAAGCCGGGGAAAATATGGTAACATTTTATAATATTTCTTGTTATTGTTTGTTGTTTTCCTCAGTCATTATTGGCTAATGAAACATTTCAAAAGCTACTGCATTTATATAAATAAATAAAAATAAATAAATAAATAAATAAATATTTGATTACATTTATTTTAATATCATTAGTAACATGAACTACTATCAAGAAATAAATCAGGGGATAGGAATGGCAAAATAAGCTCTTAACAAGAATAGAAGCATTTTCTGCGCAACTTTGGTAAAAGAATTAAGGAAGAGGCTAGTGAGGTGATTTGTTTGGAGTGTAGCATTGTATGGTGTAGAAACTTGAACATTACGACATAATGAGGAAAAACGACTGGAAGCTTTTGAGATGTGGATATGGAGAAGGATGGAACGTATAAAACAGACATACACAATAAAAAATAAAGATGTGCTGAACAGAGTGGGTGAAGGAAGAACAATGCTAGAACTCATAAAGAAGAAGAAAATAAATTGGATTGGCCACTGGCTAAGAAGAAACTGCCTGCTGATGGATTTTCTAGAAGGAATGGTCAACGAAAAGAAGGTTAGAGGCAGAGAAAGACATCAAATAACAGAAAATATTGAAATCAATGGTTTGCATGCGGATGCAAAAAGGAAGACAGTTAAGGAAAGAGTGGATAATGCTGAGTATGCAGTGAAATACCTACTCTTGGGCAGAATACTATGTGTGTTTGTACTTTTAACAGATTGATAGCTATCGTATATTATTACGAAGGCCTTGTACAACACTAAGAGCAGATCATATATTCTATTCTATTCTATTCTATTCTATAGTAATTCTGACCGAGGGCAGGTCTTTCACTGCAATCATAGCATTTTCATGCTATGATTTGCAGCTTTACTAAGGAATTATAGGTGTGGTAGCTTCCCGTTGCTTTCCATACCGGTGATGGATGATGATGATGATGGCCTCATGACTTTCGGGGACCTTTGGGCCCTAAGCGTCCTGACATTGTCTTACAGATGAGGAAAAACCCCGATAAAAACCTCGCCCAGAAAAACTGCCCCGACCGGGAATAGAACCCGGGGCCCGCTGTGTGACAAGGTAGCACACTACCTCGAGACCACAGCAGTGAACCAGATCATATAAATTGTTCGAATATTCGAGATAAGATTTAAAAGTAGAGATTGAAGTATGGCTGCCAATCATGCTGTACATCGAAGTAGATTCGCTTGAAAAGAATATTGCAACTGTGTCTTCTACCTCAAAATGCGAACACCATTTCATCATTTGTTTGGAACCTACACTTTTAATAATCATGTTAGAACACAGATGAAGTTACAATTATTTCAATTTTAAAATGTTTACCTTATAAAACAATCGTTATCATAAGTAATGCCACGAGTGATTTTCAATTTATCTAGAGAATTTGTAAATCAAGAGTTGCATTTGTTGGGACTATTTAACGAATAAAATTAAGCTGTTTACCCACAAATCATTATTTAAATATAGTTATTTTAAAATATTTATATATTTAATGTAAACGGCGATGTTTGAAAACAAATGAGAAACGATTGGTACGCTTCATTTGCTTCTTTTGTTCATCACTGCAACCAGATCATATTATTTATTGCCAAAGGAACGCAATATTGTAAGAATGCACTCTAGTGGAGAAAAAATTAAACACAGCAAACTGAATAATAATAATTTTCTGATGTGCTATGATGTAAATATGACAATTATATTTTTGTGAAATATTATTACCTGGGAAAAAATACATTTAAGAAAGTGCAAACAGTGGTTTCTTTTTTTGGTGGTATAATCAATTGCTACAAATGTTATTACATTAACTCCCGCATGCGCTATGTGTTGACATTCATGCACTATATATACAATCTGGTAGCCGTATTTCTTAGAGAATCAGTCACTGCAAAATAATAAAGAAGGTAAAGTGATCCCACTACAAGCCTCAGGAGGCCCTTGGGATAGTAGGAGGTTAAGGCTCCCACTTTTTCTTGACAATCGGCACTTGATGTCAGCCGGGTTGTCAGCCCTGCGTGACGGCCGCCTTTACCCCAGAACAAGCGTCTGGTACTCATTTCAGTTAGAGGCTGAGTCGACCCCAGGGCCATAGTGCCGCCAGAAGGTTTGGGTCAGTTTAAAAATCCTGACCCCACCGGGACTTGAACCCTCGACCTTCCGGCTTGTAGCACAGTGCCTTAACCACTACGCTACGGCGTGCCCCCCACTGCAAAATAATGCTATGACCTATTCAGAATGTTAAAAAGGAGGTGCTTTCTTTATTATAACAAACTTTAGTTGGTAAATTCTAGGCGAAACACGACTGTGATTGGTTTATAAATAAAACATAATTGAAATGTGATTGGTCATTGTCTCCCATTTGGGGCATGAGTTAAATAGTCAACTATAATAACTTCTGTTATAAACATCGTTACACTATTAAAATTCAAGGCCTTTTAAAGACATGATTCATCCTCAGGAATTCTCATGGAACTGAAATTATTTGTATATTTCATAAAGAGGGCTTTCGTTGTTGGGTGTGTTCTCATTTACCATAATTTTATTTTCTGCTTCCATAATTAAAAAAAGAATGAGAACAGACAAAAAATTAATATCCTGGAAGAGATTAAAATTATCAAGGAAGCAGAAAATAAAAATATGCTAAATGAGAACACACTCAACAACCAAAGCCCTCTGTATGAAATATACAAACAATTTCAGTACCATAAGAATTCCTGACGATGAAGCATGTCTTTGAAAGACCTAGAATTATAACAGTGTAACGACGTTTATAACAGAAGTTATTATAGTTGAGGACGACTGTTTTATAAGGTACAAATTTAAAATTGAAATTGTTTGAAACCGTCAGAAAAAAATTACATATCTTGAAGAAGGGAATGAAATGAACGAAAATGAGTTCTATATATTGCTGGGGAGGTAATCTATTTCGGTGAGTGAGTTAATCCACCAAAATTCAAAACTATGCCAGTGTAGTGGAGGTAGATGAATATTTAATAGTTTAAATGTTTTTATGCTCTCTGTATTCTGCGGTACGAGCTATTGAATTCAAGGGAATGAAATTAACGAAAATGAGTTCGATATATTGCTGGGGAGGTAATATATTTCGGTGAGTGAGTTAATCCACCAAAATTCAAAATTATGAAAACTCATGTCTGTATAGTGGAGGTAGATGAATATTTAATAGTTTGAATGTGTTTATGCTCTCTGTATTCTGCGGTACGAGCTATTGAATTAAAAAATAATGTATTCATATTTTCAGGTGAGGCGTGAAGTTGGGTAGCATGTAAAAAGTAGTAGCTGAATGGAGAGTTCTCACGTATTGGCTGAAATTACACTCGTTTGAAAATATCCTGTTTGTATACAAATACCCCGGTGGTTAATAAAATGTTGTTTCTGAAAGTAAAATGGTTTCATCGAACAATACACAATTCAATCATAATCTAGGTTTTATTATATCAATCTGCGAAAAAATAGACAACTTTGCTATTCTACCTTCGCCCCAGGAAGTGTTGGCGAACAAATGTTGGAATTTGTATAAAGAATTAATTTCTTATTGGGGTATAAAATATCAGCTTTCCCATTTATATTGGATATAACATCAGCACTAATAATTTATACTCTTCTAACTAACTAACTCACAGGCACTATCGAACCCGTAGGTTCATGGCCGTGCGAACATAAGCTCTTCATACATCCCTATCCTGAGCTATTGTTTTCCAATAATTCCCTGCATAATGTACTTCCCTCAAATCATATTTAATGTTATTCTCCCACCTCATTCTTGGTCTATCAACTGGGCGTTTTCCCTCTGGTTTTCCTACAAAAAGCTACCATGCACGTATTTCATTCCCCATTTGTGCCACATTTCTTGCCCATCGCAGTCAATTTGTACTCTTCTACATATAATAATGAGCTCTTCACAAAATATACAGAAATGATTACGAACTGTTCACAAAATATACGATTATTCCCGATACCAGAAATGTGGCTTATGTATTTGATCTTATCGTTAGAAAACATAAAACCATTTAGCGTGTTCTTTCGATTAGTATCATTGTTTAAGTTTATTATAGCCGTTTCTACGTCCGGTAGAACATGATGCAAATTAGTGACAAGTTTTTAAGGTATATAATAAAATGTGGAATACATCTTTAGGATTTATAGCGATGGCGAAAAAGACTAGGTTTGGAAGGGGGCCCAGCAGTACATCACTTTTCCTGAATATAAGGTATGGACAATTGAGATTCCTCGATCACGGAAAATGCCATCAACCGGTGAATGAAATTAGCGAGTTGACACCGGAAGTTTCAGTAATGCTGATTACTCCATCCAAGAGATATCGTAACCTTTCTCATAATCGAAGAAATCTACAATAATTTATTGCTATTTTAGAATGAACGAAATTTGTATGATATTGGAGACACACAGACATTTAGACAGAGAGGCATTTTCTTTTCTTTTTCTACTTTTCGGAAACAATCAATAACTGATATAGATCAATAACTATATTTGCCGGATGCGGGTACTTAACCGGTTTTAGCACTCTACATCGAGTTCCAAAATGATGGATGGGGTTTCAAAGTTGTTTAATTCCCCGTACGTGATATAATATAACAACAAAACTTACATGAGATTAAAGAGAAACTCTTCGAGTTTTCATACCATACTTTATAAATGTTCGATGTGAGCACCTTTTGTTACACGACACGCATCTAGTCGATAGTCGAATTCCTCCCAAACCTTGGTCAGCGTATTTGGAGTAATGGATTCAACAGCAGCAACAATCCTTCTTCTCAAGTCTGGAAGGTCGACAGGAAGTGGTGGTATGTAAACATGGTCCTTCAAATACCCCCAGAGGAAGAAAGCACAAGGTGTGAGAACGGGAGACCGTGGAGGCCATGTTAATAAACCATGTCATCCGGATCGACGCGTCATTTGGTGTTCGTGCACGTCCTGGACTTTTCCTTTCACAGACGCATCCAGTTGTTTGTAACTGTCTATACCATAGACGGATAATCTTACCAGTAGCAGGATCAATCCAAATTTCCGCCGGAAAGCTCGCTGCACTGCAACAATGGAAGCAGACCTCGCAAATTGCAACACACAGAATGACTTCTGTACAGGAGTCGCCATTTTCACAAATTTAACGCTGTGACGTAATAATGACAAGAAACAAATTACTGCAGACAGGATGTGAAACTTTCACAGTTTTCCTTTCACTATAGCAAATAATCACGCATACAATTTATACCCATCAATAGGAACCTCGAACTCGATGCTATTCTTTTTGCACACGATTTAACTCTTCTGGCACTTTCCGAAAATGATTTGCAACGATCAATTTATAATTTACAAAAATAGCTACCAAATTTAATATGGAAATATCAATTAAAACTAAAATGATGGCATTTCATGGGAATGACCACACACAAAGTAAAATCTGTCTCCAGAATAAAATTTTAGGGAGATCTAATCATAAGTAATGCTACGAGTGATTTCCAAATTATCGATAAATTCACGACTCACGAAGTGAGGAGTGAATTTATCTAGAGAATTTGGAAAACAAGAGTGGCATTTGTTAGGACTATTTAACTGATAAAATTAAGCTGTTTACTCACAAATCATTATTAAAATATAGTTATTTTAAAATATATATATATATATTTATTTATTTATTTATATTTAATGTAACCGGCGATGTTTGAAAACAAACGAGAAACGATTGGTACGCTTCATTTGCTTTTTTTGTTCATGACTGCAACCAGATCATATTATTTACTGCCAAAGGAACGCAACATTGTAAGAATGCACTCTAGTGGAGAAAAAATGAAACATATCAAACTGTACATTATTATTTCTGTTGTCCTATGATGTAAATATGACAATTATATTTTTCTGGAATGTTATTACCTGAGAAAAAATACATTGAAGAAAGTGCAAACAGTGGCTTCTTTTTTTTTTTGGTGCTATAATCAATTGCTACAAATGTTTTATTATATATACAATCTGGTAGAGAGTCAGTCACTGCAAAATAATGCTATGACCTATTCAGAATGTTAAAAAGGAAGCGCGTTCTTTATTATGATAAACGTTAGTTGGTAAATTCTAGGCGAAACAAGACTGTGATTGGTTATAAATAAAACATCATTGAAATGTGATTGTCATTGACTTCCATTTGAGGCATGAGTTAAATAGTCAATTTAAATATTCTGGATATTATCTGTATATCTGGGATGAAAAAGGATATTCCTGAAAAATTACTACTTATAATAAACGTTTGGGAATTATTAATCAAGGAATGAAACCATCCCTTCTACAAAATAAAAAAACACAAGATTACGTTTATATAACACTTTGGCTAGACCAGTGATGACCTATGGTAGTGAAGCATGGACACTAAAAAGACAACATGAAAGCAGAATAACGGCTTGTGAAATGAGATTCATGCGCAGAACAGCGGGTTACATCAGATGGGATCGGAAAAGAAACACCGATATCTTAAAAGAATTGAAGACTACACCAATTTTGGAATATATTAAACAGTACCAACTAAATTGGAAACACCTTCTTGAAAGAATGAGTTCAAATTGGATCCCCAAAGCTGTTTATAATTATATACAAAGAGGACGAAGATCTCTGGGCCGTCGTATGAAACGCTGCAGAGAACATTTTCTATAGGATCGCAACAAGCCCTGGTCTAATACTTGGAAGAAAGAAGAAGAAGACAAATTCTTTTCTAAAGCTATACCAACTGCTTAAAACTCCATCCATCATTTTGGAACATGGTGTATATTAATGACAATGATACACAACTGTTCTTGAATACAAACACAGTTGTCGATATCGAATAAAAACTCTTAGCTGAAGAAAATCCCAGTCGTATTCTGTCTGAACCAGGTTCTGTACCTTTGAATTATCTGATAATAATCAATTGAGTTGGTGTTTACTTGATGAAAATCCATATTTATTAATTAAATAAAAATAAAACGTAGTTTTATTTGATTTTCATATTTATTATATAATTCAGTGACAGCTGTTTCAGTACACTGTACCTTCTTCAGACATGTTAACAAATTATGAATTGTGTTCCAACTGATCTAAGCAACAATACAACAATATTTATTTAAATTTTTAATTTTAACAAAGGAGATTCATTCAAATCAAGTTGAGAATTTAACAGTTTTTTACTACTTTTAAATTTATTAATTTCTACAGCCTCCAAAAGATCTAACTTCTTACCCTTATCACAAATATGTAAAATTTCAAAATTTGGATCGAAATAATGATTAAATTGGAATAGGTGGTTAGCATATTTTGAATTTTCTAAATTTCTGGTATATGCTCTCATGTGTTCCTTTATCCGAGAGATAAAAGGTCTACCAGTTTGTCCTATATAGAGTGAAGTGTGGCACATGTGACATGTGACAATGTCTATATAGGACAAACTGGTAGACCTTTTATCTCTCGGATAAAGGAACACATGAGAGCATATAACAGAAATTTAGAATATTAAAAATGTGCTAACCACCTATTCCAATTTAATCATTGTTTCGATCCAAATTTTGAAATGTTACATATTTGTGATAAGGGTAAGAAGTTGGATTTTTGGAGGCTGTAGAAATTAATAAATTTAAAAGTAGTAAAAAACTGTTAAATTCTCAACTTGATTTGAATGAATCCCCTTTGTTAAATTTAAAAATTCAAATAAATATTGTTGTATTGTTGCTTAGATCAGTTGGAACACAATTCATAATTTGTTAACATGACTGAAGAAGGTACAGTGTACCGAAACAGCTGTCACTGAATTATATAATAAATATGAAAATCAAATAAAACTACGTTTTAGTTTTATTTAATTAATATCTGATAATACTTATAGGACGTGGAGCGCGAGGTAATTTTTGAAACTCTCAGTTATCTGAAGTAAATGCACAACTCTCTTCTTCTATTTCTATAATTTAAGTGGAAATAGAGAATCATAATGGTTATAACTTAAAGACCAGAGCTATAAATTGACCAAAGCTGTTTGATATTTCCGCATAGTTGGTAACGACCCACCATCTATATTCAAACCGGCTACGTGGTTTTTGACAATAATTACTCTGGTCAACATGATTTTTGTCTCATGAGTACCAATAGTTTTACTTAATGCGGTTTTTTATCGTGTTTTGAAATATGTATTCGGAGTTTCTCCATCACCCACAGGTTTTTTATTTCATTTTCAATTCCATCCATCCATAGTAATTCTGCCCGAGGGCAGGTCGTTCACTGCAATTATAGCATTTTCATGCTATGCATGCAGCTTTACTGGGGAATTGTAGGTGTGGTAGCTTCCCGTTGCTTTCCACACCGGTGAAGGATGATGATGATGATGATGAGGATGGTAATGATGTTGATGGCCATATGATTTCGGGGACCGTTTGGGCCTTAAAATTTTCCTGACATTTGTCTTAGAGGTGAGGAAAACCCCGATAAATACCTCACCCAGAAAAACTGTCCCAACCGGGGATCGAACCCGGGCCCGCTGCGTGACAAGGCAGCACGCTACCTCGAGACCACAGCGGTGGACCCATTTTCTATTAATGAATTTAAATAATTATCTTTTAATAAACATGTTTTCGTCCATTTGTCCATTGTAAAACAAAACAGGGAACACTTTCATCAGGAGATTTCAGCTATGGAAAAGAGATATCAAGGCAAATGGAATCTTAATGTGCTGGCCGATTATTGTTGGACCATCAAGAGGGATGCTCCACAGGGGAAATATAGCAGAAAATCGTAATTTCTCACTTTCTAGGTGAGTCCGAATGTTCTAATATTGTGTAGTTCCGAATGTAGAAAGTATTGAAGTGTTCGAAATTATAAATGCCTGTCTCTTGAAAACCTTGCGTGATGGAGAAAAACCGATACATCTTTGAATTCAGGATAAAAAATACTATCAGAATCACATATTTATCTTTCTGAAATAAAAAAAAGTTGTTTTGTTGCTCAGTGTTATCTTCTTCGTTGTATTTCCGTCATACGCAAGTACAGAATAGAGAAGTAAGTTGTAAATCTCTTCCATATTTTTTTTTTCTCGTATTGCATGCTTAGATTTATTATGGAATTGTTTAAATCTTACTAGATTCTATAAAGAGGCACGCGATTTAGAATGTTTCGAAGACACTTCTAACAAACGTGTATGTTTTTAATCAAGGAAATTTCAAACTTGAAGGCAATATGCTTGAAAAGAATTCAAAGAATTTCTGTAAATAAAAATACCTTTCATTACATGAGTCGCATGCTATTTCAAACTTTATGAAATCAATATGTCTTCAAAGTTCAAATATAACATCAAGCATTTATAGCAGTACTTTGAAACTGTAATATTTCTTGAACAAGAATTTATTCTACCAATAAAATGACAGAAACTAAATAAACCTTAAACCAATGGGATGTAATAAAATTGATTGAAAACTTTGAAATTATATTAGAAACCATCCAATAATAGGAATATCAATAGTTTATTGAACATTAATAAGAATTGATTATTCCAAAGCACGATAGGGTTAAAGTGCTCTTGCTTATCATTAGACTTCCGGTCTTACATCCACATGTGTGGACGATCATCTACCCAACATAGTTGTTACATGTGGTCAGCTTGTCGGGTTCCCCAGCCGATATATCTAATTTTCTAAAAAAAATATAAAAAGGACTGTGTCACATATACTGACGACACATACAAATTGTCTCTCGAGAAAAACAACACTTTCGAGAATTCTCTTGATAATTAATTTACCTTTTCACCAACACCCCAGAAAGTTTGCATTACATTTATTTTAAATTTTGTGTGCATTCAGTAGCACAAATTTGAATAATGTCTGTTATAAATCAATTTAAATATTTCTTCGTTCAGTTAAGGGAGAAACGCTGGTTAGGAACATTAGTAATAGACCACGGGAACATAACCCGGAATCACTTAACGTTATGATTACCGGCCGTGAAAGCCTGCATTCAACTAAATTTAATGCAAGTCTTAACAACTGTACGGAATGTCTAATTTATATATTACTAGCAAATACCCGGCCTAAATAAATGAAAATTAATGTGTTTTATGTTTAGTTGAATTAGCAATAGGAAAAATAATTATACATTTATATTTTTCAGATACCACGTGCTGATTATCCGCCGTTGCCCGGGAATCTACTTATCCCTATCTTCTTGACATACATGAGCTGATATACAAAAATTAATGTGTTTTATGTTTACTTAAATACGTAAGGGGCAAAAATGTATATCGTAATTAGTTTAGATACCCCCTGCTGTTTACCCGGCATTCTCCAGGAATCTACTCATCCCGATCTTCTTGGCATGAATGAGCTGAAAGTCAAAAAATAATGCACTTCTTATGATTAGTTGAATAAGTAAAATGAAAAATAATTATAAATGTATATCGTAACTATTTTAAGATTTCCCGTGCTGATTACTCGGTGATGCCCGGGAATCTACTTATTTCGATGTTCTTGGCATAACTGAGCTAAAAGACAAAATTCGTTATTGTGAGTTATCTGTAAAAGAATGCCCGCCATATGCTGCTATGCTTGCACAGAAATCTACGTACTTGTCTCGATCATCTTGGCATCAATGAAAGACAAAAATGGTTATTGTGAGTTATCCGTAAGAGATATACATATGCTGTCGCGGACCTTTTTGTACAGCGTTTTGAGATATTCAATTCTTTGTACATTAATTTTGTGTATTTGTTATGTTTCAGGCAGCGTAAGCCATTTAAGCGTCCAAAGAGCTATTTTTTTACGATTTCCACTAAAAAGGGCGATTTTAAGGGTGTAGGAGTTGAGTATCACAACTCTCTTATAGCCTATGTTCACCCAGGAATCTCCTGAACATTTTGTAAATAGTCACATCACAATCGGATCAACGGTATTTTTATATATTAGATAATCCGCCTTAAGTGGTACAATGTGCATAGAATGCAGGATCAAAGAATTCCGAAGGAAGTAATGAACGCAACTTTTGACGGGAAAATATTTGAAGGAAGGCCAAAAAATATATGGGAGGATGCAGTAAGAAAAGACACTAACCAGATGTTTGTAATCAGGAACTGGAAGTCGGCAGCGATGTTTGGAGAACTGAGGAGGAAGAGAAGTGGAGAGGTCAGGGCTCAATATAGGCTGTAGCGCCATTTAATGATGATGATGTGTTTGTTCTCTTGGTAGCTAACATGTTTATTAGTGTTTTATCATGATTGTAGACACAAATTTCCGCTATGAGGTTAACGGCAGGGAAAGAGCTCTTAGACAAAGGAAGGACGTTTATTTTTTCAATATGCTATATATCTTTGTCACAGTGATTTGTGCATTTACTTTCAGTGTGAAGGAAGCGGCGTCAGCGAATTTTGATCATCAAAAAAATTCTATTGACGTTTGCAAGATGGAGTCTGCAACATTCGGGTCCCGAGATAGACAAGCTATTTCGACTACTTTCTTGAGATCTTCATCGCATCACTCGTCAGAAACTCTGATTCCTTGTGCTGTTTTTAGAAGGAATTTTTAAAGCGAATCTCTGGTTAATTAGAGTAAAGAAAAAGATGGCGAATGAAAAGTATGAAAAAAATTAAGATACGGAATGGGTTAAAATAAAATGTATAATTATGATTTTGACCTATCTGTTACATTATTCTGACTATTTAACTCATGCCCCAAATGGGAGTCAATGACCAATCACGTTTCAATGATTTCTGTTTTACAACCAATCAGAGTCGTGTTTCACGAAATATTTATCAGTGTTATAATTACCATATATTAAACAAAGCTCCTCCTTTTTAATATTCTGAACAGGTCTGACCGTTATTTTGCAGTGACTGAGCCTATAAGAAATACGGCTACCAGATTGTATATATAGTGCATACATGTCAACATTTGTAGCAATTTATATACCACCAAAAAAAGAAACCACTGTTTGACT
Source organism: Diploptera punctata (assembly GCA_030220185.1). Classification (NCBI taxonomy): domain Eukaryota; kingdom Metazoa; phylum Arthropoda; class Insecta; order Blattodea; family Blaberidae; genus Diploptera; species Diploptera punctata. The sequence continues at coordinate 1,807,670 of JASPKZ010003857.1, forward strand.
TTCTTAAATGTATTTTTTCCCAGGTAATAATCCAGAAAAATATAATTGTAATATTTACATCATACGACATCAGAAATGAATTAATATACAGATTGATGTTTCATTTTTTCTCCACTAGAGAGCATTCTTACAATATTGCGTTCCTTTGGCAATAAATAGTATGATCTGGTTGCAGCGATAAACAAAAGAAGCAGTAGAAGCGTACCTATCGTTTCTCATTTGTTTTCAAACATCGCCGTTTGCATTAAATATATAAATATTTTGAAATAACTACAGTTAAATAATGATTTGTGAGTAAACAGCTTAATTTTATTCGTTAAATAGTCCTAACAAATGCCACTCTTGATTTCCAAATTCTCTAGATAAATTCACTCCTCGCTTCGTGAGTCGTGAATTTATCGATAATTTGGAAATCACTCGTGGCATTACTTATGATAAACATAAATGTAATTAAATTATCCCAATAAATAGTCAAGGGCAATATAAATAAGTTTTCGTCTTGTCGATATTCAACCCCGGAACATAGCGACAGGAGTGATATGTCCAAAGAGATGAAAACTCACGTGGTATTTTAAGAAGCTGTTTAGTGAATTAAATTTCTTCTTCTTCTTCTTGCAAGGATTAAACATTTTTGGTTCGCTCCGGCTCTAAGTATTACAGCTGCTATGTCCATCCCTTTCGTGGGCGTCCCCGACTTCTTTTTCCTCCTCTTGGTTGATAGTTCAGACTTTTCCAAGGCAATCTGTTGGTATCCATTCTGCAGACATGTTCATATCATTTGAATTAAATTTCTAACCTTTAAAAATTCAGACAGAAGGAAAATAGAAACTGCAGAAATGAAGATCCTACGTTCAGTAGCGGGTGTGACAATTTTGGACAAAGGAAAAGAAGTGAGGATCTATTAGGAAGGAACCTTAAAATATTTTCAATTTAACAAATAGAATAGACAACATTAGATAAAACTGGTATGAACATGTCAAGAGAATGCCTACAGATAGAATCCCTCAGCTGTTACTAAAGTACAAACCAATAGGACATAGAAATGTTGGACGCCCATTTACTAGATGGGAGGATTTATTAAATCCCACTTGATGTGAAAACAGGTCAAAAGGCCTAATTTCATGAAGCAGAAAGAAGAAGAAAGAAGACATTTAAACATTAGCAAAAAAAAGTCTTAAAGACACCCCAGAGAGAGAGAGGAGAGAGGAGACGAGTGAGGAAGGAGAGGAGAGGAAGAGAGAGACGAGAGAGAGGAGAGAGAGAGAGAGGAGAGGAGGAGAGAGAGAGAGAGAGAGAGAGAGAGAGAGAGAGCTGCCCTGCGACCTACGCGTTCAGGTGGTGGACATTTCTTTGGCCCACTTGCACAAGTGGACCTCGAGTTCCTAGACAATATCCATTCGTCGTAATTTCTGGTAGAAGTTATTTAAATGTGGCGAACCGCTCTGAAAACGAAATCGTACATAACTGTTATTATTAGGTATGTTGTGTAATTCCACACGCGTGTCCACCGCTGTGGTCTCGAGGTAGTGTGCTGTCTTGTCTCGCAGCGAGCCCTGGTTCGATCCCCGGTCGGGACAGTTTTTCTGGGTGAGGTTTTTATCGTTGTTTTTCCTCACCTGTAACACAAATGTCAGGAAAACTTTAAGGCCCAAACGGTCCCCGAAATCATATGGCCATTGCAATTATCATCATTCATATTCATCTTAGATTAAGCTTAGGATTAGGGACTCTCCTGGCGCACTACTATCATCATCATCGCCCATCATATCATCGGGGCAACGTAACCCCGGCTTCCAGGCGGCCCAACCTCAGAAGTGGGTCACAAGTACGCCATGCTAGGAGAGAACACCAGGAATGTCGAAAGACAACCTGCGGCATTTGCAACAAAAAAAAATCCACACGCATTTCAGTAATTTCTTATCGTTAGCTTTCTTCTGTTTTATTTAAACTGTTAGATATATTAAAACAATTGATGTAATTGAAGTAAATTAAATAGTTCATGTATTGTTATTATTAGAATTTATTTTGTAAGAATTATTTGGTAAAAATCCATCTGTGTTCTTTAGTTTTGAAAACAACTGCGAATTAGATTAGACAATTCACTGACAAATGTCCATCAAGTCTGACAATTTCATTTTGACAATATTTCAGTCTTAGTCGATCGTGATAGGTTCGAACTGACTTGGGTTGTAAATTGGATGATTAGTATTCTGTGCCTAGCGAATTAATAAAATACTTTCATAAATATAACATTTTTCACATAGGCCCCCATACTAATTGGTTATTGTATAGTGCCTACATGTACATGGTGCTGCAGGTGGATATAATTATGTTAAAGATAGTTAAATATTCAGTGATGTTGACAAATCAAAGAAAGTACGGCATCTTCTGGAAATATTAAAAATAAAATTCTTGTAAAAACACTTCTGTTGTCCAATTAAAAATATCGTTTTTGCATGATAGTGCGGTTCTCTCGTACTTACAGCAATGGCGACTATGACTGAAAGTTCAATTTCCTGAATTTCGGGCTTGCCAACCTATAAATAACTAAATAACTATATTGTAATATTACGAATTACCTACGTGGTGCCGGAAGTACAATGTATCCTATATAGACCTACTAAAATATATCCAAAAGGCAGTGTTAATTGTGCATTATACGAAACAAATCACTGCATTTTAAATAAACTGAACTTTATTTGAGACAATGTAAAACAATAAATTCGTACTTACCGCCATTTTATCACCGATTGGTGCCACGGCCTACTGCAGTCTCAACTAAATTATTATCTGCAGTTACCGTATAAATATTGCCCACACTGTTAACGTTAGTCAGTTGTTTATAAAGAACGCAAATATTTCCAATAAAAATGTTATTATTTTACCATTATTTATTATTTTGAAAATACCATCGTGCAGAAAATAATGTACAACGCACGTTTGTGAAGTGTTTTACAGAACCTATGAAATTAAAAACCTTGCTATCGCTCGGTTTTTAATAATTTTCTCGCTTCTGTAAAAACCACTTCCCATGGTAATATACTATTATCAAAGAAACCTTGGATATAGTCTTATTTCATATAACACTTTATTTCTTTATCTTCTGCAGATTCTGAAATAATTATTAAATTTACAAACATATATTGAGTAAATTTTTCCTACAATTTTAACACAGAATTTTAAATCTAATAATAATTAGATATACGGAATAAAATGACCAATTAAATATTTAACTATTATCAAATATATAAAAAGTACATTGAACAAGTCGACTTGGATAGGTTTGAATTTCGTATTTACAAAATTTTCGGATCTATCTAAAATAATTACTTTGGTGATTTTTGTTTTGTAGTCAAGACATATTGCTGGGTTGAAACTTCTCTGCCAGGAATAATTAATCATATATGCATTGCATAAGACATAATGAATATAGATCCATATCACAATAGATATAGGTCTACACAATCTACTGGCATACGTCCAAAGATACTAGACATGACTTTATGACCAAAATGTTTAAAATATTTCCGAATAAATGTTATAAATATAATCCAGATATCAATATCTTTTTAAATATTTTATTTCATAGTTAATTTATATAGCCTATTTTGCATAGTGACAAAACGAGTTTCTATTTAAAACTTTCTTATAAACGCTTTATATATCACATGTCTAAGAATCTCATCTTTCTCATTCATTCATTCATTTTGAGAATTTTCTCCAACCAATCTTAGTAATTAATATGAATTAAAAAATATATATATATAGTATCTTTACCTTGTCGTGGCTTGCATGCTTAAATGATCCTGAGAGCTATGCCAGCGGTAGCATTGCTGCCGATAGGGTTACCCATGCCATACTGGTCGAAGGTGATACGCCAGATGAAAAAAGTACCTTGGTCGAAGGGGTGACGATCTTTCACCGTAAAAATACAACCGTCAAGAAATGCGGACAAGGGTACAACGGGGTAAAAATTTCCGGAGGTCAAATAGTCTCCCCTACGGTTCTCCGGGCGGGAACTACTTCAGGAAACCCATGCCAAAGGCTCAAACACAGGGACATGTTCCTAGGAACATGGAATGTTAGGACTTTATACAATAGCGGGGCACTAGAGATATTAACTCGGAAATTAGATAAATCGCCCTTGGATATAGACGCTTTACAGGAAGTTAGGTGGCCAGGAGAAATAGTCAGGAATCAGGAAGCTTTGCATTATAATATGGGAGTGAAGAAATACCTGCATTTGGAACGTGTTTTTAGTCAGAAGGAGGATCCTATCCGCTATCCGAGATATTAAGTCAACACATTGAGTAACACTAAGAAATCAGGACTGGAAGTAAATAACAATAAAACTAAACATATGGTCACACGTAGAAATACACTATATAATGGAAATGACAAATGGGGCAAATTTTGAGGAAGTGACTAAATTCAAATACCTAGGAACAATAATCACAAATATGAATGAGATGCACAATGAAATTAAACATAGACTCAATTCTGGAAATGCGTGCTATTATGCATTGCAGAGGCTCTTGATGTCCCAACTCCTTTAAAAAAACGTTAAACTGAAAATATATAAAACTATTATTCTACCAGTTATATTATATGGGTGCGAAACATGGACTCTTACTTTAAGGGAGGAAAGGAGATTACGAGTTTTTGAGAATAAAATTCTTAGGAAAATTTTTGGACCAAAGAGGGATGAACAGACAGGTGAATGGAGAAGACTACATAACAATAAACTACTGGTCTTTAGGCTTATAGGAAGCCAGATATAATAAGAAAAGTTAAGTCTCGTAGACTGCCATGGGCAGGATATGTGGCGCGTATGAGGAATGAGATACGAGCATGGAGGCTTCTTGTAGGAAAGCCAGAGGGAAAACGCCCAGTTGGTAGACCAAGAATGAGGTGGGAGAACAACATTAACTATGATTTGAGGGAAGTAGATTATACAGGGAATGATTGGAAAGCATTAGCTCAGGATAGGGATGTATGGAGAGCTTATTTCCGCACGGCCATGAACTTACGGGTTCGATAGTGCCAGTGAGTAAGTATATATATATATATATGTATGTATTTATTAGGGTTATAACTTTTTGGAATTTTGTGAAATAAAATATTTCCTGTGCAATGGATGGATGAACGTTTAAAACCATTGAAAAGGCCTTCATTTCGCTGAGCTTGAAGAAAAGGTCACCCCAAATATATTTATATATCAATATTTAATATTAATTTGTGGGTGACCTTTTCTAGAAGCTCAGTGAAATGAAGCCCTTTTTCAATGATTTTAAATAAAAGTTCACCCATTGATTGCACATTAAATATTTTATTTCAACAAACAGACCTTTGTGAAATACAATAATCCTAAGCAATGAATGGGTACAAAATATTTCCTGTGTAATGAATGGGTGAATGTTTACTTAGAAGCATTGAAAAAGGCCTTGTCTTCATTGAGCTTCATGAAAAGGTCACCCCCAAATATATTTATATATCAAAATTTAATATTAATTTGGGGGTGACCTTTGCTTGAAGCTCATTGAAATGAAGGCCTGTTTGAATTGTTTGAAGCAAAAGTTCACATATTCATTGCACAGCAAATATTTTATTTCACAAAACCCCAAAAAATTATAACACTTATATATATATATATATTCCACCGCTGTGGTCTCGAGGTAGCGTGCTGCCTTATTACGCAGCGGGCCCGGGTTCGATCCCCGGTCGGGGCAGTTTTTCTGGGTGAGGTTTTTATCGGGGGTTTTCCTCACCTGTAAGACAAATGTCAGGAAAACTTTAAGGCCCAAACGGTCCTCGAAAATATTATGGCCATCATCATCATCCTTATCATCATCATCATCATCACCCTTCACCGGTGTGGAAAGCAACGGGAAGCTACCACACCTACTATTCCCTAGTAAAGCTGCAAGCATAGCATGAAAATGCTATGATTGCAGTGAAGGACTATGGATGGATATATATATATATATGACTACGGACTTATAGACTATCAGTTTGCAACAAACATTCACAAATTTCCCTTAATTAAATTTCTTCATCGTTCTCTGTCCTCTGTTGTCCCGCGCCGTAGCCGAGCGGTTAAGGCAGGAAGCCTTGGCGCAGAGCTACGAGACTTGGGCTGATTCAAGTCTCCATGGGGGAAGAAATTATCTCATGGTATTTCGGCCAGTATGGGACCGGTACCCACCCAGCATCGTGATGCATTTGGGTAGCTACAATAAGTAGCGGCTCCAGGTTTAGAAAACCAGCTATAACGGCTGGGGGACTCGACATGCTGACCACATGTCACCCCTACACTGGCTGATTATCATCGACCTCTGTGATTGACACATGTGGATGTGAGGCCAGCAGCCGGCTGGTAGGCTAAGGGCCTTGTAGGCCTTCGCGCCAGGAGTTTTTTTTTTCTCTGTCCTCTGTACCTTTTTCTGTTAGAAGAAATTTCCTCATTGAATTTTGAATGTTATTCTTCCAGGTTCTTCTTGGTCTTCCTTTTCTGCTCCTTCTTCAAATTTTCCATGCATAGATGGCCTTTGGTAATCTTCCAGTCTCGTCTTTCTATATTGTCAAAATACATACTTTTTTTTGGCAGACGCTATTTCGATAAGATATATAAATTAATTAATGAAAATCCATGATTAGTTCCATTGTTGTAATTCAGTAAATTAAACGTGTTTCTCATTGGCTAGTCATCAATTTCAAATAATTTTAATCGTTTTTATACAAAAAAATGCAATGCAAGAATATGAAATGCTTGCTGTATTTCTAAAATAAATCCAAAATGTTATATGTTTTGTTTTAAAAGTAATTGGTGAATAAATGTATTTAATGAAAAGTTATAATTTGCCTTAGTTCCTTTTATTTTCTCATCCATTTACATATACGAGTACAATAGAGTTCAGTCAGTGTTTTTAAATTAAATATTTTCGTTAAAAGAGTAAACTATTTGGCAGTTTAATTGAGATATTCTCGTAATAACTATATTTGAAAACAGATCATTTTGATGAACGTTCGACCTGGAAATTAATTTTTTTGTTTGCTTTTAATAAATATGAAAATAAAAGACTAAAAAATAGATATAGAATAAATTAAAAAACCGAAATAACCTGTATGAGCGTTATTTGTTTAAACCAATGATGACGATAGCAAACATTTGACAAATGAACAAATAATACAATAAAATTAATTAATTCACATTAGAGAAGATTTTGAAAACAATAATACAAATTATTCTTAGACTACTGTGTATTGTTTTCAATACTGTTATTCTTCCCGTTATATGAATGTAAAACATAGACTCTTACTTTAAGGAAGGAGAAAATATTACAATTGGTTAATAAAGTTGTTAGGAACATTTTTGGACCAAAGAGAGAAGAACAGACAGGTGAATGGAGAGAACTACATAACAGTGAACTACATAATATTTATAGGAAATCGGATATAATATGAACAGTCAAGTCTCGTAGATTGCGATGGACAAAACATTTGGCAAGAATGGTAATGATGAAGGACAGGGGAACTTCTTGTAGGAAAACAAGAGGGAAAAGTCCAGTTGGCAGACCAAGATGAGATGGAGGAATAATATTAATCATGGTATGAGGGAAATAGATTATACAGGGGATGATTGGAAAACGTCTCAGGATAGCAATGTATGGAGAGCTTATGCCCGCGCGGTCATGAACCTATGCTTTGGATAGTGCCAGTGAATGAGATAGTTAGTTATATTGTTTTCAATTATTTGTACATATCTTCTTTATACATTAAAATAAGTGTGAGTCTGTTTGTTTGTTTGTTTGTCTGTATTTTATGGACTCAAAAACTACTTGACTTATTTGAATGGGGATTTACCATCATTTAGAGAATTTTTCTGAGACAATTAACGTATATAACAAATTACCGTACGTCTTATAGGGCCGGAGATAAAAAATGCATCGGTGCATTAAAAAGTCACTTTTTGGATGCTTAAATGGCTTACGCTGTCTAAATTATAAAAAAAAATGCACCAAATTAATGTATACAGGATTGAATATGTAAAAAATTGTACAAAAGGTCCGCTAGCAGGTGTCTATGTTTTACGGACCATTTAACTCATGCCCAAAATGGGAGTGAATGACCAATCACATTTCAATGATGTTTTATTTACAACCAATCACAGTCGTGTTTCGCCTAGAATTTACCAACTAAAGTTTATCATAAAGAAAGCACCTCCTTTTTAACATTCTGAATAGGTCATAGCATTATGCAGTGACTGAATCCACAAGAAATACGGCTACCAGATTGTATAAAGTGCATGGATGTCAACACATATCGCATGCGGGAGATAATATAAAAACATTTGTAGTAATTGATTATAGCACCAAAATAAAACACTGTTTGCACTTTCTTAAACGAATTATTTTCCAGGAAATGACGTTGCAGAAAAATATAATTGACATATTTACATCATAGGACATTAGAAATTAATTATTACCTATAACGTTGGTTATAAATTTCTCCACTAGAGTGCATTCTTACAATATTGCGATCCTTTGGCAATAAATAATATGATATGGTGGCAGTGATGAACAAAAGAAGCAAATGAAGCTTACCAATCGTTTCTCATTTGTTTTCAAACATTAAATATATAAATATTTTAAAATAACTATAGTTAAATAATGATTTGTGAGTAAACAGCTTAATTTTATTCGTTAAATAGTCCTAACAAATGCCACTCTTGATTTCCAAATTCTCTAGATAAATTAACTCGTGGCATTACTTATGATAAATAACAATAATATTTTTGTCCTTCAGATGATTGATTCCAAGAAGATCGGCATAAGTAAATTCCCGAGCAACTCCAGGTAATCATAATGGATTATCACAAAATAATTACGATATAAATTTATTATTATTTTTATTTTACTTATTCAACTGAACATAAAGCACGTTTATTTATTTAGGCGTAGCAGCGCACGCCGGATATATTAGCTAGTATTAGTTTGGAAAAGATAAATTCCAGTTAGGGAATGCGATATTGTATAATATAATACCCACCACATTGTGTAGCTTCTTCTATTAAAATCTCATTTATCTAAATAGCAAATCCACAGTGAGTGATGACCGGAGTCCATTTATCGGGTTCGGTGTCAGGTTCTCCGCTAACATGAACGCACTATTTATTTAATGGAAAATGTTACCCACGGGAACAAATAACCAACGGCACAGAATTGTTTGTACAGTCTGCTCGCCTTTATGAAACCCTACACTCTATGAACAATTAAAATAATTATTTTAGAAAAAACACAGTCATATTGTATTGACGTAATTTTCAAATAAACGTAATAAAAATAAAATTACCTGTGGTCTCGAAGTAGCATGCTGCTTTCTCACGTAGCGAGCCCTGGTTCAATCCACGGTAGGGACAAGTTTTCTGGGTGATGTTTTTTTTCGGGTTATTTAATCACTTGTAAAACAAATGTCAGGAAACTTTAAGGCCCAAAATGGTTCCTGAATATCATCTAGCCATCATTATCATGAGTAATGCCACGAGTGACTTCCAGATTATCGATAAATTCACGACTCACGAAGTGAGGAGTGAATTTATCTAGAGAATTTGGAAATCAAGAGTGGCATTTGTTAGGACTATTTAACGAATAAAATTAAGCTGTTTACTCACAAATCATTATTTAACTATAGTTATTTTAAAATGTTTATATATTTAATGTAAACGGTGATGTTTGAAAACAAATGAGAAGCGATAGGTACGCTTAATCTGCTTCTTTTGTTTATCACTGCCAAAGGATCGCAATATTGTAAGAATGCTCTCTAGTGGAGAAAAAATGAAACACATCAAACTGTATATTAATTAATTTCTGATGTCGTATGATGTAAATATGACAATTATATTTTTCTGGATTATTACCTGGGAAAAAATACATTTAAGAAAGTGCAAACAGTGATTTCTTTTTTTGGTGGTATAATAAATTGCTACAAATGTTTTCATATTAACTCCTGCAAGCGCTATGTGTTGACATCTATGCACTATATATACAATCTGGTAGCCGTATTTCTTATAGGCTCAGTCACTGCAAAATAATGGTCAGACCTGTTCAGAATATTAAAAAGGAGAAGCTTTCTTTAATATGGTAAATTTTACATTGATAAATATTTCGTGAAACACGACTCTGATTGATTGTAAAACAGAAATCATTGAAACGTGATTGGTCATTGACTCCCATTTAGGGCATGAGTTAAATAGTCAAATTAATATGCTCATTAAACTTAGAATTAAGATCTCTCCTGCCGCATCATTACCATAATCATCGCCTATCATATATCATCGGGGCAGCGTAACTCCGCCTTCCAGGCGCCTCAACCTCAGAAGTGGGTTACAATAACGTCATGCCAGGAGAGAATATGAGAATTTCGAAATGATAACGTGGTGATATTGAATAAAACAATGCTTTATTTATATAATCAATTGAATTGGTGTTTACTTGATGAAAATCCATATTTATTAATTAAATAAAAATAAAACTACGTTTTATTTTTATTTTATTTATATGTTTATATGTTGTTAGTCCACGGCTGTGGTCTCGAGGTAGCGTGCTGACTTATCACGCAGCGGGCCCGGGTTCGATCCCCGGTCGCGACATTGTTTCTGCATGAGGTTTTTATCGGGGTTTTTCCTCACCTGTAAGACAAATGTCAGGTAAACTTTAAGACCCAAACGGTCCCCGAAATCATATGGCCATCAACATCATCCTTCACCGGTGTGAAAAGCAACGGGAAGCTGCCACATCTACAATTCTCTAGTAAAGTTGCAAGCATAGCATGAAAATGTTATGTTTGCAGTGAAGGACCTGCCTTCGGGCAGAATTACTATGGATCGATGGATATGTTGTGACTGTTAATTTATCAATAAGCGTTATTTGTGTCTTAACCCTTAAATTCATAATGTATCCTTTTGGATACACCAGTTGGTTTAATTAATTTAATAATTTTAATAAATCTGAAAAAAACGAACGAAAAGAAACCACTTAAATATGTGTCTAATTATACAAAATACCAAATAATAACAGTTATAAAAGATTCCGTTTTCAGTGCGGTCCGCCACATTCAAATAACTGACACAAGACATTTGTCTTTTGCCAATTTAAGGGTTAACAGAAAACTGTCCAATTATATTTATAATGAAAGACGAAAATTACGATAAGTTATCTACTTTTTTTTGACAACTCTGCAGAAACTTGTTGAACACTAGTTTCTTGCAACCGTTTTTAATCAGCACTTCCCTGTTCCAGTCTTCTACTTCGTCAGTTTCTTAATCTTGTGAAATCGTCTTTCGTGTATTGATCACATTGCCAAGAAAAACCAGCTCCGCGATCTGTTTGTAGAAGGTTTCCTGTCACGCCTGTCTTTAAAAGCTAATGACATCGGGAATGGTACTAAGAGCCTTCATTTTGGAGAGCAATAACAGATCTAAGACTAAATGTCGAATGATCTCTTGAATCTAGTTCTCTTATTCAGAAGTTCCTACTCAATCAACCACTACAAAAAGTGGGAAAATACAAATATTTAGGATTCACTCTACAGACAACAGCAACGTCCTTCGGAATACACATCCAAGAAAGAACAGCGGCAGCCATCCGAACATCATACAATATCCCGAATCTGGCCAACTTATCGACAGGTACAGCAATGCAGTTATTCAAAACGACAGTAGTACCAGTTATAACATATGGGATAGAGATAATTTGGGAAAAACTTAAGATCGGAGATCTGATAAGAATAGAAAAAGTCAAAGCAATGTTCATGAAACGGATCCTGAGAATAGGAAAAACAGCGCCATCTCGTTTTGCTTACGAACTCATGAGAGAGACTTACTTCATAGAGGACATAAGAACCCAATTCTATCTACAATCCACAGAACCATACCAGAAATTCATAGGCATCAGAAATAGGAAGAAGAAGGAAATAGACATAGATTTCTACACCACAACTGCCATGCTGGACGACAGATGGACCAGAGAGTGCAACCCCCAGAGACACGTCACAACACGACTCGCAGTGCATGGATTTCATAACAAGGTGTGTATAAACAAGAAGTTCCACGAGCCGACCGAAGAATGCAAGTGTGTGTTATGTGGACAAAGATGTAGGAAATACCACATCATAACATGTGCGAAAAGAACGAAAACTATTACAGACTATAGTAAAGACTAAACAACCACTAATGCTCAACCTGAGTGCACATTTCTTATTATTATTATTATTATTATTATTATTATTATTATTATTATTATTATTATTATTATTATTATTATTATTATTCAGAAGTTCTACTGGTACACTAAAGATTTTATGTCCAATTATATACTTAAAAAAAACATTTTGTTCCTGTTGTGGCAGTCTTCCTCAATAAATTAACATCACCATCATCCTCTTATCGCGTCCTCCTTTCGGAATATCGATTACAAAAATGCATCCAATCATCTCTATCTACCCGTGCTTTGTTTCCTTTTAGTTCTTCCCAGTCGTATCCTCTCTCTTGTAGACTTTTCTTCACTTGGTTAATCCTTCTTTCTCGTGGTCTACCTTGTCGTCGTTTTCCCTGTTATCTTGAGATTTAACAGTCTTTGTGGTAGTCTTTCCTTTTCCATTCTTTTCAAATGTCCAAACTATTTTAGTCTACTTTTTTCTATGTCTGTTGTTAGTTTTTCTACACTTAATGTCTCCCTGATTTTGTCATTTCTTATTCTATCTCTCCTTGTTTTTTGTACCATTCCACGTAAAAAAAATAATTTCTGTAGCTTGGACTCTGCTCAAGTCCTTCTTTGTATATGTTCACGGATCAACAAATTATATTTGTTAAAATTATTCAGCAACATCAATAAAACTAAATATATGATCCCCCATAGAAATGCATTATGTAATGGAAATGGACAACTAATGACAAATGAGGGATATTTTGAATAAGTGCATGATTTCAAATATCTAGGCACAATAATTACGTATAAAAATGAGATGGAACAAAGAAATTAAACATAGGCTCAATTCTCAATGCGTACTATTATGTATTAAAGGGACTGTTACCGTCCCAGCTCCTTTAAAAAAAGTTACACTGAAAATATATAAAACAGCTATTCTACCAGTTATATTATATGGGTGTGAAACATGGACTCTTAGTTTAAGGGAAGAAAGGAGATTAGGAGTATTTGAGAATAAAGTTCTCACGAAGATTTTTGGGCCAACAAGAGATGAACAGAAGGTGAATGGAGAAGACTGCATAACAGTGAATTACATGGTCTTCATAGGAAGCAGATATAATAAGAACAGTTAAGTCTCGTAGACTGCGATAGGCAGGACATGTTGCGCGTATGGGGAATGAAAGACCTGCATGGAAGCTTTTTGTAGGAAAGCCAAAGGGAAAACGCCCATTTGGTAGACCAAGAATGAGGTGAGAGAATAATAATACCTATGATTTGAGGGATGTAGATTATACCGGGAATGATTGGAAAATATTAGCTTAGGATAGGAATGTATGGAGAGCTTATGTCCGCGTTGCCATGAACTTACAGGTTCGTTAGTGCCAGTGAGTTAGTTAGTTAGTTAAATGTAAGACCATAGGGCCTTATCTTCCACTCAACCAGCGAATATTAAAACCATACAGAAATTGAATACTTCTTACAATTTTATAATATTATTGAAACATTGACTGAACAAAGCACAATGCTAATGTGGTATAATGTTAGCTAATACTAATAAAACATGCAATAGAAATAAAATAAGATCTTCTTCTTCTTCTTCTTAGTTACGGTTTAGGATTATTTACTAGCCTGTTCCGACTCGAAATTGCTGCTGTTTCCATCTTTTCTTTGGTCTTCCCAAACTTCTTCTTCCTCGTGGTGAGTAGTTGAATGCTGCTTTTGGTATTCAATTCTCAGTTAGCCTTGCTAAGTGTTCTGTATTTCACCATTGTTGTGTTTAATTCCTCTACTTCTAGTTGTCCTAATTCTGTGTTGTGTTTTTTGTCTGTTCTTTGATATCCTGCTAAATAGTATAAAATAGTATATAAATATATCTGGGATCCAACCTGTTTGCTCTGATATTTTGGAATACACTTTCTTAAATATAAACACATATTCTAGGCTATAATTAAACGCTTTGTGTATTTTTTATGAGTTTACTTAACTACTATATTCTGGGGGTTAAGGATAAAAGGAGGACAAACCGGCCAAGTGTTTAAAAATATTGCAGGCCTACACCACCTACTAACCCAAGGACCTCCTAAGGTCTGCAGGAAGATCTATTTTCTGTAAGAATACGGACACCGTCTATTGTAGACGTTATTTCCGTAGATGATAAAGTCAGTACAGCAAAAGCTCCATATTCGCGGGGCATATGTTCCACAAATTTGCCGCGAATATAGAAACCACGAATATGGAATGGTAATTTGTATGGTTATATAGGGGATATGTCAAGGTTCTAAACTAAAATTTAAAAATATCATAAGTAATGTCACGAGTGATTTCCAATTTATCTAGAGAATTTGGAAATCAAGAGTGGCATTTGTTACGACTATTTAACAAATAAAATTAAGCTGTTTACTCACAAATCATTATTTAAAAATAGTTATTTTAAAATATTTATATATTTAATGTAAATGGCGATGTTTGAAAACAAATGAGAAACGTCATCATCATCATCAATAATCACGAATTAAGCCCATGTGGCTTGTTCCGGTCTCATAGATTCTCATTCAAAAAGTTGAATCCATCTCTTTTTCGGTCTACCAACATTCCTGTCTCCTCTTGGTTTGTAATTAAGTATAATTTTTGGAATCCGATCATATTTCATTCTTTGAACATGTTCTTTCCAGTTTTTTTCTAGATTCTTTTATTTTATCTAAAAGTTTAAAAATATTTAGTTCATTTCTACTATATTCACTTCTTCTTTTATCTAGAAGTTTGCAGCCAGCCACACGTTATGTTTCATTTGTTCATCACTGCAACCAGATCATATTTATTGCCAAATAGAATCGCAATATTGTAAGAATGCACTCTAGTGGAGAAAAAATGAAACACATTATTACAGGTTATTAATTAATTTCTGATGTCCTATAATATAAATATGTCAATTATGTATTTCTGCAACGTTAAATCCTGGAAAATAATACATTTAAGAAAGTGCAAACAGTGGTTTCTTTTTTTTTTGTGGTATAATCAATTGCTACGAATGTTTTTCTATTATATCTCGCAAGCAGAATCTGGTTACATTCATGCACTATATATACAATCTGGGAGCCACTTTGTTGCGTGAAGGCGATAAAATTAAGTGAAAAATCGTGGTGAAAAACGATTGTGATTGGTTGTAAATCAAAATTCATTGAAATGTGATGTGTCATTGACTGTTATTTGGGGCATGAGTTAAATAGTCATAATAAAAGCAATTCATGAGAGATTTTGAACAATTTTTATTCACTATTGCCGTCAGATTTAGGCAAGATCTTAAAGAACGTAATAATTTTTGTTTCTTGTTTTGCCACTTTTAAAAGGTCTTTCGATCCAGATTGATATTCACCTGTGAATTCAGCGATACAATTCCTTATTTTGTCTTCGGGTATCCTGATGAATCGTACAGTTGATTCATTAACACTGAAACAGCGTGATATAAACGGTAACGACTCGCCAAAACATAAAGGGCCAAGCACTTCTATTTTTGTTTTAAGCGGTAACACTACTTTCTTCTGCTTCGGAACTAATTTTCTTTCCTTTTACACGACATTATAAACTGACAATAAAGCAGAAGAGACACGTGTTATCCAATCAAAATTATTGCAACGAATGACAAGTTGAAACAAGTTGTGGCGAGGGCGGCATTTATCAACGGACATCACATACAGTGACAATCCATCCATAGTAATTCTGCCCGAAGGCAGGTCCTTCACTGCAATCATAGCATTTTCATGCTATGCTTGCAGCTTTACTAGGGAATTGTGTAGGTGTGGTAGCTTCTCGTTGCTTTCCACACCGGTGAAGGATGATGAAGATAATGGTAAGGATGATAATGATAAGAATGATGGCCATATGATTTCGGGGACCGTTTGGGCCTTTTTCCTGACATTTGTCTTACAGGTGACGAAAAACCCCGATAAAAACCTCACCCAGAAACACTGCCCCGACCGGGAATCGAACCCGAGCCCGCTGCGTGACAAGGCAGCACGCTACCTCAAGACCAGAGCGGTGGACACAGTGACAATAAGTTTCTTTTACTTTAATATTAATTTGTCCATTTGGTTTGAATCGCTCTTTGTAAAAGCCGCCTTGACACGTGCTTGCAGTAAAAAAAGTTGCAAATGCATTCTAGTACACCGAAAGAATCCGCTAACAAACCCGCTGGCACTATCGAACCCGTAGGTTCATGGCCGCGCGGACATACGCTCTCCATACATCTCTATCTTGAACTAATGCTTTCCAATCATTTCCTATATAATCTACTTACCTCAAATAATTTTTAATGTTATTCTCCCACCTCATTCTTTGTCTACCAACTGGGTGTTTTCCCTCTGTATTTCCTACAAGAAGCTTCCATGCACGTCTTTCATTCCCCATTCGTGCCACATGTCCTGCCCATCGCAATCTACGAGACTTAACTGTTCTTATTATATCTGGCTCACTATAAAGATAATGTAATTCACTGTTTGTAGTCTTCTCTATTCACCTGTTTGTTCATCTCTCTTTGGTCCAAAAATTTTCCTAAGAACTTTATTCTAAAATACTCGTAATCTCCTTTCCTCCCTTAAAGTAAGAACTCATGTTTCACATCCATATAATATAACCGGTAGAATAATAGTTTTATATTATTTTCAGTTTAACGTTTTTTGAAAGGAGTTGGGAGTCAAAAGTCTCTGTAATGCATAATAGCATGCATTTCCAGAATTGAGCCTATGTTTAATTTCCATGTGAATCTCATTCCTGTTTATGATTATTGTTCCTAGATATTTGAATTCAGCCACTTCCTCAAAATTTCCCTCATTTGTCATTACCAGTCCATTTCCATTATATAATGTATTTCTATGTGTGACCATATATTTAGTTTTATTGATAAATGTTGCCTAGCTAATGTAAATACGTGGCTCTTAGACATAACATATTTTTCTTAAAAATAACATGTTAATGTTTTTTTCTGCTCTTAATAGCACACACTGTTCGCATTTCTGAGAGCTGCTGAATATAGAATTTTATTGGTGTTTATGTTAAAAAGCAGCCAGATGGCTAGAACTTCATTGTGGAGCCCAAGCTGCGATGTGTTACCCCAGAGAAGTGCGAATGTTGGCTTATATCATTAACAAGACTTAATGGCCGACAAGAAGTAAATAATCTCTAACCTTCGCTTTCACCGGATGTTTCAAGTAGCTATGTTTATTTCACACATGAAATAGTATATTTTACTCTGCCTCATCTTAAAGAAGAGAGAGAGAGAGAGAGAGAGAGAGAGAGAGAGAGAGAGAGAGAGAGGAGAGAGAGAGAGAGAGGAGGAGAGAGAGAGAGAGAGAGAGAGAGAGAGAGAGAGAGACAGAACTGACATACAAGTTTTCATAAGCTATGAATAATAATTGACCCACTCAGTACCTAAAATATCAGAAGAAAATTCTGTGGCATTAGGGTAAAAATACGTAAGTCCAATTCTAGTGATTTTTATTTTATAGATTAATTTAATCTAATGTGTGGCACTACAGTATTAAAATAACCCTTAAAAACACACGAAAATAAACAAAAATGAAATTTTATAAAGTAATGGTTGTTCCTGTATTGATTGATGTATGGATCAGAATGTTGGACGATCACTAAAAGACAAGAAAATAGATTGGAAGCAGCTGAGATGAGATTTTTAAGGAATATAGCAGGATATACTCTGCTGGATAAGAAAAGGAATGAAGATATAAGAAAGGAACTAAATATTTTTCAAACTTACAGAGCGAATAATTAAATATAGGAACGACTGAAAAGAACATATTTGTAGAATGGCAGAAGAAATATTTCCAAATGTATTGATAAATTATAAACCGCACGGAAGGAGAAATATTGGACGCCCACACAGAAGATGGTCTGAATAATTTTAACAATTCTAGCTTTCATGAAACCGGAACGAGCCAACAGGCTTAATTCCTGGATGATGATGATGATGTCAATATGTCAGAAATACAGCAGTTTTCTTCCTCTAACACAAGGGTAAAGTTCTTAAGTGATTGCTAATTTCTTATGGTAGATATCTCTCTTTGTCAGAAGTGATGCAACATTGATGAAGTCATTTGAATATTAATACGTTCTCCTGAAAATTTATGTTTTCATGTATGTTTACCTTGTGGCCACAGAATTTATGTTAGAATATTAAAATATTGTAGAGCATGCGTCAGCGTAGTTAGTAAAGAGAATATACGCTACAAATCGGAAGGTCGAGTGTTCGAGTACCGAGGGATCAGGATTTTTAAACTCATCTAAATCTTCTGGTGGCACTAAAGCTCTGGAGTCCACTCAGACTCTAACGGAAATGAGTAGCAGGAGTTTGTTCTGGGGGTAAAGGCGGCCGTTATGTAGGGCTGACAACCGTCTTACATCATGTGTCAACTGTCTAGAAAAAGTGTGAACCTTAACCTCTTACTACCTCAAGGGTCTCGAATGGCCTGTAGTTGAATCACTTTACCTTTACATTGAAATATATATTATAATTAAATTTTTGACATTGAGCAATGCAAGCTTAATATGACATGATAAGAAAAATACATGCCTGAAAGGGATTCGAACCCGGATCTCTGGGTTGGTACCCCGGCGTGTTATCCATTACACCACCAGGCGATTCCAATTCAAACATTTATCCATCTTATATATACATTTGCTTACTTGTTATAGGTAGCTACTAGGTGGCAGTGAAGACCGATTTCTCGCGACATCTAGTAATAATGGAGAATATAATGTATATATTATATAATGTATATATTATATTCTCCATTATTACTAGATGTCGCGAGAAATCGGTCTTCACTGCCACCTAGTAGCTACCTATAACAAATAAGCAAATGTATATATAAGATGGATAAATGTTTGAATTGGAATCGCTTGGTGGTGTAATGGATAACACGCTGGGGTACCAAAACAGAGATCCGAGTTCGAATTCCGTTCAGGCATTTATTTTTCTTATCATGTCATATATATATATATATATATATGCTATTATTTTAAGTCTTAATTACTCCAAAGACTAAGGAAAGAATTACAGCAATCGCATCTATAGTAGAATAGTTTCTATTAATATTCTCAGAAAAGGTTTGAGGAATGAAACGAGGAATTCTATCTGTTTGTTTATTATTATTATTATTATTATTATTATTATTATATTATTATTATTATTATTATTAATTACTTACTGACTTGCACTATCGAACCCGTAGGTTCATGGCCGCGCGGGCATAAGCTCTCCATACATCCCCATCCTGAGCTAATGTTTTCCAATCATTCCCTGTATGATCTACTTCCTTCAAATCATGGTTAATGTTATTCTCCCACCTCATGTTTGGTCTACCAGCTGGGCGTTTTCACTCTGGTTTTCCTATAAGAAGCTTCCATGCAAACCTTTCATTCCCCATTCGTGTCATATGTCCTGCCCATCGCAGTCTACGAAACTTAACTCTTCACATTATATCAGGCTTTCTATAAGACCATGAAGTAAGCGGTTAAATGTGAACAATGCTACCGCAAACTCTTATTAATAAGATGACCTAAAAATAGATCGAATTTGAACAAGCAAATGTTCATTCTAAACTGAAACGTCACAGAACAATTTTTTTAAAAAATGGGATGAAGATTTTAAGGTGTATATTTTAGAAAACTCTGCCATCCTAGTGTACAATATAAAATAAATCATCAAATTTATATTCTCAACATCATAATTTTAGAAAGTCGGATCTAATAAGACCATAAAAGAGAACCAAGTTAAGGGGGGTGATGGGTGAAAAATTTACCATTTGAGATCAAAATTGGCATTTTTTGTTTTTGTACTAAAAAATAGCCTATACTCTAATTATATATAGGTAAAGTTTGAGAGGCCTATGGCGCTTCTAAGTGCCCTAAATTACGTCAGAGTTAAAAGGCTGCGCCCGTTAAATACCACCTGCATGCAAATCTTTAAACTTGTTTTTCCACCCTTTTATTTCCACTGCATTTTTGTACTTTCAAAATTGAATGGAATTCAGAAATGTTGTCCTAGAAGGTTGAAAGTTTTACTGCATGTCCTAACACCAATGGGTAACAAAGTGGTGCATGGATTTCATGATTGAAGTAGTATTTTAAGAAATAAAAAATAAAACATATTCAATTATTATTTTTTTTGTAATTCCACGCATGAAGTACATTTTTTTCTCCCTTTGTATTCACATTATAAGAATTCTAATGCATGATGTTTTTCTAAACATTTTAGAGGTCTTGTAAAAAATCAGATATTTTACTAAAAATTGTGGTACCCATTTAATTTAAATGTATATATATTTTGTTAAATATAATATAAAAGAACTCATAAAATAAATGTCTCACAAGAATGAAACTTAAACACATCATTATGTATCATGCTGTGAATGTTTGTACAAAAACTCAAGTCTCTAGCTCAAAAAATGTAGAAAATAGAAATTTCACCCATCACCCCCCTTAAGAGTTTAAAGAAATGTTACTTGAAAATTAAGCCAAATACTGGAAGAAGGGAGGCTAACATATAGGAACCAAACTAGGTAAATAGAAAATATTAACTGGAATAATAAATACCAAACCCCTAGAGAAATTGTAAGTGTGGAAATGGAAGACATTAGTAAAGTATATTTTTTAATTATTACCGGAAAGAATTCTAAATTCAAATCGTGAAAGCTTGGCATGCTACGAGTTATTGGTAAGCCCAGAAAATTGGATAAACTTGAGTAGATTTCTGGACAAAACGCGGAAAATAAGAACACTCATACATGAATAAATAAATATGTTAACAAATTGCAATACCATTAATTCCTAATAATTCTATATAACTAAGTTAATGTATAATGTAATTGTATTGTTATCTAATTGTAATATTATTGCCTTTTCTTTTTTCATCATCATCATCATAGTACATTCACGAATTTAGGCCATTTGTTGGCCTGTTTCGGCCTCAAGAGAAACACCATCCAAAAGTCTTTTGAGTGGACGTCCTGGTCTTCTTCTTCCTGCAGGTTGATATCTTAACATTTGTTTCGGTATTCTGTGATCTTCCATTCGATGAACATGTTGTATCCATCTTGAGTTATAATCAGAAATTTTGTTTTCTAAAGATTCCATGTGTAATTCTTCTAAGATGTCTTCATTTTTTTTTGTGATCTAGTAGTGTGTATCCTGCAGTCCTCCGAAGATATCTCATTTCAGCAGATCTAAGTCTCTGTATATTCTTCTGTTTCAACGTCCATACTTCGCTACCATACAAAAGAGTTGGAAGAGCCAGTGTTTTATACACTTTTAATTTGTCTTAAGTATATTATTACCAACCATCAACTTATTGTAACGGACTGTCAACAGCACGTACGTACGACCCATCTTTGTAAATAACATTGTATGTATCTTACTTTTAGTCTAATAAAGTCCTTATGTATATAATATTGCCTAACTGTACCAGGAAGGTCCCCAGAGCTTGTAAATTTGATAACTTAGCGTAGACAGCCGAAAGAGCTGAACACAATCCTATTAGCTGACAAAAGCAACATAGATTATAAACTGTTCACCTTATCTTATCATTTGCTAATTCCTAAAGCTTTATACGCTACATCTAACAATAAACTTTTTATATATTTGCTGACCTTTCAAACACGTACTGTGAATGCTTTCTAAAGATAACTGTGTCGGGAAGTTTTATCTTTTGCACAGTCTAACAAATAAGAATGACATGTATCTGAAAGTGCACTTCTTCATAACCCGGAAGAGATCACAAATGTGGTGAAAGATAATATCGTTTGCCTTTTACCCCACTAATTCCAATCAGATCAACTTCCTGGTTTGTATTTCTGGGATTTATCACTTCGTAATCATGACTAATAGGGAGACAGATGTCGTCCATATAGATAAAATCGTTATCATCATCATAGTACATTTAGGAATTTAGGTCATTATTTGACCTGTTTCGGTCTCAAGAGAAACACCATCCAGAAGTCTTTGAGTGGGCGTCCTTGGTCTTCTTCTTCCTGCAGGTTGATATCTTAACATTTGTTTGGATATCCTGTGATCTTCCATTCGATGAACACGTTGTATCCATCTTGACTTATAATCAGAAATTTTATTTTCTAAAGGTTCCATGTGCAATTCTTCTAAAATGTCTTCATATTTTTTTCTCATCTAGTAGTGTGTATCCTGCAGTCCTCCGAAGGTATCTTATTTCAGCAGATGTAAGTATCTGTACATACTTCTGTTTCAATGTCCATACTTCGCTACCATGCAAAAGAGTTGGAAGAGCCAGTGTTGTATACATTATGCATTTATAAAATATTTAATAGTGTCAAATGTCTGCTTAATCCATTCAAAATCATTATATCCACCCAGAAATACTATATACGAGCATATATTTAGTAATTTTTTGTGGTTTCATAAAATTTAAATGAAGATATTTAAAGTTTAGTTCATAAGACAGTTAAGTATTTGAATCAATCAAACATTTTATTTGGCAAAAGAAATAAGAAAACCTAAATAGCATTTTATGACACTAACAATTCTAAATATTAATTATCTATTTATCACTTTCGGCTGATTATACTCTTATATCTCGAATTGGTCACATATTTCATCTTTGAACTAAAATTGCTGTTTTGTATTTTGGTTTATAATTACGTAGTCTACGGCTATATCCACAAAAATGCATAGTCTATGACTGTATCCACTAAAGAAAATCACACACACAAAATTTGTGAAATGAAAGTATAAAATTGCTATTCAGAAGAAAAATGCTATATGATAAAACAAGTTAAACAGAAATTAGAGAAAATTTGAATATTTGGGAGATTCTGTTTATTAAATGTTCACAAAACGCATCGATAGATAGATGACAGATTTGTGAGAAGCATTAAAGAAGAAGAACAAGAGAGGGAAAATCAGGAACAAGATAATTCCCAAAACAGGAGAAGAAGATAGAGAGAAGAGAAGAGAAGAGAAGAAGAAGAGAAGATAAGAGAAGAGAAGAGAATAGAAGAGAAGAGAAGAGAAGAGAAGAGAAGAGAAGAGAAAAGAAGAGAAGAGAAGAGATAGAAGAGAAGAGAAGAGAAGAGAAGAGAAGAGAAGAGAAGAGAAGAGAAGAGAAGAGAAGAGGAAGGGAAGAGAAGAGAAGAGAAGAGAAGAGAAGGAGAATAGAAAGAGAATATGAATAGATAAGATAAGAGAAGATAAGAGAAGATAATATAATGGAAGATGAGTAGAAGGGAATAAGAAGAGAATATAATGTAATGGAAGCGAAGAGTAATGTAAGAGAATATAAGGTAGAATAGTAATATGACTATAATATAAGATAATATAATATAATATAATATAAGATAATATAAATAATATCAATATAATTATAATATAATAGAATATAATATAAATATAATATAATATAATATAATATAATATAATATAAGATAATATAATATGAATATAATATAATATAATATAATATAATATAATATAATATAATATAATATAATATAATATAATATAATATAATATAATATAATATAATATAATATAATATAATATATAAAATAATATAATTAATGGTCTGAATTGATGAAAAATGAGTTCCTGAGAATAAATCCATTTCAAGGTTTCATCATCAGCAGAATCAAGGATTAGACCTTAAGGTCTGTTCCGATCTCATACTAGAATTGTTCTGTCCATCTTTGATTGGGTCTTCCAACATTTCTTCGTCCAACTGGTTTGTAATGAAGAATCTGTTTTGGAATGCTATTCTTATCCATTCTATTGATGTGGTCCATCCATTCATCTCTGTATTGTGTAATTCTATCTAATAGTTTGAATATATTCAGTTCTCTTCGTATATTTTCATTTCGTTTTCGATCTGTTATTGTATAACCAGAAACCTAATTTCTAACGTTTCTGTTCTTCGTTACTGGTTTTTTAAAATGTAAGGCTAATATTTGTTAGAAGGGAGTGTATTTAAAAGTATTTCGTAAATTATTATTTCAAAGCCTTATGTAATATTCGTATTTCATATGTTATTCGTACGTATTATGCTACTTAAGTAGCATGTTATATTTTTTTATATAGGAAGGGCTCTTCTACATAATTCTATTTTTTAATGTAAATTTTCAATTAATTGATTTATTGCTGTAAAATGATGAATAGCGACTCGTACATTCTATGTCACAAGCTTAATCAAACTTGTATAGAACATTATTGTAGAAGTGCGAATAACACCAAATCCCTAAATTATGAGATTATCACTTTGTTTATAGGATAAACATGGACAGAAGTTTTTCTGTGTAATTCATTAATGTACATTTTAAGAATAAATATTATCAGATGCTCAATTAATAAATTCACTATATTTTCACTAGATAATATTGAAATAATTTACATATTTCATTAAAACGACGCTTTCTAACGTATTACTTATATGCTCAAAGTACATTTCTGAGAAATGTTTAATATCGGATTTTTTAAAATTAAAAGCATGAGTTTTATGTTAAAATAAAACTCGATTTAAAAACGTGATTATATTTAAGGAGACAATAGGCGAAAACTGACAATACTTGGTTAAAAATAACAATTTTTGTTTTTTGCAAAGAAAAAAATATATGCATCTTTCTTTACATATTGCCAAAGTTTTTCATGAACCTGTGACACTTAGAACATGGAATAATGACATATTTAAATGGCAGCGCTATTTAAATCCCCATTATAAGGGCCTATAGCCACAATAGTAATATTTTAGTTTATGGGTTTACCTACCTGGTCTGCCCAGTTTAGTATTTTCCCTCATTCTAATTTTTTTTTTGGTACCTGATCACTTTTTTAGCCTATTTTCAAATGACTATCCTTAATATGCATGAAAACTTTAAAATTCATTTTTTATCCATATTTCTATATGAAGCGCAACTTTTATAGGTTCAAAATCTATCTTCTCGTATAATGTTACAATTTGGGTTTGAGATTTTACAGGATGTTCTGAACGATCTTATTAATTAAATTAAGTAGCCATCATTTTCATATATTAAGAATTTGTCAAAATACAAAATAAAATATATGATGACCTATAAAAAAATAATGCCGAGCATATCTTTTTTTCATCACTCCTAGGAAAATAATGAAAAATCTGAATATATATATTCTTCTTCTTCTTCCTTCCAAGTATTAGGCCAAGGCCTGTTACGATCCTATAGAAAATTTTCCCTCCAGCGTTTTGATCCTTCCGGGAAATTCTCGTATAAGACTTGAAAGCATAATAATAGTCCCTTCGATTGGTTGCTGGCCAAAGGAAGGCTGAATATATATATATATATATATATATATATATATATTCAATATGATGCGTATAATATATAACATATATATGTTATAATTAAATGTTTAACATTGAGCAATGCAAGCTTAATATGGTATGATAAGAAAAATAAATGCCTGGACGGGATTCGAACCCGGATCTCTGACCTCAGCGTGATATCCATTACATATATATATAATACATATATAAGAAAAATAAGTGTTTGAATTGGATTCGCCTGGTAGTGTAATGGATATCACGCTGAGGTACAGACTCAGAGATATGGGTTCGAATTCCGTCCAGGCATTTATTTTTTTATCATACCATATATATATAAGAAAAATAAGTGTTTGAATTGGATTCGCCTGGTGGTGTGAAGGATAACACGCTGAGTTACAGACTCAGAGTTCCGGGTTCGAATCCCGTCCAGGCATTTATTTTTCTTATCATACCATATATATATATATGTATATATATATATATATATATATATTTAGTGAGAAATACTGTCACATATGGAGCTGAAGTTTGGAAATTCAACAAAAACTTAGAACAAAAACTTATGTTGATGGAAATGGATTCTTGAGGAGAGCAGAAAGATGTTCAATATTAGAAAAAAATAAGAAATACTGTCATACGAGAAAAAATGAATATTATATATGCAATAGTAGATTATATAAGATATAAGCTATTAAATTGGTATGGGCACGTACGACGAATGCAAGAAGAAAGGTTACCCAGAAAAACATTCGAATGGTGTCCACCTGGAAGAAGAATGAAAGGAGGACCTTGAAACATGTGGAAGCAAGAAATAAGAACTGCAATGAGAACAAGAGGACTGAAGGACATGGAGTGGATGGATGGAGACGAGCGGAGAAGGAATATAAAATTTTAGGCACAGGAAGATGTGTTAAACATTGAAAATCTATAAATAAATAAATATATTTATAAACATTATTTTATTTTAGACATGACAATGGAGACATATTTTGAAAAAAAAGTATCTTGTTTAAACTAAACTCATAAATTTAACATTTTTCAACACTGTTATTTTAACACAGTCCCAATAATGGATCATATTATAATATTATAATGCTATTGTGAAACGAAAAATTAATGTCTGAATCAGGAATCGAACCGTGGACCTCTAGTTCGGTGGTGTAAAATTCTCAAATATAGATACTTCTAAACGAAATCGGCCGTTGGCGATGACAGTGTCACCTATCTGACAGCGGACGAAACGAGAATTATAGATTTGTATATGTGGAAAGAATTGTTAATGTTTGTGCCAGGTCTGGAATGGTGTAGTGGGCTGTACACTAGTTTGGAGAACTAGAGGTCCACAGTTCGACTCCTGGTTCAGACATTAATTTTTCTTTTCACAATAGCATTATAATATTATAAACTCATAAAACTTTAAAAACTATAACTGCTACAGAAATGAAACGTAGACATTTCGTTATTTATAACAATATGGATATAACTAACTAACTAACTAACTCACTGGCACTATCGAACCCGTAGGTTCATGACCGCGGGGACATAAACTCTCCGTATATCCCTATCCTGAGCCAATGATCCCCTGTATAATCTACTTCCCTCAAATCATAGTTATCTCCCACCTCATTCTTGGTCTACCAACTGGGCGTTTTCCCTCTGGTTTTCCTACAAGAAGCTTCCATGCACGTCTTTCATTCCCCATTCGCGCCACATGTCCTGTCCATCGCTGTCTATGAGACTTAACTGTTCTCATTATATCTGGCTTCCTATAAAGACCATGTAATTCAATGTTATGCATCTTCTCCATTCACCTGTCTGTTCATCTCTCTTTGGTCCAACATTTTTCCTAAGAAGTTTATTCTCAAATACTCGTAATCTCCTTTCCTCCCTTAAAGTAAGAGTCCATGTTTCGCATCCATATAATATAACTGGTAGAATAATAGTTTTATATATTTTCAGTTTAACGGTTTTTGAAAGGTGGGACGTCAAAAGTCTCTGTAATGCATAATAACACGCATTTCCAGAATTGAGCCTATGTTTAATTTCCTTGTGCATCGCATTCCCGTTTGTGATTATTGTTCCTAGGTATTTGAATTTACCCCCATCCTCAAAATATCCCTCATTTGTCATTAGCTGTCAATTTCCATTATATAATGTATTTCTATGTCTGACCATATATTTAGTTTTATTGATATTTACTTCCAGTCCCAATTAGTTAGTGTTATCCAATAGTGTGTGCATGTTGGCCTTTAGTATCTCCTCGTCATCGCCTAATAGTATACTCGCCAAAAATGAAGTTTCAATCTATAAAATTGTGGAAAATAGGAATTTTATTCATTCCCCCCTTAATAACAATTCCGTTTTATGACATAAAATCCAAACATACTTGAAACCATTGATAAAGGACAAAATAACTACACAGGAAGACATGTACTCGTTACAAGAATAGTAAAAAATCTAATCCGAAATTTGCTTCAACAGAAGAAAATACGAAATAGTAGAAGAAGAAAACGTAGAAATTTGGTCGAATCAGGAGCTTGAAATCGGAATCTATTAATACGAATATAAAACGCCTTAATCAACTCGCAGGGTAATGAATTATTTGCACTACTCTAAAAGCAGCCGCAATCTATATACGATCTAATGAAAACAGTACTGTTACATCAGTGCAGCATATGTCAACGAAAGTAATTTGACTGGTATTTTGATTGACAAATATAAACTGTAAATTGTGAAAGAAATAATTTACAAAATCTCTGACGTAAAATACCTAAAGCTCTTTTAAGTTGCCCGACTTCGCCGACATTGCGCTGTTTATTTTTATTTCACAATCGGCCAATGAATCCAGTCATCTATGTGCATGAAAAGAAAATAGAAAGTCCAAATGAAAATCTGTTTCCATGACATTGGGACAAAATAAGTGTTCAATGAGTAATGATTTTTATTAAAATTGATTATTTAATAATTATTAGATTATTTATTTAGAAAATGTATGAATTAAAAA
Source organism: Diploptera punctata (assembly GCA_030220185.1). Taxonomy (NCBI): domain Eukaryota; kingdom Metazoa; phylum Arthropoda; class Insecta; order Blattodea; family Blaberidae; genus Diploptera; species Diploptera punctata. The sequence continues at coordinate 1,836,201 of JASPKZ010003857.1, forward strand.
AATTCCTCCCAACGCAATAACTAACCCAATGGTACTGTGGATTCCATAGTTCCATGGCCGTGCGGGCATACGCTCTCCATACATCCCTATCCTGAGCTAGAGTTTTTCAATACTTCTTCATTCACAAGCTAGGCAAAAATTGCCTGTTCCGCCTCACAGTTGTTCTGTTCATCTTTTCACTGGCCTTCCTACATTCCTTGAACCTCTTGGCTTGTAGTTGAATGCTGCTCTTGGTAACCATGTTACATTCATTCTTTCCACGTATGTAAACCATTTCTCTCTTCTGATTTTCTCATTCAATGGATATATATTTAACTTTGTTCTTATATCTTCATTCTTTATCCGATCCAATCTTGTGCAGCCTTTTGTTCTTCTAAGGAAGTTCATTTCTGCGCTTTGTATTCTACTTAGTAATTTTTTGGTCATTACCTCAATTTCACTCCCATAAAGTAATGCAGGAACTGCCGATGTTTTATAAAACTTTAACCTAGTATCTCTTGCTGTATTATTCTTTTTTCAATCCTCCCCTGTATAATTTACTTTCCTCAAATCATGTTGAATGTCATTCTGAACCTAACCATTCGGTGCTTTCCCTCTGGTTTTCTTACAAAGAGTTTCTATGCTCCTCTTTCATTATCCATTTGTGCCACATGTCCTGTCCATCGCAGTCTACCAGACTTATTTATTCTTATTCTATCCCAATAGGATAAATATATTTAAAAATTCGTAATATTCGTTCATTTTAAATTATAAAAAAAAGAATTTACATTTTTCTTGTTAAATAAAGTATGGCGTTTTGAGATAAGTTACGAAACAGCATACTATAATTTTGTTTCTTTTAAATTAATTATATTTTCCGGCGTTTGAACATGTTTAGTGTGTACCAATAGAATGTTTATACTAATTGTTACTTGCATTAATGAAAATTAAATTGATATTAAATTTAAATTATTGTGAAATTATCAATGATCAAATGAACCATGCTAATGAGATTTACATCCAGCAGTCGCTAGTAAACAACGAGAAAAACAACCTGAATTCCACGGTTAGCCTGGATTAGAACCAATTTGTTCTAATTTTTATAATTATTGTTGTACATAGCCTACTAAATTACATAACTAAATATATTATACATAAATTATTTAAATTCTTTATATATAAGTTATATATATATACATATATAATTTCAGACATAGGCCTAAACCTGTTTCGCTCAAAAATCCTTAACTTTTCCCCAAAAATATTATCCGTTATTTATAAAGTTGACAATCTGCTGAAATATACTAAATAGTAAAACTATTTTATGCATTGTATATGTATACATATAGGCTTTCTCCACCCATAGTAATTCTACCCGAGGGCAGGTCTTTCACTGCAATCATAGCATTTTCATACAATGTTTGCAGCTTTACTAGGGAATTATATGTGTGGTAGCTTACCGTTGCTTTTCACACCGATGAAGGATGATGATGATAATGATAAGGATGATGATGATGGCCCAATGATTTTCGGGGACCGTTGGGCCCTAAGCTTCGTGGCATTTGTCTTATAGGTGAGGGAAAACCACGAAAAAAACCTCACCGAGAAGCCTATCCCGACCGGGAATCAAACACAGGTCCGCTGCGTGACAAGGCAGCACGCTACCTCGAGACCACAGCGGTGAATATATATATATATATATATATATATATCCCGTCCGAGCATTTATTTTTCTTATCATGTCATATTAAGCTTGCATTGCTCAATGTAAAAAAAAATAATTATAACATCGATAAAGCGTCACTGCTCTATAAAGTAAAAATATTCTCTTTAATTTTCTTACTTATTGTAGGAGAGAGTAAATGACACTGGAGACCGATTTCCCGCTACATCTTGTAATAGTAGAGTATATATATAAGAAAATGAATGTTTGTACTAGATTTGCTCGGTTGCGTAATCGGTAGCGCACTGGGGTATCAATCCAGAGGTCCGGGTTAAAGTCCCATCCGAGCATTTATTTTTCTGATGATGCCATATATATGGCATGATAAGAAGGAGAAGAAAAAAAAATATATATGGCATGATAAGAAAAATAAATGCTCGGATGGGACTTGAACCCGGACCTCTGGATTGATACCCCAGTGATATATATATATATATATATGTGTGTGTGTGTGTGTGTGTGTGTGTGTGTGTGTGTGTGTGTGTGTGACACGAAGAGAAAAAATAACGCCTGAAGCAGGTTAATATCCCGGTTCAAGCGTTAATTTTTCTTTCATGTCATATTTGACTTTCATTGTTTATTGTCAAAATTCAATTATAATATATATATATATATATATATATATATATAATGAAATTTGGGAAGCAACATTTTTTTTATTGTAAGAGCATTAACATTTATAGAAAGAAATGGAAACCTCGGAGGTAAAGTTACAACAACCTAACAAATCTTAATGAGACATACAGAATTTGGAGAAAACTCTTCCTCTCCAAATACCAAATGTAACGAAATTTGTCATTTTAATATATATATATTAAACCTATTTAATGTCATTACGAAGTATTTTTCCATTTTGTAAGGTGAGAATAAAGGATTTTTCCAAAAATTGATGACTGTCTTATGTTTGTAAGGTACTGAAAATATATCACCATCTTAAAATATACAAAACGTTTTCTTGAATTAATTAATAGGTAAATCTGAAAATTGGCTGAAAATAAAAAGAGCAATATTTTATTAAAACCTGTACAAATTTGACATAATCCAAAGATTAAATATGGTATTGTTCTTTCAAATTACTGGAAGTTCTTTGGGCAATGTACACATAGCTTCAAAAGTTTAGTCTGCAAGTTTAATTAACTTCTATATTAAATGTTGCATGAAATACTAGCAACTTTTAAGAATAATAATTTTAATACTTACACAATAGAACGGCTGATGTATTTTCTACTCAGTTTGTAGAGTAAAGTAGTGACAATCATATGAAATTCTGACGAAATAACACTTGGAAACACTTTGTTTTGGTCTTGTAGAAAGTTATTTCACTTCACAGAAATAATAAGTTTTATTTAATCAAGTATATATAATTTTAATGTACTGTTGCAGCATTTTGGTAAAACAATTCTGCACTAAAAGCTAAGATAATATGTCTAACAAGTAGTTTCAACATTCAACTGTTCTACTATGATAGTTCTAACAAATGCGTGTTTCAGTTATTGTTTTAAATTTCATAGTTCACTCTATTTTAAATATTTCACTCCAATATTTTCACACGATCGATTTATTAATATAATATATACAAATATTGTGCCGTATAGTTTTTTAATTACTTCAATTTTATATGACAAAATTAGAATCTTAGATATAATTACTAGAATTTGTGAAAAAATCCTTAACCATAGGAGTTTTCGCCCATAAGGGAAAAAGTAAAACAAATAATTGAATTTTTTTTTGTGTGTGTAGAGAAAGTTTATTGATTTTCATATAAGATAATGGATCGCGTAAAAGTCGGCGTCAAAATTAGGAAGCTGAGCAGCGTAATTCGATGGCACTTAACCACGCGGATCCCAACGACGAAGTGAAGCGCCGATAGGAAGGGTTCCATTGTAGGGAACGGCCATGCGTCGTGCGCTCCTAGCAAACGGCGCAATCACGGCATCAATATATCAAACATTGTGCGAAACTGATTCATTCAAGTAAGCCTAACTATATTCACTACTTGCAGTTTAAGTAAATACCAACTTAAAAATTTTCAATATTCTAACTTTGTGTCCTTAATAAACGTTCCAATATCTAGCAAAAAAAAAAAACTTTTTTTTTTGTCTTAGAAAGAAAAATATGCGATTCTGATAGTATTTTTTCTCCTGAATTCAAATATGATATCGGTTTTTCTCCATCAGCAAGGTTTCCGAGAGATTCCTTCCTTTTAGCCGGGAACCTAGCATTTCAGACTGGTTTTTGGATAACTTTAAATCTCGTATGAGATCGTTAAGATCTTCTTGAGCCAATAAATGAGGCTCAGATGTACAGCTTTGTTCAGAAGTTGTATCACCAAAATCTGTTTCTTCTTCTTCCTTACTTCCATCAGAATCTGAGCTATCTTCATCTAATGTCACATGTTCTGGAGGCTTTGGTATGGGCAATTCTTCGCAGTGTGGAACTGGTTTCATTGCAGATTACAAGTCAGGGAACACCACTTGATTTTGATGTAATCCCTTTAATGTTTGTTAAGCAGAAATTAAAAAAAGTAATTATTTAAATCGATTAATTTATTGAAATTGAAATAAAAACTATGGGTGATGGAGAAATTCCGAATACATATCCCCGCAATACAGTGGCAACACAAGAAGGTAAACGATATAATGCAGACAGCGTCATATGCATAATTTTCACGTGTGGTCATTAATGCTGTAATTAGAACGTGATAAGAATAATTTTCCGCTTTACTGAGGTAAAAATTAACTAATGATACTTTAAGAACCATTCCGTTTCCGCGTTATGAAGATTTACGGCTCATAAAGGATGATTTTACGTATAAAATCGTACCGTTCTGGGGATATTTTTCCGTCTCTACAGGTTTCCTTCTTATAAAGGTTCCGGCTGAGACAGGTTTTACTGTATTTTTTTTTTGAGGAATTAAACCCAATGGGTACAACTTATACGACACGACACACTCACACAAACACACCCAGTCACTAGGTTGAGATTTAAAAATCCCTTATAGGTCGCGCAATGGATTTTGAACAATGTCCTTGACCGTAAATCCAATAGGAGAGCCTATCCAAACTGCTGATCTGTGAATTCCCTGTCTGCCACGTGAACAAACAAAACAGTTCCTATGTACAGTCCATAGAGAATTATAGTGAGACGCGGATGTGTTGATTTTAGATTTAAAACCGTAGACTTTAATTATAATATTTTGTACACTTGCTGCCTCAAGTCTTAAAATTATAATGCAATGTGAATGTGTGTTTAGTTAATTACTTAACAGTTGTGATTTTTTTTATTTACACAATGCCTCCTAACTAACTAACTCACTGACACTATCGAACCCGTAGGTTCATGGTCGCGCGGACATAAGCTCTCCATATATCCCTATCCTGAGCCAATGTTTTCCAATCATCCCCTGTATAATCTACTTCCCTCAAATCATAGTTAATGTTATTCTCCCACCTCATTCTTGGTCTACCAACTGGGCGTTTTCCCTCTGGTTTTCCTACAAAAAGCTTCCATGCACGTCTTTCATTTCCCATTCGTGCCACATGTCCTGCCCATCGCAGTCTACGATAAAGATTACCTATATTAATTAATCTTTGTAATGAGATTTTAAAAATGTTTAGCAGTGACTGTATTTGATATTCGCTAGCGAGGGAGTTAGCAATAACGTGTGGTCATACTTCCTATTGGCTGAGACCTACGTCTGGTTAGTACAGGACTCGCATCTAAGCTCCCATTACAAATTTCATTGTTCAGGAACTATTGCTAGGGTTATATCAGAACATCTCTGTAGTATTTCCCAATTGCTGTAGTGTGTGCAGGTACGACGTTCTGAAAAATAATTCAAGATATATTTTTTAAAAATATGATGACTATAACATTCCCAGCAGAAGAAAACACTTTCGCTGTTTTTTAGGGGGGGGGGTTGGTGATGAAGGATATGTTAACACAGAACTTTGATGTTTGATCTCAGAGTCATGTTTACTCAGTAGATTATCTTTGAAAGAAAATCTGGATCACCTCCATTGTAGTCGTAGACGGAACTGAACATATCTCGACTTACACTGCACTCACAAACAGGAACCGGGGCGAATAAGTTTGAAACGTGTCCGCGTATACATAACGTAAAAACATTTTTTTTTTCGTTTGAAATTATTTTCTTCTATCTTGTAAGCCCATGTTTCCCTTAACATTGATCTAGGCGCTCTCCCCTACAGGGAAGAATTTGAACCATACTAATTTAGTTACACTTGTTTCGTATAGATATCATTTGAGTGGTCCGTGGTAAGCGTTCCGCCTCATACTGACATCTAGGAAACCAAGGTAGTACTAGGACGGGAAAATTCGATAAATTTTGCTTAAGGCATTTTCATTCAGGCTTAAGGATCTTTTACGAGCCTGAAAATCTTCAGACTCGGGACCCACGGCTTAAAGTCCCTCCCGGAGGACTTGCTCCTTGGATTTTTCCATCCTAAAATAATCCATCGACCCCGGCCAGGTTTCAACCCGCGACCCTCGGGACCAGATGCAAGGAGCATAACCACTAGTCCACCGCGGTCGATCGTTTGAAATTGATGCTGTAAAAATAATTACTATTGTTTACTGAATAGCTGTTATAGGATATTCACACATCCACCAATTAAAATTTAGTTTCGGCTACCGCACCTTTTCTGGATTTAACATTCGCGGTTTCAAACCTGGGAGGGAAGGAAATTAAAACAATCGACCTTGTGTCTTAGGTTTACGGCATGTGAAAGAATATTAGGCCTAAGGCCGAAAAAAAATCTCAATATTTGTTATTCTCTAAACGCCTGGAAAAAAACACATTAAACTAACAATATATAAATCGGTGACTATTCCAATTATATGGATGTGAAATGTTTCTTACTGAATTTTAAGATAGGAGAAAATATTGCGAATGGATAGGTCAATTTTTGGATCAAAAAGAGACGAATAAACTGTTGAATAGAGGAAGCTACAAAATACTGAACTCTGTGATAAAAGTGCAGTCTCGTAGACAGTAATGGGAGTGGCACGAAGAGATTGAAAGAGAGCCCTGAAGCTTCTTGCAGAAAAATACAGAGCAAGCGCAGTAGATATACCATTAATAGAATAACATTATCCGTGATTCAGGGTGGTGCGTTATAAAGTGAATGATTGGAAAATATCTCTGGATAGAAAGGATGTATGGATAGTTCATGTATGCGCGGCAATGAACCTCTGTGTTCAATAGTGCCTTTAGTTTGTTATTTAGTAAGTTTATAACTTGATTATACTGGATTGTTGCATAAAATATTATCTACTTTTCTACCTACCGACTTACCAAATAAAGTCTCTGTTATTAATAATAACAATTTTTATTTTTATATAGAATTTTAATGTTTACACATTTTTCTGTGCCTAAAGTTTTATTTTTCTTCTCCATTCGTCTCCTTCCATCCAATCCATGTCCTCCAGTCCTCTTGCTCTCATTCCAGTACTTATTTCCTGTATCCACGAGTTTCGAGGTCTTCCTCTCCTCCTTCTTCCAGGTGGACACCATTCCAATGTTTTCCTGGCTAATCTTTCTTCTTGCATTCTTCGTACGTGCCCATACCAATTTAATTGCTTATACCGTATATAATCTACTATTGAATAAATAATATTCAGTTATAATAATAATAATAATAATAATAATAATAATAATAATAATAATAATAATAATAATAATAATAATAATAATAATAATAATAATAATAATAGTAATAATAATAATAATAATAATAATAATAATGCTTTATTTATTCTGGCAGAGTTAAGGCCATAAGGCCTTCTCTTCCACTCAACCAGCACAAAAACAAATAAATATTTGACAATGTAGATATACACTATACTATTATTAATATTCTACAATATGTATTTATTTATTTATACAATTGCAGGGGACTTGGCACAAGTCATTTTCTATAATCATCAGTAAACAAATAACTGATAACTCTAAAATAAAAAATAAAACATCGTGGCAAAACAGAAATTTTGGCTCTTGCTTCCTTAATGTTTGTAGTTGTGAACTCATGTTTATGTGATAGACTATAAGGCCTAAAGAATTTCCGGCGCCGTGGAAGCTGGCACGATATTTAACCACGCACTTAAACACCACTTAAATGCAACAAATAATCATAAGATGATATATTAAACATACTTAGCCCCGGATTTTAATTATCATTGATTCATTTTACTCGTAAGGAAAAAGAAGTGGGACTATTTCCTGTCATGACTATTAGTTACAACAGTTATTCTATGAACCAGCGATAACCACATTAATAACCTGCTAATAGCCAGCGATAACACAGTATCTACGTGGATACTAACTGATTTATGTCCGAATTTAACCGCGCAAAACACAAAAAAAATATTTAACCGCGAAAAAAAGGTCATTTCATGGTATGCACCTAGGTTAGAGTAATTGAATTAGGTTAGATTAGTTTTTAGGTACATTACATTTTAAATGTGTTAAAATATGTAAAATAATTACCTCTTCTATGGAAATTCAAAATGGCCGACAGTTACAATGTAAGAACATACACACTTGAATTTTACATTATATTAACATATTTTCACTATGGTAATTTTCCGGGGATAAATGTTAAAATATGTTAAAATATCACTTAGTAGTGGGATAAATTGCATTAAAAATGTCTTAAGTTGAGTAAACAAATACCTGGTTATGTTCAACCCCACCGAATTTCCGTTTCCACGTTGAGGTGGGTATACCTCTGTACCCTATATTTTACAACATAACAATCATGAATATGATCCGAGAGAAAGGTAATTTACTTGTTATATTAATTAACATAAGTAATGCCACCAGTGGTTAACAAATTATTGATAAATTCACGAAGTCACGAAGCGACGAGTGAATTTATCTAGAGAATTTGGAAACCAAGAGTGGCATTTGTTAGGACTATTTAAGGAATAAAATTAAGCTGCATATTCACAAATCATTATTTAAATATAGTTATTTTCAAATATTTATATATTTAATGTAAACGGCGATGTTTGAAAACAAATGACAAACATTTATTATGTTTCATTTGTTCGTCACTGCAACAAGATCATATTATTTATTGCCAAAGGATCGAATTATTGTACGAATGCACCCTAGTGGAGAAAACATTAAAGACACCAAACTATTTATAACCAACATTATAGGTTATTGATTAATTTCTGATATCCTATGATGTAAGTGGGGGCACGCCGTAGCGTAGTGGTTAAGGCACTGAGCTACAAGCCGGAGGGTCGAGGGTTCAAGTCCCGTTGGGGTCAGGATTTTTAAACTGACCCAAACCCTCTGGCGGCACTATGGCCCTGGGGTCGACTCAGCCTCTAACGGAAATGAGTACCAGACGCTTGTTCTGGGGGTAAAGGTGGCCGTCACGCAGGGCTGACAACCCGGCTGACATAAAGTGCCGATTATCTAGAAAAAGTGGGAGCCTTAACCTCCTACTACCCCAAGGGCCTCCGGGTCTATTGTGGGATCACTTTTTTTTTATGATGTAAGTATGTCAGTTATTTTTTTCTGGAACGTAAATACCAGGGAAATAATACGTTTAAGAAAGTGTAAACAGTGATTTATTTTTATTGTGGTATACTCAATTACTACGAATGTTTTTTTCTATTATATCCCGCAAACAGTATGTGTTTACATTCGTGCAATATAATCTGGTAGGCACTTACATTCTAGGATTCTCACATCTTAATATATAAATTACTATATTTAACATAATTCTTAGAGAGTCAGTCACTGCAAAATAATGCTCTAACCTATTCAGAATATTAAAAAGGAGGAGCTTTCTTTAATATGATAAACTTAAGTTGATAAATTCGAGGTAAAACACGACTGTGATTGGTTGTGATTCAAAATTTTATTGAAACGGGATTGGTCCCATTTGGGACATGAGTTAAATAGTCAATATTAATTATTATAAATAAACTTTGTTTTCCACTGTATTTATGTGTATGTAACGTTATATATAAACTTGTCTCTTTTAAAAGTAGGTAGTTTTATACTGCAATAATACGTAGTAACGCCGCCAGTCGGAGTTCCATTCTCATGTTTTAAATGTAAAATACGTTATTACCTCACAAATGTTTTTGTGTTATTGATTGTATCCAGATGACCCTCGTTTATGGCTCTAATATATAAAACACCATGCATTGGGTATTGGACTTTGTAAGCCCCTAAAGAGTAATTCTAAGCTTATTGTGTCGTATACTCTACCTTTTATTGTTAGTATTTCACGATAGCCTTTGTTTCCTGGAACTGAGCAAACCACACCTGGTCACATAATATAGTAAATGTTTACTTAGAAATGTAATAGCTATTATCAATGATCATATTTGGATCTTCAAAACAAGAACATATACTAATATATTAGAGTAACAGAATTTCTTAAAATCCAGAGCATATCTAAGAAGAAAACAATGAGAAGTAGGAAATTATTTACCATAATAATTCACATTTCTCCATTATTCCACGAATTGTCATGGCTACATCTAAAAGAGAGAAGAAAATCGCACTGTCTAATTCTCCTACATACCTCGATTCCCAATTATTTATCATCCCGTTTTCAGTATCTATCCTCAAACCATAACTTAAACACAAGATCACAACATAGTCTCTTACTTAACATACCGCAACATAGGACATCACATCACTCCATGTCATATACCATCTCCACTTCTCGCAACTGGAATTCCCTACCAAAAGAAATAAGGGGCTGCCGGATATTGGCATCTTTTAAAAGAAATCTAAATTTATATTTTCTCTAAACTCGATTTCATTATTATCCAGTATAAGATATATATATTAATTGGTGATTCCCGTATAATGTATCATATTTATATTATTATTATTATTATTATTATTATTATTATTATTATTATTATTATTATTATTAAAATAGCAGCAGTAAGGGATCTGTCCGAAGCAAACCAAAATAGTTAGTGGAAGTAGTTGCAGAACTTCATTGGACTAAAAGTAAGATACATACAATGCTATTTACAAATATGGGTCGCACAGCAAGCCGTAGGTCTACGTGTTGTTGACAGTCCGTTACAATAAATGAATGTTTAATAATACAGTAAAGTCCGTCGCTGTGGCGTAGTCGGTAGAGTCCCTACCTTCCACTCCGGCGACTCTGGTTCGATTCCCGGCTGGGTATAACCCTAGCAATAGTTCCTGAACAATGACATTTGTAATGGGAGCTTAGATGCGAGTCCTGTACTAACCAGATGTAGGTCTCAGCCAATAGGAAGTATGACCACACGTCATTGCTAACTCCCTCGCTAGCGAATATCAAATACAGTCACTGCTAAACATTTTTAAAATCTCACTACAAAGATTAATTAATATAGGTAATCTTTATCGTAGACTGCAATGGGCAGGACATGTGGCACGAATGGGAAATGAAAGACGTGCATGGAAGCTTTTTGTAGGAAAACCAGAGGGAAAACGCCCAGTTGGTAGACCAAGAACGAGGTGGGAGAATAACATTAACTATGATTTGAGGGAAGTAGATTATACAGGGGATGATTGGAAAACATTGGCTCAGGATAGGGATTTATGGAGAGCTTATGTCCGCGCGACCATGAACCTACGGGTTCGATAGTGTCAGTGACTTAGTTAGTTAGGAGGCATTGTGTAAATAAAAAATCACAACTGTTAAGTAATTAACTAAATACACATTCACATTGCATTATAATTTTAAGACTTGAGGCAGCAAGTGTACAAAATATTATAATTAAAGTCTACGGTTTTAAATCTAAAATCAACACATCCGCGTCTCACTATAATTCTCTATGGACTGTACATAGGAACTGTTTTGTTTGTTCACGTGGCAGACAGGGAATTCACAGATCTGCAGTTTGGATAGGCTCTCCCATTCGATTTACGGTCAAGGACATTGTTCAAATCCCTTGCGCGACCTATAACATTGGAAGGGCACATCAGAAGCATATGGCCATATTTCCGTGAAACAAGATGGATGATGCTAGTCCACACATCGCTAATGTTGCTGCTGAATATCTTGGAAAGATTAATAAGTGTGAACCGAAAGTGCCTTTTTTTCGGTTCAGTTATACATCTGTGTGCTCCTCCCTACTGAAGAACATTTGTGAAGCCTGCCAATGTTCCTGTGTTCTGTGTGGTTACCCCTTCCCTTTTCACCCTATTCCTCGCGCATCTCTACTGCGCACATCTCTTCCACTCGCGAACCTGATAAATGCTCGGTTATCTCAACGGACTTCATCATTCGATCGGCTCACTAAGTGGCGTTTGGTTCTTTAGAAAGGGGATTCAGTGGGTGAATCCAACTCAAGTGCACCATGAACTTGCGAGGATAACATGGTGAATAAGAAGATGAGCAAGTGGATTGTAACCGAGGGACGGTTAGAGTTGATTTTGTCTAAGCAAACATGGAAGAAGGATTTCCAATAAGACTTAGACATGTGTGCGGTGTGATAGTTTAAATGGTACGTTATTGTTCTATTATATTTTGGTTATTATTTGTGCTTGATCGATGGATCAAAGATTAATTTTTGTTATCTACTCATTATTTTGTCTTTTATATAATCCACACTTATATTCTTATTAAAAGCTTATCTTTTATGTTACGCCCTTTGTCATTATTTAAGAGTTATTATCATTCTCTATCCTATAACGAAGTTAGTTCAGTCCATGCAAGTTATAGTCAGTATTTATATTTATATGCATGTTCAATTAGGAAAGAAAGATGAATGGTTAGCCGCCTTCTATGGGCCCGAGGCAGGCTGTTTCCTTGTAAATAACTTCATTAGATATTTGGAACACTTTACTGAAATACAGCATCACCATAACCCAGCGATCCCGGATGGTAGCAGCTATAAATGGTATTAGATGCGTGGTTTATTCATGGGTAGCATCGTAATCTCTCTCTGCGTACAAATGGTTTGGCAGAGCGTGGTTCGTTCTAAAAACTCGCCACAAATGGTAGCAGAGCGTGGTTCGTTTTAAAAAACTCGCCACAAATGGTTTCTCAGAGCGTGGTTAAGGGTTTGGTTTTTTGGGTTTTATTGCGCCCTAAAATGGTAGCAAGGCATTCGCTTTGTGCTTTTCATATTGAAAGATATGCTGTATTTAAGTTGAAGTTATTAAGCATTAGTTTACGTGTTTGTTTTATGTTACGTAAACATCAACTCATCTTTCTTTATACCAGAACACAGACTGATTTATGTATGTAATACTACGTTTGCCTATAGTTGTTTACATCTTGTGTCTATTATACTTAGTAAACATGCCTAGCTGGGTACATATAGTATCCAAAGATAAGCTCGTTCGTGAATTAAACCTGCTAGGTATAGAAGTTGAAGGTGATGTAAACATACTACGTCAGCGGCTTAAAGATCATATGAATTCTCTCTCCCAGCCTGAACAAATATTAACAAAACGTAAGTTCATTGTAGATAACGCAACTCAAGAGGATTATTTGGCAGAACAGCATAAGGATATGAGTGATCGTAGACTTAGCTCTATCAAAGATTTATCTAGTGGAACTGTCTCCAACCTTTCTTCTTTTATGGAGCAGAATAATCAGCGGATTTTCCGAGAGTTGATTGGAAAAGTAGATCCCTGCGATGGTGAGGATAAGGAATCGCTAGTGGTCTTCCTCATCAAAATTAACTCGATTTTCGAATTGAAATTGGTTCCCGATGAGTATTTTGTAAACTCGATTTTGAGCTGCATCGGAGGAATCTTATTGAAAATCTGGAGTGAAATTGTTAAGTTGAGATTCTCTTGGATGGAAAGTTTAGAACATGTGAAGTGTTCGTTGTTGCCTCCTAGATTGTTGGAAGACTTTTGGATTAAATTTGTGTCACGTCGATTCTAACTGCCTAAGGAATCTTTGTTGGAATTTATCGCCAATATACAAGGAGCTGCATTTGTGTTGAATCCTTTATTTTCTGAAGAAAAGTTAATGGATCTTATTCTGCAAAATATGTCCCCGGCTACTAGACAGCATTTGATTTTTGCTACAAGACCTCAGAATGTAGCCGAAATGTGTCTCTTAGCCAGGAAAGTGGCGGATTTTGAAATTGCTGAAAGACAGAGGGACTTTAGTGAAAGAAGTAAAACTGACAATTTAAGTAAGTCTAATACTTCGACGAATCGTCCTTCTTGGCAGTCGAAAAAGAATCTTCAATGTTGGAAATGTCAGCGGTATGGGCATCTGTCTAGAGAATGTCAATCTTAGTTTACGTAGTTTGTTTATATATGTATATATGCTCGTTTAGGATAGTAGAATATAATACTGATGAATATAAGTATTTGGGCTGATTGTGTCATTCTTTTCGATGTTTGAGTTACTAGAATGAGTTTCTGTATAGGTGGTTCAGGTCTTACTAATGTGACGCAAACTAAATTCTAGAAAAGAGTGAGTAGAAGTTAGTCGGCGTCCATGACCACATTGTAAAATAACATCTTAGGCAGGTCAAAATATGTAATGCTATCGAGTAAACTCAAGCATGTTTGTTATAAATGAAAAGAGCTGAATGTTAAAGCTAAATACTTTGTATAATGACACATGTTAAATTAGCATATCTATGGTTCTGCTTTCCTGTTTTTGCGCCTGTTCTTTGTTTCAGTTACCTTTCCTTAAACATTGGCAGTTCTACAGTCTGTATGCCTGGAGTGTTCGGCAGTCGAGCGCTTGGAGGATCCGGCCGACCCCCGAGTGCCCAGCTGACCGACATAGTGGCTTTGGAACTATGGATTCCTGGAAAGCGGTGGAACGGGATTGCGATCCGGCAATCCGATGATTATCGTCACCCGAGTCTTCACCTGGAACACCGCAATGTTGTGCTATGGCGGCTGAAGCAAATTGGAGTATATTTTCAGCGCTGGAATAGTCTACATGGAAAGCAGGTGTGGTGATTGTGATATTGGGGACGATGGAAGATTTGCTTTGAAGTTACCGCTGGAGTCCAATAGTGTTTATGTTCCCCTCCCAATGTGGGATTGCTTCTTTGGACATTACTGTCAAGCCTATGGACTCTTTTCTGTTACCCGGAGGGTGTAGGGAGAGCTATTGAACCGAAAGTGCCTTTTTTTCGGTTCAGTTATACATCTGTGTGCTCCTCCCTACTGAAGAACATTTGTGAAGCCTGCCAATGTTCCTGTGTTCTGTGTGGTTACCCCTTCCCTTTTCACCCTATTCCTCGCGCATCTCTACTGCGCACATCTCTTCCACTCGCGAACCTGATAAATGCTCGGTTATCTCAACGGACTTCATCATTCGATCGGCTCACTAAGTGGCGTTTGGTTCTTTAGAAAGGGGATTCAGTGGGTGAATCCAACTCAAGTGCACCATGAACTTGCGAGGATAACATGGTGAATAAGAAGATGAGCAAGTGGATTGTAACCGAGGGACGGTTAGAGTTGATTTTGTCTAAGCAAACATGGAAGAAGGATTTCCAATAAGACTTAGACATGTGTGCGTGTGATAGTTTAAATGGTACGTTATTGTTCTATTATATTTTGGTTATTATTTGTGCTTGATCGATGGATCAAAGATTAATTTTTGTTATCTACTCATTATTTTGTCTTTTATATAATCCACACTTATATTCTTATTAAAAGCTTATCTTTTATGTTACGCCCTTTGTCATTATTTAAGAGTTATTATCATTCTCTATCCTATAACGAAGTTAGTTCAGTCCATGCAAGTTATAGTCAGTATTTATATTTATATGCATGTTCAATTAGGAAAGAAAGATGAATGGTTAGCCGCCTTCTATGGGCCCGAGGCAGGCTGTTTCCTTGTAAATAACTTCATTAGATATTTGGAACACTTTACTGAAATACAGCATCACCATAACCCAGCGATCCCGGATGGTAGCAGCTATAAATGGTATTAGATGCGTGGTTTATTCATGGGTAGCATCGTAATCTCTCTCTGCGTACAAATGGTTTGGCAGAGCGTGGTTCGTTCTAAAAACTCGCCACAAGTGATGACAATTTAATAAGCTAAGGAATTTATTCTCTATATCTAAATAAAATTGTCCAGGAGTTGAAAAAACTAAACCCCCCAGGAGTAAAAATATGTAGAGGAAACCAAATACAAACAATAATCTTCGCATATGATCAAGTACTTCTAGCGGAGAATGAAGATGATTTGCAGAGATCAGTGTTTAAATTGCAGAATACCCTGGAAAAATACAACATGAAAATATCTGAAAATAAAACCAAATCCATGGCAATCACTGGAAAGGGACTTTCGAGAGTAAAAATAATAAGAAATAATAAACCAATAGAACAAGTAACACACTTTAATTATTTAGGTAATAATATATCACAGTTTCATAATCAAAAAGATGTGGAAACAATTTAGAAAAATATAACAGATTAAATGGTATAATTAGGAGAAATTTTGGAAAACAAATGAGTAAAGAAATCCAATTGAGATTTCATAATGCCATAGCCAAACCTTCCTATACGGAAGTGAATGCTGGACACTTCGAGCAAAAGATAAATCCCGCATTAATAGTTCACAAATGAGATTCCTCCGATCACTAACTGGAGTAACATTAAGGGATAGAATGAAAAGTGATGAGATAAGGATGCAGTGGAATAGTAGGGAAATGGTTGAACATATACAAAATTATCAGATTAAATGGTTCCAACACGTCCAGAGAATGTCAAATTCCCGTTTACCAAAGATGATTTACCACCTCAACCCTAAAGGCAAAAGAGACCTCGGAAGACCCTTCAACCGATGGAAAGATCAGTTTTTGTAGTCGCAGAACGGGCATCATCACCCAATACTGCATTCGGAAGAAGAAGAAGAAGAAGTAGAATTTATTCTTATGTCATATGATTCATTGTAAAAAAAAACAAAGTGAATTGCATCCATTTTCCTCCATATAATCCATATTTAGCCCCCTATGACTTTTCTATTCCCTATCCTGAAGAAGCACTTTTGAGGAGGAGTTTGCCATCTTCAGAAGCAGTAATGAAACTTGCTAAAGCGATTTTGATACATGTCAAAAAGGATTTCAATGTTTTTTTGCAGACTGGAAGAAACGCTGGATCAAATGCATTTCATCCGAAGGAGACTAGTTTGAGAAATTCTGAGGCTGAATAATGGTATGTAGCAAAAAAGAGAAATATTGATCATTGTTTATTTGATGTTGCCTCGTAATTGCGCTTGACCTACAGGTGTAAGTAAGGAATAATTCAAAACTTTATTTTTAATTTCAATTAATCTCCATCTCTTCTTCTACTACAAGGTTTAGGCTATGCAGCCTGTTCCGGCGAAGTTAAAAGTGGAGTCCATCTTCTACGTGGTCGGCCAACATCTCTTGTTCCTCTGGGATTATACAGGAAGGTTATTTTTGGTATTCTTTCGTTGTTCATTCTCATTAAGTGTTCTGTCCATTTCTTATTATTTTCGCCGATTTTATCTTCAATTTTATATATATTTAATTCTTCTCGTATAATTTCATTCCTTATTCTATCCGCTCTTGTGCATCCTTTCACATTACGTAAAAACAGCATTTCCGCAGTCTGTATCCTGCTTTTATTCCTTGATTTCATTATCCAATTTTCACTATTTGAATTAATAGTCTCTTTAACTATAGGTTCATGTCGCATCTAGACTATTTAATTATATCCATTTTATTTCAATAAACTTATACAAATAGAATCTGAAAAAAAAAATAAGATTAGCTAAGTCGTAACAAAGTAGGTGAACCGGTGACCTAGTTCTATAAGTAAGAAGGAATAGGTAGATTGGTCAAGTGCTCTAGAAGTTAGAGTTTACAATTACATTGACTATTTAACTCATGCCCGAAATGGGAGTCAATGACCAATCACGTTTCAATGATTTCTGTTTTACAACCAATCACAGTCGTGTTTCACCAAATATTTATCAATGCTAAATTTACCATATTAAAGAAAGCTCCTCCTTTTTAATATTCTGAACAGGTCTGACCATTATTTTGCAATGACCGATCCTGTAAGAAATACGGCTACCAGATTCTATATATAGTGCATGGATGTCAACACATAGCGCTTGCAGGAGTTAATATAAAAACATGTGTAGCAATTGATTATACCAACAAAAAAAAAAAGAAACCGCTGTTTGCACTTTCTTAAATGTATTTTTTCCCACGTAATAATCCAGAAAAATATAATTGTCATATTTACATCAGACGACGTCAGAAATGAATTAATATACAGTTTGATGTGTTTCATTTTTTCTCCACTAGTGAGCATTCTTACAATATTGCGTTCCTTTGGCAATAAATAGTATGATCTGGTTGCAGTGATAAACAAAAGAAGCACATGAAGCGTACCAATCGTTTCTCATTTGTTTTCAAACATCGCCGTTTACATTAAATACATAAATATTTTAAAATAAATATAGTTAAATAATGATTTGTGAGTAAACAGCTTAATTGTATTCGTTAAATAGTCCTAACAAATGCCACTCTTGATTTCCAAATTCTCTAGATAAATTCACTCCTCACTTCGTGAGTCGTGAATTTATCGATAATTTGGAAATCACTCGTGGCATTACTTATGACAATTTTATTGTGCAATTCAGTATAACTTGATTTAATTATAATATTAATTATATAAATATTTTAACTGAATAAGTATTTTAAATATAATTGCTTGTTTTTTATTTACTGTGCAGAATAATAATAATATATATTTTAAAAGTTTTTTAAATTTTGTATTCCATTCCATAGTGTTCTGCTCGAGGGCAGGTCTTTCACTGCAATCATAGCATTTTCATGCCATGCTTTGCAGCTTTACTAGGGAATTAAAGATGTGGTAGCTTTCCGTTGCTTTCCACACCGGTGAAGGATGTTGATGATAATGATAAAGATGATGATGATGGCCGGATGATTTTCAGGGATCATTGGGCCCTAAGCTTCCTGACATTTGTCTTACAGGTGAGGAAAAACCCCGAAAAAACCTCACCCAGGAGCCTGTCCCAACTGCGAATCGAACCCGGGCTCACTGCGTGACAAAGCAGCGCGCTACCTCGAGACCACAGCGGTGGACAAAATTTTGTATAAGTATATTGTAAAAATATACTTGTTAATACATAAATACAGTAATAAAAAAATGACAGTTTAGAAGTAGAAGTAGATTATACAGGGCATGATTGTAAAACATTAGCTCAGAATAGGAATGTGTGGAGAGCTTATGAATGTGCGATCTTGAACCTACAGTTCGATAGAGCTAGTGAGTTAGTTATTGATTTGTAATAATTAAAAAGTATTATACATTATGTACTACAATATATATATATATATATATATATATATATATATATATATATATATATATATATAATTCAGCATTCCAGCGTACAACCATTTTTCTAAAATTAATACATTTATACGTAGGCATATATAACTTTGATCCATCTCCTCTGAGATGTTTCTAATTAAGAATTTGTAACTTATGAAGCAACTGAAGTTTCATGAACAATATTTCCCGAGCTATCGTTTCAATCGCTTCATTATGATTACTTTATTCAATAAATGGAATTCAATCGTCTTTTTTTATATCATCATCATCATCATCATCCGGTATCATGGCAGCTGCCGCCGTCTTCCGGAAACCAAACGCCATTCCTCTCTATCCATCCATTGATCTTCCTCCATTCCTCTGATATTCATAGCTGATTGTACCCCTTCTATCCAAGTTTTCTTCGGTCTTCCTGTCTTCCTCATTTCCATTGGGATCCATTCCATAACTATTTTTGGTAATCTTTGCTCTGGCATTCGTTTGGCATGACCATACCACTGCAATCTTTTCTTTTCTATGATGTCTATGATGTCCGGCTCCTCTTGTACACCCATAACTTCCCTTATTTCTTTATTTCGTATTCTATCAATTCTAGATTTTCCAGCTGATCTTCTTAAAACATCCATTTCTGTACTTAACATTCTTTTCATTTCCCTGGTAGGAATTTGCCAGACTTCAGCACCATATGTTAGAATGCTCTGAATTATGGTTTGATATATTTGTAATTTTCTATTTTTTGTAATATTTTTGCTCCACCAAACAGAGTTTAAAGCATTAATTGTTTGTTTTGTTTGTGCGATTCTATTTTTAATTTCCACTGTGTTATCGCCTGATTGGTCTAATTTTGTTCCTAAATAATTTTTTTTATAATTTTTTTGAACTTCGATATTTCGTAATTGATAGTTCAACATTTTTATGATATGATAGTTCGATACGCGTATGATAATTTGGGTAAACGTTTCTAGTTTACAAATTAGAAATCACGTTTCATGTATATAATTGTCCATAAAATATGGATTGTGTGCAGTAAATATGACCTAATTACACTCAGATGTCATAGCCCGAGAGTACGTGATGATTAACAATGCACTGTATAGAGCCATTGATCAAATGATGAAATTGCTATGCAATTAATCAGATGTGAACATTTCCCTAAATACTTTATTATGATCAAATATATCATATCCAACAGATTATGATCGCAGATCGAGATAAAATGATGATATGATTTTATAAATATGGTATACAAACAATAATAGATTTTTGATTGTCCCCTAAATAGATTAATTTAAAGAGATTATCTACTTAAATTATTATCACTACATTTTAAACAAAATATCATGAGGACATTATTTAATTTTTAATACACAGAAGCTCACACGAAAAATAAACATAAATTAAATATTTTTAAAATTACCAACAATGAAACAATATACAGGAGTGTTATATTCATTTAACCTTTAAATTAGCAACACATTTATTTCAAAAATAAAATAAAATAAAATTAGAAAAGAAACCAAGATAAAAATGTACAATGTTATGGCGGTTCCCACAATATTGTATGGACGTGAAACTTGGGCTCCAGTGAAAAAACAGAAGGATAGAATACAGACGGCGGAGATGAGGTTCCTAAGACAAGTAAAAGGATGTACAAGACTTGATAGAATAAGAAATGAGGATATAAGAGAAGAATTGAAAGTACAGCCTTTATTGGATAAAGTCACGAATTACAGACAGAAATGGATTGATCACATGGATGGAATGAGTAAGGAGAGATATCCATTGTTAGCAAGAAATTATCAAGCAAGAGGAAGACGTGATGTTGGAAGATCTAGAAGACGTTGGGCTGATGCATTATGAAGTCGGAACGGGCAATTGCCTAATCCCTGGAGTGATGATGACGATGATTTATTTCTCGTGTCAGTTATTTAAATGTGGCGGACCGCAGGGAAAACGAAATAGTGCGTAACTTTTATTGTTATAAAAATGTTAAATTCTAAAAAAAAAAAATCTTTTCTCGTTAGTTTTCAACTGTTTTTATTAAAATTATTAAATTAATGAAAACAATTGATGTATATTATGGGATACATTTTGAATTTAAGGGTTAATCAAATCTAAAGCAGGTTAAATATTTTATTATTCAACGACACTCTTTACATTTCAGGGCATTAACTTTACAAAAGAATTTATGCGCTGTGCTTACGGATGCAAACGATACATCGATGTTTTTAACATGGATTTTAAAACCCCTAACATCGATGATACATCGCTCTTTATGAACGATGTTTTATGAACGATATTTTGACACTGTATTATTTTCTCTCTATATATAGACGATATTTTAAATAAATGGAAAGTTTTAGTGAATCCAGGAATAAGAATGGATAATAAAGTGTGCATAAATAATCTTCTCTATGCTGACGATGTAATCATAATACAGAAAAATGAAGACGACTTACAGAAATCTATGCATGCATTAAATGAAATATGTAAATTATATGATCTAAAGATTTCTGTAAGGAAAACGAAGATCATGGCTTTTAGAGGAAGAGATCCAGTGAGATCCAAAATTATTTTAGAAAATCAAAGTATAGAACAGGTGTCTAGTTTCAAATATTTGGGCTGTGATGTTGGCTACAACGTGGAAAGAGATATCGACTCCAAAAGAAATAAATTTCAGACGGTGTGTGGAACAATACAGAGAACATTCAAAAATAAAATCAGAAAAGAAACCAAGATAAAAATGTATAATATTACGGCAGTTCCCACAATATTGTATGGATGTGAAACTTGGGCTCCAGTGAAGAAACAGAAGAATAGAATACAGACGGCGGAGATGAGATTCCTAAGACAAGTAAAAGGATGTACAAGACTTGATAGAATAAGAAATGAGGATATAAGAGAAGAATTGAAGATACAGCCTTTATTGGATTAGGTCACGAATTACAGACAGAAATGGATTGATCATATGGATGGAATGAGTAAGGAGAGATATCAATTGTTAGCGAGAAATTATCAAGCAAGAGGAAGACGTGATGTTAGAAGACCTAGAAGACGTTGGGCTGATGCATTATGAAGTCGGAACGGGCAATTGCCTAATCCCTGGAGTGATGATGATGATTATTATTATTTTCTCTGCTCGTTCGCTTACTCAGCCACACGCGTACATTCTTATATTTAGCATCTCGCTCCCACTCTCAATCACTCAACACTCATCAACGTCAACGGTCATTTTTTGTTGACAGATGTTTATTAAACTAAGACACCACCAAACGAAGTTTGTTAATTTAATTGTGAGTGGATAAAAAAGCTGACATAAACTCCTATAAAAGCAGATGCTTTAGAAATGTGAGATGACATGAAAAGTTTATTTCCTGATCTCTATAAATTGGCGATGTTATATTTTCCTGTAGTAGCAACGTCGGTCCACGGTGAGAGGCTGTTATCAGAGGCTGGAGCTACGATTACCCAAAAAAGAAACCGCTTACTGGGCACAAGATTATCAAAATTGTTGTTTTTAAATTATATTTTTGCAAAATAAATAATTAATTAAAATTTCCAACGTACTTTTGTCCTTTTAATTTTTTCCGAAACATCGAAAAAACATCGATATATCGTTCATAAACGTGGAAGTTTTCGACATCGATATTTTATCTTTGAAAAATCGATGTTCTAACGTCGATGCTTTTTGAGCGAAGTTGCATCCGTACAGCCAGATTCAACCCAGGAAGTTACTGTGTGTTTGGAATAGGGAACTGGGTTGCCATTTTAACAGCATTTTCTTGAGAGAAATCCTTAAATAAAACTGAAATAGGCAACACAGCAGGTACATAGTTGTAAGCTGTAGCCGTCCAAGCCACCCCCACTTAAAGAAAAAAAAACAGTTACCACTTGTCACTGAGCTCGTGCGGACCTTTACTATCCTGTGTGAAAGTGGTGACACTCATATTTACTATAAAGCTAGTTTGCATGCCGTAAAAGAAAAACTATGATTTTTAAATGTATAGTACATAGATTTGGAAAAAAGTACTGCTAACCTTCCCTCTCCTCACCTCTAAACAAACAAATACTGTTATTATGAGTTTGACAACATCTACCCCCCCTGTACGTAGGGGGACACTGGCATAGCCCATAAGGTCTGTAGTAACTTCCTGGGTCGAATTAGAGTGTAGCTATGCTTAACGCACGTGTAAATTGATCAGAATGTGTTTAGCCCTTAAATTGGGAAAACAATTATTCCTCGTATCAGATATTTAAATGTAACGGACCGCACTTAGAGCGAAATCGTGCCTATATTCGGAGGACGTCTAGGTGGCCGCTAGTAGTGGAGGACCGCACTTAAAACGAAATCGTGCATAACTGTTATTATTAGGTATATTGTGAATTTTCAGTAATTTTTTATCGTTAGCTATCTTTTGTTTTATTACAACTATTGGATAAAAACAATTGAATGTATACTGCAGGATTCATTGCCAATTTAAGGGATAAGAAAGTCTCGCTTCCACGACGATAATATTTTGCACATCCCAGACACGTAAACACAAAAACAAGAAGCTCTAATATATTCAATTACAACAAATCAAATATATACTTTGACTATTTAACTCATGCCCCAAATGGGAGTCAATGACCAATCACGTTTCAATGATTTCTGTTTTACAACCAATCACAGTCGTGTTTCACGAAATATTTATCAGTGTTATATTTACCATATTAATGAAAGCTCCTCCTTTTTAATATTCTGAACAGGTCTGACCATTATTTTGCAGTGACTGAGCCTATAAGAAATACGGCTACCAGATTGTATATATAGTGCATAGATGTCAACACATAGAGCTTGCAGGAGTTAATATAAAAACATTTGTAGCAATTTATTATACTACCAAAAAAATAAACCACTGTTTGCACTTTCTTAAATGTATTTTTCCCAGGTAATAATCCAGAAACATATAATTGTCATATTTACATCATACGACATCAGAAATTAATTAATATACAGTTTGATGTGTTTCATTTTTTCTCCACTAGAGAGCATTCTTACAATATTGCGTTCCTTTGGAAATAAATAATATGATCTGGTTGCAGTGATAAAGAAAAGAAGCAGATGAAGCGTACCTATCGTTTCTCATTTGTTTTCAAACATCACCGTTTACATTAAATATATAAATATTTAAAAATAACTATAGTTAAATAATGATTTGTGAGTAAACAGCTTAATTTTATTCGTTAAATAATCCTAACAAATGCCACTCTTGATTTCCAAATTCTCTAGATAAATTCACTCGTGGCATTACTTATGAAAAGATAATATCACCGCCGTGCTGGGTCAGTGGTATCATGCTTGCTTCCTGATTATTGGACCCGACTTAGATACCCGGTGCGGTTGAAATTTTAATTGTAAAATTAATAAAATCAAATTAATTACCGCATTTCCAATCCCGGGAACAGAAGGGATAGTGGTGTACAATTTTTAATTGCTGGATTATTTATAGGGAGCACTTGATAATTGTAAACTGAAGTCAAAGAGTATATTAGCATGCGAGGTTGGGAAGTGGGTTTTATAGAAAGTGCGTTGTACATCATGTTTACGCGATGGTGTTGTCAAAATAATAAATAATAGTAATTTAACATATTTGTTGGAAATATTTGCGTTCATTATAAACAACTGACCAACGTTAACAGCGTGGGCAATGTTTATTAGTTGAGACTAGAGTAGGCCGTGACATCAATCAGTCATAACATGACGGCAAATATGCATTTATTGTTTTATATTGCTTCAAATAAATTTCAGCGATTTGTTTCGTATAGGGTAATACATATTAACACTACGTTTTGGATATATTGTTCATAGTGTACATAAAGGGCAGTGGTTTTATTTCCCGCACGAGGTTTGTAATATGTAATATTACAGTATAGTTATTTAGGTTGGCAGCCCCGAAATTTAGGAAGTTGAACTTTCAATAATGGTCGCCATTGCTGTAAGTACGACAAAACGCACTATCGCGCAAAACCTATAGGCATATAAATGTAGATTTCTTTTAAATTATAAAGCAGGATTTCAAAATCATAATAAATATGGAAGTTAAAGTTAATAATTTTGTATTTTAAAATTCTATTAATATTTAAATATAACTTAAATAAAGAAAAACATCTAAACAATTTATTGTTGAATAAAAATGGGTAACAGAGTGGAACCCTTGATAGAGGTCCACTCCAGGGAGTAGGCGCCCCTGCCCTTTTGTGAGCTCCAGGTCCCACTCGCCCAGTGGGTAGTACCTGGGTAGGGCCCCGTCCACAGGGTTACGTGGGGAGAAGAGAAGTCCCCAAAGCCGTAGTGAAGGCAACTTCTCTAGGAGACGAACACTCCGAAATTCCACTTCCCTGCCCTCCAGGAAGAGGGGTTTGGCTAGAGGCTGGTAACCTCTACTAGTAAAAAATAACTTACTCATAAACTTCAGCAGAAGAAAAGCCGGATTGATTTTTCATTTAATTATGATAATGATATAAATTTAATACACAAGTGATCTTCTTGGTGATAAAATATTAAAATATATATGCAGTCAATATGCCCATTTCACCAATTAATGTTTTAAAATGGTCAACAAGTTTCTACAGCCAAGCTGTCATTCTCAAGACCAGAATATCTGGTCTTGAGAATGACAGCTTGGCTGTAAAAACTTGTTGACCATTTTAAAACATTAATTGGTGAAATGGGCATATTGACTGCATATATATTTTAATGATATAAATAATAAAATAGCAAAATTCCAGGGAATATGTGGTACGATAAAACGAACACTAAATAACAAAACAACAAGAGAGACCCAACTGAAATTTTATAAAATGTTGGCAGTACCGGTACTGCTCTATGGTTCAGAAGCCTGGATACATAAAAAACAAGACCTAAGTAGGATAACGGCGGCAGAAATGAAATTTTTGAGATCTGTTAAAGGGTGCACTAAGGAAGACAGAATCAAGAACACAGAAATAAGACAGGAACTTGAAATATTTGCAATAACTGATAAAATGGATACATATAGACAAAAATGGAAGCAACAAATAGACAGAATGAATGAAGATAGATATCCAAAACAAATAACAAAATACAAACCTAAAGGCACCCGAGATGTGGGCAGACCTAGAAAGAGATGGGCTGAAGTCGGAACGGGTCAACAGAACTAATCCATGAATGAAGATGATGATGATGATGATGATGATAAAAATGGCTCAGTAACAATTAAAGAAATTGTATTACATAATATGCGGTTCCTAAGACAAGTAAAAGGATGTACAAGACTTGATAGAATAAGAAATGAGGATATAAGAGAAGAATTGAAAGTACAGCCTTTATTGGATAAAGTCACGAATTACAGACAGAAATGGATTGATCACATGGATGGAATGAGCAAGGAGAGATATCCATTGTTAGCCAGAAATTATCAAGCAAGAGGAAGGCGTGATGTTGGAAGACCTAGAAGACGTTGGGCTGATGCAATATGAAGTCGGAACGGGCAATTGCCTAATCCCTGGAGTGATGATGATGATGATGATGTATTACATAACAGTCTTTCTAAATAATGCTTTTAAAATTGTTTTAAGCCATTGTTGTCAGAATTATAAAGCTTTCTGTTATAACTGTAATAAGAACACCTGCTTAACTTCATATTTTTAAATAAAAGTATACTGAACTCTGATTGGATATTAAAACGATTAACTTTTTGAATTAACAAATCAAATTTATACATTATATTAACCAATAGAATTTAAATATAAAATCATGTGATGTAATAACGTTCTTTAAAATTAATAAAACAATTACCTGGTCATTCTTCATACAACTTTCAACAAACATAGAAGCAATAAGAGTTCTCCTGATGAAATGTCATATTTAATACAAGAAGAATAGTTGATTCAAGAAAATAAAATAATTTAATTTTAATTGATAGTGAAGAATAATACCACCTACATTTACTTAATCTGCTGGGAACCTACAAAGTGAATAAATGTGAAATTATTTCTACAAGAAACATTTTTTTTTATGATTGTGAAGTGTTTTCCTATCCCGTGTACCAACTTCCGACCCTAAGAACAGAATCTAGCTCTACCGAAAATTAAATCCAACCTGAACCAGTAATTCTTTTTGAGACACCAATCTTTCAAAATGTTACTACAACATCGGGCATGAAGAGAGTTAGCTGCTTCAAAACATCGCCACAACATGGGAAAATAATTACTTCTTCAATTATTTTGTCAGGTCTGATTTCCTGTGGTAGGGAATTCCAGATGAAGGACGTTAGGTTCGATATGTGACGTGAACTGATGGAAAATCCTATTTTGAGGTACTTTGATAAAGATAATAAGCTGTGATCATGTGTTTAAATTATGGTTGGAGAAAAAATAACGGAAACACGAGGCTAAATAATTTGGAATAGAATTTTGAAGAGAATTTATTTAAAACAAAACCGTTAAATGTTGCGTGTACTGAGGAGGCCTTGAAACCTATACAAAAATCAAATAAAAGAGAATATAATTTAGGACAATGTTTTCACCTCAGTTCGTTTTAACACATAACCTATCAGTCTTCTCCTTCTTCACTTCCCGGGCTAGGCAAATTGCCTGTTCCGCCTCACATTTGTTCTGTCCATCTTTTCACTGGCCTTCCTACATATCTTGAACCTGTTGGCTTGTAGCTAAATGTTGATTTTGGTAATCTTGTTACATTCATTCTTTCTACATGTCTAAACCATCTATCTCTATATTCTTTGATTTTATGATTCAATGGATATATATTTAATTCTGTTCTTATATCTTCATTCTTTATTCAATCCATTCTTGTGCAGCCTTTTGTTCTTCTAAGAAGTTCATTTCTACGCTTTGTATTCCACTTTGTAATTTTTTGATCATTACTCAGGTTTTACTCCCATAAAGTAATGCAGGAACTGCCAATGTTTTATAAAACTTCAATCTAGTATCTCCTCTTGTTTTGTTCTGTAACGTTTTATGTATAGTTCCACATATCATTTGAAATCTTGACAGTTTTACATTTACGTCTGTTTCAATTTTTGTGTTTTTAGTAAAATTACAACCCAAATATATAAAATGTGTTACTTGTTCCAAGAGGTTTGTTGTCTATTATGATTTTGATCTTATAGGCCTATGTCCACTTCCCCAAAATCCCATTATTTTTTGTTTCTTTCCTTTGATATTTTAAAATTGTATTCTTGGCATAACTGATTTTATTGATGTAAAGAGTACTGGAAATTATTTTGTTTTGTTGAATAATAACCAAATCGTCAGCATGCATTAAAAAATTTAATATTTTGAAACGGTCCATTCTTATACCTATATTAACAATACTTTTCCAATTTTGGATGATGCCATTAATATATAAATTAAAAAGTGTAGGTGATAAACACCCTCATCTTACACCTCTATTTCATTCGGTCTTCGATGTGCCTATATTTATTTGTAGCCTATTAGTCTTTCTGCTTTATTCGATAACCCCAGTAATGTGAAGGTATGTAAACATCATCATTATCATCTGCATTCATGGATTAGGTCTGTTGACCCGACTTCAGCCCATCTCTTTCTAGGTCTGCCCACATCTCGGGTGCCTTTAGGTTTGTATTTTGTTATTTGTTTTGGATATCTATCTTCATTCATTCTGTCTATGTGTTGCTTCCATTTTTTTGTCTATAACTATTTTATCAGTTATTGCAAATATTTCTAGTTCCTGTCTTATTTCTGTGTTCTTGATTCTGTCTTCCTTAGTGCACCCTTTAACAGATCTCAAAAATTTCATTTCTGCCGCCGTTATTCTACTTAGATCTTGTTTTTTATGTATCCAGGCTTCTGAACCATAGAGCAGTACCGGTACTGCCAATGTTTTATAAAATTTCAATTGGGTCTCTCTTGTTGTTTTATTATTTAGTGATCGTTTTATCATAGCGCAAATAATCAAGCATGAAGTAAATTAACCTCCGATCTTTGACTCGCAGCACTAAAAAGAACCAATTTTAAGGGTTTTGTTAAATAAAATACTACCTACCAAGTTTATCAATAAAAAATAATCAGATTTTGGAGTGAAATTTATTCATTGCGAGAACAATATTAATGTTTCGTTAAAACCGGGGCTTCGATTCTTTCCACTTCCAATTAGGAGATTCGTTTTTATAAAGATTACGGATCATTTCACTGATTTCTTAAAAATTGAGCATCAAAGAGATTATAAAAATAGTACATTGTGAAATGAGGAAATTTTACAGAGTATGAATTTTGAAAACATTGATCCTCGGATTAAAAATTACTAGGGAAAGCACAAAGCTTAGAAGCTCATAACAAAGTCATTTCACAACCAGCTGTAATGTTATTGTGGACTCCAGTAGAGGTAATAGCTCGTTTTATAAGCATGGTAGTATATGTTTTATTAGGCTTCTGAAAACTATATTTCAGGAATTATTTGTAAAACAAACCACGAGGCAAACTTTTGTTAAAGAAAACATACACAGGGTGATTCAGAATAAGTATTACAGACTTCTAGGGGATGTAGAGGGCACGTATCAAAACTTTATCTTCGAAGTCCCGTCTATAACCCCTAGAAGTCTATAGTACTTATTCTGAAATATCCTTATATATATATATATATATATATATATATATATATAAAGTGAAACAATTTATTAATGAGTGTTCTTATCTGCCTACTTTTATTGATATTATACAATTAAAATGGTCTCATGTACACTCGAGTGCATCATTAACCGCCTACAAATAAAAGGGAGTGCATACTATTTTGAAAATAGGACAAGTTTTACCTTCCTTATGTAGGACGCATCCTATTTTTAAGATACAAAAATTCTTATATACAGGAAAATACGGTACATAAGAGTGCTGAGAACTTGGATATTAGAGACAGTTTAAAATTTTACCTAACACCAGACCAACACAACTACCCAATATAAAAGTGTGGTATAAACAGAAGTATATGGTTTTTGTTTAAAAAACTGACGCGAAAATAATGTAAACACCTTCCCAGAGTCGAGATCTCAAACGTATAGAAAACTGTTGGCATGAGTTCAGAAGGAGACTGCATAAAACACCAATTAATTCATAAAGTGACCTAACAAATGGAGGAAGAATGGGCTTCAATTTACCTGCATCAGCGACCTACACCCGAAAAGTAATCGCTAATATACAAAAAAGGTTATTGGAAACAGAGAGGCCTTCAAACTAAATACTAGAATTTGTGGTCTGCATTACAAGAAGAATTTCAATTTTTGTTGGCCCAATATTAAATTTATGCGATATTAGCGTTGTTTTATTTTATTAATTTTTTTAATTACTTGAGAGAAAACTTATAATTATTTGTTTTTTAAATTATTTGTTATTATTTAAACATAACACTGGTCAAAATAATTTTTGTCTCATGAGTTGTACTTAATGCAGTTTTTTATCGTGTTTTCAAATATGCATTCGGAATTTCTCCGTCACCCACAATTTTTTTTTATTTCAATTTTATTTAATGGATTTAAATAATTATTTTTAATAAACTTTTTTCGTTCATTTGTCCATTGTAAAATAAAACCAAATGAGCTAACTCAAATTATTTCAGCTATGGAAAAGAGATATCAAGGCAAATTGAATCCTAAAATGCTGGCCGATTATTGCTGGACCATCAAGAGGGATGCTCCACAGGCGAAATATAGCAGAAAATCGTCATTCTTACTTTCTAGGTGAGTCCGAATATTCGAATATTGTGTAGTTACGAATGTAGAAAATATTAAAGTGTTTGAAATTATAGAGCCTGTTTCTCGGAAACCGTGTGTGATGGAGAAAAACCGATATCATATTTGAATTCAGGAGAAAAAAATAGGCTACCATCAGAATCACATATTTTTCTTTCTGAGACAAAAAAAAAGTTTCGTTTTTGTTGCTCAGTGTAATTAATATTTAATTTACAATAAATAGCCTAGTTTACATTTCAATTCTATCTGGATTTGCGATGATTTATCATATTATCTATCATGAATGCATTTAAATTATGTGACAAATAGAACGGAATACAATGACGACCCAATATTAAATTGGATAATGTTTTGCAACAACCGGCTAAGCACCATTTTAAAAAATGTTATTATGATGACATCTGTTGCACTGGCTCATGAAGTAAGTGTAACTTAAGCATACTTTTAGCGCCAAATCTTTAAATATAACCTTATTATTAAAGGAAAATATAAACGCCATCAGTCCTATCACAGATTCTTTGTTTTGTAATAAACGGTTATGAAACCAGATCTTCATAAATGCTAATATAAATTTTGCATCATACAGCTATGCACCAAATATTCCCGCTCTTAGATTGTTGATGCATAACTATCAAACAAGACAAATAACTTGCAATATTTGGTATTATTACTTTGGCGCTAAAATACATAGTGAAGGTTGACTTAAACTTTAAACGTGCTTTTCTCGAAACTTATATAATATTCTGTCCGATTCCAAAGCTGCCATACAGGCAATAACATCATTCAAATCAGCTCAAAGCAAGGAAGTAGTAGATTGCAATAAACTGCTCACTGACCTTTATCAAAAACATAAGACAGTATTACAATGGATACCATCGCACTGCGGAATCAATGGAAAATAAATAGCCGATATGCTGGCAAAACGAGGAGCAATGTGTTTACAGCAACCTAATTTAAGCACATCTTATCGCTCAGCAATAAACTGTATCAAACAAATGATAAAAAAACACATTCTCAAACAATCTTCAGATCCGAATTCAAGAAAAACAGTGGAAAAACTCCATACACACTACATCAGATGCACCTCGAAAGGAAGCTGTAGCATATTTTCGACTAAACACAGGGCATGATTGTCTTGCAGCTCATCTACATCGGATTGGAATCTACAGAAGTCCTCATTGACCACTGTGCTCCACGAACACCAACATGGACAGAAACCACCTGCTA
Source organism: Diploptera punctata (assembly GCA_030220185.1). Lineage (NCBI taxonomy): Eukaryota > Metazoa > Arthropoda > Insecta > Blattodea > Blaberidae > Diploptera > Diploptera punctata. Next base: position 1,868,209 of record JASPKZ010003857.1, read on the forward strand.
CAGAGTCAGGCACTTCACTCTGCTACGCTGAAGGATAGATACTGGGAAGCAAGAGCCAAACTTTCTGTTTTGATATAATGTTCTATTGCTTTCATTTATTTTATATTTTTGTTTTCTCATAATTATGAGCAATGACTCCTGTCAAGTCCCCTGCATTTGTATAAAATAAATAAAATATAATCGTGCCCAGCCGGTTGATGTACTCGTATAATGTCGTCTAGTTGATTGATTGTATACAAATAAATATTGTTGTATTATTAAACGTTCAATTTACGAAGTTTTACAATCATCCAATTAGAGAACATATTTCTATAGATTTAGAAAGATCTACAGTATAAGATTCAGATACTAACAGTTGTTCATTGTTTCAGAAATTTTCCAACTGAACTCCAAAATTTCTGACAAAGAAGTGCCTTTCGAAAGAATTTATACCTATCGGTACGTCCCAGGGGTGGGAGTGATAGGAACTATTTCTGTTCTTGCTTTTTGAAGGAAATAATCGAAGAAGTTACCTGTCTTAAGTCAAAATGGCAATATAAGTTCTAAAGGTTCTGCAGCGGCGAAGTTTTTGAACTATAAGTTGGATAATGACACTCTTAGCCGTTCTTTCACAGAAAATAATTTACATGCTCATAAAATGCATCTTGAAGGATTTACAGTACTGACAAAACATTTTCATTAATAGTCATCATACCGATTGACGTAAATACTCCTTCGTATCATCAAGTTAGAACTTTTAAATTATTTTGTGAGCAAGTATTTAAAAAAACAATAGAAAACATTTTCTCATACTTAAAAAAAATCAAAGCATATTCCTCAGTGAAATAAAATATAAATGTCGTTTCCTCAAAAATCACTAATTTCTGTTTTGAAATGAATTTTAGGTCCTTACCCTACCAGCCGGCTGCTGGCCTCACAACCACATGTGTCAATCACAGAGGTAGATGATAATCAGCCAGTGTAGGGGTGATATGTGGTCAGCATGTCGAGTCCCCCAACCGTTATAGCTGATTTTCTCAACCTGGAGCCGCTACTTATTGTAGCTACCCAAATGCATCACGATGCTGGGTGGGCACCGGTCCCATGCTGGCCGAAATACCATGAGAAAATTACTTCCCCCATGGAGACTCGAACCAGCGCAAGTCCCGTAGCTCTGCGCCAAGGCTTCCTGCCTTAACCACTCGACTACGGCGCGGGACAAACCCAGCTTCACGTACTTCAAAATCTGTGATATTATAACATCCATCCACAGTAATTCTGCCCGGGGGCAGGTCTTTCACTACAACCATAGCATTTCCATGCTATGCTTTGCAGCGTTACTAGGAAATTATAGATGTGGTAGCTTCCCGTTGCTTTCCACACCGGTTAAGGACGATGATGATAAGGATGGTGATGATGGCGGGATAATTTTCGGGGACCGTTGGGCCTTAAGCTTCCTGACATTTGTCTTACAGGTGAGGAAAAACCCCGAAAAAGACCTCACCCAGGAGCCTGCCCCGACCGGGAATCAAACCCTAGCCCGCTGCGTGACAAGGCAGCACGCTACCTCGAGATCACAGCGGTGGACATTATATTATATATCCGGCTATTATATAAAAAGTAATAAAAACGAGTATTGGTAATATTAATATAATATCCTCAATTCGTGTCCAACTCAGGATCGGGTCGAGGGATGAGATGAGACTGATTCCCTTATATAGAGGTCTGTGAATGACAAGGGTGGCTGCCGACCATCCCTGATGCACCATCACAGCGACAGACGAATGAAATAAAATTAAATGGATGAGATGATTATAGAAAAATGGTGGAATAAAATTGTGGCAGGAGAAAACCCCGAGAAAAACCTGCCCAAGCTCCGTTTTGTCCACCACGAAACCCACATGGAATGACCGAGACTCGATCTCGGGACCACAGCAGTAAGGGGCAAGCGTTTTTCCGCTTGAACCACGGAGCCGCCATTATTATTGTTATTGTTATTATTATTAATTATTATTATTGTTATTGTTATTATTATTATTATTATTATTATTATTATTATTATTATTATTATTATTATTATTATTATTATTATTATAGGAAAGTATGCTAGTTAAAAAAACATATTAGGAGAAATAGAAGAAAAGCGTTTGAAATGGTATGGACACCTCATAAGAATGGAAGAAGAGAGAATACCAAACAAGATCCTTAATTGGAAACCTAATGGAAGAAGTAGAAGAGGTAGCCCTAGAGAACGATGGATGGAGTGACAGAAATATGGAAACTAGAGATTTGTGGGAAGAAGATGCTTTAGAGAGGAACCTCTGGCGACAAATCACTTTGGGTTTGAAGGAGAAACGCTCTATTGAGGAAGATTCCTAAATAAAAAAAATCATATAATAGCAAATTACTGAAATGAAACTTAGTATTAAGTAAATGTAGATATTTTCCTACTTTAATTAAATTTGTAATATATATGTAGTAGACAAATAAATTAAACATAGGCTCAATTCTGGAAATGCATGCTATTATGCATTACAGATACTCTTGACGTCCCAACTCCTTTCAAAAAAGATAACTGAAAATATATAAAACTGTTATTATACCAGTTATATTATATGGATGCGAAACATGGACTCTCACTTTAAGGGATGAAAGGAGATTACCCTATTTTATAATAGAGTTCTTAAGAAAAATTTTGGACCAAAGAGAGATTCACAGACAGGTGATTGGAGAAGACTACATAACACTTAGCTACATGGTCTTTATATGAAGCCAGATACAATGAGAACAGTTAAGTCTCGTAGACTGCGTTGGGCAGGACATGTGGCACAAATGGGGAAGGAAAGACGTGCATGATAGCTTCTTGTAGGATAACAAGAGGGAAAACGCCCAGTTTGTAGACCAAATATGAAGTGGGAGAATAACATTAACTATGATTTGAGGGAAGTAGATTATACAGGGAATGATTGGAAGACATTAGCTCAGGATAGGGATGTATGGAGAGATTATGTCCGCACGGCCATGAACCTGCGGGTTCGATAGTGCCAGTGAGTTAGTTATGTAGTAGACTGTTTTACTGTATTCATAAATTTAGCTCGTATTCATATATTATATTCCATAACATACTGTAGATTTAAGGGTTGGACAATAATAAAATCGCTCATGTGAGAATGAATGGTGTTTGATATTACTGACAAGAAAATACGCTGTAATTATCGGATGACAGTTGAATTGCTAATCCTAGACGATTCCAGGATAAATCTACTGTATTCTCATAAAATTGTCAATAACATTTCAACCTAGAATATTGCGCCTTTTTCTCGGATTTACTGTATTTTAAAACGTAATAAACAATAGTATATTACGATGCGAGGTTGGAAAGTGGTTTTTACAGAATTGACGGAAATTATTAAAATCTCGCTCTCGCTTGATTTTTAATCATTTTCCTCAATTCTGTAAAACACTTCACAAACGTGCGTTGTACATTATCTTTTGCGCGATGGTGTTTTCTGAATAATAAATAATAGTGAAATTTTTGTGTTCATTATAAACAACTGACTAACGTTAACAGTGTGGGCAATGTTTATTAGTTGAAATATTGAAGGCCGTGAGACAATATTAGTGATAAAATGGCGGCAAATATTTATTTATTGTTTTTATATTGTTTCAAATAAAGTTCAGTTCATTTAAAATGCAGTGATTTGTTTCGTATATTGTATATTAACACTACATTTTGGATATTTTTTGTAGATACATTGTACGTAGTATATGTAGGCCTATAGGGAAGTGGTTTTACTTCCCACACGTGGTTTGTAATATGTAATTTTACAGTATAGTTATTTTATTACGGTATGGTTATTTAGGTTAAAAATCTCCTGGCGCGACAGGCCTTGAAGACCCTTAGCCTACCAACCGGATGCTGGCCTCACATCCGCATGTGTCAATCACAGAGGTAGATTATCAACAGCCAGTGTAGGGGTGACACGTGGTCAGCATGTCGGGTCCCCAGTCGTTATAGCTGGTTTTCTCAACCTGGAGTCGCTACTTATTGTAGCTACCTAAATGCCTCACGATACTGGGTGGACACCGGCACATTACTGGCCGAAATACCAAGAGAAGATTTCTTCCACCGTGGAGACTCTAACCAGCGCAAGTCCCGTAGCTCTGCGCCAACGCTCCCAGCCTTAACGACTTGGCTACGGCGCGGGGCAGTTATTTATTGTACGTAGGTTGGCAATCCCGAAATTTAGGAAGTTGAACTTTCAATCATGATCGACATTGCTGTAAGTACGACAAAACGCACTTCGCGCAAAAAAAAATATATTTTTAGTACGTTTGCGTGACATATTATTTCAAATGAAGATAACAATGGCCATTTTCCTTACAAGTGATATCTGCAGCATTGTATAGTAAACTATGTTACAATACTGGTTTAAATTCTGTTTGAGACATCACTCGACAGAAATCTAGAACCATAAGGTAAAACAGATATCACAAAGGCAGAAAATGAAATGGAATAGTGACGCATAGAATTCGAGAATATTAAATCTACATGGCGAAGCTTCATACTCGCATATAACAGTTTTCCCATTTATTGGCCAGCCTCGAGCACTCTTCAACAATTGCCACTTACATTTTATTGTATTAAAATCAACTGTGAGCTCCGCTTAGATATGAAATGTTTCATTTATTTCCTGCGTGAAATTTGTATTTTTTATCTATTACGATTTTTGTATTATACAGAGATATCTGGTAAAATGTATAAATACATGAGAACTGGTATGAATCAGATCTCCAGAAAAAAATAACCAAAAAGCTTGATTAATACAAATGCATACAGGATTCATATGCAGATGATTTTTACTAATTAAATAAAAATAAAACGTAGTTTTATTTGATTTTCATATTTATTATATAATTCAGTGACAGCTGTTTCGGTACACTGTACCTTCTTCAGACATGTTAAATTATGAATTGTGTATCAACTGATCTAAGCAACAATACAACAATATTTTTTATTATGAATATTCCAGAGTACAGTGTTTCTCCTTCAACCCAAAGTGATTTGTCGCCAGAGGTTCCTGTCTAAAACATCTTCTTCCCTCAAATCTCTAGCTTCCATACTTCTCTTCACTCCATCTATCCAACCTTTTCTCTTCCACTTCTTCCATTAGCTTTCCAATTAAAGGTCTTCTTTGGTATTCTCTCTTCTTCCATTCTTATGAGGTGTCTATACCATTTCAAACGTTTTTATTATATTTTCTCTAATATGTTTTTTTTTTCAACTTGCATAATTTCCCTTCTTGTGCTGTTTCTGACCTTATCCCTTCTTGAAATTCTTGTCGATCGCCTCCAAAAATCCATACGCAGAGTTAAAATCATCTTAGACAAAAATTCAAATGGAATACGTCATGTAGGGGAATGGGAATCAATATTAATGGTCATTTACTGCGCAATTTATTATTCGCTGATGGCCAGATTATAATAGGACAAGATAAAGAAGATATAGAATATATGATTAGAAAGTTGGTCGATGCATTTGAGGTAGGTGGACTGAAGATAAATTATATTAAAACGGAATATATGGTAATCGGAGAAAATTCAGAAGATTTACAAATAAATAATATGATAATTAAATGTGTTGAAGAAATTAAAATATCTTGGATCTCTAATAGATAAATCTGGTACTTGTGAAAAATATATTATTAACAGAGTAAATTATGCAAGGAAGGCGATTAGATCCCTGAATGGTCTTCTTTGGAATAGAAATTTGACCAGAAAAACAAAAAAGAGATTATACAGACAATAATAGAAAGTATACTTACATATGGATCAGAAAGCTGGACAATAAATGAAAGGATGCAGAAAAGAATCTTGGCGACAGAAATGGATGGATTACGGAGAAGTATGAGAATATCCAGGCTACAACATATTCGAAATACATATATCAGACAATAAATGGATGCACAAGAAACTGTTATCGATAGGATAACAAAGAGAGATTTTCAGTGGTATGGACATGTACAACGGATGTCCGAAAACCAGTGGCCTAAACAGGTGTTGGATTGGATGGTACCAGGCAGAAAGAAGAGGGGGAGAAGTAGAAGAACATGGTATGAGGGAATATATGATGCCATGTTGAAGAGTGGTATGGAAGATGGACAATGGGAAGATAGGAATTTCTGGAAAGCAGGAATCAAAGGCAAACTGCTGTAAAGTGGAAAGCCTGTATTAAGTAAGTAAGTAAGAAAACAATTCACTTAGGATTTTTGACAAGAAAGTTCCATAAATTTCATTAATAACTTCAATATATCTCCTGAAACATGAGTGTCGTATTTTTAAATTAATAATAAATAACGAAAATATATCTAAAACTATGTTTGAACCGCTCATCTTGAGGATCTCACGTCACATAAATATCCATTTAAGAACTAAATCAATTTAGAAGTTAATTCCAGTTAAATGTAAAGAAAACCTGTGTTCGTGTCCGGCTATATGTCAGGTGAGAGATGATATACCGAAGCTCATATATTGAACATCTCTGACATGTGAGGACACCTGCTAACCAGGTCTGTCGCACAATCACAGGAGCAGATGGAATTAATGAGAAGAAGTGAATGACACGAGTATGGATAAATAGTAGAATTAGGATTTGACAGAGGAAAACATGATAAACAGCGAGAAAAATTGACTTTGATTCATGCATTATGAACCCCACATGGAGTGACGAGTCGAGAGGTCGGGTCTCTGTGATGGAGGGCGAGTGCCTAATCAACTGGGCACGGATCAATTTCAATTCCAGTCTAATTTCAACTAACTTTAATCCTGAATGGAGAAAGAGGTCCTTACTGGATCTATCGTTAACCAGCTGCTAGGTCCTATGTGAATACAACTTTGAATCTACAGTTAGTTACACACGGGGAGCGGATTTTTACGTTCTTAAGATTACAACATAGTATAGTGATAACGTTATTGTATACTTACGTATTTATATCCAAGCAACTGAATCACTTTTTTTAATATAAGTTATAAAAAAAAGTGATTCAGTTGATTTTTTTTTAAATATAAGTTATAAAAATAGGCTCAATTCTGGAAATGCATGCTATTATGCATAGCAGATACTTTTGATGTCCCAACTCCTTTCAAAAAACGTTAAGCTGAAAATATATAAAACTATTACTCTACCAGTTATATTATATGGGTGCGAAACATGGACTCTTACTTTAAGGGAGGAAAGGAGATTACGAGTATTTGAGAATAAAGTTCTTAGGAAAATTTTTGGACCAAAGAGAGATGAATAGACAGGTGAATGGAGAAGACTACATAACAATGAACTACATGGTCTTTATAGGAAGCCAGATATAATAAGAACAGTTAAGTATCGTAGACTGCGATGGGCGGGACATGTTGCGCGTATGGGGAATGAAAGACGTGCATGGAAGATTCTTGTAGGAAAGCCAGAAGGAAAACGCCCTGTTGGTAGCCCAAGAATGAGGTGGGAGAACAACATTAACTATGATTTGTGGGAAGTAGATTATACAGGGAATGATTGGAAAGCATTAGCTCGGGATAGGGATGTATGGAGAGCTTAAGTCCGCGCGGCCATGAACCTACGGGTTCGATAGTGCCAGTGAGTAAGTAAGTAAGTAAGTAAGTAAGTAAGTAAGTAAGTAAGTAAGATAAGTTATAAAGACGTTTCTTAATAATGTCTCTGTGGGATCTGGCAATATTACATTTATATTACATATTTTACTTTTAAATTAAGAGGCACTGAGCTACAAGCCGGAGGGTCGAGGGTTCAAGTCCCGTTGGGATCAGGATTTTTAAACTGATCCAAACCCTCTGGTGGAACTATGGCCTTGGGGTCGACTCAGCCTCTAACGGAAATGATTACCAGATGCTTGTTCTGGGGTAAAGGCGGCCGTCACGCAGGGCTGACAACCCGGCTGACATAAAGTGCCGATTGTCTAGAAAAAGTGGGAGCCTTAACCTCCTACTACCCCAAGGGCCTCCGGGCCTGTTGTGGGATCACTTTACTTACTTTTTACTTTACTTTTAAATTAAGAAGAAATTATGTTTTATTTAATATTATTTATTTTAATTTAAAAGTATATGTAATATAAATGTAATATTGCTAGAATCAACACAAAGTATTGATAATTGTTTTTTCTAAGTTATACAGAGTGTACCATAACTTAACGGCAAAATTTCAGGAATCAGTTCCTCGTATGGAGGGAATAAAAAAAGTGAATTACAACATGGGTCCGGAAATTTATAATTACAGACTTATTCAAACTTTTATGAATGTTAGATTATTAAGGTTTACAGTAGTTATTGACAGTCTGTTTAGTGTTGATTGTAGGCTGCTGACAGGAATGACTTCCTCATATGGAGAAAATTAAAAAAAAAAAGTGTATTACAACATGGGTCCGGAAATTGATAATTACAGGGTTATTCGAACTTTTATGAATGTTAGGTTATTAAGGTTTACAGTAGTTATATAACAAACTATGTGAATCAAATTAATGACAAAACTTACGTAACATATATTTTCTGCACAACTTGTGCGCATTTATTCTATTATTATTAGAGTAGTTATTGACAGTCTGTTTTCTCAGTAATATAATGTAGGGTTAAAAACTATAAAATAGTTACCTTGTATGTCCGTCTCCTCAACTTAAGTTCTTTTAAAACTCTGTAGGCCTTTCGGGACTAGTCCCATCATCAGCAGAATGTATTAGGTCCGTTCTTATTGACCCTTGTTGAATCACTAACTTGGATGTGAGAATTTTATACAGAGGATTGTGTGGATTAGGTGTGTACTCATTGAGAATCAGGTTGTTGTTGATTTCTCTTAGGATTGCGATTTCCTCCAGTATATTTATTCTCGTTGGAATGTTTTCTCTATGTACTATTGTGAGGGTGTTATCGATGTTATGCATATGGTGTCCAGCCTGAATTACATGTTTTGAGTAACTTGATTTTCCTTCATTGTAAATGAAATCTCTGAAATGTTCTTTGAATCTGATGTTGAAGCTTCTGTTAGTTTTGCCAATGTAGAATGTATGGCAGTCTGTACATGTTAATTTGTAGATGCCTTTATTGTTGAATTAATCTATTTCTTCAAATTAAACAATTAAATAAACAACAACATTGAAGAAATAGATGAATTCAACAATAAAGGCATCTACAAATTAACATGTACAGACTGCAATAAATTCTACGTTGGCAAAACTAACAGAAGCTTCAACATCAGATTCAAAGAACATTTCAGAGATTTCATTTACAATGAAGGAAAATCAAGTTACTCAAAACATGTAATTCAGGCTGGACACCATATTCATAACATCGATAACACCCTCACAATAGTACATAGAGAAAACATTCCAACGAGAATAAATATACTGGAGGAAATCGCAATCCTAAGAGAAATCAACAACAACCTGATTCTCAATGAATACTTACTTACTCACTGGCACTATCGAACCCGAAGGTTCATGGCCGCGCGGACATAAGCTCTCCATACATCCCTATCCTGAGCCAATGCCTTCCAATCTTTCCCTGTATAATCTGCTTCCCTCAAATCATAGTTAATGTTGTTCTCCCACCTCATTCTTGGCCTACCAACTGGGCGTTTTCCCTCTGGCTTTCCTACAAGAAGCTTCCATGCACGTCTTTCATTCCCCATACGCGCAACATGTCCTGCCCATCGCAGTCTACGAGACTTAACTGTTCTTATTATATCTGGCTTCCTATAAAGACCATGTAGTTCATTGTTATGTAGTCTTCTCCATTCACCTGTCTGTTCATCTCTCTTTGGTCCAAAAATTTTCCTAAGAACTTTATTCTCAAATACTCGTAATCTCCTTTCCTCCCTTAAAGTAAGAGTCCATGTTTCGCACCCATATAATATAACTGGTAGAATAATAGTTTTATATATTTTCAGCTTAACGTTTTTTGAAAGGAGTTGGGATATCAAAAGTCTCTGCAATGCATAATAGCATGCATTTCCAGAATTGAGCCTATGTTTAATTTCTTTGTGCATCTCATTCCTATTTGTGATTATTGTTCCTAGGTATTTGAATTCAGCCACTTCCTCAAAATTTCCCTCATTTGTCATTAGCTGTCCATTTCCATTATATACTGAATTTCTACGTGTGGCCATATATTTAGTTTTACTGATATTTACCTCCAGTCTTAATTTCTTAGTGTTACTCAATAGTGTGTGCGTGTTGGCCTTTAGTAGATTCTCAATGAATACACACCTAATCCACACAATCCTCTGTATAAAATTCTCACAACCAAGTCAGTGCTTCAACAAGGGTCAATAAGAACGGACCTAATGCATTCTGCTGATGATGGGACTAGTCCCGAATGGCCTACAGAGTTTTAAAATAACTTAAGTTGAGGAGACGGACCTACAAGGTAACTATTTTATAGTTTTTAACCCTACATTATATTACTGTGAACTAATACCTCAGCGGAAACTTACCATGAATTTTACTAGTATCGAGTTTGTTTTCTGTTGATTGTAGGCTGCTGTGATGTACACAAATGAAGAATATGCCTGCATTGAGGCACAAGGAGGTCACTTTCAACATTTCATCTGACAGAACAGAGCGCTCCAACAACTCCCTTGCATTTTTGTCGCCATGTACTAACATTCATAAAAGTTCGAATAACTCTGTAATTATCAATTTCCGGACCCATGTTGTAATACTCGTACACTTTTTTAATTCTCTCCATATGAAGAACCTCATTCCTGAAATTTTGCCGTCGAGTTATGTTACACCCTGTTTTATAAATAAATTCAGTTGATTGGATATATGTATTATAAAAAATTCAGTTGATTAGATATAAATACTTATTAAATTAATTTTAGCATATACTATGTTGCAATCTTAAATTTTAGAACCTAAAAATCCGCTACAAAACTGAATAATATTGTTTGTAATTATTTATTTAAAACAGAAGCTTAACATCTTTATCTCTCTGGTAGCAAATCCAAACACAGTGTTTGTTTATGCTAACGCTTGCAACCAAGAGCTTCTTTAGATAACGATATCTGCTTCGGAGTTTTCAGGGGTGAGACAAATTGAACACCTTTTTTTGTTTTGTTTTTAACTGCAGTGTATGAAATACACATATCTTTATTGAAAACCTAGTTTTTAGAGTTATAATATTTAAATTGTTCATCAACTTTTACTTGGGAAGTCAGGGTTCGATTCCAGGGGGCAGGGAATTTTAGTTATCCACCTTTGGTTTGTTGAGTATGTATTTCTTATTTTGTATTATCTCCGGCGGCAATCTTTGCAAGTTGATAAGCACCAAAGAGAACATAAAACATAGAATTGAATTGAGTAGCAAAATAATATCATCATTAAATTCCATATGGTGGGATAAGCATATTTGGAAAGACACAAAAAAATATATTGGTAAAACATTGGTGGAATCTGTTGCAATGTACGGAAGTGAGGTATGGACAATCAATAAGTACTACAAGAATAGACTAATAGCTCTAGAAATGGATTATTTACGAAGAAGTGCCAGAAAGTCTAAATTAGAACGTGTCACAAATAAGGAAATTAGAAACAAAATGGAAGCAGAAGAAAGCATAATTGAAAGAATTGAGGAAAAGGAATTAAAGTGGTTAGGACATGTTTTAAGAATGGAAGATGAGCGATGGCCGAAGCAGCTATATGAATGGCATCCTAACAGAAAGAAGAAAAGAGGAAGACCAAGGTTAACATGGAAGGAAAACATGAAGACAGTAATGCAAGCTAGAGGGCTAAGCATCGAAGATGCCCAAGACCGTAGGCTTTGGAGGTTTGGCACGGGAAGACGGCAGCAGCTGTAAAAACCCGAAGATAGATAGATAGATAGATAGATAAGCACCTCTCTGTACCTTCTTAAAGTTTGGTTCTGAGTTCGTGATATATGAATCTTAAGACATTAGCTCGGTGTGAGAACACATAACATAACGGCAGGACATTCTAAATCAAGTTATATTAATAAATCCCATCTCTATTTAAGATTACAAAGAAGAAAATGTAAAATAAACTAAAATAAAATCAACAAAAAATAATATATTTAATTATAATATAATTAAAGTGAAATTAAAACAAATATTTTACTAGTGTCAGAAATTATTTATATATACTACTTCCTGTAGACCGTTGAAATTAAGTAATTTGAGATTTTGTCCCCATTTCACTAGAAAAAATGAATGCCAATTATATGCCATATCTCCACCGCTGTGGTCTCGAGGTAGCGTGGTGCCTTGTCACGCAGCGGGCCCAGGTACGATTCCCGGTAGGTACAGGCACCTGGGTAAGGCTTTTTTCGGGGCTTTCCTCACCTGTAAGACAAATGTCAGGAAGCTTAGGGCCCAAAGGTCCCCAAAAATCATCCGGCCAATATCATTCACCGGTGTGGAAAGCAACGGGAAGCTACCACACCTATCATTTCCCTAGTAAAGCTGCAAAGCATAGTATGAAAATGCTATGATTGCTGTGAAATACCTGACCTCGGCCAAAATTACTATGAATGGTTGGACATGCCATATATATCATAATAAAAATTCTGAGTAATATTATAATGAAAACTCTTGAATTTAACAATAAAAGAGAGTTTAAGAATAAAATAAAAATATTATTTTCTAACATGTAAACAGCTTATAATAATGATACAATATATGAATGTATTTTTTAAATAAAAAAAATTATTTGCTATTATAAAAAGTAGCTGATTAACAGATGACAAAATATTTTAAAATGCAGTAATGTTATCTATTATATATATATATATATATATATATATATATATATATATGCCTACTCACATTAAAAGCATTTTTTTCTATGGAGCAAACTACATCATTACATTTTTATAGAAATTTTAATCGGGAACCATGACATAATCTGGACAAATATAAACTGTATCAAAATGTATAAAACATATGCTGTCACGTTTATTAAATTCATAATGACATCCTTTAAAAATTCTTTCAGATGTTTTATGTTTAATTTAAAAAGTACTACGCATAATTTTAATTACTTACCCCGGTCTTCCTGTGCGTTCATTACCTCTCATTCCCAATTGTCCATTGAAATTCACTAGCAATAACACAGTACATCACATACAAATCACAATTTTTAGAACAACATGTAGAACTGCGCTGCCCTCCGTTTGGACACTTCCACCTGAAGTTAACGTAAAAATGCGCCATCCGATAGACTGACGTAAGAACAAGATTCAGAATAGCCAACCTCTTCTCAACCATCTGCTGTTAGCGGGAACTAGAACTATTCTAATTCACTCACTTTATCAAACCCGGAGGTTAATGGCAGGGTGGACATAAGCTCTCCATACATCCCTATCTTCAGCTAATGTTTTTTAAATTATCATCATCACACTCCAGGGATTAGGCAATTGCCCGTTCCAACTTCATAATGCATCAGTCCAACGTCTTCTAGGTCTTCCAACATCACGCCTTCCTCTAACTTGATAATTTCTTGCTAACAATGGATATCTCTCCTTACTCATTCCATCCATATGATCAAACCATTTCTGTCTGTAATTCGTGACCTTATCCAATAAAGGCTGTACTTTCAATTCTTCTCTTATATCCTCATTTCTTATTCTATCAAGTCATGTACATCCTTTTACTTGTCTTAGGAACCTCATCTCCGCCGTCTGTATTCTATCCTTCTGTTTTTTCATTGTCAAGCACGCAATAAACAAATGTAATTAATGTTTTCAAAGTATAGATAGAATAGAATAGATTTATTTAGCCTGGTGGAGTTAAGGTCATGTGGCCTTCTCTTCCACTCACCAAGACAAACATATGTTACATATGAATACAAAAAAATACAATAATAGTCATATTAACCCTTAAATTGGCAAAACACAAATTTATTCTGATAGTTATTTGAATGTTGCGGACCGCAGTGAAAACGGAATATTGTGTAACTGTTATTATTAGGTATGTTGCATTATTAGACACACATTTAAGTGGTTTCTTTTTGTTTGTTTTCTTCTGATTTATTTAAAATATTAAATTAATTAAATCAACTGATTTATCCAAAAGTATACATTACGAATTTAAGGGTTAAACAATTAATTATCAGTCAAATTGAATAATAATGAAAATAATGTCTAATAATGCAACGAAATTAAATACAATTAAAATTAAATTAATGATACAATGAATACAAAAAGGAATAACAGCTCGAATCTACTATACATAAAAAGAAAAGAAAGAAAAAATACAAATAAAGTAATAAACTACAATTAATTAATCTATGCTTATTATACAAGGCATTAGGTAACTATATTAACAAATCTTAAGTATATTTTTATTAAATAATGAAAAAAACACATTTTTAATTCTTAAAAAGTAATATTAGCGATTTGTTCCTGTTAGTAATTTTATTTTCAATTTGTTTCTGAAATATGGTAAAGTTTGGCAGTCTCTGACATAGGGTGGAAGGGAATTCGATGTTCTAGCAAGAGAAACTGTAAAAGATTTCGAATAATAGGTAGTGTGATGAGGAGGGATATAAAGGACACTGTGCTCAAGGTATCGGGTATCTAATTTATGTGTATCAGAGAGTCTAGTGAAGCGGTGTAATAAATAATAAGGTAATGGTGTGTGTAATATGTTATAGAGAAGGCATAGGGAATGGATGGTTCTACGATCTTGTAGACGAAGCCATGACAATTGTTCAGGGATGGTGTAACGTGATCAAATCTACGTATACCACAAATAAAAAACGTATACAAGAATTATGAACACGTTGAAGTCTTTGGGTAAGAACAGTATTTAGGTCTATGTATATAAAAATTATATAAGATAAATTTAATTCAGAAGTAAATTAAGACAACATAAAAAGGATAGCAATTTAGACACATACCTGACAAAAGCTCCTTAAAAATATTATATTTTTTTTTATAATTTAATTAATCTTCATCCTAATAGGTGGGATAGCAGTATTCTTTGCTGAAATGGTAAATTTTAAGTTGCAATATTTGCCACTGTTATTGTCACGAATTTAATTTGGTGTCTTATATGTAGACTCTACTATAAAAAATGCATTCAGTACTTCAAAAATAAAAGTAAATAAATTATAAATATATTGTTTTTCTAAAATTATTCGAATAATACAGGAAGCGGCATATATCAGTTAACTACCGCACTTGGTTGTAAGGAAAACAATCAGATTCGTTGAATCTGGGATTAGAATATAATCTCAAATACTATTATTAATTAGCTAACTAACTAACTCACTGACACTATCGAACCCGTAGGATCATGGCAGCGCGGATATAAGCTCTACACACATCCCTATCCTGAGCAAATGTCTTCCAACCATTCCTTGTATAATCTACTTTTATCTAATCTTAATGTTATTCTCCCACCTCATTCTTGGTCTACCAACTGGGCGTTTTCCCTCTGGTTTTCCTACAAGAAGCTTCCATGCACGTCTTTCATTCCCCATACGTGTCGTATATCCTGCCTATCACAGTCTACGAGACTTAATTGTTATTATATCTGGCTTCCTATAAAGACCATGTAGTTCATTGTTATGAAGTCTTCTTCATTCGCCTCACTGTCCATCTCTCTTTGGTCCAAAACTTTTCGTAAGAACTTTATTCTCAAATACTCGTAATCTTCTTTCCTCCCTTAAAGTAAGAGTCCATGTTTCGCATCCATGTAATATAACTGGTAGAATACTAGTTTTATATATTTTCAGTTTAACTTTTTTGAAAGGAGTTGGGACATCAAGAGTCTCTGCAATGCATAATAGCACGCATTTCCAGAATTGAGCCTATGTTTAATTTCTTTGTGCATCTCATTCCTGTTTGTGATTATTGTTCCTAGGTATTTGAATTCAGCCACTTCTTCAAAATTTTCCTCATTTTCATTAACTGTCCATTTCCATTATATAATATACTTTTACGTGTGACCATATATTTAGTTTTATTGATATTTACTTGCAGTCCCAATTTCATAGTGTTTCTCAATAGTGTGTGTGTGTGTGTGTGTGTGTGTGTATGTTGGAGGTAATTTGCTAACTACGAAATACATCTTGTGGAGTATCATGTCTATAAACTACTTTAAGTTATTTATATATTTTTCTGTTCTTTATTACGAACAAAACTAATGATTGTAGAGATTATACCCAACAACAATCAAGATTGAAAGACGTCAGTGCTTTGTTATTATAAATTAGAATCTAAATTTTAAGATTGTTTAAAGTAAGCAAATTGTTTCTTTAACTAGAATTCGCGTAACATACATTACAATTGGCTATACTGCTTGAGTGATAGCTGTTGTTTTTCTTCCCAACGCTTTCACCATTCAGCTGTTTGCGAGTGCGGTCTTTGCATCGATATTGTGATATGATTTGTTTGCGTCATAAAATAACGATTTTGAACGAAAATGGTGATACTTTAACGTAAGTATCATTATATTAATAAATTATATGAAATGTAAACTACATTTTACATATTTAGAAAGTTTATAGTTATTTAATAGGGTTCTTGTGTGGCATGTATAAAAATTATGTTAGTTTTTCAGTTCCTGTGTTCGTCCATATTGATTTTTCCATAAACCGTGTGGAATGTAAAATTTCTTTCGAAATACTAAATATTGACATTATTATCGGTTATTATTAAGAATAATAAATTTAACTATTTTCACATGCCTTAGTTAATCCGCTTAATTGATTTATTAATTGACTTAGTTGTAAAACTTAATTGATCTCTATGGGTCAAATTCAACTTTTACCGCCCGACCAAGGACCACAACACCATCTATCATTAATCTAACACTCTATCATTAATCTAACACTATTCCATTATAGCCGAACTTTAGTATGTTACGATGCAAAGTTGGGAAGTGGTATTTACAGAATCGAGGAAAATGTTTAAAAACCAAGCGAAAGCGAGGTTTTTAATTTCTGAGATTCTGTAAAACACTTCACAAATGTGCATTGTACATTATTTTTTGCGAGATGGTGTTTTCAAAATAATAAATGGTAGTAAAATAATAACATCTTTGTTGCAAATATGTGCGTTCATTATAAACAATTGTGTAACGTTAACAGGGTGGGCAATGTTCATTAGTTGAAAGTACAGGAGGCCGTGAGACCATTATTATTCATAAAATGGCCGCAAGTACGTATTTTTTGTTTTTTATTGTTTCAAATAAAGTTCAGTTCATTAAAAATGCCAGTGATTTGTTTCGTATAATGTATATTAACACTACCTTTTGGATATTTTTTATATACATTGTACGTAGTATACATAGGGCCTAGATGGCAGTGGCTTTACTTCCTGCACGTGGGTGTAAATGTAATATTACAGTATAGTTATTTAAATGTTCCTATAATATATGTGTAATTATTATAATATTCATAAGGGTTCCGGTTGGCCTTAAATTTCTGTTGGCAACCCGGAAACTTAGGAATTATAATTTTCAATCATGGTCACCATTGCTGTAAGTACGACAAAACTCACTACCGCGTAAAAAATATTGTTGTTAGTATAGGCCTATCTATATTTTCGAGTCCCCATGCGGAATAAATTTGCTCGTGGAATTTCGACTAGTTTGGGACTGGTGACCACGTATGATCATAGAATTAAGTTTATTTTATGTCTACAGTAAATGCAGAGACATCATTAGTTTATTTTTACTTTTATTTTCGTTCTATCTCCTACGAGCGTATCTGCGTTCATTCTCCGCATAAAATACGACCGCCTTTGCAATCATTGCTTGCATTGAAATAAACAATACTGAATTAATGGAGGTTGTTGTGTTCAAAATACATAGTAGCTTTTCTAAAAATAAAATCACATAGGTGACTTCAGCAGAACGAATGTCATAATATCATTTACTTTTTCATGTATTTATCTAACTGGCCTATATAAAAATGCATGTTTGTTGCCATACCGTTCGTCCGATTGTGATGGGGCTTTTTGCAAAATGTTCAGGAGTTTCCTACCAAGGTTATAGGCTATATGACAGTTGTAATACTCAACACCTTCACCCTTAAAAATCACCCTTAAGTGAAAAATAAGAAAAAGTAGCTTTTTTGGACGCTTAAATGACTTACGCTGCCTAAACCGTAAGAAATACACAAAATGAATCCACATAATTGAATATCTTAAAAAAAATTCAACAAAAAAGTCCTCGACAGCAAATTTTTATCTTTAACGGATAACTCACAATAAACATTTTTGTGTTTCGTTGATGTCAAGAAGATCGGGATAAGCAGATTACCGGGCAAGCGTAGCAGCGCACGGCGGGTATTCTTTTACAGATAATTCACAATAACGAATTTTGTCTTTCAGCCCATTTATGACAAGAAGATTGGGATAAGTATATTTCCGATCAACACCGGACAATGAGCACGGGATATCTTAAAATAATTACGAATAACATTTTTAATTATTTTTCCTTTTACTTATTCATCTAAACATAAAAACACACTAATATTTGTCTTTCAGCACATTTATGCCAAGAAGATCGAAATATGTAAATTCCCGGCCAA
Source organism: Diploptera punctata (assembly GCA_030220185.1). Lineage (NCBI taxonomy): Eukaryota > Metazoa > Arthropoda > Insecta > Blattodea > Blaberidae > Diploptera > Diploptera punctata. The sequence continues at coordinate 1,886,745 of JASPKZ010003857.1, forward strand.
CGCGGGGTAATCAGTAAGGGGTATATAAAAATAATTACGATATAAATTTACAATTATTTTTTCCTTTACGTATTCAACTAAACGTAAAAACACATAAATGTTCGTTCCGGGTATTCTCTAGTACTACTTTTTAAATTATGAATCTGGACCAATTAAAAAATCTCTCATTTAAAATAAATAATTGAGCAATAAACAAACTTTAAATTAATATCACTATGAAGATGAAAATAATTAACTACGTGTAGATTACAGAAAAAAAAATACAATAAAAATTAGAAGAATGGATAAAGAATTAATAATTGTATTACATACTGGTATTCTATTCTGCCGGTATTCTGCCCGAGCTCAGGTCTTTCACTGCAATCATAGCATTTTCATGTCATGCTTTGTAGCTTTACTAAGGAATTAGGACCTATAGGTGTGGTAGCTTCCCATATAATGATAATGATAAGGATAATGGCCGGATGGTTTTCGGGACATTTGGACCCTAGGCTTCCTGATATTTGTCTTACAGATGAGGAAAAAACCCGAAAAAAAACCTCACCCTGGAGCCTGTCCCGGCCGGGAATCGAACCCGGGCCCGCTGCGTGACAAGGCAGCACGCTATCACAGCGGCGGACACATACCGGTGTAGTGCACTGAAATACATTTGAAGAGTGTAATGTTTCTGTTATTATTGATTAAAATCAGTTGAGGTCAGTTAAGATCAGAGAAGAATTGTCTCTTGTTTAGTAAGGTTCAAACAGTAGTATCTTTTTGCGGTGTGAGTTAACTTGCTTCGTAAACAAATTCGCTCCTCAAAGCATAGCTGTTACTGTTATTGTAAGTGAAGTCAATGGTTACATATTTATTTATTTATTTAAAATGCGTGATCATTAGAACCCAGATTTGTATGCAAAATAAAATTATAAATAAGCATGTGCATGTGAAAAACATCACAGTTCTTCTTCAGAAAATTCATTTTCGGTTACAGTTTTTTCACTATCACCAGAGAGCATTTTGCTGATTTGAAAAATTCTATTGGAGTCAGGAATTTTATTTAATTCTTCACTAAGCTTATGAAATGCGATTTTAGCAATACTTACTTTTTACTTTTGAGGGTCTCTCCACTTTTCAGCGGTTACCCTGTATTCCCATTCGCCATTCTTGCCGATCACGCCATTCATCCTCCTCCAGACCTCGGTCGTTCATCAATCTATGGATCTCTCCTCTCCAAGTTGTTCTTGGCCTGCCCCGTTTCCTTCTACCAGAAGGTGACCATTCCAAAAGAGTTTTGGGCCACCTATCATCCTCCTGACATGGCCATACCACTGAAGAGCTTGTCTTTCGATCCTTTCCACCACTATCTCCTCCATATCCATCATCTGCCTCACTTCTTAATTTCTTCTTCTTTCCAACCTGAACACCCTGGCACTGCGTCTTATTCCATCCATCTCCACTGACAAGATCTTAGTTTTTTGTCCCTCTACCAAAGTCCATCCCTCAGCACCATAAGTCATTATGCTTTCCACAACCGACTTCAAAATCCTCTTCTTCGTGTGGTTTGACATGGTCCTACTCCACAGTACTCCATTCAGCATTTCTATGGCTCTTTGTGTTTGTACTAACCTGCTATCTACTTCAGCTTTTAGCAATACTGTTATATTATTTCTCAAGGCCCACGGGTATTCCCTCTTACACGGATGTAAATATATACGTTACGCTTATATCCACTTGATTGCAGAGACTTTATTAAATTAAAAAAAATATTAATTAATAATTAATTACTAGTAATTAATTGAAGGGAAAATTATGATTTAATACCACATTTAGGATTAGAATATGCATTTATGTAATAAAAAACCTAAAATAAGCATTTTTCCCCGGAATATACATTTCTAGGCATTATCAAATACCGCTCAAATTGTATGTGAAGGGACCACTTAACATGTAAATAAGTTCCTCGTATTTTTAAAGCGGAAAACAAAATATACATTTCGCATACAAATCCGGGTTCTAGTGATCATAATATTAAGAAAGTCTATTATTTTTCTACACATTGTAAAGAGTAGTGTTAATCGTCATAGCTGAGGTCCCGAGATCGAATCTCAGTCACTCCATGCGGGTTTCGGTGTAGGCGATACGGAGCTTGGGCAGGTTTTTCTCGGGGTTTCCCCCCGTTTTCCCCTGCCACAGTTTCATTCCACCATTTCTTCAATCTCAACCAATCTCATCTCATCCATTTATTTTCATTTCGTTCATCTGCTCCTGTGTTGGTGCGTCAGACGTGGTCGGCCGGCACCCTTGTTATTCACAGACCTCTATATAAGGGGTTTCATCTCATCTCATTCCTCGATCTGGCCCTGATTTGGACAGTAGTTGAGGACATTATATTATTATTCAATGTCAAGCGTAACATTAAATAAATGTATTATTATTATTATTATTATTATTATTATTATCGAGGAGAAGGGATTAAAGTGGTTAGTGAGCGATGGCCGAGGCAACTATAGCAATGGCATCCGACCAGAAAGAAGAAAAGAGGGAGACAAAAGATAACATGGACGGAAAACATGAAGACAGTAATGCAAGCAAGAGGGTTAAGCATTGATGATGCCCAAGATCGTAGGCTTTGGACGTTTGGCACGGGAAGACGGCAGCAGCTGTAAAAACCCGAAGATATATAGATATTATTATTATTATTATTATTATTATTATTATTACTATTATTATTATGCAAGAAGAAAGATTACCCAGGAAAACACTGGAATAGTGTCCACCTGGAAGAAGGAGGAGAGGAAGACCTCGAAACTCGTGGATGCAGGAAATAAGAACTGGAACGAGAGCAAGAGGACTGGAGGACATGGATTGGATGGAGAGAGACGAGTGGAGAAGAAAAATAAAACTTTAGGCACAGAAAAATGTGTAAACATTAAAATTCTGTTTATAAATAAAAAAATATATTATTATTATTATTATTATTATTATTATTATTATTATTATTATTATTATTATTATTATTATTACTTAAATCGTGTCTCTTTAAGCTAGATCTAGAAATAAGTGAAGTTTTGAAATTGGTAAACGTGAAATTACTCGGAGACAAATTTGAATAATGATTCGTAATAGTTATCGATTCAGGGAAAACACCTTAATCACCAGGATTCTGTAAGCGAGAAAATTAATTATATTGGAATTTGCTTTAAGTACAGGAATTGCAATTATGTCAGAATATCTCTAATGGAAAGAGTTACTTTTATTAAATTCAACGTTACTC